>CM053772.1:104087301-104116033 GCA_028658325.1 Potorous gilbertii | reverse complement strand
CAATGGGGGGCAGGATAGGATGGAGGGAAATATGGTTAGTCTTACACAACACGACAATTATGGAAGTCATTTGCAAAACTACGCAGATATGGCCTATATTGAATTGCCTGCCTTCCCAAAGGGAATGGGTGGGGAGGGAGGGATGGGGAGAAGTTGGAACTTAAAGTTTTAGGACCAAATGTTGAGTATTGTTCTTGCTACTACGTGATAAGAAGTACAGGTAATGGGGAATAGAAAGTTATCTGGACCTACAGGACAAAAGAGAAGATGGGGTAAGGGATGGGAGGGATGATAGAAGAGAGGGCAGATTGGTGATATGGGTAATTAGAATGTCCAATGTATTGGGGAGGCGGAAGGGGACAAATGTGGAGAAAATTTTGGAGCCCAAAATCTTGTGAAAATGAATGTAAAAAGTTAAATAAATTTATTTTTTAAAAAATTAATTAATTAATTAATTAATTTTTAAAAAGAAAAATGGATAATGATCCAGCAAAGAAGACTTCGAAGGTCACACAGGAAAAAGGAGAGCCAAGAAATTAGTGTCACAAAACCCAGACAGAACATTTGCAAAGAGTGGGAGATCACCAATGTCAAATGCTACAGAGAGTACAAAAAGAATGAAAACGGAAAAAAATCAAGCAATTTTTGCAATTAAAAACATTGATAACTTTGGAAAGGACACTTTCATATGAGTATTGGGACTGAGAGAAAGACTAAAAAGAGTTGAAAAGTTTTCAAGAGAAGATGAATTTTAGGAAACAAGTGTAGACAAGTTTTGCTCTCTTTCTCTCTCTGTCTTTCTCCAATAATTTGACTCTGAAAGGGAGAAGAGATTTTGGGGGAAATCTTAAAAACAATAGTTAGATTAAATGAACATTTGAATCACCTGAACATCTCTGGCAATACACGAGAATGAAAATAGAGAAAGATTAAAAATTGGAGCAGGTAAACATTTAAGCTAGCAAGGCCTACTGTTCCACTTTTAGGCATCTCTAATTTTTAGGAAGTTTATTTGTACGGTTTTTCCCTATACCCAACCTCAATTTGCATTTTTCAGTGTCATCCCCCCAATCCCCCACACACACACATGCACACACTGCTTATTCCTTTTGGGTTAAAGGGAGCAAATCTAATATCTCTTCCAAATAACAGCACTCAAATACATGAAGACAGCTATCATGTTCCCCATGAGTCTTCTCTTCTCCATGTTAAATATACCTAACTCTTACAGTCTATTCACAAATAATATAATTCAATGTCTTTCATCATTCCGTTTTTCCTTTTCTGCATGATATTCAGCATAGGAATATCCTCCCCAAATTGGCAATATTCAGAATAGAACTCTACATGTGGTATGTTAAATGCAGGGTGGAGAAGATCTATCACCTCTCTATTCTTGATAGGTATGCAGCTTTTTAGAACCCAAGATTGCTTTAGTTTTTTTGGTGGCACAACTTATTTTTTGCTTATATTGAGTTTATAGTCCACTAACCTCTTGGATTTCATTCTGCTACCTAAATTTTCTTCCATTTATCCTACATTTAATGAAGTTGATTTCTTGAACCCATTTCACATTTTTTTTCCCTTTTGAATTACTGTAATACATTTAGTTCAGTTCTCTAGTCTATTAAGTTATTTTTGGATGCTGAATCTGGTTTTACCCAATGTATTAGCTATACCTGCCAGCTTTGTATCATCTGCAAACTTATTTTGAGTATTCCATCTATTCATTCATTCATTCATATGATAAGATTATTAAACAGCATAGGACCAAGCATAAATTCCTAGAGCATTCCATTAAACACTTCCAAGCAAGCTGACATAGAATCATTAAAAACTCTTCTTCTAATCTGGCCATTAAAGCATATCTAGTATACTTAATTGCATTATCATATAGTCTACACATCTTCAACTTTTTCACGAGAATATTGTGAGCTAATTTATCAAATTTTTAAGGAAATCCAGACAAACAATACCGAAAGTATTCCCAAATTAGACTACAGGCTGTTGGTTTGTATATTTTCTTGTTTTGTTTTTTTCCACAGAGAACTGCCAGTAGATTCTGGATAAATTGCTACCCACCTACATATCTCCTCTTCTATCTCAAAGTAATCACAGAAGGCTCAGACACCTCAAGTGAATCAATAATTCAACCAAACTTCTATAGAAGTTTCCAACAACTTCACAATATGTGAATAGATTCTTCATCAACTCCAGGGAATTATAGGGCTAAAGTATTATTCTTATTTTCATTGCTATTATTATTTTGGCAAGGGAACTGGGATTAACATGAATTGCCCAGGGTCGCACAGCCAGTAAGTGTCAAATGTCTGAAGCTAGATGTGAACTCAGATTCCGCAGCCAGGGTTTTATCCACCACCACCACATAGAAGTGACAGAGCACAGGAAACAGTTTGTAATAGACTAAATCAGAAACACCTCTGTATCTATGTATAAAAGCAGCAAGTAATTTCCAGAATTAGGAAATCCATCAATGAATAATCTGAATTTTAGGAGTTCATGAATTTGGGAGTTTATCGAGTCTGATTCTTAAGTCTAAGAGAAGAGAAAGGGAGTGATCCCAGAAAGAATATTATATTTTTTCCTTTCCACTGACTATGTCATCAGAAAGGCTAGTCTAATAAGAGAAGCCTGCCAATCAGAGAACTATGACAATGATAATTAATGATGATGATGATGATGATGTACATGTCCATATGTCTATCAGTTACTATGTGCCAGACACCATTTTACTTTGACAATTACTAGCTCATTTGATCCTCACACAACAGCCCTGGGAGGTAGGTGCCTTTATAATCTCCTTTTTACAGATGAGGAAACTGAGGCAAATAGAGGTTAAGTAACTTGCTCAGGGTAACATGGGTAGCAACTATATGAGGCCATATAGTGAACTATATACATATATATATATATATATGTATGTATAAATATTTGAACTCATATCTTCCTGAGTCTGGGTCTGGCACTCAATCCATTGCTCTACCTATCTGCCCCTAATTAGCTGCAATAATGGAGAGCTGTGTGAGGATACTTTAAACTGAAAAAGGTACCAGGAGTTGTTCTTTCCCCCCACATGTTCCCTGCATTTATGCATCACTACCATTGTACTCTAAGTTAGGCACTTAGGATATTTTAAATCCTTCCTCCACCATTTAATAGGTATATGACCCTATGCAACTCATTTAACCTCTCTTTGCCTCAATTTTCCCCTGAAGAGAGCAGAACCAAGAGAGCACTGTACACAGTAGTAACAGCAGTTATATATACAACAATTAACTATGATTGACTTAGCTCTTAGCAACACAGAGATCCAAGGCAATCCCAAAAAGACTCATGAAGGAAAATGTTACCCACATCCAGAAAAAGAACTAATGGAGTCTGAATGCAGATCAAAATATATGATTTTCACTTTATTTTTTCCCAATTGTTTTCCTTTTCTTTTGTTTCTTCTTTCACAGAATGATTAATATGAAAATATGTTTTACATGATTGCACATATATAACTCATATCAAATTGCTTACTGTCTTACTGGGGAGGGAAAGGAGGGAGAAAATTAGGAACTCAAAATTTTATTTAAAAGATCAATGTTAAAAATTGTCTTTACATAAATGTAACTGGGGATAATGAAATACTATTTCAAAGATGAGTTTCCTATTTTCTAAGGACAGTTATCATGGAAAGGCAAGGAGTTTCTCTGTTTTTGTAGTTACCAGGTTGACAACTTGCTTCCCTATTATCCTAAGCAAGAAATCCCCAAGTGCCACTACTCACATACTTCTCTGACCATGGATGGATGGTCTTTCCTCTCTCATCTGATAATTTGTGCCTCTATTTTATCATTCCTTGGAGTCAAATCAGTACAAGACTTTAAAAATAAGCACCTATTTCCTTCTCAGAATGTCTAGCTCCTTCCATTTCAGGAAAATCCTCAGATTATTTTAGTTCTAAATATTAAATCACTTTTCTTGTTTTCCTCTTTTGTCCAGTCTCACAAATAAAAGGGAGTGGGTTATTTCTCTTTCTCTGTATCAAACACGTTTGAAGTCCTGTTTCTCTCCTTCTCTTTTAATGAGGGTGGGGTGAGGTTGGCTTTATTTTTTATTTTACTGGACTGCATTCATAGCACCTGGACTCAAATCCAACTTCTACTACTTCCTACTGATGTTACTTTGGAAGCTCAGATACCATGGGGCTCCTGCCCCATGCCTGAATGTTCTCTTCTGGACCCTCCTGGCTTCAGATTGATTATCAATAGTAACTGTTGCTATTTCCCTCCAAGTCAGATGCCTTTTCTTAGTCTCATTAAAGGGGCCATGACCTGACTATTTCTTAAAGAGGCTTATTCAATGAATGGGCATTACCTCACCAAACAGGCCTTGACCTAAAGGGGTCATCTCCCAGTGCATCCTGGATCATCTCCAGTCATCCTGAGGTCACTGGATTCAGATGGCTCAGGAGGAGAAAGTGAGGCTGCTGACCTTGCACAGCCCTCATTCAAAACAAAGTCAACTATAAGTCATATCATCATTTCTCTGATGGCATGATCTTCTTCGGCAATAAAGGACGAACACAACACCAACAAAGCTTTGGATTAGTAACTTAACTTCCTTGGGTTTTCAATGTTCCTCTGTAAAATAGGAAGTTTGAGCCAAATGGTTTCCAAGGTCCCTTCTAGATCTATGATCCTATGATCCCTAAGAACCTGATGTGTGGAGAGGAATTCCTCCTCAAGTCCTTCCACCTGCTTTCTTCCTTGAAGAACAGCCTACATTTGAAATATAGAGCATTCACTTGACTGTGGCAAAAAGGCAAACATGGAATATAGTGAAAATCACTGCAAAAATTTCCCTAATCTCTTGACTAATTAAAATTTTCAGTCTTTTAAAAAAATCTAATTGTATTACTATCTCATCCTGAAGTCCTTCCTTATACTCATATTTCCAGTTATCAGTTCTCAATAACAAGACAGCCACATTCAACTTCCTTTCCTTAACCAGTTCATAGTCACACCTTCCTTCCACCCTTCCTTGCCTCAAATCAACCTCATTTCACCAATTTTCTCCAACAACAAATCATCTTTACCAGCTTCCTCTACCCACAAAAGTTGTTCAACTTACCTTTTCTGACTAACCCTACCTATCAAATTACATTGTTTCTCTTTATCTTTAGTTCTTCTTGATTCTCTCCTTCTATCACTTTATTCATGTCCAAGTCTTTCTCAAGTCCCATTTCTTCTCCTGAAAGCCCCTGCCACAGAAGCTGGGAGTAGAATTTATATAGCATATTTATATTTAAATATTTTGATGGATATATGTCTCATTAACAAGAATATTCCCTCCACCACTACAGATGACAACTCATCGATGTATTTTCATCTATCACTCTTATCTCTTTCATATTTTGTACAGAGGGTCTCCATAGAGGGTTAACTCAATGAGCTATAGACTCTCTTGTTTTTCTTTTGATTTTTGAGGATTTTCTTAAATCAGCCATTATGCCTCATTCTTAGCACATGATAGCTCTTTTCCTGACAATCTTACTGCTTCTTTAACAATTATTATGTGTGTATGTATATAACACACTTGTGTTTGTATATGTGAGAGACAGAGACAGAGAAAGGCAGAGAGCCAGAGCAGAAGAGACAGATATAAGGAAGAAGGGAGAGACAGAGACAGAGACAGAGAGAGGAGTCATGTTCAGTAACAGCTTCAAAGTTACAATTTGCACAGTCTTAAGCAAGCTATTTAACTGACCCTCAGGTTTCATGGGATTATTTTGAAAAATAACTTTATAAACTATGTAAATGTGAGATATAATATATATGGAAATGTTTACTGAGAATTGTACTATATGCAGATACCAGATTTCCTTCATATTTCTCAAAATGTTATTTCATCAAACTACTTCTCGTTGATACATTAAATCTTGACACATCATTGTTAACATTTAAGACATGTATAATTCACTTCCAAAACTCAGAAGAGAGACAAAAAATCCAAAGTCCATCTTTCCCTCATAAAGACTGAAAGACCCCTTAATGTTGAGATTCTCAATTCAATTAGGTAAATACTCTATTGGGATATTAACTTGAGGGCTCACAATGTGAGGTTTTAAGGCAACCTTTCCTGGTTTCCTTGAAATTTCTCCTATGCAATTTTCCTAGCAGTCAATCCTGGAAGTAATTTCTGGTTAAGTAACTGTTTAAGAGATATGTCAGAACTGCCAAAAAGATCAATTATCACTTAAGAAATCAATATTCATAAAAAGTCTCATGGCAAGCACACTTATCCAAAGTTATTCTGAAGAAAACACATCACCCATATGATTTCAGAAAGAGCTTTGAAAATAAGCAATATTCTTTCAATACATAAGAAATTATGCAAAACCTCTGGAGTTCAGCTATAGGCTCATTGGTCAAGGTTGATGGACCCTACTACGTGTTTTTCTCACATTCATTAGCAATATTTTGCTCTTTCATTTTCCATTTAAGTGTATGCTTTGTTTTTGTTTTGAGTAGAGAACCGATCTTTTCAGGTCTTTTTAAAATGATTTTATTTTTAGTGCCCAAAGCTCAGTGGTCTTAAGCAATTCTGTAATTCATAGCATAGTTGAGATAGGAGTAGTACTCTAAATGAAAAAGCAAATTTCTACAGATTTTTTACCGGGCAGGGCAAAAAGATATCGGTTGTTTGTTGTCCTTCATTTTTGAAGAGATCCAAAATAACATCATTATACTGAATTCAAGTTTCACGTTTACTGCACCAATATAAGCTCAGAATGCTCTACCACAGGTTGGGCACAAATGTCGGTGTGAACATTTGAGGTGGATCATCTAAATCTGTGCATCCTGCGATTCCTTTGAGCGCTTTCAATTCTCTGATGTGGACACATCATGCTAAATCTCCCATGCGACATAGTCAGTACCAAAGTTAGACCTTGAGATTGTCTCTATGTCATTTCTTTTGACCACCATGTGAATGCTTGCCCTGTATGAGTTCTCCATAAAATAGTCTTTTTGGCAAGCGTATGTTTTGCATTCAAACAGTGTGGCCAGGCCACCAGAGTTGTGTTCTCTGAAGCAGAGCTTGGCAGTTTCACAAAAAGATATATGATGAGAGTAAACGACAAGTTGATAATGACCCTTTTCAATTCACTACTTCATTTCCTTGAGTTTTGATTGCTATCATTTTCAATTAGAAAAGAAAGATTTAATATCTTTTAAAGCAATAAGCACCCCATGATTTTACAAGAAGCAGTAAACCCAGACCTATGTTTGTTTTGTTTTGCTCTTAGCATGAAAGGTACTCAGTACAACTTGTTTTACATTGGCATGAAGGCAGGAGCCAAGTTAAAACAGTCACTAAACCAAAGATCTTCCTGCAACATCCAGGCAATGTGAACTCCTCTCCTGTCTCCACGACTGACCCTCCAAACCTCCTCCATTTTCCAACAATTTCACCTGGAAGGTGCTAGAGTCCCAGGGGTGGAGAACCTGCAGCCTTGGGATCAAATGTGGTGTTCTAGATCCTTAAATGAGGCCTTTATACTGGATCCAAATTTTACAGAACAAGCTAGACTGAATTCCCCCTCCTCTTTTCAGCTCCCTTTTATGTTTTGTCTTTCTCCGATAGAATATAAGCTTCTTAAGTGTAGGGAGTTTATTTTTTCTTCTTCTTATATTTGTGTCCCTAATGCTTAGTTCAGTGCCTGACATAAGGAAACTTTTGACATATTCTTGTTGATTTGACAAAACCCACCAGAAGATACTCTGAGCTCAGACTGTTCCAGCTACCTTCCTCCATGTAGGGTCAAGTAGGACCAAGTTCCATGTCCTTAGTTCTTAGTGAGGTGATGAGGAATACTCTACTTGTGTAGTTGTATCTCTTTACTTTCTGTTATTAGAGTACCAAGAACTGAATTAAGCCTAGTGCAAATTAAATAATCCAGATTGAGTCTTATAATCCAAAAATCTTAAAGATTTTTTTTTCCTTTAGAAAACTTCTGACTGAATTGTTAAAGGACTTGCTCATGGTTGCATAGATAGGTGTGAATATTCCCAAACCTTATCTATATATTATTTGGTTCATGTTCTCCCCTATACCATTGATATTCTAATCCATTCCCCATCTTTGTGTGACCCAAAAGAATTACTCATTTAATGTGATGAATACTTTAAAACAGGGAAAAGGAAATGACAATGTATATTTTTAAATTTCTGAGCAGTGACACCCTATTCTTATTAAGGTCTGAAATCTCAGTTTTCCCCCAGGGCTCTTCTGACCAAATACATCCCCACCCCCTGGAGCAAGGGGAAGCCAGGGGAATAGGCAAGGAAAAGTGTTCATCCAGAGCCCCACATTCAAACTCTCATGGAGAAAGGAAGAAATTATATTACCACCATCTAGACCCACGTTATGTAAGCCAGCTTGAGGGCCTTGCTTCCAACTCTAGCAGTAATTACTTTCATTTCCTAGTCAGAAGGTAAGCATGTCTACTACCAAACACCAATTACCTTGGGGAATATATTCTCTTTTATCTCTTCCCTCAGGTTTCCAACATATTTCTTTGGCATTCTTGCTAGCCAGGCTTCTCAGAGCACACAGTGATCCCGCAAGCTGGTAGTTTTGACCCATGAAAACCCTAGGGAAGAAAAATCTGCATAGGTTAGGAATTTTAAATTTGGGTCTAATGAATTAATTTTTGTTTGTTTTTTTTCATCTTGACAACTGTATTTCAATGTAATTGTTTTCCTTTATAATGTTATGCATTTTATTTTATGTAATTTAAAACATTTTGACCTTCATCAGACTATGAAAGAGGTCAATAAAGCAAATAAAAATATTAAAAATTCCTGCCGTAGACACACACTCTTTCCTACCTTGGCTTTTTAAATTCAATGTGAACTTGGTGATACATCAGTGACTTTGACAGCCAAATTTTATGATCTCTACTTCTATTTCTTTGGGACCTACCTAAAAATGAAAGGAAATACACCAGAGAAGGAAGCAAAAAGTGTCAGGGACAGGTACTTTGCAAAAGCTTCCCAAATCAGGTAATGCACTCATATCCAGAGTTAGAAGCCAAGGAAGTACTGGGAATTGCTTTTGACACCTTAAGGTCATATTTGAAAGATACTTTATAAAGTCATCTGGGAAATCATTCATTTTCCTTAAAGCTCCTAAATGTCCTCAGATTTGGGCTCAGACATCTGTTAGGTCTATCTGTTAGACAGAAGTTATTGTAAAAGTTATCAAGGCAAAACCCCTAGTATGAGATATTGCACTAAGGAGAAGGAAAATCTATGGACATGAGTGAACTCAATGGAATAAAGACATCACCCAGAAAACCATTGTTCATAGAGAATACCAATGCACAAAGTAAGAATGATGCCAAAGTCATAATGTTGGACCATGTGACTTTGGGCAACAGAAACATTTTTTTTTCCTGATTTGGTCCCCTCAGTTCACCAGATGCATGTATGCTATGGCTTAACTGGTTCAGAGACTGGGACTCTCCCCACCTCCAACAGCTCTTTTGCCATGGGACTGTTAGAATTCAGGTTGCTGGCTCCCTGTCCCTCACACTATACCCTCATTTTAGTGGTTCACATGAGGAAATTAAAGCAAATAGAACTTCCATGACTTATTCAGGGTCACATAATTTAGTAAATATCTGAGGATCTGAATGCAAGACTTTCTGACTTGTGGTCCAGAGCTCTATCCACTGCACCACTAGATGTCACTGCCATTTTACATGTTAACTAAACATGTAAGCTATATATTTATTGCCTGGAATTTATGATAGCATGCAATTGGACAGACAAGCTACAGGACTCATTCACCAAGATGAGCAGATTTGTATTTGTCCTTCATTTCCAAGAGGACCAATAATATCATAGGGAGATGTATTGACTTACCCATGAATTGGATTTAAATGAGGCAGAGCTACACAAAGTCATCAGCCTCACTCTCTATTCCAGAGTCATTAAAATCCAGGGGCAAGATAAAATTCAAGACTCAAGGCAATGGCCCAGGATGGAGTGGATGACCATAGTGCCTTTGACACTAAGTATTCTACAATTCCTGTTTCAGTCATTTTCAAAGTCATTGCAATAAATTGTTCTCATTCACTCATATCACTAGGGAATGTCTTCACATGTTTGGAGTAGACAGCCCTCTAACTCATCAGCAGGTTTGAGACCTACCTATTACTCTCAACCATATGTAGAGACAGTTTTTCCAGAGAGTGGTTGTTGTATGCTTGGAACCACAGGTGAGAGTTAGGTGAAGGTGCACACCAAAGGTGGATGAGCAGCCCTGAAAAGGACTAGGAAAGCCATCACATCAAAGGTGCTAGTTCTCCCTGAACACCCCATATACCCCAGATGAATAGATAGATGATAGACACATAGATAGATAGATAGATAGAGAGAGAGATAGATAAATAGTGGGAGAAGATAATGTTGTGCCTACATGATTAGACCTACAATTTCATTGTTATTGAAAACTTTCAGTGCCATGACGTCTTGTACCAATGCACACTGATACACATACTTAGAAAATGATTATTACCCACAGAACATTTAAAGAAGTACATGGAAAGTACGAATAAGCTACCACACATTACAATCAAGGAGTAAGGAAGGAAAATTGGGGCAAGTGTCACAAAAGAAGTGTGTGTGTGTGTGTGTGTGTGTGTGTGTGTGTGTGTGGTGTGGTGCGGTTACATGGAGAAAGTAAGGGGTAACTTAGAGCAAGCCTCTGTACTTCATTGATGTGATAGGAGTGATACCCTAATGCTTGCTCTAAGCAAGTGAGGCAAGGTTTTCCTTAGAAGGCACTGAGAACATCTTCATGTCTTGGTTTGTACAGAAGACTGAAGGTTCATTCTGTAAACACTACTTTCTCACTGTCTGGGTGTAAAACAGCCACAGGGAACTTTAGAAAATATAGTGCTTGACTGATGGAAAATAATGAGCAACTCAAGGAAGGGAGCTTCATTCAGTTGAATCAACTCAAGGTAACCTCAGTGTTATACTTCTGTAATGACAAAGGTTTCATTTTGTTTTGTTTTATGTTTTTGTTAACTGTTGAATGATCTTTAAGTACCTCATTTTGTTCTATTAATAAACCTAAATTTACTAAAGGACTGGTCTGAGACAGGCAGAGGCCAAAAGAACTGGTATCTTCACGATTAATCAATGAATCCACAAGCACATATTAAGGACCTATTCTGTGCCAAACACTGTGCTAAACTCTGGGCATAAAATTGCAAAGAACAAATAAATAGATCTGCTTTTAGGAAGAGGTCTGGAAGTTCTTAACCATGCTAAGTGGATTCTATTCTGATAAACCAAGAATGGATAGATTATGAGCTATACCTCTAAGGGAATGACCCAGTAAGCAATGTGACAGATCCATTAAATATTTGAGAGAAATGAAGAAAATTTACTTCAACAGAAAACTCCTAGAGAATGCTAAATTCAAAAAGGCGGGACTGTAATAATGCCCAAGGTTCTATTTCCAATTATTGTAAAACATAAAGACTGTTGACATAAAATTATTTTCAGTCCCAATAAGCATCTATTAAAAGCATTTACTATTTGCCAGATATCCTGCAAATTCCTAGGGATATAGATATTTGGGATACAAATAAAGATAACACAACAATCTTTGCCTTCAAAGAACTTATATTTAAATGGGGGAAACACAGCTAAAAACAACTAAATAGATACAAAATACATCCACCTATCAATTGAACTATCAGTACATCTATTGGTCTATCTATCCATTCATCCATCCATCCATCTATCTCTCTATCTATTTATCTATCTTGGAAGGGAATCTGAAAGATTAAAACAGTAACAAGTGGGAGGGACCTAGGAAGGATACCTGTAGGGAGTTAGATTTTATCAGAAGCCATAATGAAGCCAGAGATACTAGGATTCAGGTCATTCTAGATATTCTAGGAATGGAAAAAGGATAGTACAAAGACAGAGATGATGGATAAAGTGTTTTAATTGAGGAATTATGAGTAGGTCAGTATAACTGGAACATAGACTGGAGGGAAGTAAAATATAAGAAAGTCAGATTAGAATGGCCCAAAGTTTGTTGGTTTTTTTCAATAGGATGAATGAACTTCATTTTATTCAAGTTTAATTTATTTAATTTAAATATCTCATTGGAATTAAATTAACTTAGGAAATTTTGACATTTCACAATGGCTTCATCACATTTGATATCCACAACCCTGAAAGATAAGCTTTCTGGCTATCCTATTTCTTGTCTCATCCCCTTCTTCTCCTCACCCATTTTACAGATCAGGAAATTAAAATTCAGAGAGCTTATATGACTTGTCCATGGTTATTCATGCTCATGACGAAAGTCCTCTTATTTACATGAATAATCTGGGTGACTCTTTAAATAAAGGGGTTAATTGGAGGGTAGAAACATCTCTAATGTTTTCTTGTACTCCCTCACCCCTAAATCTTGAAAATTTTTTCTCTCCTAGAGCAGTCTTCCAAACCTGAAACTTCCACCTGCATGACTTCCAAATATTTTTCCAATTGGATTATTTTCTGACATTGTTTTTCCACTTCAGCTCTTCTTTGCTCCATAGCATTAATTCTATTTTTTGGCCATGCCCACGGAGTTTTTCTAAATTCTCCTCATTATAGATCTTGAGAAGTTTTTCCATGATCCCATCTGGTGATTCCTTAGTTACATTAATTCTTTCTTTAATTCTTTCTGATGTTTCTTTACTGACAAAAAGATTTTTATTTAATTCATTGTGATCTGTTTTGGTGGTCAGCAGAAGGGATATGTGAATTTTACCTTCTATTTTGTGATCCACATAAGTCCGTCTCCATTTTTGTCTTGTTCTGCAGGCAGCTTTTGATACTTTTGCTGCACTTCTTGTTCCTCTTATTCTGTAATTTAAAAAACCCTAGCCCTCCCTTACTCAGAACAAAGTCAAGTGCAAGTCATGTCATCATTTCTCTGATGGCATAGTCTTCTTCAGCAACAAAGGATAAATGCACACACATACATACACACACAAAATTTTTACATCTACTGTTTTTTCTTAGGTTTTATCATTGCCTTTTGATAAGCTCTAATTTTCTTGTAAAAATTTCTGGTTATGTTGTTTTCAGCATTTCTGTTGCTATTTTGGGAGTAGATCATGAGTAATTCAGCTTCTTTGCAACCTCTCTCATTCCATTGTCTTCTGAGAAATATCCTAGAAATTTTGCAGGCATTTTTACTCTCCAATATTCCTCACAGGGGGCCCTCTGGAAATGAAAAGGCAATGTGGAGTAATGGAAAGATCATATTACTTGGAGTCAGGAGACACTTGGTTTTGAAACCTGCCTCTGACATTGACTATTTGTGTGACCATGGTCAAGTTATTACATCTCTCCTTACCTCAGTTTACTCCTCTATTATGTGTGTGTGTGTGTGTGTGTGTGTGTGTGTGTGTGTGTATCATGGTTGACTGCAGAAATCTGAAAACACCATTTATCCTCTGTCAATTATTCACCCAAGATACCCAAGATTTGGAATAGTTTCCCTTAAAGACTGGCCACTGAAAAATGAAGTAATCTGGATGCCCATCAGTTGGGGAATGGCTGAACAAATTATGGTATATGAATGTAATGGAATACTATGGCACTATAAGAAATGATGAACAGGAAGACTTCAGAGAGGCCTGGAAATGCTTATATGATCTGATGCTGAGTGAAAGGAGCAGAACCAGGAGAATTTTATACACAGCAACAACCACATTGTGCAAGAGTTTTTTTATGGTAGACTTGGAACTTCATTGCAATGCAAGGACATAAAAAAATTCCCAATGGTCTTTTAAGGCAAAATGCCTTCCATACCTAGAGAAAGAACTTTGGAATTCAATCATAGAATGTAGCAGATCATTTTCTTTTGTATTATGTTTTGGTTTATTATATGATTTCTCCCATTCATTTTAATTCTTTTATACAGCATGACTATAGTGCAAATGTATTTAATAGGAATGTATGTATAGAACCTACATAAAATTGCATGCCGTCTCAGGGAGGGAGGGGGAAGGAAAGGGGAGGGAAGTGGAAAAAATAATCTAAGTTATATGGTAGTGATTGTAGAACACTGAATATATATATGTATATATATATAAAAGAAAAGAGAAGTAATCTGAAAAGTGCTAAAGAATTTTTGCAGAAAGGGATAAGGTTTTCATTCTGCAGATGCTTTCAACATAAACAACTATTATTTTCTTTATTCCCACTATCCAAAGAAGAAGGTCAGATGTACAGATAGGAATACATGTTCCTGGTCCATTACACAATATCAAGTCTGGCTTGAGTCGAAAAGTCAGAGAAAGGAAGAAACACATAGTATACAGGGTTGTAAACACTAAAGAACTCCAAGACTGCTGCCCCTCCCAACTCATTGGAATGCAATGAGTAGTGTACAAGGATTCAGTCTCTCTCAGCTCTCTTCAAATAAATGTATTTTAACAGTACTCATCTTATCAGTACCAGAAAGGACATAATGCCTTGGAGTATAGTTTTTGGACAAGCTAACAAGCAAACTCATAATTTGTGGTATGTGCACCAGACCCAGCCACCACCAGCACCCTGATGGACACAGTCTGTAGCTCTTCTATTCAGAAGCAGAGCACCAGCCACAGCTGCAGCAGCATGAGAGTGGCAACACTCTCCACAGTGATCAGTGTATTCACAGTGCCTATGGTAGTCACGAAAATGTGAGCACAATTCTGAAATGGGAAATGCAACATACTCTCCACATGGAAGACAGAACCAAAACATTTATTCAGACAACAGAAAGCTAAATCCCAATACCAAAAAGCCAAATCCATCATAGTAACCAAAAAGTCAATAGACATTAGCACTGCAGGAGGTAGAGGCTTTCCAAGCTTTCCTCACCCCCTTCCCTCTCCCCCTTACTGGAGCCTTCTCACAAACACATGGGCCTAGCTGTGCCTGCTTGCCTGTGTCCTTCCCATCTCTGACTAGCCTGACCAAATTCCTCTCGACTCTGCTCTACCCCTTCCTGTTCCACCAATTTAGCAACTTCCTTCAACCACATATGACTTTGGCTTCCATGTGATTTAGCAGGTCACATGTACCTATTAATGAATGAGAAAGATCTTCTCATTTAAATTATCATTATAATCAGGTAGAGGAAGAAATTCATAGTAGCAGAGAGAAATGACCCAAGTTCTAAACAGCTTTAAATTAAAATCCAAGGATTCATATTTTCTTGGGGTGGAGAAGGGGGATGAAATATGGGTAATAAATAGTCACAGAGCTCACTGGTGATATGGTCAGGCAAATGTTTTGTTTTGGTTTTTTTTAATAGATTTTTTGGCACAGAAGTGAAGAATAGATCACAGTGAGGAGAAACTTGAGGCAGGGAGATCACTTAGAAGGGTTTTACAGTTCAAGCGAGAAGTGATAAGGCCTTGAATTAAATTGGTGGCCATGTGAGTAGGTATATACATAAGAGATGCTGTAAAGGTAAAAACAAGATTGGGCGATGGATTGGATATGTGGGGTGAGTAACAGAAAAGTCAAGAATGTAACTAAATTTGAGTGTTTGGGTGACTTCATGTTCCAAGAAGTAGGAGAATTTGGAAGAGAAGAGGGTTTGGAAGAAAATATAAATTATGTCTTCAACATTTGAAATTGAGATGTTTGTGGGACATGCAGTTCAAGGTATCCAAGAGGCAGTTGGTGATATGTGAATGTAGTTCAAGAGAGAAAATAAGGCTAGATAACTAGAGTTAGAAACTTTGAATCATGAATATACAAAAATGACCTATTTACTGAAATTACTTCTGACACTTTACCAACAAAAAAAAAAATGAAAAGAAAAAAGACAACCTTCTAAGTCCTTTTTAAAGTGTAGGCAAATGCATAAACTGTTAGAAAGATGTCTATGTGGTAAGATATTGTTATAGCCATGAAAATTATATATAATCTCACACATAACATGCTGACTCCCTCAGAAAGCATTGCTTTTCTTACTTTGAATAGGGAGAGAATCAGAAAATAGGACTTCATTGATCTCCTAAATCTAATTTATGAGGCCACCTCTTATGAGACCTCACAGGGAACTAACATGATCTATGAAAAAGTGAAACAGTATATGAAAATATCAATATTTCAAATACAATTAATCACTGCAAATATGTCAGTAAAGCCTAAGGTCATCTTCAAGTGTCAATATTAAAGAAATAGATCATAGAAATAAGGAAAGGAGTGTGACTAAGTCGAGCATGACTACTGACAGTTCTTTGACTATTTCTGAGTCAAATTTTGGAAAGCAAGAGATGAGGTGCATGAAAATATTGTGATTCATGATAAAAGAATCCTATTGACCTAAAGAAAATGTTATTACCATTTTCAGCCACTTCAATTTAACCAGTTGAATGTTTAAGGAACATCTTTAACCTTTTAAAATGTCAGAGTTGCTTTTTAATGAGGGATTTTCATCTCATCATATCACCAAAACCTGGTTTTTGTTGTTGTTTTTAATGCTACGTGCATAGCTGAGTTTCTCATCTATCACTAGATCAGTGAAGACTTTCAAAAATTGGAGCTGTTTTGTGGTAGAGGTGAGAGAGTAATGTGAAATAATTTACTTTATCATAATTTACTTTATCTATATTATTTCCCAAACTTTTGAATACTGAATTTATGCCATTCTAAATAGTGGATTGATAGGAATGGTGTCTAAACATAGAACTAAAGGAAGTGGACTTATCCAAGAAATGAGAGGAAAAGGTACAAGTGCTAAGCAGTGAGTATCCCTCAGCTATCAGCAAGATTAAAAAAAAATTGTTGCTTTGTAGTGTCTATTCTTTTTTTCTTAAAAATGATGGAAAGAATATGTTGTATTTTGCAAATTGAGACTGGATTGTACAATATTACATGCCCCAACAGGAAACGTGAAGAAGTTGGAAATGGAAAATTCAGCTAGTAGCAAGAGAGATGACAGAGTGTTGAACAAGAGCAGTGAGGAAGGACTGTCATCACCTCTGACACTCAGGATGAAGGTGAGAATGAAAGACAACAGTGGTGGTGGTGACTAAATCCACAATTCCAAGGAAGAGGAGAAAGAAGAATTCAGTAGGTGGCCTTCTCTACTCCTTAATCAAAGTAAAAGGGTAAAATCAGAGAAGAGAATGGTGGTCAAAAAGGATACCCCACCCAGACTAATCCTTGTGGGAGGAGATAGGCATGATCTGGAAGGCTTGTGTTCTGCTTCTTTTCTAAGGTGGAGTAAGATAGTGAAGGACAACTTATCAGATGCTCTGCGTTGCACAATAGTACCTTCTAGTTATATGTGCATATATGTAGTCCCCATTTCTAGGGCCACTTAAAACTTACTCCAGGTTCTGGAATAAATGATTCCTTGACGCTGGAAATGTAAGAATCCTTGTGACTTCATCAACTCAACCTCAAGTGGTTTTTCCTTCTGAACCCATTCCAACATTCTAGACCAATTGCTGTAACAAGATCTTTTCTTTATTCCTGCCATATCTTTGTCATTGTTCAGTCATTTTTCAGTTATGTCCAACTCTTCATAACCCCATTTTGGTTTGTCCAAAGCAAAGATACTTGGATGGTTTGCCATTTCCTTCTCCAGATTATTTTACAGTTTAAGCAACTGAGTCAAACAGGGTTAAGTGACTTGCCCAGGGTCAAACAGCTATTAAGAGTAGATTTGAATTCAGATTTGAATTTGATTCCCTACTCCAGGCTAAGCATTCTATCCATTGCATTAGATTCTATTACTGTCCTCAATTCTAACCCTAACCCTAATGCCTTGATTCTAAATGCGCTGAAATCAAGGGTTAGAATCGAAGCACTTAAGGTTAAAATCGAGTGTATTTAGGGTTAGAATCGAGGGTTAGGGTTAGAATAGAGCCCATTATTAGAATCCAGGGTTAGGGTTAGGGTTATAATCAAAGGTTAGAATCGGTAGAATAGAGCACATTTAGGGTTAGTGTTAGGGTTAGGGTAGAATCGAAGGTTAGAATCGGTAAAATCTAGGCCCATTTAGTGTTAGCGTTAGAATCGAGAATTAGGAATAAATTCTTTACTATCATATTGCATTACATTTCATTACATGTATTACAATACATTATATTACATTACATTAATGTATGTTTTAATTAATTTTAATTAATATTATATCTTATTATAGGGTTGGGGTTAGTGTTAGAATGAGCGCATTTATGGTTAGAATCGAGGCATTTAGGGTTAAGGTTAGATAGAATCAAGGGTTAGAATCGAGCCATTTAGCGTTAGGGTCAGAATCAAAGGTTAGGATTAAATTCTTTTCTATTATATTGCATTACATTACATTACATGTATTACTATACATTACATTACATTACATTATATTCTATCTTATTATATTGTATTACAACAGAAACTAATTGGTTGTCTATCATGCATCCTACAGACTGTATTTGAATTCCTGTGTTAGTTTATCCTAGTAACCCTCAATATTAAAGTCCTGTCTTTGAACACCAGTTCCAACAGCTGTTACTCTTTGATGTGACAATGAAAATTGCCTACTTAGTTGGCAACTTATTGTCTTCACTCAAACAAACATTCCTGATTCCATGATCTGACATCCTAAGAAAAAAAAAAAAAAAAAAAATATATATATATATATACTTTAACCATAATAGCTAATATTTACTTGTTTCTTACTATGAGCCAGGCACTGTATTGTGCTTTATGATTATTTTAAAATTATTTTATTTGATTTTCATTTGATCTTCAGTATAACCCTACCTTCAAGTAGGTAGTATTATTAATTCTTAAAATAATAATTTTATAAATGAGAAAACTGATGTAAACAGAGATAAAGTAATTATTCAGTGTCACATAGCTAGTAAAGTGTCTAATCTTGGATTCTAACTCAGGTCTTTTTGATTTTAGGCCCAACAGTCTATCCACTATGTCACCTGGTTGCTGATATCACCTGTCAGCCTGCTTATATTTTCAGTTTACCACTGTACATATAGTAGATCTTTCTTGTTGCTGTGTCTTTGACTACAGCATTCTGGTATTCTATCCCCCTCAACCTCCTCCCAGATTCTCTATTATTTGCAAAGGGATCATCATCATCCTATCACCCAGCATATCAACCATGATGTCATCCTCAATTTTTCTCTCATTCATCCCATATATTCAATCCATTGCCAAAGTTTGTTATTCCTACTTTCACGAAATCTCTTATGTAGTGCATAAAACCCCTAGGAGACAGAGTTTTTAGGTAATTAATAATTAATTCATTAATTAGGCTAGCTAATAATTAATACAATGATGGTCAGTAGTTTCTCTTTGTAACCAAAGATGTCAAGAGATGCTGAAACACCTTAAATATGTACCTTCTGATGAGGAACTCCCCTGACAAGTGAAACTCAACTCTGATTGGTAGACATTTAATTAGGAGGTGCACTAAAAGTCTTTAGCTCCTCCTGCCAAGAATGTGGCTGGATCATTAGACTGAATAGCTTCCAGGAATCTGGACAGAGGAAAGCATTTCCATCTGGACCTCTCTGGCTTGTCTTCTCCTTTATGAGCTGACTTGCTCTAAATTTGAGAGGTGGAGATCAAGGACAGGGTTCCTTCCCCCGCCCCGCCCCCCAAGGAAGAGCTCACTCAGTCTGAATTCTATTTATGTTCTAAACTTAAATTAGGTTTCCCAATTGTGTGAGGCCCTGCCAATCTAGTTAAGGATTCCATACCTTGGGGGCTCGAAGTGATCTTGTCACTCAGTCACACCTTTCAGAGACTGGCTGACATTTTCAGCATTGGGATATTAAGAGAAGTAGGAGGAAAAGGATGGATCACAAATTAACAATTAATTATTAATATAATAGTATAATATTAATTTCTCTTACTCATATAACTCCCCTTCTCCCCACTGCACAGGCTCAAAACTAATTAAGCCTTATCAGTTCTCATTAAGATTATTGCAATAAACATCTAGCTAGCTCCCACAATAATCTATTTTTCACTCAGAGGCCAAGGTAATTTTTCTAATGTAAGGCTGGTCATGTTCATTGCCTGTTCAATATGCTTTAGTGGCTTTTTATAACCACCAGGATCAAATATAAAATTCTCTGTTGGCATTTAAAGTTTATAACTTAGTCTCTTTCAACCTTTATAATCATTTTACATTCAACACATCTGCAGTACAGGCCTGCTTAGAGCCCCTTGATTACAATACTCCATTGCTTGTCTCCAAGTCTTTCCAGTAGTTGACCGCTACTCCTAGAATTGTATATTGTCTTGTCTCTGCCTCTTGATTTCTCTGACTTCCTTAAAGACTCAGTTCAAGTGTAACCTACTCCAGGAAGCCTTTCTTGCCCTTCCTCCCCAGCAGTTGCTAATGGATTATCCTTTCAAAATGCCTTTCATTTGCTCTGTATATATCAGGTATCTACCCACTTGTTTACCTGCTGTCTCCCTCATTGGAAATCTAAGTTTTGTCAGGGACTGTATTTTTATTTTATTTGTATCTTCAATGTTCAGTATCACATGTGGCAGATAAAAAGAACTTAATCAATGACTGTTGATGTGACTTTTGTTTTCATAATTACATTCTGGAACATCTTCCATCACTATAGGGATGACTATCACAATTCATTCTGTAATATCCTAACTATTCTGAAACTTTTGAAATCCGTTTTTAGCAAATCTAGCGTTCATGTTGTTAGAGGTGGTATTGATAACACTATCCTATTAGTTCAAATTCGATTTTGGAACAAAATGAAGCACTTATAAGGCATTGCACATTTAACAAAAGGAGGTTTCCTTAACTAACAAAACAAGAATATACAAGAATACAGTGACACAGCTTCTAAAGATGTGGTCCCCCTTTTTCAAATAGAGAAATGTGTCTGTTCAACAGGGCAGGGTGTACTTCCTTATGTGATCTTCAGACATCCATCAGGTCAAATTGGTCTTCATTCCATAAGAGTGTGTGTCACTAAGCATCCCAACATACATGGGGGGCCTGCTATCACAGGTTCTTTTATCTGCTTTTCTAGAAGGAAAAGCAACTTCTGAGGGGTTAACAATCTCCTTTAATCAAGCACATATAGCATTCACTTAGTTCAGAAAATCAACAGACAGTGCTTCCAAACTGTCTGACATAAGCAACACATATATCACAAATCAACAGGTCCAATTATCTAAAACTAGTTGCCAGAGAGGGAAACACCAACATCTAGGTTTTCAAAGCCAGTGAGCTTCTTAGTAGTCATACAAAGTTTCATCCAAAAACTAAGCCTCAAAGTAAAACCTCCCCTTGGAGTCATCCCAACCCTGAGAACCAGGGCCTCATTAACAAAAGGTGTGGGCCCTCCTACAGATCTTCCCTAATCAAACTCCCTTTAATGGGTAGATCCATTAATGAGTGGGAAGATCTTTAATCACAGTAACAATAAAAATACACTATTTCTAGTTAAAGAAACTCTTGTTTCCTTTATTCCTAGGAAAGACTCTTGGCCAATAAAGGCAAGATTCAATCAGTGGCACTTGATTATACTAAAACAAGAACAGCAAAAGATTCTACTTTTCTTGCCCTTATAGGATGAGAATATTTATACCCTTAGGTGATCAGTAAAACTAATCAAGGGAAGCATGGGTCAATCACCTTGGGGGAGAGCTTCTATGTCTTTTAGAGAAAACCAGTATCAGTTGCAGGGAAATAGAAGGAAACTTGTACTTATCACACATGTTTAAGATGTCATGTATTGTAGATATTCTTTGCATGTTATTGATCAATCATGTGGAAATTTTAGAAGCCTGCTTCTTTGCCATGTGTGACTCGATGACTGAAAGGGAAAATGAGGAATAATTTGCTAATTGGCTACTGAACTGAAAGAGGTCATTGGATATAGAAAAGTGAGCTAATGTTCTCTCCAACCCTCTCTTTCTTTCAGATTGTGAAACATATGTACTGCTTCAATTTGTATTCTGAGAAAGTGGGGGAAAGGGCTGTTACATCTAACTCCCTACCAGTTTTTATGTTGCTGTGAACTCATGTCTTGCTTTCTGGGGACCTTTTCTTTCGTGTATTCGTTTCTTGAATAGATAACTTTTTGAGTCTGAAGGGCAAAGAGCTTTATTAGAGCAGTAATAGCATCATTCATCAGCAAAGGAGTGGCAGCAGAAGCATTGACTGGAGAAATTATTTGCAGTTTCAGTGGTAGTCATATTGGGATGACCAAAAGGGAAGCTTCATCAGAGACAGTGGTCACTAGAAAAAAAATCAACTAGAAGTTTGTTGGTTGGACAGTTCAAAGTCAAGGTGAAATGTGAGGTACCTAATGATCAATATAACAAAATTGGTTTATAGCTTGATGAATGTTAAATATCAGCCTCCTAGTCAATTGAATCAGTAGTTTTAAACTGTTATTAAATTCTGTTATGATCCATCTGTTGATAAGTGCTTATTCTTTTTGCTTTGCATTTGTGTAGGAATATATTACCTGCTCTCTATCCATTTTATACTGTACATTATATTATCTCTTTATTCCTCTCTTTGGGACCTCAAGACTCCAGTCATAACTTCTTTTTTAATAAAATTGGTATTTTCACTAAAGGTGTTTATTTTAATGAGCCAATGAGAATGGGTATCCTAATTTCCATGATTAAAATTCGGAGCTCTCCAGGACAGAATTCGGTTCACAAAATAGAGGGTAGACTACAAAGAGGACTATGTGCTCTAACCACTGTGGGTTCAGCTGAGTGGTCTCTCTAAAGACTAGACATGCTAAACTATGGTATTCTTTTTTCACCAGATACTTCATCCATTTCTTCTTTCTGTTCAGGTGATTTATACTACAATCTAATAAGAAAAAAATAACATTTGTTTCCTTTACAATTGCCTTTCACCTTTTAAAATATTCTCTGTTTCCCAGATTTCCTCACTTAAGTATTGAAATAGGATAGGAATTGGACTTTTGAATTCATTGCCATAGAATGTTCTCAGTAAGGAACTTATTCCATAAGTTCAAATCAGTCCTTTCTCTCTAACTTAAAGTCTTAGTGCTGCCTAAAGTCCTAGACTTCTGAAAGATTAAGTAACTTGCTCAGAACCACACAGTGTGTGTCAATAGAAGAATTTGACCCATGTCTTCCTCATACCAAGTCCATGTCTCTTTTCACTATGTCAGGCTACACCTTATATAAATATGCTTTTTTAATATACCATGCTAATCCTCCCCCTTTAAACTATTCTGATTTTTCTTGGTAAGATATAATCATCTAAAGTCTTAGCTTTCATAGAACTATTGTAATGACACTTATCAGATTAAATTTGTCTCCTTGCTTTAAGACGTCTAATATTGCTTACTTTTCACTATACTTTGTGTATACCTATATAAACATTTTAAGCCAGGTCTTTTTCTATTGTTCATTGTTTTGAATTTTATCTCCTAGGAACTTCTGATTAAGTCTGGTGTCAAACTTAGTGGGGATCATCTACTTAGGTACTATAACTCAGAACTCCCTAGCTCAAGTCATCCACCAGCCTCAGCCTCCCTGGTAACAAAAATCACAAACATGTACCACCATAATCGGTTCAGCAACATTTTTTTTATAATGCTCATATTTTCCTTTCTAATTTTCAAATTCCTTCCCCACCCTATCCCCATTCTTCAATTTAAAAATAGCAACTTGGAGTTCAGAGAGATATTCCTTGGATTTCTACCAACTTTGGCAGGAAGATCTGCTTTCACTTAGAATAAATATAACTATCAGTCACTCATACATGGCAAATACAAATATCACAGCTTCAATGTAAATCACTATACAATTTCCCCTGTCTTCCATACTGACTGACATTTCCAGCCTTCTTTGTACTAATACCTGATCATTAAACACTTGGTTAAATGTTTTGCAGTCCATTTTCACGTCTTAACAATGTGACAATGAACTCAACTTCCTTTTCTTAGTAACTACCTTCTTCTTAGACATCTTGAGTCTTTTTTTTCAGGCCCTTATCTCATAATCCCCCTTGAGCCTCTATAATCCTCTCTAGTACTTTTGTATGCTCTTTAATTCTACCTAATGCCTGTTCCTTTGTTTCATTCTTCATTTACAGAACCCAGAAACAGAATCTGGATCGGTATCTGGGCCTGAAGATTCATATTTTCCTCAATTTCTTCTCTCAAATTCAATCGTTGGTCTTCTTCAGTAGTCCAACCCTCCCTTCCACATAACTTATACTATTTCCTTGTTTTTTGACTCAATTCTCCTATTCATTCATTCCTTCTCTTTCAACCTTTTGCCATGGAAGTCAGAAGTCAAACAATCCTACAGAGCAGAAACAGTTTGTAAAAGACTTTAAATGGTAAACGAAAGAGTTTACATTTTGTACAAGGAGCAAAAAAGAACCACTTAAAGTTGTTGGCCAGAAACATGTCATAGTCAATGTGCTTCAGGAAGCTTGTATTGACCTCTATATGTAGGGTAGATTAGAGGGAAGCATGTGTAAACTGGGGATTCCATTAGGAAGATGTTGTAGTAGTGTACAGAGGAATTAATAAGGGGATGAGTTAGGGTTGTATGAGTAAAGAAAGATCTTCCTTCAGGAGGAAGGGTAGTCAATAGGGTCATATATAGCAAAGAAATCAAGAAGGATACAGACTGAGAAAAAGGTGCAATGAAGAGATTATGGCTAACCTCAGAGAGAGAAGTTTCATTTGAGGGTTGGAATGAGAAACCAGATTAGAATAGGCAGTGAGGAGAGGTAAAAGAGGCAAATGATATAGATAGCTATATCTATATAGACAGATAGCACATGAAATTAGAAAGCTCTGTTTTGATTCTCTGCCTACAAAGCCTCTGGAATTCCTTAGTATCTCTCCCACTGTTGCACTCAGTTTTCTCTCTGTGATTATCAGTTTGGTCACTTCCATCTCTCCTTCCAAAAGGAAAGCTTTCTGCAAGGATACTTTCTGATTCACTCCTGCAGCAAGGAACACATTTTGTGTTATTCTTGTGTTTTGAGGACTTTTCTCAATGAGTGCTAGCCTACTTGCCTCATCTGTTATGGGCAAATGAGGTCAGATAGAGGTCATTCATTATGAGTAGCCTCATTCTTCCATTATTCAAGCATGTAATGTGTTTAGCAGTAGAGGAAAAGGCACATAATTAGAGGTCAGTGTAAGAAGAAGGGAAAAGGGCAAAGTTTAAAAGAATTGGAACTGAAGAAGATAGAAAACATTAATATGGTCATAAATAGCAACAATTTTGATCTTCTTTAGAAAATCTAAATTCATCTAACTTGCCTAGTCAATTTTTTAAATTTTTTTTAAACCAATTCTTTATGATCTTTCAAGACCATACTCTGGAGAACCAGTTGTTAAACACTTACCAGAATGGTGCTTCCTTTAAGGCTTCCATTAAGCAGATCAGCCTACTCCACTACAAAGTCTTTGTCAGGGGCAGTAGGGCTCTTTCATAAAATTATTCCTAAATTGTATATAACTTTTCTGTCTGTGACAACATATATTATTTGTAAACAAGCTGCAGTAGATGATATGATGACTCTATAGAACAGTCTTAAACTGGGTCTTCCCCCAAAACCACATTGTTATTTGAGTTGGATAAATTTATCTTCCCATGGACAACATTGATCAAGTGAATATAGACTCAACATCATTCAAATATGTTTCTTCCTGGAAAAGTACTGTTCAGATGAAACACCAAAAGTATTTTTCAAATCTAAACATCAGTTGTTGTGCTGTCATTATTTTCATTCATTAATGCCTTAGTTAACTTTGTCCTTCCCACAAATGGAAGCCTGAGAGCTAATTTCCAAATACTGCCCTCTTTCTGAAACTTTTCAGATATTCTTAAATGAGTGAATAACTGGGAATTCACAGAGAATATCCTTAGTAGATGCTCCTGACTTTGTTTGCATATAGACTTTTCTATAGTTCCCCCATTCTCTGGTCTTTATGAAACTCATAATATCCTCTTTATTAAATGCCTCAGGGGCATGATCTCCCCATCTCACCTTGGTTTCTCAGGAGAATAGGATCAAACCTAACATAGATCCTATAGAGATTGGTCTCATCAAGTTTATATCCAAATGTGGCATCAGTGCTGGATGAGTCCCTGCCTGTGTCCTAAAAGACATTCATAGAGAGTTTTAACTTAAGCTAACTGAAAAATGCAGCTTAGATGGAACTCTCAAACCTCCAGGGGCTTAATCTACTGATAAAAATAAAACAAGTTATAGTTTTCTTCAATTCTTCACCTAAAATACACACACACCCGTTAAGAATTGAGGCATGTATTCACAGGCTACTTGTTATCATTAGATAGGAAGGACCCAAGGCCTTCTCCCATACTATGTCTAGCTTTTCTTACCATAATGCCATCAGGCAGAAAAAAGTCACATATAAAGATAAGGTGACTAGATTGACAAAGTTGCCTAATGCCTTTTGAGTTTCTCTCCCTTTATCTTCTCTCCTTCTCACCAGTTCTACTACAGACACAGCCATTCAAAGAGATTCTTCTCTTGACAGACTAGGACTAGCTCCATAATTTATATACATGCTCCAAATCTATCCAAAACACTTACATTACATTGTCATAATGACTCTCTGAGAAATGGGCTTCCCAGGCTCTTCCAGGTGGGAAAATATATTAGCAGCATTATGTGCATGCATTTATAGGTTAGGGATATTGATGGAAATAGGTCCACAGGAGGCTATTGTTAAGATGACAGAGTAGAAAGATTCACATATACTAGCTCTGAACGCACAGCTCATAAAATACCTGTAAAGAAGAACTCCCAACAAATTCTGGAGCAGTGGAAATCACACAACAATGGAGTGGAGGAGATTTCTGTTCCAGAGAGACCTGAAGAACTGACACCAAAGACCTGTCATGCACCGGACTGGGAGCAGAGCCCAGCCCTGCCTTGGCCACACAGTACCGAGAGGACCAGATCCGAGCAGGCTTCAGGGACAGAATCTCCAGTGGCCACACAGGTCCCTCCACCCATAGGCATAAGGTTAGTGAGAGGATCTTTATGGCTGAGCAAGAGGGGAGCAGGGTGTCTCCATAACTCAGGCCCCCTCAGGAGGCGGCAGAGGGGCAGCAGCAGACTAGGCTCCCAAAGCAGACAGGAGCTCAGATTCATTGTTGAAGCTCTCTGCATAAACCCCCTGGGGGAACTGAGCCTTGTGTGGCAGCCCTGCCCCCACCCAAGCAGCTGAACATAATCTCCCACTGAATAGCAGCCCTGACCTGGTGCCTGAGCACCTGAGCTTAATCTCACACTTAATAGCAGCCCCATCCCTACTGATAGCCTTGAGGCTGGGAAGCAGCATTTGAATCTCAGACCCCAAGCACTAGCTGGGTGGATCTGGAGGTAAGGTGGGTGTGGAAAGGAATCTCAGAAGTCAAGTAACTGGCTGGGAAAATGCCCAGAAAAGGGGAAAAAATAAGACGATAGAAGGTTACTTTCTTGGTGAACAGATATTTCCTCCCTTCCTTTCTGATGAGGAAGAACAATGCTTACCATCAGAGAAAGACATAGAAGTCAAGGCTTCCATATCCCAAAAATCCAAAAGAAATATTCAGTGGAATCAGGCCACTGAAGACCTCAAAAAGAATTTTGAAAATCAAGTTACACAGGTGGAGGAAAAACCGGTAAGTGAAATGAGAGGGATGCAGGAAAAGCATGAAAAACAGGTCAATACTTTCATAAAGGAGACCCAAGAAAAGGCTGAAGAAAATAACACCTTGAAAAATAGGCTAACTCAATTGGCAAAAAAGAGGTTCAAAAAGCGAATGAGGAGAATAAGGCTTTAGAAAGCAGAATTAGACAAATGGAAAAAGAGGTTTAAAAGCTCACTGAAGAAAATAATTCTTTCAAAATTAGAATGGAACAGATGGAGGCTAATAACTTTCTGAGAAACTAAGAAATCACAAAACAAAACCAAAATATTGAAAATATAGAAGATAATGTGAAATATCTCATTGGAAAAACAACTGACCTGGAAAATAGATCCAGGAGAGACAATTTAAAAATTATGGGACTACCTGAAAGCCATGATGAAAACAAGAGCCTAGACATCATCTTGCATGAAATTGTCAAGGAAAACTGCCCTGACATTCTAGAAACAGAGGGCAAAATAAGTATTCAAGAAATCCACTGATCACTGCCTGAAAGAGATCCAAAAAGAGAAACTCCTAGGAACATTGTGGCCAAATTCCACAGTTCCCAGGTCAAGGAGAAAATACTGCAAGCAGCTAGAAAGAAACAATCCAAGTGTTGTGGAAATACAATCAGGATAACACAAGATCTAGCAGCACCTATATTAAGGGATCAAAGGGCATGGAATATGATATTCCAGAAGTCAAAGGAACTAGGTCTAAAAAGAAGAATCACCTACCCAGCAAAACTGAGTATAATACTTCAAGGGAAAATATGGTTTTTCAATGAAATAGAGGACTTTCAAGCATTCTTGATGAAAAGACCAGAGTTGAAAAGAAAACTTGACTTTCAAAGACAAGAAAGAAAAGAAGCTTGAAAAGGTAAACAGCAAAGAGAAGTCAAAAGGGACCTACTAAAGTTAAACTGTTTACATTCCTACATGAAAGGACAATATTTGTAACTCTTGAAACTTTTCAGTATC
>CM053772.1:104044383-104086801 GCA_028658325.1 Potorous gilbertii | reverse complement strand
CTGGATCTATTTTCCAGGTCAGTTGTTTTTCCAATGAGATTTTTCACATTTTCTTCCATTTTTTCATTCTTTTGGTTATGTTTTGTGATTTCTTGGTTTCTCAGAAAAAGTCCTTAGCCTCCATCTGTTCCATTCTGATTTTGAGAGAACTATTTTCTTCAGTGAGCTTTTGCACCTCTTTTTCCACTTGACTAATTCTGCTTTTGAAAGCATTCTTCTCCTCATTGACTTTTTCAACCTCTTTTGCCAATTGAGTTAGCCTATTTTTCAAGGTGTTATTTTCTACAGTATTTTTTTGGGGTCTCCTTTATCAAGGTATTGAGCCATTTTTCATGCTTTTCTTGCATCTCTCTCATTTCTCTTACCAGTTTTTCCTCTACCTAACTTGATTTTCAAAATCCTTTTCGAGTTCTTCCAAGGCCTGAGCCCATTAGATATCTATTCAGATGTTTGGGATACAGAGGCCTTGACTCCTATGTCTTTACCTGATGGCAAGCATTGGTCTTCTTCGTCAGAGAGGAAGGTTGGAATCATCTGTTCCCCAAGAAAGTAACCTTCTATGGTC
Source organism: Potorous gilbertii (assembly GCA_028658325.1). Lineage (NCBI taxonomy): Eukaryota > Metazoa > Chordata > Mammalia > Diprotodontia > Potoroidae > Potorous > Potorous gilbertii. Next base: position 104,086,236 of record CM053772.1, on the reverse strand, counting down.
TTATTTTTTTTCCCTTTTCTGGGCATTTTCCCAGCCAGTTACTTGACTTCTGAGATTCCTCTCCACCCTCGCCTAGCTCCACCCAACTAGTGCTTGGGGTCTGAGATTCAAATGCTGCTCCCCAGCCTCAGGGCTTTTGGTGGCTGGCCAGCTGCTACTCCGGGTAAGATTAAATCAGGTGGGGCCAGGGCTGCCTCCCAGCCTCAGTTCCTTCAGAAGGTTTATGCAGAGACCTTCTGTAATGGAGCTGCTGCTGAGCTCCTGCATGCTCTGGGAGCCTCTGGCCACCTGCTGCCTCTGCTGTTGCCTCCCGAGGGGGCCCAAGTCATGGAGACACCCTGCTCCCCTCTCAGCCTGTCCAGATGTCTCTCTCACTGACCTGTGCATCTGTGGGTGGAGAGACCTTCGCAGCCACTGGAGATTCTGTCCCTGAAGCCTGCTCGGATCTGCTTGCTCCTCTCAGTGCCAGGCGGCCAGGGCAGGGGTGGACTCTGCTCCTGTCTGGTGTGCGATGAACCTTTGGAGTCGGTTTTTCAGGGTTGTCTGGAATGGAAATCTCCTTCACCCCATTGCTGCATGGCTTTCACTGCTCCAGAATTTGTTGGGAGTTCTTTTTACAGGAAATCCATGGACTATGGGTTCGGAGCTAGCATATGTGAGTCTTTCTACTCCGCCATCTTGGCTCCACCTAAAAATTTTTTGTGCAATAAATGGAAGCATCATTATGTATACAGATCAGTTATTGTGAAGAATAAAGCAATCATTTACATGTACAAATTTGTGTGCACTTAAAAAAGTTATCCCATGACCTATTGTAAGTGGCTGACTTTATTATCCCACAACTGTCCCTAGAAACAAGAATTTGTGGGATTGCATCTAAATTAAATTACTCTTTACTCTTTAAGTCATATGTATGCATATATGCATATAAATGTATACATTTTTACTAAAGAGGATAAAGATAGAGAAAATTTAAAGAGAAATCTATAAAAATCAGCCAGAAGGCACCAAAGAGTGTATTTTATTCAATTTGCTCCATGAAGACCATTAAGTTTAAACTAATTTGTCCAAGTTAACAAAGTAGTGAGAAGCATGTTGTTTTCAGTCATGTCCAACTCTTCATGATCTCATTTGAGGTTTCCTTGGCAAAGAAACTGGAGTGGTTAGTCAATTCCTTCTCCAGCTCATTTTACAGCTGGGGAAACTGAGGCAAACAGGGCTAAGTGACTTGCTCAGGGTCACACAGCTAATGAAGATCTGCGGCTGGATTTGAACTCAGGTCTTCCTGATTCTATGCCCAGTGCTCTATCTACTGCACAACCTAGTTGTCCCAGTGAGAAACATACTTGTTAATAAAACCCAGATTTCTCAGTTCCTGTGTTTGTGCTTTTTCCATCTTCTATGTGTAGTTTCTAATTTCTTACCTCCAAATAAAAGCCACTTTTCCAGATATTTCAGCTTCCTCTCATGCCCCTCTTTTTCCCTTTCATGATTTACAATCTTGGAGAAAATCAAAACACAATCTTCGCATTTCATCATTTTTAATAATTAAGGCAGAGGCAGCGTGGAATAGTGGATCGAATGGGCTTAGAGTCAGGAGGACATGGATACAGGTATTACCTCTGTCACATAATCTACTACTCTAGGCAAGGTACCTAACCTCTCAACTCCCCAGGCAACTTTCTAATAATACAAATTACAGAACAGTGGATGATTTGCATGAAGCTGGATACACCAACTAAATTATAACTCCAAGCCCTTCTAATACTTCTCCCCTACATGGGATGTGTTTCACTCAAAATCAGAGGTGTCTAGCTGGAAAAAAAGAAAATTAAAAATTAAAAAACAAAAGGATACCAAACTGCCAGTATATTAAAAAGCAGTATAAATCCTGCAGTAAAAGTCAATGCATTTTTATCTCCAGGGCCTAAATTTGAGGATAAACAGGTTAGTAACAGTAACCATGCAAGAAATTTAACAAGGTATGGAGTTCATTAAAATCTCCTTTTCCTGACTGCCTATTACCTTATCTAAGGATTATTAAATTGCAATTTGTTGCTTCAAAGTTTGAAAAACAATGTTCAATTGACTTTTAAGAGCTCAAAAATGGTACATTTTGAGAAACCTGTGCTTTTAAGCAAATAATACAGGGTACAATTGCCACAGATATAATAAACAATAGAATGAATGAATGAAGTTGAGACCCAGCTGACTGCAGAAGTCTGGGATTAGCAGGAGGGATTCGGAGCTACAGTTGTGGTCTAAGTGCAGCTACACAGACAGTAGCCAAAGAACAAGACAGCAGGTACTCCACCTTGAGGATGGATAAGATGCCCAACTGGAGCAGCAGGCAATGATTGAGCTCCCTCTTCAATGAACTGGGAGTCTATTCAGTCCTTTAAAAATGACTTCACCACCCTCTTCCTGCTCTTAACTTCCCATTTCCTTCCCCAGCACATACTGGAGAACCAGCTTGAAAGCTGATGCTATGCCACTGCCACACAGCACTGACATTGGAGGCTCTTCCTCGGTGGGGCAAATACTCCATGATCCCCACATTGTGTTGTGGTCTTTGGCTAGGATCACATGTCGTGGAAGGTTCCCCATGTTTAACAGCAATCTCTGGAAGTTAAAAAGAAATTGTCCACTCCGAAAGGACATTCAAGCTCTAGTTCTTCTATATCTCAGTAAAACAAAGTTATCAGCCTTCATTTACTACCTCTATTACTCATCAAGTCAGTCACACAACTTGTCCACAGATTCCCTAAAGTATCTGACTCCAGGGGATATTCCCCAGGTCTCATAGGACAGAAGCAATGACATTTCCCATTACTTCAGAATGCTGGATCCCTGGTATATGTCCAATATGCTAGGGCTGATGTACCTGCCCACTGATGTCTTGTGCCAGTAGATTTTGAGGCTGGGCCACTGCAGAGTGCCCAGCAGCAACTGCCCTTCCTGAGAGACCTGCTGCTTTATTATTGCCATTTTACCCGACCAGTCCTGCTGCAAATCAATCCAAGTTGACCTTCATCAATTGGGGAGAAGACAACTAAAATTTTTTTATCTATTCCCTGGAGCTGGGTCACTCTGCTGCTGTCCATGCTATTAAGGCATCTAGTTCCAGCAGTAAATGCCTGGGCATTGATGGAGACTAAGAAGTCATTCCACTTACACTACAGATTAGCTACAGCAAGGGGGCCATTAGTGGGCTGAGCTGCTGGGACAATGTGGAGAAAGTTTGTACCTCTGTCAACCTTAACAAGATCTGCAGAAAGTTGGAGGAGCTAGATTCTAACATGAAATCTCCTACCTTAACCCTGACTGAAGCTCTAAGAAGAGCTATAACCTGATCAGCACATCACAGATTAAAGTGGACAAGGTACAAATCACTGGCTCCAACAGCTTCGCCTTTGTTATTTGTCTGGATCAGGATGAGAAAAAAATCCCAGAATACAATTAAGTGTGAAGTCTCTCCGTGCCACAAATCTGAAAAAAGCAGCCTTTGCCCACAGCCACAGAGACCTTCCCTCCTAACACCTCACAACTCACCTGACCTCTGCTCCTTCTTGTGTTTGCTCATCATGACCTTCAGTGGCACTCTGCCCTAATGCACAAACTCAAGATCTTCATTTGGATTTGATACATCACAAGGAAGCATGGACCCCTACCTCCCAAACTCTGGTTTTGGCCAGACAACCAAGGTTGGCAATTGTAATTCTTCTTACAGAGGATGGAGTTCACTATCAGTTAGCCAGTTTCAACAACGGAGCCTGATGTTTTGTTTTGTTTTTTTCTCACCAGGAAAAGGACAGAAACCTTTAGCCCTAAAGGGAGAGATTATCTTCTGCTAATATAAGAATGCCTTATATGGGAGGGGGAAGCGAATATGTGAAGGTGGTAAGGGAAATGTGGAGTAAGTTAATCTAAAGCTAGGTACCTGGAACATATAATCTGACTCTAAAAACTATGATTTTGTCTCAGGGCCTAGCTGATCTTAAGTAATGTGTCTTGGCTGTTGTCTAGCTTTTCATCTTTCTTTCCAGACCCTCAGGTGAGAGGCTGGAAACAGAATAGAGAACAAAGAAAGAAAATTGTATCCCAAAAGGCTATTCAGGCCCCACTCCACTGCTTTTCTAGCACTCTGTTTTCTAAAGAGATACATATTAAGATTCTACCAAGTGCCTAGAATTATTTTAAAAGTTGAAGAAGATATGAGCTATGTAAGGAGTTTATGTAATAGTTAGAGAGACAAGATAATACATATGACACACTTTATTGAAACAGTGTATTAATATTATGATTAAATATACTTAATAGTTAAGAATATAGTGAGGAATTGATGGTACCTCAGCCTAACTATATACAGTTCACTATAGCGGGAAGTTTGACCTAAAGTAACTTCATCTTGACCTGATCCAAAAAAATATCTTGTTACACTAAAGCTTCCCCTGTATCAAGGTTGTGTACCATGTTTCCAGAACTTTGTATTTAGATTCTATTGTGCTGTATCACTCTTTATGTACAAAGGATATACATAATATACATTATCTTCCTTCCCCACAGGACCTCTTGGTAAAAAAGGGGACTCTAAACCAGGATGGTTAGCCTTTAGAAAAGAAGTATTTGAAAGACTATCGTGTGAAAGAGGATCTGAGAGACTAGACTTGTTTTGTTTGAGCAAAGAAGGTAGAACTGGGAGCAATGGGTAGAAGTTGTTGAGAAGTCAATTTTAGCATGATCTGAGAAAATGTTTCCTAATAGAACTGCTTATGCAATAGTTAATGTTTATTGTATTTCATTTTACATATGATAGAAACATGATATAGTGGAAAGAATCTGGGAGACCTACATTCAAGTCCTATCTTTGATATATCCTGTCCGTGTGACTCTTAGCAAATCATTTAATGTCTTAGTACACTCAGACAACCTCTAAAATTCCTAAATTTCAGAAATATTGCTAAGGGAATTTCCATGTGAGGAGTTTCCTATGCCATTAAAAGGGAAGAGGAGGAGAAGGAGGAGGAGAAGAAAACAATCCAGAAGCAACGTAGACTCCCTGGGGTGGTAGGGATTTGTACATCTCTGACAGACTTTGTGCAAAAGCTACAAAACCACTTGTTATAAACGATTTAAAGGAGATCCTTTCCTAGGTATGAGTTGCACTAGATGACATTTGGCTTCCCTTTTCACTTTGGAGATTGTGCAAATTCTGAAAGAATTTAAAATTAAAAATCTATCCCTTAATTGAGGAGATAAATCTTGAAGGTGGAGAGTACATTTTAAGATAGGTAGAAAGGGGAGAAGGCAAGGAAAGAGTAGAGAGAAATAACGTGAGCAATAGCCAGCTATACAATTTTTTCTCATTCTGAGTAGTTTTTATGGCTGTTTAATTCAGCCACTCTTTATTAAAGTGTCAAGTTTATGCAAAAAAAAAATAAGTCAAATGTGCCAGCATAATGGAACAGTTACAAGAAAATGAGCACTAATATCTTGACATTCATTCTCAACCACATGTGCTTTCTTCTTTTGACCCAGATGCCCCTGAAAATGCTGCGCATATATAGCCATGACACATATTTGCTATGTTATTAATGCGTTTTAAAATGTGAAATGTGGTCATGACAAAGTACAGGTATTAATCAATTAGTAGCTCAGTGTTTGGTTCTGGAGAGAGGTCTACTGAAGAGAATAAAAAAAGGGATGATCTTTTTTTAAGGCTTAGGAAATCCAATCTTTGCTTGCCTCTTCCCACTGGCTCCTCCCTGCCACCACAACTCCAATACCAGCAGCAACAAAGATGGAGATGACACTGTTTGTAATTATGATTGACAATTGGTACTATTAACTTTCTTCATTATTTCTAATAATGGATGTTATTTGACATAACCATCAGGACACTTGTTAAAGAACTTCATGTACACCTTTAAGATCACTTTTCATATTTAATCTGGAAGATATAAACTCAAGGGATAACTTGTAAATATTTAACAACCAGCTCTCTGAAAACTCACCACATACTTTAAAATTTAATCTACATTATTTACATTTCTCCATCACTTCTTAAGTCTAGAAAAATCAGAAAAATATCAAGCCCTCATTTGTGGCACTTCCCAATTGCTGAGTTTTAAATGCTCACACTGAAAATTTAACAGTCTGGATCTTGGAGAACTGGTTTGAACTGGTTCCAGCATACCCAAGCCTAAATCTCCTAGCAGACAGTTTTGTCGTATATGTCAGAAGGCTTTAACTAATAAAAATAAGCTAAAATAAACAACTTTTATTTTACCTCCTGTGTTTATTTCCTTCTTTCCATTTCAACTTTCTGCCCCAACACCTCTTTCTTTATCATTTATCAGACACCTATCTCTCATACTCCCACTTCCCCAGTTTTAAAAATAATGATAGTTTTTCATCATATTCATTTACAAAATTATTTGTAACCCAACTCCTTCCCATAGATCTATCCCTTGTAAAGAAAGAGAGGAGCAGGGGATGGAGGAGGGGAAAGGAGCAGGAGGAGGAAGAGAGTGGGAGACAGGGAGGGAGAGGGAGAGAGAGGGAGAGAGAGGGAGAGAGAAGGAGAGAGAGAGAGAGAGAGAGAGAGAGAGAGAGAGAGAGAGAGAGAGAGAGAGGAACAGTTCAGCAAAAATAACCAATACATAAAATGACTGACATTTTATGCAGTGTTCCCCACCCATAATCCCTCATCTCTGCAAAGAAAGAGGTATCTTTTCTTAACTCTTCATTCAGATCAAGCTTGGTAATTATAATTACACATCACTCAGGTTGTACTTTTTTTATTTACAATGTCATTCTCATTGTGCATACTTTTTCCCCATTCTCCTTTCATTTTTCAGTCATTCACATCTTTTCCCATGCTTCTCTGTGCATGTTCTTCATGTGCATAATTTCTTATAGTGCAGTAATGTTCCATCATACTCATTAACCCACAAATATTTTAACCTTTACATATTTGATAAGTATTTATGCTATTTCTCTCTACTCTTACAAAATGTGTTTCATCAATATTATAACGTATGTCAAAAATTTATTTCTGTCATTGATGTTGTTGTGGTATGTACCCAGAAGTGAAATCTTTACAAACAGATGCTTTTATTCAATTTTTAAAGCATAATTACAAGTTATGTTCTAGAATGGTTGGACTGAATCAGAGCTCCATAAATAATGTATTTCTGTATCTTTCTTTACATGACCTTTCCAACATTGACTCTTCCCATATTTTGTCATCTTTTCCAATTTGCTGAAGAATAGTCTCCTTCTGATGCTTCTACAAACTGAACTTACAGATCTAGAGCTGGAAGTCATCTAGAGCGGCAGAGGTCATCTAGTCTAATTCTCTCATTTTAAAGACAGGGAAACTGAGGCCCAGAGAGTTTAAATGACTTGACCACGGTTACATAAGTAATGCTAAAGGCAAGATTTGAACCCAGTCAGAGTCACTGTGACTTTTAAATGAGTGCTTTTTCCATTGTATCCCACCGTTATATCATTTTCATATTGTGATCAGAAACAACTACACAAAGTGTGTGTAGGTTACAGGAAGAAAGGTTGTTATTAGAAGAGAGATTATCGTAGTTGACATGTCCCTGATGTTTTAAAGTTTGCCAAGCAGTTTCTATGAATAAGTAGCCTGCATTTATCCAGTTAAAAACTCAACAGGAGAATTATTTCAGCACTATTACTTTAATTAGAGGAAAATTAAGCTAAATTCTTTCTTTCTTTGCAATTATGAATGGCTCAGAGCATATCAACTCCAGTTTCTTCAAAACTGTAATTAGCCACAGTGGAAGAGGAGCTATTCTGAGCTCATTTCTCCTTTAAGCATTGTTGGTGTTCATCCTTCATTTTCAAGGAGGACAAATGATATGCTAATGTTGGGGCGAGGGTACAGTGGGCTAAGAGTTGATGTCTTGACTTGCACATAAATTGGATTCAAGTAAAGGAGAGCTGTGAAAAATCATCAGCCTCACCCTTGCTTCCAGAATCATCAAAGTCCAATGACAAGACAAAAGTCAAGATGACTTTCAAGGGTCCAGGATACAATGGACATGTCTTTGTCATGTCTGACAAAGCTCTAAGTTCTCCACAGCATCTGCTCCAGTCACTTTCATGGCCTCAGAACAAATTGTTCTCATCTGCTCATTCTGCCAAAGGAACTCTCTGCATGCTTAGGATAGATGTTCTCCTAACTCATTGATGAGGTTGAGGCCCATCAGTTATCATCAACCAGGTTTAACCTATCTGCCAATACCAGAGTGCGGCCACTACAAGTGAGACTTGGGTAACAAATGGAAATCAAAGGTAGATGAGCAGCCCTGAAATGGGCTCAGCAGTTTTCTCCACCAGAGATGCTAGTCCTCCTGGAATACCCTATATTCCTTCAAAATAAAATTTGTATAGAGGGCAGAATTTTTCAAGGTAAATAGCCAGATTTTCTGATGAACTCATTCTACAACAGGAAAAAATGACAGTAAAAGATTTGGGATGCAACTGTAATGCTGAAAACCAGGACTGAAGCAGAGATATTTCCAACACATTCCACATTCCAATCTCAGGTACTAATTTTCAGGATCTTCACAATGGAGTAAAAATGAGAGAAACACATCAACAACTACTTTTATTTATAACAACAAGTTATATCTCATTTGAAACACAACTCATTGGAGACCTCCTTCCACAATGAAATGTGAACTTAGATAGTACTTTTCAAATAATTCACCAGAAATAGATGACATCTAACACAGACTAGTAAGAATGCATTTACTGTTTTTTTTTGCATATCATCTAAAAAGGACTTTAAATAAATCTAACGGGAAAAGAAGTTAACTCAAAGTAGCTAAGATTGAGAGTAGCCACAAAGAAGAATAGGTGAAGTACCCAGAAATTAACAGGAGACAAACACTTAAGAAAGAGCTAGTAGTATGAATTCATGGGTTCAGATACACATCCCAAAATGTATACAATAAAAAGAGGATTAAGAGACCCTAACACAAGGAGAGAAATTTGACATAGGAATCACTGAGACAGTGGGATGAAATTTATAAATAGACTATGGTTTTAGGATGGGTATACATTATTTAAATCATCAATCTGGTTTAGCTCATCTGCCTTAATGGTTTACCAAGGTGTGACTGCTGCATGGGCTTCAGTTTCTTGGAGCCACAGGTGAGAGCTGGGTGAGGCAGGTGAACAACAGAGATAGAAAGCATCCCTGGAAAGGGCTCAGCAGCCATCACACCAGAGGTACTAGTCTTCCCTGAACACACCCCTAACCCAGGCTCAGAGTAAACAAGTGGTCTCAGACCCACTGGTGAATTGGGGGTAGGGTGTCTACCCCAAGCATGTGAAGACTTCCCCTGGTGAAATGGGTTAGAAATGATTGATAGGAACCCTACCTTCTAGAGTTAAAGATAGAAGAGAGGAAATCTAACAACTGAGTTCCACTCAAGAAGCTAAGAAAGTAGGTTTGAAAGAGTCAAAAGGAAATTCAACTGGAATTCCATGGTCTAAAATCTTTCAGGAGAATTGAAGCCAGAAGAGAAGGAATGTAATCAAGAATGAAATTTTGAAGTTACGAAGGAAAATAGTTCTATTGAGGAGGAAAAATGGGATTTATCTGAAGAGACAGGTGTGGGTACACAAGAAACTCACCAATCAACCCAAATTTTAAAAGAAATGTACAGACGATGGAAAAAAGACAAGGTAAATAAGGATGACTAAAAGAGTAGAATACAGTCCAATAAAACTAGCGTCATAGAAGTTAAGCCTCAGAATAAACTGAATCTGGCAAAGGAAACTAAAAATAAGAAAAGGAGTAGGGGTAGACATATTAAGACAAAGGATCAAAGAAGGAGACACTTTGAAGTAGATAGGACTATGAGATCTAACAAGAGAGAAGATAGACATTGATTTTTATTTTGTTTCTGCTTTCCTTGCAAAGGAAAATAACTTTTACACTAGAAAGGCTAATAAGATAAGTATGGAGATAGTAAGAGAGCAGTTAGTATTCCTTGATTCTCCTTGATAATTCAAAATGCTTGGCCTGGAGAAACCTGAATCTTCAGTTACTGAAATAACTGGGCAGATAGGATTGCTGCTCCATTGTCAATGATATATGAGGAGAAATGGAAAGTGGAAAATGAGAGTTAACAAGGAAATCAGCTATTAAGATTAAAGAAGCCTAGGAGAAGCTAATTAGTCAGGTAACCTGCCTTGGTAACTTTGCCCTCAGCTTCCTTTTATTTTCAGATATTTTTAACAGTGATATGATGAGATAGGGGAAGAGGCTTTATAAATGAAGCAGAGTCTGAAAACTATAGTTCAGTGAACTTGACTTTGAAACCTAGAAAAAAAATATATAGAAAAGATTATTATGAAAAAATGGGGTTGTTAAGAAAAGTTTAGAAAAGATTATAAATAATTGACATTGTTTCATCAAAACTAGGTCATACAAGACTAACCTCATATTATTTTAAATGGGATTGTTAAATTAGTGGAGAAGAGTAGAATGCTGTAGATACAGGTAACAGATTTTAGCAATCTTTCTATGATGTATTTCATACTATTACAGTGAAGAAGGTGGAGAAATAGTATTAAGATGATATTACTACCAGATTTAAAATCAAATTAGATTCAGAACTGGTTGGATGGACAGATTCAAAAAACAGGTGTTAATGTCAATATAGTAGGAATGCTTCTCTCTTTTGAAGTACCACATGGATCTGTGTTTAATCCTGTGCTATCTTACATTTTTTTATTGATGATTTAGGTAAAGACATAGCATACTCATTAAATGTCCTTATGGCAAAATCTAGGAACAATAGCCAACACACAGTGGATGACAGAATCAGGTTTCCAAAGGGTTGCACTGAATCTAATAAGATAAAAATTGACAGGGATAAATAGAAAGCCCCATATTTTTGTATAAAAAATCGAATTCATAAATATAACTCACAGTTAGGTAGCAGTTGTTCTGAAAAAGGCTTTGGTAGTTTTAATGGGATGGGGAATTAGTATGTATCTGCAGTGTGATGTTATAGTAAAAAATACTGGTACGATCTTAGGCTACATTAAGAGCTTGGGAGAGGATAGTTCCAGTGTGCACTATCCACCATAGACATCAGCTGGAGTATTGCATTCACTTCTTGGTGCCAAAAATTAGAAACGACACTAATAAGCTGGAGAGTGTCCAGGGAAAATCAATCAGGATCATGAGAGACCTTGAATTCATGATACAAGACTGTAAGTTCAAGAAGTGGCCATGTTGGGACAAGTTGAATTCAATGGCTGCTGAGATGTCTTCCAACTCTCAAATTCCCTTATTCTAATTGAAATTTTCAAAACCTAGATTTGTTTTTTGTTTTTGTTTTTTCAAGATAAAAAAAAAATAATTAAATTTACTGACTATGTAGTAAACTTGGAGACTTTGGGGATACATTTTGGGATGTGTAGAGATATTTGAATTCATGAAATTTTACTATTAGCTTTCTTAAATGTTTGTCTCCTATTAATTTCTGGTTGCTTGGAGACTTTTTACATTTTAAAATGAAGTTTTTTTAGGATGTAAATTGCTTGTTCTTTTGCTGTAATTACTTGTTTTACAAAATTTGGCATAGAGTCTACATAATTTTGATGTATATATAAAGTTTTTTGTTTTATTACATTGATGAAGCATATATTTAAAGATGAGTCCACGTTTCCAAGTCCAGGTTTAACTAAAGACCATAGTTTTTTTTCTTTTTTAATTTGATTTTTTTGTTACATTTTAGGTTCTGAGTAGCCTCTTTCCCTTCCAACCCCCCACTAGAGAACATAGATACATAGATATTTACATTCATACAGATATATATTTATATATACACACATATATGTGAATACATGCAATTCATAGTTCTATATATAAGTTCTTTCTCTGGAGGTGGATATCATTTCCTTTGTTGTTTATTTAAATAATCATATTACTCAGAATAGCTTCGTGATTCACAGTTAATCTTCAAACAATATTGCTATTAGTGTATACAATGTTCTTTTGGTTCTGCTCATTTCGCTCTTCATTATTTCATGTATTTTTTTTTCTAAAATCAACCTGCTCATCATTTCTTACAGCAGTATGCCACAACTTATTCAGTCATTCTCCAATTGATGGGTATCCTCTCAATTTCTAGTTTTATGCCAACACAAAAAAGTTGCTATAAATATTTTAGATCCTATAGATTATTTTCTTTTTTCTTTGATCACCTTAGGAAACAAAATTAATAGTGGTATTGCTGGGTCAAAGGGTATACATAGTTTTGTGGCTGTTTGAGTATAATTCCAGATTGTTCTCCAAAATGCTCACAGTTTCACCAATGATGTATTAGTGTTTCAATGTTTCTATATCCCCTCTAATATTTGTTATTTTCTTCAATATTTAACCAATCTGATACCTGTGAGATGGCATCTCAAAGTTGATTTAATTTGCATTTCCCTAATCAATAATTATATAGAGAATTTTTCATATCACTGTATATAATTTTGATGTCTTCTTCCAGAAACTGCCTGTTCATATGCTTTGACCATTTATCAAATGGGAAATGATGCATATTCTCTGTATGTTTGAGACATAAGGGCTTTTTCTGAGAAACTCTACAAAATTCCTCCCAACATTCTCTTTTCTTCTAATCTTGGCTATATTATATTTGTTAAAAAAAATATTTTTTATTTTAATATAATCAAAATTATTCATTTTATATCTCATAACGTTCTTAACCTCTTGCTTATTCATAAATTCTTCTGTCTATAAATCTGATAAATAATATGTTCCCTGTGCTTCTAATTTATTTATATCTCCCTTTATGAGGTCATATATCCATTTTGACCTTATCTTGGAAAATGTTGTGAGAAATGCATCTGTATCTTGTTTCTCCCAGACTGATTTCTAGTTTCCCCAATAATTTTTTTTTTACCAAATAGTGAATACTCATCATAAAAGTTTAAATCTTTTCATTTATCAAACACAAGATTACTATAATCATTTACTACCATGTATTACATATCTATTCTATTCCACTGATCCAATATTCAATTTCTCATCCAGTACCAGATAGTCTTACTAACTGCCACCTTATAATACAGTTTAAGATTTGGTACTGCTAGACCTCTTCCCTTTACATTTTTTTTTTCATGAATTCCTTTGATATTCTTGATCTTCTGTTTTTCTAATTGAAATTTATTATTTTTCTAAACTAAAAATAATATTTTGGTAATTTAATTGGAATGGCAATGAATAACTGAATTAGTTTAGATGGAGTTGTCATTTTATTGTCTTGGCCTACCCATGGACAGTTAATATTTCTCCAATAATTTAAATCTGACTTTATATAAAAAGTGATTTATAATTATGTTCAAAATGTTTCTGGGTTTATCTTAGCAGGTATACTCTCTGGTATTTTATATTATTTACAGTTATTTTAAATAAAATATTTCTTGCTATCTCCTCTTTCAGAGCTTATTGGTGATATGTAAAAATAATTTATGTGGGTTTATTTTATATCATGCTTATTGTCCAAATGTTTTAGCTATGTCTGACTCTTCATGACTTAATTTGGGGTTTTCTAGGCAAAATACAAGGATGTTTCTCCGTTTCCTCCAGTTCATTTTATAGATGAGTAACTGAGGCAAACAGGGTTAAGTGATTTGCCCAGGGTCACAGAGGTAGGATGTGTCTCATGCCAGACCAGAATGGAGAGAAATGCTTCTTCCTGATTCCAGGCCCAGCACTCTATCTACTGTGTCATCTAACTTCCCCCATGTCTTCGTACTTTGCTAAAATTATTGTTTCAACTGACTTTGTAGTTGAATTTCTAGGATTTTCCAAGTGTACCATTGTATTATCTGGAAAAGGAGATAATTTTATTATCTCATTGCCCATTCTGATTACTTTATTTTTCTTTTTTTATTGTCATTGCTAACATTTCTAGTACAATGTTGAATAGTATTGGTTATAGTGAGCATCTTTGTTTTACTCCTCATCTTACTTAAAAAAACTTCTAGCTTATCCCCATTACTGATAATGCTTACTGATGGTTGTATGTAGATTCATCTTATTATTTTAAGGAAAAACAAACTTATGCTTTCAAGTGTTTCGAACATGAATGATTGTTGTCTTTTGTTAACAGCTTTTTCTGGCATCTAGTGAGATAATTATATAATTTTTGTTACTTTTGTTATTGATATAATTAATTGTGTTAATAGTTTTCCTTATATTGAACCAGCCCTGTATTCTTGATACAAATCTCATTGGTCACAAAGCATAATCTTTGTGATATATTATTGTAGTCTCCTAGCTTTTATTTAAGATTTTTGCATTAATATTCATTAATGAAATTGGTCTATAATTTTTTTTCTCTGTTTTTACTCTTTGTGGTTTAGGTATCAGAATGACATCTGCTTCATAAAAAGGGTTTGGTAAGACTCCTTCTTTGCCTATTATTCTAAGTAATTTATTTAGTGTTGGAATTAATTGATCTTTAAGTGCTTGGTAAAAAATAATTTGTAAATTCATAGGGTACTGATGCTTTTATCTTAGGGAACTCATTGATGGCTTGTTCAATTCTTTTTTGTAAAATTGGCTTATTTAGATATTCTATTTCCTTCTACGTTAACCTGGTCAGTTTATATTTTGTGAATATTCCTTCATTTCACTTAAATTGTTAAATTTATTGATATATAATTAGGCAAAATAATTTTAATTACTGTTTTAATTTCATCCTAATTGGTGAGTTGGTATTCACCCTTTTGATTTTTGATAACATTGATTTGGATTTGGATCTCTTTTTTAATTTTATTAACCAATGATTTATCTATTTTATTTTTTTAATAAAAGTAATTCCTAGTTTTACGTATTAATTCAATGGTTTTTGCTTACATTCAGTTTTGTTAATCTCACCTTTAATTTTTAGAATTTCCAATTTGCTGTTTAATTAGGGATTTTTAATTTGTCCTTCTTTTATTTGCATAACCAGTCATTGGTCTACTCTTTATTTTATTGATTTAAAGATATAGTTATTCTCCGATAACTGCTTTTGCTGCATCCCATTTGTTTTGGTATATTGTCTCATTATTATCATTTTCTTTAATAAAAATAGTGTTTCTGCAATTTGTTCTTTAACCTATTGCTTTCTGTAAGATTAGACTACTTAGCCTTTAACTTTGATATGTTCCCAGGGTCCTTTATTAAATTTAATTTTATTGAAATGATATAAAATGATGCATTTAATATTTCTGCATTTAACCACAAAGTTTTTATGCTCTAATAGTAAAATTTTGTAAAGGTACCATATATCACTGAGAAAAATGTATATTCCTTTGATACTCATTCGGATGGCTATCATATCTGACTTATCTGACGTATCTGACTATATCATATCTGACTTATGATTCTATTAAACTCCTTGACTTCTTCCTTATTTACTTTTGGTTCAACTTACATAGTTCTAAGAGAGGAAGGTTGAAGTCCTGTACTATTATAGTTTTGCTATCTATTTCCACCATAATTTATTTTCCTTTTGCTTTTAAAAAATTTGGATGCTATAGCATTGTGTGCATATATGTTTAGTATTGATAATACTAATAATATTACTTCATTACCTATGGTACCTTTTAATATAATGCAGTTTCCCTGTTTATATCCTTTAGTTAAACCTATTTTTGCTCTTACCTTGTCTGAGATCATGATTGCTATCTCTGCTTTTTATTTTACATCAACTTAAGCAAAATAAATTCTACTCTAGCCTTTTATTTTTTAACTCTGTTGGTGTCTCCCATTTTTAAATGTGTTCCTTGTAAACAACATATTTTTAAGTTTTAGTTTTTGATCCATTCTGTTATCAGTTTCCATTTCATGAGTGAGTTTATCCCATTCACATTCAAAGTTCAAATAACTCATTGTGTATTTCCCTCAATCCTATTTTCCCCAACTGTTTATCTTTCTCTTTCTTTCTACTCTATCATGTCTCAAAAGTCTAATTTACTCCCAACCACTGCCTTGAAAAACCAATATTTGAATCTTTTCTCAGTCACTTACCAGCTTTGTGACCCTTGAAAAAACACAAGTCTCTCTGAACTTCAGTTTCCTCATCCATAAAATGAAGCAGTTGGCCTCCTTAGTTCTTTTCTGGTTTGGTGCATATCAACCATAACTAGGGCAGAGTAACTAGAGATTCTCCCAAGAATCAAATTTAGAGAGTCCTAACAGCACTTACTTAGCTCCCTTTACAACCCTTAATGCTAATCCCAGGGAGTCAGCTTCCTCAGTTTCATGTTATTGTTCCAAAATCTTTGCCCCCCTGCGTTAGGATAATATTGTTCACGCTCTATCTGAGATCACTTTTATGCTTTTCTAGGGCTTATGTTTGTTTCTCCATTTACAAAAACTCCTAATTCCTTTGGTAAATAAATATGTGCTTTTTACCGTCCCCCTATTCCTTTTTCAGTTTAAAGATCTTCAGTTTAGAGCTGAAGAACGTTGTCAAACACATTCTTACTAGGACCTTATCAGGAACTTCTACCAGGAGTTTATCATTCCTATATAGTTGTAGTTGAGCAATCCAAATTGCAACACACACATGCACACACACACACACACACACACACACACACACACACACACTCACACGCTACACTACACTATACTACACTACACATATCTGTATGGATTGTTTTCCCCCACCTGAATAAGAAACCCTCTTCCCTCTAACACAGATCTTCTTCTAGGGGGATTTTTTTAATAGGGGGAAGGAGTAGAAGATATAAACCTTTCCTGAGGATTAAAATCTAATAGGCAAGACAAAATACATATTTATTATTATTATTAAAATTGTTCTTCCTTTACTCATCCACATCAGAGATAAAAGGGTAAAGTTGAGGCAAGGGCTCCCGTATTCTCATATTATGCTCACCTAAGTGAAAAAAGCAGTACATATTTAGAAGGAACCTCCATAGAAGCAATGGAATTCCAATTAGATAAATGTCTGCTATAACTCCTAGCACAGGGCATTTAGAGTAAAAGATTACTGTCCAAATAATAAAGTTTCAAAACTAGATATGGCATAAGGATATGTCATATTTAAGGCTGACATGAGCTGTTCAATAATGCACATGCTAGAGTTCATTTTCTCCCTATGACAAGATACCTTTGGGTACTCAGTATCTATTCAGGAAAATATTTCTGGTCTGATTTGTCAAAATTCCAACTGAATATCCCAAGGGCAAGCAAATTCTATAAGTTGGACACAGTAAATATTATATTAAAGGAGTATAAATAAAATTATATGTTTAGCCAATATCTTTGTAAAAGCAAAACTAGGAGGGAAAGGAAAGGAAGGAGGAGCGCTATGATATTATGCTTTCATAGTACAGAGCCCTGTACTATGGAAGAAACAGCTGAGGGATAGAGTTTTCACTCTGTATCAACAATTCTGTAAGTCTAAGCAACTTATTCACTCAGTTTGCTCATCTGTAAAATGAGAGAATTGGCAATAACTTATCTTTAATGTTCATTCTAGCTCTAAAATTCTATTATACAATAAGAAAGTCTGCATTTGTGAAAACTGCCAATACTATAATAATAAACTGTATTTTATTCATTCCTATTATCTTAAGAAAATAGACATAATACAATTACAGAGATATACAAAGAAAAGGTATTAGAGCTACCTAGCAATGGGTGTTTCTAATAAACACTGACTAGAATATCATACGAGACATTTTGAATTTAAATTTTCTCTTCTTATTCACACTCTGTTGGACATGTACAATCTCCGGTCCAGCTCATGCCTGCCTTTAAAATCATTTCTGCAGTACCTGGTTATCCACATTTCTCAGAGACTCCCTCATTATTAGTGATCCATTACACTGTTACTCAAATTTATTTTAACCACATTCATAGCAATGAAAAATTTCTTAGCTACTTCGTTTTAGGCAACTCCATTTCTATACCTCTAGAAGTAAAAATGATTCTTGGATGCTAGAATATTTTCCTTACTTTTAAAAGTACTTAAATGTATTCTGTCATTTTGAAATGTCATTTTTAATATCTTTATGTGCCGGTAGCTAAGCTAATGATAGAACACTATCAATTTGTTCTCTATAGTTTTTAAAAATAGCAAGGGTTCTTGACTAGCTACTATTTTCATAAAGGTACAAATTAATTCTAGTATAATAAACAAGTCAGATGATCATTTGTCTCATTCACTCATTCATTTATCAATTTGTTCTCTATAGTTTTTAAAAATAGCAAGGGTTCTTGACTAGCTACTATTTTCATAAAGGTACAAATTAATTCTAGTATAATAAACAAGTCAGATGATCATTTGTCTCATTCACTCATTCATTTATTGAACACTGTTCTAGGTACCATGAGCAATACACAAAACTATAAAACACATTGCTCCTCAGGGAACATAAAGTCTTAGATGGGCAAATAAGACACACAGCAAAGTAGTAGAAGATAGCACATGACATTATTATAGTTTCCTTTCAAAATAGTAAAAATCTTAATAACAGTTTTTCAGGGATTTTTCATTTAGAGTTTGCAAGCTTAGTTATTTAAAAATATTATTCATAATAATATTGGTTAATTTATTGGTTAAATTTATTTATTTTCAGTTTCCAACATTCACTTCCACAAAATTCTGAATTTCACTTTTCCTCCTCATCTTTCCCCTCCCTCTGCCCTAGGATACCTTGTATTCTGATTACTCTTTCCTACAATCTGCCCTCCCTTCACACATCTCTTTCTCCTTCTCTTTTGTTTTCCTATAGGGAAAGATACATTTCTATCCTCCATTGCCTATATATTTATTTTGTAGATGCATGTAAAAACAATTTTTAACATTCATTTTTAAAGCTCTGAGTTCCACATTCTCTACCTCCTCATACTCCCCATTCAACCCTCATTGAGAAAGTATGCAATTAAATATAGGTTATACATATGTAGACATGCAAAACACCTCTATAACAGTAATGTTGTGAAAGATTAACTGTAATTCCCTCTACCCTGTCCCATCTCCATTTATTCTATTTCCTCCTTTGTCCTCCCCTCTACCAAAGTGTTTGTTTCCAATTATACCTTCCCTCAATCTGTCATCCCTTCTATTATCCCCCCTCTCTTTTCCCCTTTCACCCTGCTTTCCTGTAGGTTAAAATAAACTTCCACACCCAATTGAGTGTATATGCTATTCCTTCCTTCTGAAGTCAAATCCAATGAAAGGAAGTCTCACTTATTCCCTCTCATTTTCCCCTTTTCTCCTCCATTATAAAAGCTCTTTCTTGCCTCCTTTATGTGAAATGATTTACTATATTCTACCTCTCCATTTCTTTTTATCTTAGTACATTCCCATGAGCCCTTAATTTTCTTTTTTAGATGTAATCCCTTCATATTCAGCTCATGCTGTGCTCTCTCTGTCTCTCTCTCTCTCTCTCTCTCTCTCTCTATATATATATATATATATATATATATATATATATATACATATATATATGTATATATATATATACACACACACATATATATACACATACATACAAACACATACATACATGTATCTATATACATATATATGTATGTGTATGTATGTATGTATATATACACACACACACATATATATATATTTATATATACACACACACTCATATTCCTTCCAACTATCCTAATACTGTGAAAGGTTTCATGAGTTACAAACATCATCTTTCCAAGTAGAAATGTGAACAGTTCAAATTTAATAAGTCACTTATGGTTTCTTTTTGTTTTTACCTTTTCATACTTTTTGTGATCCTTGTATTTGAAAGTCAAATTTTCTATTCAGCTCTGGTCTTTTCAACAAGAATGCTTAGAAGTCCTCTATTTCATTGAAGTTCCATTTTTTCCCCGGAAATATTATATTCAGTTTTTCTATGTAGGTGATTGTTGGTTTTAATGCTATCTCCTTTGACTTCTGAAATATTATGTTCCAAACCCTCTAATCCCTTAGTGCAGAAACTGCTAAATCCTGTTTTATCCTGATTGTGTTTCCACAATACTTTGAATTGTTTCTTTCTGACTGCTTGTAATATTTTCTTCTTGACCTGGGAACTCTGGAATTTGGCTACAATATTCCTAGGAGCTTTCCTTCTGGGATCTCTTTCAGGAGTTATCACTGGATTCTTTCCATTTCTATTTTACCTTCTGGTTCTATAATATCAGGGCAGTTTTCCCTGATAATTTCTTAAAAATGATGTCTAGTCTCTTTCTTTGGATCACGAATTTCAGATAGTCCAATATATTTTTTAATTTTCTCTCCTGGATCTCCTATAGTTCAGGTCAGTTGTTTTTCAAATGACATAGTTGACATCATCTCCTATTTTTTCATTCTTGAGTTTCCTTTTATAATCTCTGGATTTCTCATAAAGTCATTAGCTTCCATTTGCTCATTTTAATTTTTAAGGAATTATTTTCTTCAGTGAGTTTTTGGGCCTCTTTTTCCATTTGGTCCATTCTGCTTTTTAAGAATGCTTTTAAGGCATTCTTCTCCTCAAAGGTTTTTTGGAACTCTTTTGCCATTTGGCTTAGTCTAATTTTATAGCTGTTATTTTCTTCAGTATTTCTTTGAATCTCCTTTAGCAAGCTATTGGCTCATTTTTTCATGATTCTCTTGCATCACTCTCTTTTCTCTTCTCAGTTAGTCAACAACTTGATAAAGAAGACCCAAAAAATGCTGAGGAAAATAACATCTTGAAAAAATAGGAGAAGATGCTTTCAAAAGCAGAATTAGCCAATGGAACAGGAGGTTCAAAAGCTCACTGAAGAAAATAATTCTTTAAAAATTAGAATGAAACAGATGGAAATTAATGACTTTATGAGAAACCAAAACATCACAAAGCACAACCAAAAGAATGAAAAAATAGAAGATAATGTGACATATCTCACTGGAGAAACAATAGACCTGGAAAATAGATTCAGGAGAGAAAATTTAAAAATTTTGGGACTACCTGAAAGCTATGACCAAAAAAAGGGCCTAGACATCATCTTTCATGAAATTATCAAGGAAAACTGCCCTGATAATCTAGAACCAGAGGACAAAATAAATATTGAAAAAAATCCACTGATCACCTCCTGAAAGAAACCCGGAAACTCCTCAGAATATTATGGCCAAATTCCAGAGTTACCAGGTCAAGGAGAAAATATTGCAAGCAGCTAGAAAGAAACAATTTAAGTACTGTGAAAATACAATCAGGATAACACAAGATCTAGCAGCTTTTACATTAAGGGATCGAAGGGCGTGGAATAAGATATTCCAGAAGTCAAAGGAACTAGAACTAAAACCAAGAATTACCTACTCAGCAAAACTGAGTATAATACTTCGGGGGAAAAAATCATTTTTCAATGAAATAGAGGACTTTTAAGCATTCTTGAAAACAGAGGTGAAAAGAAAATTTGACTTTCAACAAAAAAATCAACACAAGCATGAAAAGGTAAATAGGAAAGAGAAACCACAAGGGACTTACTAAACTTGAACTGTTTAAATTCCTACATGGAAAGACAATATCTGTAACTCTTGAAACTTTTTTTCAGTATCTGGGTAGTTGTGGGACTACACACACACACACACACACACAGAGAGAGAGAGAGAGAGAGAGAGAAAGAGACAGAGAGAAAGAGAGAGACAGAGAACACAAGGCAAGCTGAATAGGAAGGGATCCCATCTAAAAAAATAAAATTAAGGGGTGAGAAATGAATATATTGGGAAGAGAAAGGGAGAAATGGAATGGGGCAAATTGTCTCTCATAAAAGAGGCAAGAAAAAGACTTTTAAACTGAGGGAAAAAGGGGGGAGGTGAGACGGAAAATGTGAAGCTTACTCTCATCACATTTGACTCAAGGAAGGAATAAAATGAACCCTCATTTCAGTATGAAAACCTATCTTACAATAGAGAAAAGTGGGGGAGAAGTGGTAGGCAGGGTAGGGGGATGATGGAAGGGAGGGCAGTGGGAGGAGGGAGCAATTTGAAATCAACACTCTTGGGGAGGGACAGGATCAAAAGAGAGAATAGAAGAAATGAGGGGCAGGATAGGATGGAGGGAAATATAGTTAAGTCTTACACAACATGACTATTATGGAAGTCATTTGCAAAACTACACATATATAGCCTATATTGAAATGCTTGCCTTCCCAATGGGGATGGGTTGGGAGGGAGGAAGGAGGAGAAGTGAGATCTCAAAGTTTTAGGAACAACTGTTGAGTATTAATCTTGCATACAACTGGGAAACAAGAAATACAGGTAGATATAGAAATTTATCTTGCCCTACAGGACAAAAGAGAAGATGGGAATAATGGAAGGGAGGGATATTAGAAAGGAGGGAAGATTGGTGGTAGGGATAATTAGAATGCTCAGCACTCTGGGGTGAAGGGAGGGGAGAGATGAGGAGAAAATTTGGAACCCAAAATTTTATGGAAATGAATGTTGAAAACTTAAAATAATTTTTTTTAATTTAAATACATTTCCATCTTTCATAATTTAATTCAAATGCTACCTCTTTAATTAGCTAATTCTTTGTCTCCTCTAAAAGGGGTCTCCAAGCCTTCATTGCAGTTTATTTATACCTTTATAAAGGCATTGACATTTTAGCTTGCATAAGTTATTTATATACTTGTCATTTCCTTTACTAGGTCATAAGTTCATTGAGAGAAAGAATTGTGTCTCAATTTTCTATTTCTTTCTGTACCTAGTACTATGTTTTGCAAATATGTATTTGCAAATACACAATATATTCATGTAATAGCATGAATGGTGTTGTTATGAAATAAAGACACATAAAGTAATATCTCATAGTGAGAAGATGTCTTTTCATTTTTTAAAACTGACATCACTATTAAGATATCATGTTATCTACTTTCGAAATGGTAAGTTTAAAACTTGTCATTAGTTATTGAGAAGTAGATTATTTTCATATCAAAGGTCAATTTTATTATTCTTATTATGCTTTGGTCTTGGTTAAATTTTGTAGTAACTGCTAACAATTATATAGTGTCTTGAAAGCATTCCCGAATGCTTTATATGCTTCAGCTCATTTGATCTGTGTGACCATCCTGTGAAGACTCTATTACCATTTCACAAGTGAAGAAATTTTAGTTGAGAAAGATTATCTAACTGCCTAGGATCACAATCCTTCATCAGAGGCAATATTAAAATGCAGATTTCTCTAGGGTCCAAATCCAGTGCTTTCTGTTAATAACAGCAGCTAATATTTATATAGTACTTTAAGATTTACAAAAAGCTTTACTAATATTATCTCATTTGATTTTTTCAACACACCTGTAAGATAGGTGCTATTACTAGTTCCTTTTCACAAATGAGAAAACTGAGGCTAAGAAAAGTTAAGTGACTCTCTTAAAGTCACACAGCTAATAACTGTCTGAGGAGAGATTCAAATGCAGCACTTCATTCCCTCTCTATCTCCACCATACCACATAGCCTCTTGTATTAAATAACTCAACCCAAAAGGTTGAATTCCAATCTTAAGTGTACTATTTGAATACCATTTGAAATAATTATGGGTATATCACTTATTCAACTATAATTCAACTAAACAAAAATATATTAAATGACTATTATGTAGATAATACTCTGCTAGGCTTTGGAAATACAAAGAAAAAAATGAAACAGCCCCTGACCTCAAGGAGCTTATAGCCATTGGTAATTAGACTTATTGGTTCAGTTTGGCTCAAGATGCAAAAACTAGGAATAAGGAATGAAAATTCTCAAGAGACAGATTCAGGTTCCCTATGAGAAAACATTTTCTAAAAATTAAAGAAACTGAAGAGTAGAATGGACTAACTTGATAGTCAGTTCACTTCACTAGAAATCTCAAAAAGAAAACTTGCTGAAGATGTTGTATAAGGTATTTTCAGATCCATGTTGGACTATGTCTTCTGCCTCCACCCCTCCACCCCAACCAAGGACCATTCCTGACATTGTGTGTTACTATATTCAAACATCAGACTATCGTTATTAGATCACACCAGAATATACTTCTTATAAGAGATCTAGGTGGGGCCAGGATGCTGGAGTAGAAGGACAGACCCCTGCTCTAACTCTACCCCCATAGCCCATAAAATATCTGTAAAAAATGACTCTAAACAAATTCTAGAACAACAGAAACCACAAAGCAACAAAGTGAAGGAGATATCCAGCCCAAGACAGCCTGAAAGGTTTATGGGAAAGGTCTAGCCCACTAGGCTCAGAGTGGAGAGCAGAACAGCCTTGGCTGCATGACCTTGCATGGACAGTACTGGATCAGGCTTCTGGGTGCAGAATCATGGGTAGCAGCTGTGGTTCCCAGATTTCTGAACCCATAAATCCCAAAAATGGTTTCAAAAGTCAGTGAGAAAGCTCTTTCACCTGAGAGAAAAGAATGCAGTCTGGCACCAGGCCCAGCCCCAGGATGGCAGCAGCATCCACTTTTGGAGCCCTGGGCCTAAAGATTCTGAGGGAATCAAGAAGCTGATCTGGGTCTCAGTCCTGAGTGGTGGTACTGGGTTGAGTAGGAGCACTGGCCTGGAGGAGCTGGTGGAAGATCTGGAGAGGGAATCCTACTCACAGATGCTGGGTTCATCATTTCTCACAGACCACAGCATAGGCCAGGAGAGGAGTAATCTTCTCTCCCTTGACTTGGCAACCTTGGAGGAACTGAGAACTTGCATGTCCCTAGAGTATACTCTCCACTTGACAGAGGACTGAAAAGTCAAGTGACTAGCTGAGAAAATGCCCAAAAAAGGGAAAAAAATAAGACTATAGAAGATTACTTTCTTGGTGAACAAGTATTTCCTTCCATCCATTTGGATGAAGAAGAACAAAGCATACCATTAGAGGAAGACATCAAAGTCAAGTCTTCTACATCCAAAACCTCCAAAAAATATGCAATGGTCTCAGGTCATGGAAGAACTCAAAAAAGATTTTGAAAATCAAGTAAGAGAGGTAGAGGAAAAATTGGGAAGAGAAATGACAGCAATGCAAGGAAATCATGGAAAGCTAGTCAACAGCTTGCTAAAGGAGACCCCAAAAATACTGAATAACGCCTTTAAAAATAGACTAACCCAAATGGCAAAAGAGGTCTAAAAAGTGAGTAAGGAGAAAAATGCTTTGAAAAGCAGAAGGGTCAAATGGAAAAGGAAGTTCAAAAGTTCATTGAAGAAAATAGTACTTTAAAAATCAAAATGGAGCAGATAAAAACTAATGAATTTATGAGAAACCAAGAAATTATAAAAGAAACAACAAAAGAATGAAAAAATAGAAGATAATGTGAAATATCTTATTGGAAAAACAACTGACCTGAAAAAGAGACCCAAGAGAGATAATTTAAAATTTATTGGTCTACCTGAAAACCATGATCAAAAAAAGAGCCTAGACATCATCTTACAAGAAATTATCAAGGAAAACAGCTTTGATATTGTAGACCCAGAGAGTAAAATAGAAATGGAAAGAATTCACCAATCACCTCCTGAAAAAGATCCCAAAAGGAAAACTCTTAGGAAAATTGTAGACAAATTCCAGAGTTCCTAGGTCAAGGAGAAAAGTATTACAAGCAGCCATAAAGAAACAATTCAAGTACTGTGGAAATACAATCAGGATAACAAAAAATTTAGCAACTTCTACACTAAGAGATTGAAGAACTTGGAATATGATATTCCAGAAGACAAAGGAGATAGGATTAAAACCAAAAATCACCTACCCAGCAAAACTGAGTATAGTACTTCAAGGTAAAAATGGAATTTCAATGAAATAGACTTCCAAGCATTCTTGTTGAAAAGACTAGAGCTGTATAGAAAATTTGACTTTCAAATATAAGAATCAAGAGAAACATGAAAAGGTAAACAGAAAAGAGAAGCCTTAAGGAACTCATTAAAATTGAACTGTTTACATTCTCACATAGAAAAATGTAATTTGTAAATTATGAGACTTTTTTCAGTATTAAGATAGTTCGACGGAATATGTGTGTGTGTGTGTGTGTGTGTGTGTGTGTATGTGTGTGTGTGTGTGTAGAGAGAAGGCACAAAGTGAGCTGAATATAAAGGGAGAACACCTAAAAAACTTACTGTTGAATGGAATGTACTAGGAGAAAGAGAAAGGGAGAGGTAGAATGTAACAAATCACCTCACATAAAAGAGGGACAAAAGAGCTTTTACAATGGAGGGAGAGAGGGAGGAGATGAAAGGCAATAATCCTTACTGTCATGAGATTTGGCTTAAGGAGGGAATAACACACACTCAATTGTATATGGAAATCCATTTACCTTTCAGGAAGGCTAGAAGGAAGGGGATAGCAGGGGGAAGATAATAGAAGGGACAGCAAATTGGGGGAAGGGATAATCAGAAGCAAACACTATTGTGGGAGGACAGGTCAAGGGAGAGAATGGAGTAAATGAAGGGCAGGATAGGACAGAGGGAAATGTGGTTAGTCTTTTACAACATAACTATTATGGAAGTGCTTTGCATTATTACACATGTATGACCTATATTGAATTGCTTGTTTTCTCAATTAGGGTGGGGAGGGAGGGAGAGGATATGGAACTCAAAGCTTTAAGAATGAATGTTATCATGCAACTGAAAATTAAACTATAATATATTAAACTATACAGGCAATGGATTATAGAAATCTATTCTGCCCTACAGGAAAATAGAGAGGGAGGAGGATGGAAGAAGGGTGGATAATAGAAGAGAGGACAAATTAGAAGAAGGGGTACATACTCTCCTGGGGTCGGGGTAGGAAGAGATGGGGAGAAAATTTTGAATTCAAATTCTTGTGGAAGTTAATGATAAGAACTGAAAATTTAAAAATCATATATTTAAAAAAATAAAATATATTTCCACAATCAAAAACAAAAGAGTTGCAATAAATATTTTTGTACCTAAAAAAAGAGAGAGATCTACCTGCTGATTTTGAAAACAATGGCTTCGTTCATATTTTTTCTCCTTGCACTTAATTTCCTTTCAACTTTAATCCATCTGTTTAGGTATATTAGTACTTGACAAATGACTCATGTTGACTCCATTGACATTACTGTGTTGTTTTTTTTTTCCTCTTTTGGATCTATGCCTCCTTATTTCACAGGGCAAGATAGTCAGTTCCATCTTGGTCCCAAATGCCATTTGACCATCTAGGCCTTTATTATCAAAAGATATTGTGGCATAGCAATAATAAATCACTTATGAATAATACTTAAAAATAGACTAATAATTCTTTTAGCATCTTTCTCTCAACAATCTTGTGAGGTAGATACTAAAAGAATTATTAGCCTATCTTTTAAAGATGTGGAAACTGATGTCTAGAGAAGTTAATTAATCATAAACCCACAACTAGAAAATAGCAGAATTAGAACAAAAACTCAGATTGTTTGATGGCTCTTCTAGTGACTATTCCACTATGCCATGCTGCTAAACTAGAAAACAGGAGATTTTGGATTCCAGTCTCAACCCAATTAATCATATATGTTATCTTAGACAAGTCATTTTGCACTCATTTTCCCATTTGTAAAATAATAAAGTTACTTTCTTCTTAAGCCTCTTACTCTGCCAAAATTCTGTAAGACACTTCAATTTTGTTAAAATTCTCTCAGCATTATAATGAGTATACAGTCCTTAGGGCTTATATTACATTGTTGTGTATTTCATATCCATAATGGGTAATGAGCTTGGTATGTTTGATCAAGAAGATATCTATGGCAGAATCAAATTGTCCTATTAAATTATACTGGAGGCCTGAGTCTTTCCATGAGTATAATTATGTAATGATGGGATGATGGTATATATCTTCTTTACTCCTGTCTCAGATACAAGTTTTGTCCTCCCTTAATTTGGGGGGCTTGAGTACTGTATGATTTTATTTCACAGTAACCTCAAGATCATTCTTGATTCTTTAGATTGATTATATGTGGATCTGAATAGACTCTGCCTCCAGATAAGTAGTTCTCCTGTAGGCATATTAGGGAATTGGAGGGGGAATCTGTCTGTCCACTTTGTGTTTGGTTACTTCACTTTGTTGAACAGGAGAAAGTACTGTCCTGTCTCCTTTGTCTTTTCTTTTTTAAGGCTCTATAAACTACTAGAATTTATGCATTTATTGCATTCCATGGTTGCATGAGTTTTCTATATGATTTGCCATAATGGATTTTCAGAGTTCTTGATCACAAGGCATAATGGTCTTAGTGGTAGAATAACTAAGAAATATGATGGTCTTGAAATCCCTTCCTATATTTTCTTTTATGGCCCATCACCACCATGTTTTATTTGCTCAGGCAGTCCTGTCCAGTTACACTTCTATATCATATTCTCAGAGGCTAGGACAAACTTCAGTCAGTTCATCCAAAATCATTTTCCAAAAGCAGAACATAGAAGTTTTAACTGACAATGTAGTAAATCCAGTTAGAATATTTAAAATTTAAATTTTTAAAATTTAAAAATTCTCTGTGATTCATATGTCTGGGAGTATTTGAGTCAAATGAACAGGGTTTAAATTTATGGAAATATGAAAAATACTGTAGAAAAATTGTTTCCCATGTTTGATATACCCAAAGTGGGCTCTCCCATGTCTCTTGCCTCTCTTTTCCCCAATCAAATGATTTCTCTGTTCCCACCCCCCAAAAAAAAAAATTGACTCACTTATGAAAGAATGTGGGTTTTATTCCGTGGAGTATTCATTCAATTTTTCCTTTTTCCCTTTTTGAAGCTCTTTAAATTCTCCTTAAAACTTTAGCCACTTTGATGCTTATGTCCTTTAAAATGCCTCCATATTCTTTCTTTAAACAGGACTTTTTTAAAGAAAATATCCTGACCATTCTTATGTTTGTAAGTTGAATGATTTGCACACATCTGCTTTCTTTTGGAAGAACAACTCAAGTGCCTCTCTTACTGAAAGGTCCATCTGTATTGATCACTATGACCAGCTTTGTAGGAAATGTTATTTTTGGATGTCTCCCAATCTTTATCAACTGTCTCATTATTCTCTGAGAGACTTTTGATCCTTAAATAATATTTTTTTCTTTAAAGTCATTTGTTTGGACTTGTGTAGAATGTACATATTCATCCAAAGTTGTTGTCTTTTGGTTTTTTTCTTCCAAATTTTCTTCCATTTCTGTATTTTTAAGTTTCAAAGTTGTCATAAATTACAAAGAAGATACCTACTAAGATCAAAGAAGTTTCATCAACTACCATCTTATACCAATATAATGAAAGGTCTATTCTCAATTTTTTCTTAAGCACTCTGGAATGCCATGTTGTTATTCTATTATCTCAGGAGAACCCACAGAATTTATCTTATTCTTATGTATTAGATGTTTCTGATTTACATTCCTTCAAAGCACAATGTTTATGCCTTTGTGGTATATTGTTGTGGGATGCTTGCTCAGCTCAACTTGTGACCATTCTTTTTTCCTTTTGGCCTTTTTGTTTGATTTTCCAAGGATTTTGTAGCAGGCTGTTATCTTCCCTGTCTAGACTCTCCCTTTTTCACTGCTGTCATTCAGTCTGGGTGGCTTCAGCCTTCTGGAGTTGAAAGTGTAGGGGTTCTCTCTGTCTCTTTTCTGTGCAAATTCGACCATAATATGAGTGGACACTGCTTATTTCCCTTTTTCTTGGGCTCAAAAACGTCTCCATCTAGCTGACTCTCTACTTGTTTGTCTTGTGCTCCATTTTACAGTATACGTGTGTGTGTGTGTGTGTGTGTGTGTGTTTGTGCGTGTGGGTGTATGCACGTGCAGTTAAGAGAGAGAGAAACCATTTTTCTTCTGTTTGATAGAACAAGATCAATGTATTCTGAGTCTTATGGAATGAAGAGGTTTGGACTGAGTCACTGCCATGAAGGCAAAGGGGAAAAGCTACCAAAGAAGCTTGTCATATTGTTTAAATTCGCTATTTCCAGAAACAAAAGGAGGTGGTGTGGCTAGGGTAAGTAAGAATATTAGAGAGTGTGGACCCCTGAGGTTATCTCAGGCCTTACATTTTCTGGAATTGTTGCCATCTTCTCTTATTGTTGCAGTTTTAATTACTTAGTTCACTTATTCCTCTTTTCTTGTTGTTGGGTTAAAGGAATTATTTTGAAAACAACTATGCTGCCATCAAGCCAATCACCTGACCCATGCTACCTTTTTTGAAAATTTCCTCAATATATCGTTTGACCATTTATCTGTTGTGGCCTTGGAGTTTTCCCAGTGAATTTTTAATAGTTCCTGGTATATTTAAGATGTCAAGATTTTATCTGTCATATGTGCTGTGGATATATTATCCAAATATGTTGGTTTTCTTTTCCTTATATTTGCTGAATAGAAAAGTAGTTATCCCCTTCCATACATGATATAATTTCATTATTTCATTTTCTTCCATCATTGTTTATAGTTTGTGTGTGTGAGAGAGAGAGTATCTGTGTGTGTTAACACATTAACTTTCTTGGTACAATCTATATATTTTGAGTGTTCTGGTATCTCCTCATAGAAGGAATTAGATAGGAGTAATAGTAGATGGAGGCCTACAAGAATAAGAAGATGAAGAGAAAGGAGTTGGAATAAAGGGGAGCAAAGACAGAGAGAGACAGACAGAAACAGAGAGACGGAGAGAGAGGATGAAGAGATACATCATTAAGCTTACCCTTAGCAGGAGGAAAAAAAAAACAAGTTCCTTTAACATTCAAAATGTTATTATTAGTAAAAGGCATGCAATTGAATGCCCTATTTTCAACTGGAGAAAATATGGCAAACATAGATGTCCTCTTAAACTCTCTAAAATCCTGTCATTTACACAAATAATCTGGCAATATCCTATGCTAGAAAGCAAACCGAAGAGTAAGGAGACACAAGTTCTAAGTTCAGATCTACCACTAAATAGCTATGTGACTTTGGACAAGTAACTTTGTTTCCCAGGCCTCAGTTTCTTCACCTTTAAAATATATTTTAAGAGTCTTCCAATTCTACAGTGCAATCATTAATTAAGAAGGGATGGAATTTAAGTCTAAAAAATGGAAGCAGGATAAAAATACTATAACTGACTAGTAGTTGGACCGAAGAGAAAAAAGTAGCTTTTCCTCTGCGTCTGATTCTCTGTGTCTCTGTCTCTCCCTCTCTCTGTCTCTCTGTCTCTTTTGTTCTTCCTCCTTCCTTTCTTTCCTCCCTCCCTCTCTCTTTCCCAACTCCTTTCCTCAGATGTGAATCTCATGTCCATCATCAACTCCATACCAACTTGAGAAAAGGCACTCTTGAACCTGCTATGGAAGTGAACCAAAGAAAAGTTTTCTAAAACTTCTGTCTGAGAGAAACTGTAAAAAAAATTTTCCACTTACCATCTCTCCTCCCCCCAAACACTGTTGTCTTATTTCCAAGCGCCCAGTGGAATCCAATATGGTGTGAATTCAAGTGGCTAATTCTCTTTTCTGCTTTAAAGAGTTGCAATAATATTTATCAATAAAATCTTTTTGGTTCATTTTGAGCAGCCAGCTGGTGAAATTTTGTAGCAAAATAGGAATAGCAATGACCCATGAGTAAATAAAATACATATAAATGAAAAATGAATTTGGCTAAATATTTTTAATCTTATTATCAGCTCTTAAAGGCTGGGAACAACAATATAAAAATACAAATTTTACATAAGCAAGGAAAAACTTTAGACCAGTCACACATTCTCCCCATGAGGGAGAGATGATAGGTAAGAGGGGAGCTTGGTCATTGATACTTCCTGGGAAATGAGGAAGACAAAATCATTTGTCTTCAGGTGGTCTTACATTTTACCCCAGACTGTGACAGGAAAGTAGCAGCAACATCAGCGGTTGCTATCAGCCCGAGGAGTAAGTTAATGACTACTCAACCTCCTGCTATTCTTATGGTTGAAACTCTTTATATGTGACTGGTGGCAAAAAGGCTAATGGCAGTGATCTGTCCTGCAATGCATTGTAAGTCACTGTGCTCTCAGGCCTCCTCATGACCACTTCTCAGGGTTCTTACTCCAGGGCTATGACTCAGTCCTTTCATTCCTTCCATATAGGAAGTCTCATGTCAGTTACAGTCTTTTCTGTGAGGGTTAATTACTTATGGGTCAAAGGAGAGAACTACTATAGAAACTTCTATCTTGACCAGAAGATGTCAATCTCCAGTGTGCATAATCTCCACACCTATAAATAAGGACTACATCATTAATTCCATGGGTTTTTTTGTTTTGTTTTTCACAGTTAAGAATTTTAAGGCTTATCTTTGACTTTAGAATAAGAGGCAGTTTTTTTTAAATCAAGTCATGCATTCTCTTTCATTCTCTGAATTCTTGTTCTAGAGGACAGAAAGTTTACTGACTCCTTCACCACTGGTGATTTTTCAAACTAAGAGAGTTTTTTTGACAGTGCCCAGCTACTATGAATATAGATATATGAGTGATTTTCTCAATAGATGTTTTTTAACTAAGAACTCTCAGTCACAATAACTTTGCCCTCTTACCTCATCCTTTCCCCAATCTACTTATCATTAACTGTATGATCACCTAAGTTCAATTCAGTTCAAATGTATGAAGGGCCACTGGGCAAGACAGTGAAAAGCACTGGACATATCATGTCAAAAATTAGACTCTCAAGGAGCATAGTTAGTAAGGGAATAATTACTCAGATAAGTAAATACAAAATATATACAGAGTAATTTCAACAGATAGGGAGCAATGACTGTTAGAATCATCAGGCAAGATCTTTTGCAGGAAGTACAAGCATTTGTGAAAGCTAGGGATGCTAAAAAACAAATTGAAGATGTACTGCAGAAATGGAGAAAACCACTACAAAAGCACACAGTACGAGTTGGAGCAACAAAGGGGCTAGCTTAATTGGAACAGAGACTGCAAGAAAAAATGATGTGAAATACCATGGAAAAGTAGAGAGGAGTCAGGCTGGGGAGGACTTTCAGTTGCAGGCTGAGGATTTTGTATATTATACTAGATGTAATTGAAAGACACAGAAGATTTTTGGGCAGGGTAGTAACATAGATATGTGTTTTATCATTTTGGCAGCTGTGTGGAGAATGGATTTGAGTGTGGAATCACTGAGAATGGTGAGATAATTACCAAGTCACCTCTGTGCTAGATGCAGAATATCATTTGGCATATGAGTAGAAATGGAAAGTATATTACTCAATCACTTGATAAAATGAGGAAGCTGACAGTTATATTAAAACAAAAATCTACTTTCTGACATAAGTCTCTTCCCCTGACCCAAAGTATTTTCTACAGAAATAGAAGGCAAAAGAGAGTTTCGTGTCATCCTACGTCTGCTACTTTTTGTACCTGGCATGAGAAGAAAAGATTTCATAAGCAATTACATGGTACTATATACATTATTGACACAAATAACTCAACACCTGGCACTGCATTATGAGTCCCCTCATTCTTTTTCTAGCTCTGAATCAACATGTCATTTTCCTAAGTATTTTGTGCTGCTTTTGACTTTGAGGCCTTTTCCTCTGTCCCCTCTCATTTGCATTGTTCTTTCCTCATATGTAGAATCTTTTTTACTGTTGATATTCTATCCAGTAGAACACCAGATGGTTACAACATAAAAAATGGTGCCTGAAAAAGAAATTAAATAAAGATGGAATAAGTATGAGGCTTTGCTTGCTTGTGGTGGCCATCTGTGTGCATTGGAACTGGAAAAAAAAAGAAAAGAAAATCTCCAAATCTGACTTCTTAGAGACCATTGATTCTTGTTAGCACAGTATCTGGAGTTATATCAAATATTAAACCAGAAAGACTTTGGCCCACATATGTACCTAGAATATGACTTTCTGATTAGACAGCAATGAGGAAGCAAACCAGTACTTCTAGTCCTCTGTATGTAAGACTGCAGTACAAGTATTACCATTGAACTACAATTCCTGGGAGTACAAAGAAGTCAGAAACATTGGGGCTTTCTTTTTACAGAAATAAAGAGGAGTAGACACTAAAATGTGAAGATGGCCACTCATATATCACTAAATAGTTTGATTCTAGTCAGAAAAGATTGAAGGAGCATCTAAATTGGCTTGTAATTTAAATTATGAATTTCTCTGTGTCCTTTATTCTTATACCATTAAGCTTTTGATTATTTATTTTAGACATTTCAAATTATATTCCATTACCAATTTTCCTTGAGACTTTATATGTATTGCCTAATCTCAAAAATTTTAATTACCAGCATCATCTAAAATATTCCACCCAATTTTAAATGTGTCCAGTGCCTCATAGAATGGAAGACACATTATGAAGCACATGTGGACATCCTCCCTATTTCAATATTGAGCCTTATTAAGCTCATTAAGAGTAAGATTACTGAACTTGGAGTCAGTAGGTAGATGCCTGAGTTTGAATATTACCTCTGACATTTTCTAGCTGTGTGACCACAGGCAAGCCAATTGACCCCTCTGAGCCTGTGTTTCCTTCTATATAAAACTTAGGTAATAATACTCATAGTTGCTTAGCACATAAGTCAATGGAGAAGATTAGAACATACACACACATGTAGATACATATGTAGATATACAGAGACAGAAAGACACAGAGATAGAGAGACAGACAGACAGACAGATAGATACAGACAGATAGATACACAGATAGATAGATAGATAGATAGATATTAGATAGATAGAATGAATGAATCACTACCAGACCCTGAGGGGCTAGGATATTGTTCCACTTTCTAGTCTGCAGCCAGGAAAGTGATTTGGACCAGATTCAGTCCTGAGAATGATGGTTGCTAAGGATAGGCGACCTGGGATCTTTTTTCTTAAACTTATTGGCTCGTTGACACCACCACCACCGCCATCACCACATTAACATCTCAATGACATATTTATTCATACCTAAAGTTATAGTTTTATTTAAACTTAGTAAGAGCTTAGTTCTAAATTTTTACCATTGGAAAAGACTAAAAGAATATTACGATATGAATAGGTATGAGAGGTAAGCTATTATTACATACAAAAGATATTATAGTCATAAAAAAGACTTCAGCAAATTGGCTTATAACTATTGTTACAATCTACTGGGAGGGGGTAATATTTAAATCTCTTCAAATCGTAAAATAGTATTACAGGAGTGCTAATTAGATATTTTACATTTCATCTCTCTGAACAACTCCAGTATTTGTTTGCTTATAAAATGAGCAATAGACCATTTTTCTTGTACTTGGCCATTTTCTCTGAGAGCTCTGGAGTATTTTCTGGAGACCACTTCCCTCTGACCAGGGCAGGGGCAGAGGGGGTGGGGAGGGGGGAGGGGGTGTGCATTGGGAGTTACTTAGTAATTCCCTCTGTCCTCTCCTACCCTTTTGAAGGACAAGAAATAGAACTAAATTCTGCCCAGCATACACACACACACACACACACACACACACACACACACACACTCTCACACACACATGCACATCACGGACTTGTAACAGAAATTAACTCATCTCAACTCTGCCCTTCCCCTTACATACCTTACCCACATAGCAAACCAAAGGCAGGCATTCATTTGGCTCAGACAGCATCCTGACAATACTCTATCATTATAGAGTACATACACAGAAATGAGGAACAGAAAAAATTGGAGCAAAACACTAGTCTTTACATAGCACTCCACTAGGTCTTTGGGAAAGAAGGCTGATTTCCAGCTGGGGTCATTTCTGTTCCCTTAACAGTCACTTGGGGAATGGACAAAGGTTAGTGAAACTTGAATTGTCCAATTTGGGAGGAAACTGGAAAAGCTTTGAGGTCCAGCATCCGGGGGAAACCACCATCAAAGGGAAAGGAATAAAGAAATAAGTGATTGTGAGAACGCAAGGGTAAAAGACTAAAATTTCCAAAGATCTCAGGAGGAAAAAAAAACTACATTAAAGACCTCGAACACAAGCAAGAAATTCTAAAGGGGACATATTAAAAACAGAATAGAATATGGCCTCCAGATAAACTAAACGAGTCCAGATATCTTTGAACAAATATTGGAAGACAAAAGAAAAGCAATACCTGATGAGGCAAAGAAACTGATGTACTACCAATAGAATATGGAACTATAGCAGGATGTTTCTTAATAATTTAAAAAAGAAATAAGAATTATAAAAGCAAGATTTATGTCCTGCATAGCAGTTATAATTAGCAGATTAGAAAACCTTGAATCCACAAAAGCAAACTTTGTTAAAGAAACAAAAATACTGATTGAAAATATTAATACACAGAAATAAAGGATGATCTGGAAAACAAGATGCAAACAGCAATATGAAAAGAAACCACAAACTCTATAAAAATAAAGCATGCTAATCTAAAATAGGAGTCAGAAAGCTAAGACATATGGGCCAAATCCAGCCCACCAACTGTTTTTGTATGACCTGCAAACTAAGAAAGCTTCTTTTTAATTTAAAATAAAGATTTTACAAACAGCCAAGATGGCAAAATAGAGAAAGCAGCCCAGGCAAACTCTCCCAACATTCACAAATAACTTTAAATTGAATTATGCAGTACCATATTCACCAAAAGATCACAGTGAGACATTTTCCCAT
This sequence comes from Potorous gilbertii, assembly GCA_028658325.1. Lineage (NCBI taxonomy): Eukaryota > Metazoa > Chordata > Mammalia > Diprotodontia > Potoroidae > Potorous > Potorous gilbertii. Next base: position 104,049,676 of record CM053772.1, on the reverse strand, counting down.
CCAGGGCAATTGATATAAATAATCAATAATTTCATTCAAAGTAATTATAACAATGTGACAACATAGCAAAATTTGTGGGAAAAAATTTACATCTCTAAATACTTACATCAATAAAAGAAGAAAAAAAGCAGATCAATGAATTGAGTATGCAATCAAAAAAACTTGAAAAAGAACAAATTAAAAATATCCAGTTGAATACCAAATGAAAATCCTGAAAACCAAAGAAGAGATTAATAAAATTGAAAATAAAAGTCCTGTTCAAGTGTTATATAAAATTAGGAGCTGGTTTTATTTTTTAAAAATGAAATAGACAAACCACTGATTAATTTGATTTTTTAAAAAGAAAACCAAATTACAGTATCAAAAAAGGAAACAGTGAAAGTACCACCAATGAAGATGAAATTAAAACAATTAATAATAGCTATTTTGCCCAATTGTATGCAAATAAAACTAATGGCCTAAGTGAAATGGATGAATATTTACAATAATGTAAATTCTCTATATGCACAGAACAGGAAATGGAATACTTAAATAACCATATCTTATAAAAAGAAATTGAACAAGTAATAAATGAACTCCCTAAGGAAAAAAAATCGCCAGGACCACACAGATTTACAAGTGAATTCTACTATATTTAAAGAACAATTAATTCTAATACTATATAAACTCTTTGAAAAAATAAACAAAGGAGACCTACCAAATTCCTTCTATGACACAAATATGGTTTTGATACCAAAATCAAGGAGAGCAAAAACAAATAAATAAAACTATAGACCAATTTTCTTAACGAATATGGATGCAACAATTTTAAATAAAATACTAGCAAGGAAGACTACAGTACTATCATAAAGCTCATAGATTATGACCAAATAGCATTTATGCCAGAAATGCAAAGCTGGTTCAATATTAAGAAAAGTATCAGCATAATTAGCCATATTGATAACAACAAAAACAATCACATGATTATCTCAATATATGCAGAAAAAGCTTAAACTAATATTTCACACTGTATACCAAGTTAAGGTAAAAAGGAATAGATGAATTAGTTACAAGGGGTGATAATTAAATTAGGGGAACACTGAAAATTTTACTCATCATATGTATGGATGAGGAGAGTTTATGACCAAACAAGATACTGAGAAGATCACAGGAAGTATAATGGATAATTTTGATTACATGAAATTAAAAGATTTTTTGCACAAACAAAACCAATGCAGCCAAAATTATGAGGGAAGCAGTAAACTGGGAAGGCTCTTTTATAGCAAGTTTCTTAATAAAGGCTTCATTTTCCAAATGTATAGTGAATTAAGACAAATTTATAAAAATAAGACCCATTCCTCAATTGATAAAATGTCAAAGGATATGAGCAGGCAGTTTTCAGAAGAAGAAATCAAAGCTGTTTATAGTCATATAAGTGCACTGCATCACTATTGGTTTGCAAAGGGCAAATTCAAACACCTGTGAGGTACCACCTCACACATATCATATTGACTAACATGACACAAAGAGAAAATGACAAATGTTGCAGAGGATATGGAAAATTGGGGACATATGGCCTACTGGTGAAGTTGTAAACTGGTCCAACCATTCTGGAAAACAATTTACAAATATGTCCAAAGTGCTATAAAGTTGTGCATACTTCTGACCCAACAATGCCACTACTAGGTCTATATCTATCTCAAAGAGATCAGAGAAAAAGGAAAAGAATCTATATTTATAAAAACAAATTTGTCACCTCTTTTTGGTGATTGTAAAGAATTAAAAATTAAGAACATGTCCATCAATTGGGGACTGTCTGGGCAAGTTGTGGTATATGGTTATGGTGGAATGAGATTGTGCTTTAAGAAATTATGAAGACAATGGTTACAGAAAAATCTGGAAAACTATAGAAATTGGTGCAAAGTGAAGTGAGCAGAACCATAAAGCACAGTAAGAGCAGTACTGCAATGATGATGAACTGTCAAAGAGTCAGCTAGTCTGAACAACACAAAGATCCGTGACAATTCCAAAGGATTCATGATGAAAAAACATGCTATCCACTTTGAGAGAAAGAACTGATTAATTCTGAATGAAAATTCAAATGTAATTTTCACTTTATTTTTCTTGTTTTTTTCTTGCAACATTGCTATTATAGAAATATATTTTGAATGAATTCATACCTATAAGTAATATTATATTGTTTGCCTTCTCAATGGAAAGTTGAGGGGTTTTAGGATGAAAGATAATGTGAAACTCAAAAATTTTTTAAAGAAGGCTAAAATAAATAATTTTTAAAAATTTAAGTAGTATTATATTATAAAACAAAAAATTATTACTTTAGATCATGAGCCACAGAAAAATAGATCATGGGCTCTAAGAACATGACAAGTCAAAAACTCTGAAGACTATAATGCACAAAATAATATAAGTAATTTGCCCAGATCTTCAGAACATAGAAAACAAAGTACAAATCAAGAGAATTAATAAATATACTATGGGGGTGGAGGGAGGAAAAAACTATATGGCAATTTCCAAGACACATAATAGTTCAGTTTAATAATTTCAATGACAAACAACAAATTCTGCAAACAATCACAATGAGAAACATTCAAATATGATAGAAAAGAGATTTTAATAACACTGGAAACCTAGGAAGGAATGTTATAGTGTAATATGAAGAGTCAAAGAACTCAAAACACAACCCAAGATGACAAGCTCTACAAATATGAGCTTAATCACTGATGAAAATTTTAAAAATACCCATTGGATTGCAAGACTGTACCTGTTCCATCATCCACTGTTTCCTTTAGTACATCAGTTAAAACCTCTACTTTTCTGTAAGTTCTATTTATTGGGAGAGGGAAGGATACCAAACCTTTGCCCCTTTATAGTTTCTCCTGAAGAGCATAGTCCTTAAAAACCAAGTGCTTTATTTCCTGGATATGCTAGGATAATTAATTTATTTTACTTATTCTGTTTATCCAGCTTTTCTTTGCTCTGTGTAATGCTATCATGTACCATATCAATATCTCCATTAATAACCATCTTATCAGTGAAGACTCCCTCTGGGTCCCACTGAGACACTATCCAAATGGCTCTATGGGTTGGCATATTATGATGTCTGTCCATGTGACAACTCTATCCTCCAGTTGTATAATCCTCTTCCCTAACAACAGGCATGATAACTATGACCTATGACATTCTAATTCAATCCTTCTGACTAACATAAAATATTATAAACATTTTCACTGACTGCTCCCATGTCTGAAATGCTTTCCATCTTTGTCCCTACCTCCTGTCTTCCCCGACTTACTTGAAGTCTCAACTAAAATCTTACCTTTTATAGGAAACTTTTTTCATTCCCTCTTAAGTCTAGTGCCTACGTTCACTTGATTATTTACAACGTATCCTGTACGTAGCTTATTTGTAGATCACTGATTGTATTTTATCTCCATAAAATCCTTGAGAGCAGTAACTATCTTTTACAGTTTTTTGTATCTCCAGCATTTGGCACAGTACCTAAAACACAGTGGATACTTAATAAATGTATTTTTGACTGAGAGACAGAATGGCTATTATAGACCAGTCCTAATGCAGGCTTGTCTAATATTTAACAAAAGAAGTTCACTTAACAACACCATTAAAAGGTACACTCATCAAGGCTACAGCACTAGTTCAGATAGATACAGCCCTCCTCATCATCACATGGAAATATGTCAGGTAAGCAGGGTTTACTGAGCCTAATGGAGATGAGATTTACATGTTAGGTCTAAAGGGGCACTAGTAACTGATTGGCTGAACTTTTACACTGTAGGTGACAAAGAAACCATGTAGACAAGTTTTTTTAATTAAATTTATTTAACTTTTTACATTCATTTTCACAAAATTTTGGGTTCCAAATTTTCTCCCCATTTGTCCTCTCCCCCTCCCCAATACACTGAGCATTCTAATTACCCATATCACGAATCTGCCCTCTCTTCTTTCATCCTTCCCTTCGCTTATCCTATCTTCTCTTTTCTCCTGTAGGGCCAGATAACTTTCTATTCCCCATTACCTGTATTTCTTATTTCCTAGTACCAGGAACAATACTCAATGGTTGTTCCTTAAACTTTGAGTTCCAACTTCTCCCCATTAATCCCTCCCGACCCATTCCCTTGGGAAGGCAAGCAATTCAACATAGGCCATATCTGTGTAGTTTTGCAAATGACTTCCATAATAGTCATGTTGTGTAAGACTAACTATATTTCCCTCCATCCTATCCTGCCCCCCATTGCTTCTAGTCTCTTTTTTGATCCTGTCCCTCCCCAAGTGCTCACTTTAAATTGCTCCCTCCTCGCATTGCCCTCCCTTCCATCATCCCCCCCACCCTGCTTATCCCCATCTCCCCCACTTTCCTGTATTGTAAGATAGGTTTTCATACCAAAATGAGTTTGCATTTTATTCCTTCATTTAGTTGAATGTGATGAGAGTAAACTTCATGTTTTTCTCTCACCTCCTCTCTTTTCCCCTCCACTAAAAAGTCTCCTGCCTACTTCTTCTGTGAGAGATAATTTGTCCCATTCCATTTCTCCCCTCTCTCCTTCCAATACATTTCTCTCTCACCACTTAACTTCATTTTTTTAAGATATCATCCCTTCCTACTCAATTCACTCTGTGCTCTCTATCTCTGTAAGTAAGTGCATGTCTGTGTGTGTGTATGTGTGTGTGTGTGTGTGATCCTACCAACTACCCAGACACTGAAAAATTTCAAGAGTTATAGATATTGTCTTTCCATGTAGGAATGTAAACAGTTCAACTTTAGTAAGTCCCTAATGATTTCTCTTTGCTGTTTACTTTTTCATGCTTCTCTTCATTTTTGTGTTTGAAAGTCAAATTTTCTTTTCACCTCTGGTCTTTTCATCAAGAATGCTTGAAAGTCCTCAGTTTCATTGAAAGACCATTTTTCCTCTGAAGTATTATACTCATTTTAGCTAGGTAGGTAATTCTTGGTTTTAGTCCTAGTTCCTTTCACTTCTGGAATATCCTATTCCAAGTCCTTTGATCCCTTAATGTAGAACCTGCTAGATCTTGTGTTATCCTGATTGTTTTTCTACAATACTGGTATTGTTTCTTTCTAGCTGCTTGAAATATTTTCTCCTTGACCTGGGAACTCTGCAATTTGGCCACAATGTTCCTAGGAGTTTCTCTTTTTGGATCTCTTTCAGGTGGTGATTGGTGGATTCCTTGAATACTTATTTTGTCCTCTGGTTCCAGAATATCAGGGCATTTTTCCTTGATAATTTCATGAAAGATGATGTCTAGGCTCTTTTTTTGA
>CM053772.1:104017996-104043883 GCA_028658325.1 Potorous gilbertii | reverse complement strand
TGTGACTACATAACATCACTATAGTGAAAATATGCTCAATAGGAAAGTAGATGTCGAACGTATACAGAATTGTATGCTGTCATGGGGAGGGAGGGGGGTAGGGGGGTAAGGTGTGGGGGTATAAAATCTTAATTTTAAGGAAGTGATTTTAGAACATTTATAAATAAATAAAATAAAAATAAAAAAAAATGGGAATGTGGTTTGGGAAAGCTAATGACTATATGATTAACCAAGAAGTTGCAAAATAAAACCAAAGGAATGAAAAAATAGAAGATAATGTGAAATATCTCATTGGAAAAACAACTGACCTGGAAAGTAGATCCAGGAGAGATAACTTAAAAATTATGGGACTACCTGAAAACCATGATCAAAAAAAGAGCCTAGGCATTATCTTTCCTGAAATTATCAAGGAAAACTGCTCTGATATTCTAGAACCAGAGGGCAAAATAATTGAAAGAATCCACCAATCACCTCTTGAAAGAGACCCCAAAAGAGAAACTCTTAGGAATATTGTGATCAAACTTCAGAGTTCCCAGGTCAAGGAGAAAGTATTGCAAGCAACTAGAAAGAAACAATTCCAGTATTGTGGAAATACAATCAGGATAACACAAGATTTAGCAGCTTCTACATTAAGGGATCGAAGGGCTTGGAATAGGATATTCCAGAAATCAAGGGAACTAGCATTAAAACCAAGAATCACCTACCCAGCAAAACTGAGTGTAATACTTCAGGGGAAAAAATGGTCATTCAATGATATAGAGCACTTTCAAACATTCTTGATGAAAAGACCAAACCTGAAAAGAAAATTTGACTCAAACACAAGAATCAAGAGAAGCATGAAAAGGCAAACAGGAAAGAGAAATCATAAAGGACTTTCTAAAGCTGAACTGTTTACATTTTTACATGGAAAGATAATATATGTAACCCTTGAGACTTTTCTCAATATTTGGGTAGGTGGAGGGATTACACACACACACACACACGTGCACGCACACACACATATACACACATGTACACATATTTATATATATAGACAGAGAGCACAGGTTGAGTTAAATCAGAATGAAAGATATCTATAAAAAATAAATGTTGAGAGAGGAATATATTGGGAGGACAAAGGGAGAAATGGAATGGGGCAAACTATCACTCATAAAAGAAACAAGAAAAATACTTTTCAATGGAGGGGAAAAGGGAGGAGGTGAGAGGGGGAAAGTGAACCTTACTCTCTTCACATATATCTTAAGGAGGGAATAATACACTGACTCAATTTGGTATGAAAATCTAGCTTACACTATAGGAAAGTAGGGGAAAAAGGGACAAGTGTGATGAGGGGGATGATAAAAGGGAGGGCAAATGGGAGAAGGGAGTAATTAGAAGTAAACACTTTGGAGAAGGGACAGGTCAACTGAGAGAATAGAAGAAATGGGGGGCAGGATAGGATGGAGGGAAATGTACACAATATGACTATTATGGAAGTCCTGTGAAAAATGACACATATGTAGCTTGTATTGAATTGCTTGTCTTCTCAGTGGGGAAATCAGGTAATGGGGTATAAAAATCTATGTTATCCTTCAAGAAAAGAGAGAAGATGGGGATAAGGGAAGGGTGGAGTGTGATAAAAGGGAGAGCCCATTGAGGGAAAGGGTAATCAGACTGCAAGGTGTTTTTGGGTGGGGGTAGAGGACAGATGGGGAGAAAAATTGGAACTCAAAATTTTGTGGAAATAAATGTCAAAATCTAAAAATAAATAAATAAATATTTCTTCCACATCTAGAGCATACTTCCCCATAAATACATACAATGTCTATGAAGAGAGTAGGATCTAACTTTAAAAAAAATTTGTGAATTTTTATCATTTTAAACTTAAAATACAATATGAAAAAAAGAGAAAGAGAATTATCGTGTACCCAGAGAATATGAGAGAATTCAATAAATAATAAAAATAAATAATAGAAATAATAAAATAAAAAATAAAATTCAATAAATAGTAAAATATAATAATAATATAGATAATAAAATAATACATTTCCGTTTCAGGAAAACTTTTATAATAGATGCTGCACATTTTATTTTTCCATTTTTGCTTCCTTGTAGGTTTTCTTTCATTCTCTGCTTCACTTTTAACTTTAATTTCCCCTCTATTTTCTTCCTACCTCTTCAACCCTGAAGAGGGTTGCAACATACACACACACACACACACACACACACACACACACACACACATGCACACATATGTAAACCTACATGTATACACATACATATATGTGTAAGACTGTACTATGCATATTTCCAGTTATTATCTCTTTCTTTGAAAGTGATAGCATCTCTTTCACAGGTCCTAGTCTTTCCATGTTTTTTTTTAAATCAACAAGCTAATCATTTCCTACACCACAGTAATATTCCAATACAATCATATTCTATCTGAAGATTGTCTATGAAAGTTTTTCACCCAATTTTCTGCATTTCTTCTATTCTTGGCTACATTGGTTATTTTATACAAGCAAATATTAATTTAAACTAATCAAAATTATTCATTTTATACTTCCACAATACTCTTGCCTTGTAATATAGTTTAAGAACTGATGCTGCTCAATCTCATTTCTTTGCATCTTTTCCCCTCTGGTTTCTGTGAAGTTCATGACTTTTTGTTCTTCCAAAGGATCTTTGTAATTACTTTTTTCTAACTCAGTAAGATAATTTTTAGTAATTTAATTGCGATGACATTGAATAAATAAATTAGACAAAATGTAAATAATTTTTTAATGTATTGGCTTTACCTATTCATGAAGAATAAATATTACTCTTTTTAAATCTGACTTTATTTGTATAAAAAAGTGTTTTTGGTTATGTTTATGTCCTCTGTCTGTTTTGGCAGGCATACTCTCAGGTATTTTGAAGTGTCCTTAATCTCCCCCTCTCTTGAAAATCCCTTCCTCTCCCTACACCCTATCCCTTTGCCCTCTTAATTCTTTCTGAATTTAGAAGACTTTTGTACCCTTCTAGATATATATGTTGCTCTCTCTTTAACACATTCCCAGTAAGAGTAAGGTTCTAGAACTACCCACCCACCCCCAACTAGCTTCTTTTGTGTCAGTTCTTTCTGTTAGGCCTCATTTGCATGAAATACTTACTCGTTTTTAATCTCTCTTTACACAGTTTTTTCTAGAATCACCTCATCAAATAGAGCTTAGCCCAAGCCTTTCCTTGAAATTACCCAAATAATGACAGTCCTGAATACTGATAACATTTTCACATGTAAGAAGTAAACAATTTGACTTATTGAGGCCCTTATAATTGGTTTTTAATATTGATCTTATAGTTCTCCTGAATCTTAAATGTTGAATTTTCCATTAAATTCTGCTGTTTTTTTGTCACAAAATCCTGAAAGTTTTTCATTTCATTAAATGTCCACTTTGGTCTTATTTTTTTTCCCTTTTCTGGGCATTTTCCTAGCCAGTTACTCGACTTCTGAGATTCCTCTCCACCCCTGCCTAGGTCTGCCCAGCTAGTGCTTGGGGTATGAGATTCAAATGCTGCTCCCTAGCCTCAGGGCTTTCAGCTGTGGGCCCTGCTGCTATTCAATGTGAGCTTAAGTTCTGGTGCTCAAGTTGGGGCAGGGCTGCCTCCCAGGCTCAGTTCCCTCAGGGGCTTTATGCAGAGACCTTCTGTAATGGTGCTCCTGCTGAGCTCCTGCCTGCTCTGGGAGACTCTGGCCGCCGCTGCCTGTGCTGCTGCCTCCCGAGGGGTCCTGAGTTATGGAGACACCCCGCTCCCCTCTCGGCCAGCCCAGAAGTCTTTCTCACTGACCTGTGTCTGTGGGTGGAGGGACCCCTGTGGCCACCAGAGATTCTGTCCCTGAAGCCTGCTCAGATCTGCTCCTCCCAGGGCTGCGTGGCCAGCGTAGGGCTGGGTTCCGCTCTGGTCCCATGGGCGATGTTTTTTGGGCCTTTCTGGAACATAAATCTCCTCTACTCTGTTCTGTGGCTTCCACCGGTCCAGAATTTGTTAGGAGTTCTTCTTTACAGATATTTTATAGGCTGTGGTTTCAGAGCTAGCATAAGTGTGTCTTTCTACTCCACCATCTTGGCTCCTCCCCCCGAAATGTCCACTTTAAAAGTTCAGGATTATACTTAACTTTGCTAGGTGAGTTATCTTTGGTGTAACCCCACCTCTTTTGGTCTATGAAACAGAATATTCCAAGAATATGTCTTTCAACATAGTAGCTGCTGGGTCTTGTATAATCCTTATTGTAGCTCCATTATATTTAAATTTTTTTCTTGTTGCTTGCAATATTTTGTCCTTAACCTGGGAGCTTTGAAATTTGGGTGTGACATTTCTGTCAGTTTTTGTCCCATGATCTCTTTCAGGTGATGATATATTTTTTCCTATTTATGCTTATCCAGAATGAGTTCTGGAGCTTCAAGGCAATTTTCCTCGATAATTTCTTATAATATTGTATCGATTCTTTTTTATTGTAATTTGTATTTTTATATTATTTCTCCCTGATCTCTTCTCCAAATCAGTTGTTTTTCTGATGAGATAGTTCACTCTTCTATTTTTCCTTCTTTTTATTTTCTTTAATAATTTCTTTGTGTCTTAGAAATTCATTAGCATCCCCTTGCCCAATTCTAGTTTTCAAGGAATTATTTTCTTCTTTAAGTTTTTAATTCTCTATTTAAAGTTGGTTGACTTTTTTAAAACAATTTTCTTGATTTTCTTGAATTGCTCTTATTTTTTTCTTCTAAATTTTTCCTTGAACTCTCTTATTTGAATTTTAAAGTCTTTTTTAAGTTCTTCTAAGAATTCTTTTTGTGCTTGAGACATTTGACATTTCTCATTGAAAAAGGAGTAGCATTTTCAGCTCCCTTATCTCCCTATGAATATGAGCCCTGTTTTTTTCCCATCCCCACAGTAGTTATTTTTGAGCTTTTTTCTCATTTACTTGCTCATTTTAAATTCTAATTTTGTTATGTTTTGTTTTTTAGCAGTTATTAGTATAATCCAGTTCTAGTCCCAAGGAGTGAGGAGTGATGCCTCAACTCTCAGGTCGTTCTTAGTGTTATTTTCCACTGTCTGTCCAAGGAAGCAGCCTGGAATTTTCCTCTCCATTCCTAAGCCACAGTTGGGGCCTCCAGATACTCCGTCCCACAAATGCTCTTTCTCCCTGAATTTCCTTTAGTGACTGCAAACTGCAGCTGTTCTCTCTGCCATAGAACTGAAACCACGTACTCTGTTCTTCTATCAGTGCTCACAGCCAGCATAGACCCCACCCCTCTGCTTCTGAACTCAATGGGCATGCATTGTCTTCTTGCAGCATCAGCCAGGGATTTATCTGTTCAACACAGCTATGCTTAGTGTCCTTCAATGGTGGAAAGTACTTCAATCTTCTCCCACTCAGTCTTCTGACCCCCACACTGAAAGTTCCTGAGGTTGATAACCTCCAATCCAACTGCCCCTTCCTGGACTTATTGTTTGTAAATTCCACAGTCAGCCTGCAGGTGTTTGCACTTTGATCAGGCTGAATTTTGGTCCCTGGAGATCTGGTCTTTCATTGGGTCTTCTTAAGTTGTCCTTGTAGAACAACTACTTTACTCTGATTTTTATTTATTTCTACTTCTCCACATATCCACTGAGGCAATGTTCTGTACTTTTTTGTGGAGAAGATTTGGAGAGCTGAAAGTTTTCAGACCTACTCTACTGTCTTCTCAGAATCCTACCCAGGATTAGACTTGAAGAACAAAGGGATGAGGGAACCACATAGAGGACATTTATGGCAAAGTCACAAATTAACAATGCTTGTATTGAAATCTTCTACTTCCTTTGGAGAATCTTCATAAAGTTCCCCTTAAGTGTAGCTCTGTTCTGGTGTCTGAGGGTCATTGACTTTCCAGAATTCGTAGGCAGAACTTTTCTCTATAATGCATGATCAGGTTCCCTGAAGTTACCTTCCTTTAAGTGACTATAACTCTGCATTTATAGGTCCCCAATATGTCTCTCTGTTCCTAACACAGATGTTGCCATCAATCACTGTAGAGAATACTACTACTGCTCTGGTCAGCATGGCTACTGCTCATAGGCATTGTCTCTCAGAATAAAGAATGAACAAACACAAAGTTGTTGATATAGTCAAGTGCTTACAAACTCCATAGCTTGACATGAGACATAGCAGTAACCCCAATTGCCTCATCCTGGGTCATCTCCAGTCATCCTGATGAATTCAGATGACTTTGGAGGAGAAGTGAAGTTGGTGACCTGCCCAGCCCTCCCTCACTCAAAACAAAGTCAAATGCAAGTCATGTCATTATTTCTTTGATAGCATGGTCTTCTTTGTCAGCAAAGGACGAACACACACACACACACACACACACACACACACACACACCTTTCCTTTTGCCTGGCTCAGTCTTTACCAATTCAAAATTGTCCTTCCTCCTTTCAGCAAAAAAGGAAAGAGAGCAGTCTGAAGGGACTGATCACTGTTTTTGTACATTCACTGAGTTTGGCTTAGCAACCCCTGAATCATCTGTTCTTCCAGATCCACAAAAAAGACTTTTCATGATTATTTATAGTACAAGCTCCCTCAGTCACAAATTGCTGAAAATTAGCTCCATCTCAGTTATTATCTGGTCACTTTGACTAGAACCTAAGAGGGATTATTTGAATATATTTGAAAAATTGGTGCCCATAGGCTAGTTCAATTGCATTATACTCATACAGAAGGGATGAGATTTTATGGGTTTCCACCATGTTGTGCTTCTTTATTGAAGTTACTGTTTAATATTTTAGTTCTATTTCTAGGGTTTTCTAAAGTACAGATGTCAAACATGTGGGCCTCATCGGCCTACAACACTGCCAAATCCTGGGCAAACTATATAAAAATGTAGTTGGGAACTATTTAACAAAATAAAGAAAAAGACATAAAACATAGATAATGTAAATATGTGGATTTCTAAAACAATATGCAACTGCAGAAATCCTAATGTATGCTTTAGTGATCCTCATTCCTATTTGTTTGACACAACTGCTCTAAATAAATTATCATATAATCTGCAAATAGTGACTATTTTGTTTCCCCTTTGTCATAATTATAACTCAATTTCTTTTCTTATTGCTATAACTAGCATTTGTAGAACTACGTTAAATGTATAGTGAAATAGAGTCTATCTTTACCTATTATCTTATTGTAAAAAACTCTGTTTCGGTTTGATTTTTGAAAGATGCTGTTTACTGTGTCAAGTAAAGTTCTGCTTATGCCTAAGCTTTCTACTGTTTTTATTTTTTACATAAATGACTTGCATTTTGTCAACATGTTTTTGGTATTTATTGATATAGCCATGTAATTGCTATAGAATTTGTTGTTAGTATGATTAATTATGGCAATGATTTTCCTAATATTGAACCAGACGTGAATACCAGTATACACACAATCTGAAGAAAATGAACAATTTTTGGAATCTATTTTGTATCTTTGCTCTCTATGTAAATATTTAATTCAATATTTTTCTATCAATATATCAGATAAAATGTTAGGCTATTGTTTTCTTTTTCTGTTTTACTTCACTGGGTTTATATCTCCGTATATTAGTTATTAAAAATAAATTTGATAAGATGCTTTCTTGTTCTATTTTATGAAACAATTTATGTAATATTAGAGTTTGTTATTCTTTGAATTTGGGGTTTTTGAGAATTCATTTTTAGGCTTTTCAAATCCGTTTTCAAAGATTGCATTAATCAAATTTTATATTTCTTGTCTGTTTATGTTATATTTAAACATAACATTTAATGACTACAATCTAATAAAAATTATAATTAGCAAGGGTGATTTAAAGAGGATTAGGACTTGTGAAAACTAAGTAAGGCTGTACTAAATACAGTGTGTCAAAGAAAAAATCAAGTATAAAAGTTGTTTACAAGCTTTTTATTCTCTCAAATATGGTCAGTTTTAGCAAGTATATCATGAAAAGGTGAGAAATATGAATACTCTGTATGATTAGCATCAAATAAATTCAGAGGTCCATTTTATAAAAATTTATGTATTTTATTAAAAATTTATTATCAAAATTCCCTTGATCATTCTACCATTTAGTAAGTAGATATATAAGTAACTAATGTAAATTAATGATCAATAGGAAACAGGAATTGAGAGTCTAAAAGGCAACATAGAAGAAACCAAAACAAACAAACAAAGAAATAAACATGCAAAAAAAAAAAAACTAAATTAATTAAGCTAGGGCTCAACAACAGCATTTGGTCTGTAAGCTGCAGATAAAAGCCCCAACATGCACAGTAAAATCAGAGAAACATTTTGCTAATTAAGGAACTCAAAGTGGGTTCTGATAACTTAGAGATGATATTGACATGGCAATGAGCTAATCTCTATGTGGTATGGATAAGAATCAAGTCATTCACTTCACTCCCCCTATTTAACACCTTATAAAAATGGAATCCTCATCTCCACATGTGATTGGTCCATCCTGCCTAAGTATTCCTGTCTGATCATAAGTGACTCCATGTCTTCCTCTCTCCTTTTCATCTCTTCTCTATGCTGACTATCCTCCTTTCCCTCCCTATTCCCCTGCTGTCCATGAACCATCTGCCTCTGTACTCTCAGGGATGTTCTCACAATTGGTTCATAATAGAAAATCATCATAACTCTACTTCTAAAGTTCCATCCAGATTTTTCTTTCTTTCTTTCTTTTTCTACCCTCCTTCCTTCCTTCCTTCTTTTTTCCTTCTTTCTTCCTTCTTCCCCCAACAGAGGGTTAGAAATGCAAGGACGTTTCAGGAACTTGAAGTGATGATTGATTGGCATGCTGCCTCATCACCTACTTCTTCATGTCTGATCCTGGGTACAATTCTGGAAAGATGGTAGAGTAGGTCAGAAAACTTTCAGCTCTCCAAATGGGTAGACATAAGTTCAAGTCTTTTCTCAGATATTTCCTAGTTGTATGACCTCAAGTAATTTAATGTCAGTCTGCCTCAATTTTTTCATATGTAAAATAAGGTAATATCCATAAAATATTCTGCAAACCTTAAAGGACTCTATAAATGCCCGCTATTATTTTGACTGTCATTTTGCCCCTTTCAAATTCATCAATTATAGTTGCTTTTCATTGACTCTCTTCCATATGTCAATCTACTTCATTGTGAACCTGGTTTTCTTCAAGAACTTGTCTAGAGCCCTCCTCATATCCATTTCAACTGGAAATTCCTTCACTTTACTGTTCAAAAATTTATGTGGCCTCCTCTTGCCTCTAGGACTAAGGTCAAACTCCTAACCCAGGCATCTAGAGCTCTTGCCAATTTGACTTTAGCATATCTTTCTAAACTTATCTTGCATTAGCTCCCTTCATATACTCATAATTTCAAACTGATTTGCACTCTCTTTTTCTTTTCAATTATAACCATAATTCTATTATATTTTTAGTGTTAAATAGTTCCACACATTCTCCATTCTATATAATTTGAGAATGTCGAGTCAGAAATGTGTGAATGAATCAAAACATTAAAAATAGAAAAGTCTTTATCAAAATACCCATAAAGACAGTACCAGAATTTGGAAATACTATAAAAAGTTTCATTTCACTCTCTGTTTCTTGATTGTGCTATCCTTCTGCCTCTATTACACAGATTGCCTTTCCTCCCTATCTTATGTCTGGAATTCACTCCCTCTTAATCTTAAACTCTTAGAACCTGTGTCTTCTTTCAGGAATCATTTTGGGGACCATTTCATGTTTATTATCTTTGCTAGTGACTTTTCCTTTAAATAATCTCACTCTCTTCAGTCTGTCTCCTCTAGTTATCTGTATTCATGCTGCATCCCCTTAGTAGAATGTAGGTCATTGAAGGCAGGACCTCTTTTATTTCTGTATCCTTGGCACCTAGTATAATGCTTTCCCTACAATGAGTTTAGTAAATATTTATTGAACTGAATAAAATTGTGCACCATAGCAATTAAAAAATTCTGTTATCATCCAGGAAACATTAAATATCTGAGGTTCATTAATATATGAACAAGAAAAACATAACTGGGAAGGAAAATTTGTTGTAGCCTCTGGATGATAGCTAGTATAGACATAAAAGATCATTTTAAGTCTATAAAATAATTAGAAAATTCTGCTCTGGTAGAATGAGTGTGAATACTCAAATGGTTCTGTTTTTTAATGTATATCATAAATATTGCCATGAGATTTTCTAAAAATATTAAATAACTTCTCTAACTTTGCCCCACTTTGCTAAATTCAGGGATAAGCTCCAGGTTACTTTTAAAGTACCCAAATGTAACAACTGGGAGCAATCTTCAGCCCCTCTGCACTTAGTTATACAATGGATCCCCAAGTCAAGGCACAGTTTCAAGGAACTCTGTGAGTTTGCATCCATCTATTCGACACCACATTGACTCCTTTTTCTAGCCTATTGGAGAACATAATTAGTTAAAAAATCATCATGGAAGGGAATAGCATAGTAAGAACAATATTAATTATTAATAAAGCATTTATTCTTTAAAATTGACGAATACCCACAAATGCACATGCCATGAGTGGGAAAAATGGATATCTATTGAGAACATTTATGAGGAAGGACACACATATACAAAATACTTACGGTCCACATGCTTGTATGGAGAAACAAATCATGCTCCTGACACTGCAAGTAATATCCCTATACTACTTCTACCTTCTCTCTTTGCCAAGGATATAATCTGTTAAAGGCACTGGTCCTTGCTAGCCTCATATGCTCTGGGTTTGATAGTATCCTATGCAGCTCTAGAGTGAGAGCCCTTTTCAGGATGCTCATCTACCTTTGATTTCCACCTGTTACCCAACTCACACTTGTGGGGTCAATAAGTTATAGCATACCCAACAGTCACATCCTAGTAAAAGCATCTCAGCAGGTGGGTGTGATGGCAATTTAAATGAGGAGTTCTTTCATATTCATTAATAGGTCCATGTAACCTACCTGGGTCACATGGAAGCCTAAATCACATGAGTTTGAATCACGTGGAGCCTGTGGTAGGAGGGGTGGAATAGGAAGAAGTGGAGCTAGAGCAGAGTTGAAAGGAAGTTAGTCTTGAGAGCAGTCAGAGCTAGGAAGGATGCAGGCAGCTGGCTAGTGTGAGAGAAAAGGCTTGTTTATGATTTCGTTTGATGGAGTTGGTTTGTGGGAAGCCTAGCAGGGGGAAATCTTGGGGATGGTGCTGTCCTCTACATTGTTATTGTGTAGATTTTTGTTACTATGATGGATTTGGCTTTCTAGTGTCTGAATACATGTTTTGATTCTGTCTTCCATGTGGAGAGTCTGTGGTATTTTGCAATTCAGAATTGTGACAGGATATTCATGGCTGCCATAGGCACTGTGAATATCACATTAACGCTACAGTGGGTTAAATCAAGTTGAGGGTAACTGACCAGCCTCAAACCCTTTGATGAGGTAGAAGGATGTGTCCCCCACACATTTGAAGACTTCCCTGGGCAGAACGTGTAGATAAGACCAATAGCCATGAAGGAAGTTGAAGCAAGTTCTATGAGTGCCTAGACCTAGACGCCAAGGTCTTCCACCTCATTCCAGGCCATTACCAGTTGTCTTGACTTTTGTCTTGCCACTGGACCTTGATGACTGTGGAAGAGAAAGTGAGGATGATGACTTTGTGAGATTCTGGCTTACTGAGATCCAAGTCATACTTAAGTCAAGACATCTCCCTGCCCCAGCATGGTGTCATTGGTCCTCTTCAAAATGAAGGACAAATAATAACAACAAAATTGGCCTTATAGTCACAGCCGGGCTCAGTTCCATTGGACATAAAGTGTTTGAGCTTTTCTCTGTTTTCCATTTAAATAGAATTTTGAGCTGAGGTGATAACTCTTCCCCAAAGGACGAAGAATGTGTTCTACTATCATTCCTTTATGTTAGATCACAGGAGACATTTCAGAAATTGGCATACACACAAACTATATTTTTATTTCTATCTCCTTATCTTGATCTCAATTTCATTTCTATAGCCATATGATTAAGAACAAATTTTCCTCTATCTACATTTCAGAAAGAGAACTAAATATTTGCAGTGCCAGGGTTCAGCAACATTTGACCTAGAAGTACATATATTTACTCTTTTGTCAATATACCACATTGTGACTGTAGAGGTGAGGAAATAGCTGAGGTAGCTGATGTTATATAGGTTAATGATTATTGGAAATAGAATCAGAAGTTTTAGGTTTGAACCCTGCCTCTCTCTTTTATTACCCATGTGCCTTGGGCAAATTGTGACCTATGTTCTTTATACCTTTCACATCTAAAACCCATAAAAAGAACAGATGGATTATATTTTCATAATAGCATAGATTTAGAGCTGGCAGGGATCTCAGAGATCACATAGTTCAATTTCTTTATTTTATAGGCAGGGAAACTGAGGTCTAAACAGGTTAAATAGTCACACAGATAGTAATAGTTGGAGATGGAATTTGAAGGCAGATTCTGCAACTCTTATATGAGTACTATTTCAAAAAAGTCCCATTCACACTTCATTGCTTGTTTTCCACCCATCTCCTTCAGAGGTTCCTCATCAACCATCTTAATTAACACCCATACTAGAATCTATGCCTTGGAGGAACTTACATCCTGGAATATTGCTCTTCTGGTTTGTGATTGATCTTCTTGGAATACTATTTCAGAAACTCCCACATGTGCTTCACTTTGCTCTAGGCATCCCTTTCACAGACTGGTCTATTACTAAATGATCACATAATCTTGGTCTATACCTTTTCTTGCCTCTATCTTCCTCTCCCTCCAGTTCTGTCTTTATGAACATCGCTCAGTTCTTCCAATCTAATCTCTTATAGCCCCAATCATCATTGATGTAACTTTCAAGTCAAATTATACCCTTTCCACATCCCAGTCACCAACACAACTCTGGGTATTTTTTCTCCAATAGAATATGAGTTCTTTGAGAGAAGGAATGGTATTTGTTTTTTGATATATAAACTAGCACTAAGCATATAGAATTGAATAATAAAGGATTTTTTGTTTTATTTTGTGTTTTTCATTGATTTCTGATGGTCTTTGCCTCCCATTTGACTGCATTACATTTATTAAGTTATTTTTTTCCTATTCTCAGAGGCTATAAGGTTTTCAACTCTTTCTCCTTCTTTTTACTTTGTCCTTAAAAGGTCATATTACTTTAAAATTAGTCTGCAGACTTTTTTCTCTCTGAGGCTCTTCTAATATTAATGAATTTACAGGAAATGAAGAGATTTGTGGCAATCAAGAAGGAAGATCATATTTAGGCCATATATGTTTACCAAGAGTATAGTCAGCTACTTACTTTAAAGTTGATATTTTCTTCCTTCCGAATCATCTGTCTAAATTTATTTTCCAATCTGAATCTGGGTAGCTATAACCTATAGATCCCTACCAGAACATTTTCCTTCCTCCTCAATGAATTCAGTGCCTGTTTGCAGTCTTTTTATCCAAATACCTGCCCTCAAACTAAGGGACTTCAGCATACATATCAGTACCCTCTAAAATATTCTAATGTCCCACTTTCTCAATCTACTCAATCCCATAATCTACGACTTCTTCACTCTAATTTAGATACATGATCAAATCTTTGACTTTGTCATCAACCACAAGTGTTCTATTTTCATCTTCATATACTCTGAAAAATAGTTTATTATCATAATTTATAATCATAACATTTTATCATTCCATCTTTTCTTATGCATTGTCATCCCTAAAGCTGTTCCTTATATCCTCACTGTAAATTCCATTCCCTTTATGCTTGTGTTCTTTCCCAGGTCAAGTTGGTATATTGGATAAAGGTCTGGACTTGGAATAAGGAAAACCAGAATTCATATCCAGCCTTAGAAGCTTATTAGCTGCATGACCCTGTACAAGTCTATCTCTGCCTCAGTTTCCAAATGTGTAAAATAGAATAATAATTTTACCTGCCTCCCAAGGTTGCTGCATGGATGGAATGAGTTAATATTTGTAAAGCGCTTGGCAAACCGTAAAATGTAAAAATGCTAAATATGTTGTTGTCATCATTATTCTTTCTCTCTTTCCTTTCTTGACCTTTTGGGGAATCAACTAAAATGTACACAATCATCACCCTTTAATTGGCTTGCACTTTGTCTAGCTCCAACGCTGGTTTCCTACTATCATCTGTTTCCTCTTTTTCTATTTACTTAATGGTAGAGTCAGAAAAAAAAATCATGAAATTCAGCTGACTGAGCCCTAATAAATTGATGAATTTATCTTACCTAATCTTCATTAGGACCTCACTGTAGCAAGGGAAATTTTCTGTCCTCCCCTGATTGCTTCACTATTTCATTCTCCCAAGTGACTGTTCCTAATATCTTTCATCAGCCCTTATGGGTTCAGTAATTTTTCCTACACAGATGATTCCAAGCTCTATATGTTCAGTCCTTGTCTCTCTTCTGAGTTATCTCCAATTTCCTCGTAGACGTCACAGACTGGATGTGCTGTAGGCATTTCAAACTCATTATCTGTTCTCCAAACTCTCCCCTGCTCTTAACTTCTCTATTGCTGTCAAGGTCACCACCATCCTCTCTGTCAATCTTGCTCATCAACATATCTAATCTGTTGACAAATCTAACAATTTGTGTCTTCACATTTGTCACATATCTCTCATTGTCTATAGTCAAACAACAGACTAACAACCACATGAACAATTGCTCTAAATCACAAATTGAAAGAGAAATGTAAATCAAAACAACTCTAGGGTTTCACTTCATTCACATCAGATTGGTAAAAAATAGGAAAAAAGAGCAATATTCAATGTTGGTTATAGAAAGACAGACATGCTAATGAAGTATGGATAGAGATATGAATGGAAACAACCATTCTAGAAAGCATCTTGTAATTATGTTATTCAAGTGACTAAAATGTCTCTGTCTCTGTTTCTGTCTCTCTGATTCTCTTTTCTTGGAAAGCAGAAATATAATCACATTCTAGGCTTAACATAGAGCTTTTATTGTTTGGTTTAACCTGCCAAAGCTGGTAATCCTTGGCATAGGCTTGTCATAGTCAGTTCATCATTCATAGAGCAGACAAGGCAAGGATTTGACAGGTGTTGAAATAAACTTAATCTGCCCTGCTTGTCATCTTGCCCCCTCTATTCCTTTCCTTTCCTCCAACCCCAACACACACACACACACACACACACACACACACACACGCACACACTTCTCACTCCCAATCTCTGACCTTGGGTTCTTCGGTTCGAGTTTCTAGTGACTGGGGAATGTCATGAATGTCATATCCTTCTCGGTCCTTTGGCCTTATCCATATAATACCTTTCTCTTGCTCTGTCATCTTGTCAGATATGCTCAGATAATTCTTGTTCTGTAGCAGGAGACAAAAATTCTATGTTAAGAGTGATGACACTGTTAAGAGTGGGTAGGTAGGTAGGACCAGAGACTCAAGAAGCTAATACAGAAATAAGAGGATTTCTACAACAGTATAATTTATTTTTTATGACATTTGTCATGGCATTTTGTACTTTTACTACCTGTGACCTTAAGCTAAAAATCGAAAGTTGTGTTTACCAGAATGGAATTCATTACTTGAATTATCATTATTAAAAGATATATTACAGAAATTTTAACATGATTCATAGCATTCAAATTTATTCCTCAGTCATAACATGTAATTGGTTTTTCTATCAGTGATTTTATAACACAAAACTGAAATGTCTGATGACTTGAAAACCTTGGATAGATTTCACCTTGCTGATATTTCAGAACAAGTTTAGAGATTAGGATGGAATTAAGCAATGTGACTGTAATTAGAATTTTAGGGGGGAAATGGACAAAGAAAAGCCTGAAAGAGATAACTGATTTCCTTCTTCCACCTCACCTATTCATAGTCTGCACACTAGGGACATATTAGGTAAACCCAAGCCTGTTAAAATTAAACAGATCAATCCTCCTAAAGGACAAGAGCAACCTAATGCTTTGATGAACACTTTCTTTGAATTGATTTCTTAAGGTTTGTTTTCCTTGAGTTTGTTAATGCTTCTTTTTTGTGTATTCTGGATAGACTTAACTTATAGACAGCTGTTCCTGTTTTATCATTTGAGACATATTGAAAGGCTCAGTATGCCCCCAAACACTTCCTATAGAAGCCTGCCAGATATTTCAAAACCTGCAGTTACATTCATTTCTCTAAGTGAAAATGTTATCAAATGAAGGGAAAGTTAATGCATTAGCTCATTAACATCAATTAGCATTAACACAGATTAATTTTTTAATTCCTTAGTGGAGAGCTGAGGGAATTGGCAATAAGCAGATTAGTTTTTATTTGAAAAAAGGAAAATGCCTTACCAGAAATATGATAATCTACCAGAGGGTCAGGGTGGGGTGGGTGGGCCTTGATGGGGTTCCAAATATCAGGAAAGGTCATGAGCAGAGATAAGGAAAGGGAGGGATAGAAAGGAATAATAAAGGAAAGTCATAGTTGATCTTCATCTATTCCACAATCTGACCCAACTTTGATACTCTGTCTGATAATGGACTTCATATACACAAGGTAACCAGAAATTATTTTCAGCTACCTCAAATAGGAGAGGTGGCGTTATGCTTAAAATAGTAGTTGTTCACATAGCATCTTTATTTTACCAAATGCTCTATACACATAATATCACCGGAGTTTCACAGCAACGCCATGAGGTAAGTAATTGCAATTATCCTCTATTTTATGAATAAAGAAACTGAGACTCAGAGAGATTAAGCAACACTTCCATAATCCAACAGCTAATAAGTGTCTAGAAGTGGGGATCAAATCTCTCTTCCTGATGACAAGTTCAGCAGTGTACTCATTATACCACTTATTGATATTGTGTGACCTCAATCGAGCAAGTTCCATAACATCACTAGGCCCTTTTCTCTCATCTATGAGATGAAGGGATTAGGCTAGATGTTTTCAAAGGTTCCTTACAGTTGTCTAGCTATGTTTATCTTCTTCTAGTTCTTCAGAATGATTTAAATCTTAGAAAGCATCTCCTATTATAATTAAGATAAATATGGCCTTAACTACTTCCCAGTAAACTAACTTGGAGAAATGATAGCCTTCAGGATGTATGCAAATCTAAATAAAAAATTGAATGAAAATTTATGGTATATGTAAAGACAAAATACAAAAAGACTTGCAATTATTTCAACTTAGAAAAAGCACTGAATGTTTTAGGAAAATGTTTTAGGAAAAAAATACTAAGATTTTAAAATAATAATTACTGTATTGTTCTAAGTTATTTTTTTCTGGAAGAGGAAGAGGAAATAAAGGTAAATAATGTTTGATATAAGGGATAGCCTGCTTTAAATTGACCAAAAACCTTGGATATGCCATTGAAGAAGCTTAGAATGTGTCTTAAGGTGTTGACAACTGCTTTTGAAAACATTTGGAAACTTTCCCAGTTTGGATAATGAGATGGCTATTTGCTTGATTTTGAAAAAAAAAGTCTTTCTGTTTAGCAAAAGATATTTTCTTTTTGTTGGCAGTTAATTCATATCGCCATGGTGTGTTTGGATAACAACAGACTCAATCTGCATGGCTGGAAAGAGGCAATTTCTTTAATCATCTAAATGGATGTCATTTTCTTTTCTCATCCATCTGTCTAAAAAAGTGGCATCAAAGGGGGACCTAATACCCATTTTTATAATCCTCCACATTTTCAGAATAAACATTTTCCAATCCTATTTTAGGAACATGCAGGCTTTATCAATCACCTGCTTAACCAAGTGTGACAGTTTCCATGTATCTAAGCCAGTATCTCCCACCTGGACTAGTTTAATGCTTTTGAATTCCCAGACTCCTGTACTGACTGACTATAGTCATTCCTCAAAGTCATTTCCAAAGTCATCTTCTCAACTTTTGTTAACTCTCCCATTAAGGCTAACTTATACAGTGGTTTCTCATTACATTACACGTTAACACCGACATATTCTGCTTTGGAGTCTTGCACTGTATCTCTGACAGCCTCATTAGCTCTTCCAATTTCCCAACATACTTCTTAGAATCAGTTTAGGGTAGTTTGCTAAGTAACCCCATTATTCCTGCAGATTTCTGAGGTCAGACAGTTCCTGCTTCAACTTATTTGGCTCTGTGATTTATACTTTAGTGTTAAAAATTGATTCATGATCTCATTGGCATGAGTAGCTGCCCATCTATGTCTGCTCACCCTACACAGTTCTTGAACATAGGCCTCCAATAAGTTAGGTAGAGTTCCATGATAGAATTCTAAGAACACAAGGATAAGTATAAGTCAAATGACTCCTGATAATTTTCAAAGAATGCATCTTACTGAAACAACAAATAAGAATGTCATTGCCTCTGACTTGCAACTTCCATGATTTCCTTTTCAACAGTCATCCAACCTTAATTTTGGTTTTAAATGCAGGACTACAAGTCATTGTTTACTGTTGGAAATGCAAAGAAGAAATGAAGAAAAAATATTACCAGTTCTACCTGGAAATTTTTGGTCTTGTTCTTGTGCTTATTTGCCTAGCAAGCAGGGATGCTACAGAGTTTTTGAATGCTGTAGAACCAAAGATGTCCTCTGGCAATGTCCTAGGGTACCTTGTTTTCTCCCTTCATCTGGAGTCCTTTTCTTTTTTTTTTTTTTTTTACTACTCTCTGTTCTGCCTGTCTTGCTGATCTCTGCTATGCAATTTTGATGTTAGATATTTCAGCCACCATAATACCAGAATGCTGAGTATCTTTGCTCCTGCTGTTTCTGCTACAATTATCTGCCAATGTCTGCTGGCTTTCAGCTACTCTGTGACTTCAGGGGATGGGGGCTTCAAACAACTTAACTGATAGCTCCAAAGGCCATCTTTAGTTCTTTAAAGATAAAACTCCCACAACTAGGTACATCTAAGGTCCTTCTCATTGACATATTGATGGGACAAAAATGATTCTTTTTTTTTTAAATAGATGACCCAGTCAATATTGAAATCATTAAGACTTTTTATTTTGTCACTAAGAAACCCAAGAGAATGAGAGAAAAGGAGAGCAAGAACTACACTTATATCTATAAATACACGAATGTGTGTGTAAATATACGTATATATATACACATACATATATGCATGCATATATAATTTCATATATGAACAATTCTCTGTAATCCAAGATCAATATATTTATTTACATATGCATATGAATGTACATTACACACACATTTTTGCATATATAAATAAATACATGCATTGTCTAATATATATGTACATGTCACTTATATGCTCTGGCTTCACTTTGACAGGATCAGCTTATGTTATATTTTCCTCTGAGTTCTAAGGCACCCTGACATGCTTGTGGTACTGTTTTCTATTGCTTCTGGAATGAGTCCCCACTGACTGGGTTACCCTATTGTTAGAAGGACAATGACTGTCATCCTAGTTACATTTAGACCCAACATTTATTTACTTTTACAAAAGCATACTTAATTCAAAGATATAGCAAGAAGTAATATATCAGCCCCAGTACTTTGGAGGGTATACTCAGTTTCATTGCAGAATAGGCTCAACTTAGCTCAGTTCCTCTATCGTTCTGATCTGATCCCACCAAGTTCAACAGAGCCAGTATCACTGTTAGATGACTCTTTGCATCTGCTGCTAGACTGGGTCATTCCTTGCTCTTCCACACATAGATGCAATTCTGGTTGCAAATGTAAATTCTTCAATGACAATATGTTGTGGTGTCCTTTGTACTCTTTGAACTTATAACATTTTAGATACAACCAAGCTCCCCCTAGAGAGCTGTGGCAAAAAGCTAGTAAGTGAACCTGATAGGTCTTTTTGAATGACTCTAAAGTCAATCAAAGAGCCTCCTCTTCAATATATAATTAACTAATTATAGATGTCTATACATGCTCCACTGCCTGCTTGCCTATCTATCTATCTATCTATCTATCTTCCATGGACCTAGATATTTACATTATGTGTCCCAGATTAAACTGTGAGTTCCTTGAGAGCAGAATTGTTTTTTCCTTTCTTTGTATCTGTAATGCTTAGCACAGTGCCTGTCACATAGTAAGAGTTTAATGTATGCCTATTGACTGACTGACCAGTATTGTTTTTGCTGGCTATAGCTCTCAATTTGTCAAGTATGGTTAGTGTCACCTAGGTAATGCACTTTTTAGACTCTTTAGATCTCCTTGTTTTGGCAATTGATTTTCATTGATTAAATTGATATATGAAATCACTTTTCTTATATCCACATTACATTTCTCATCATCAATTCTGCCTCTCTTGCTTAGCTGTTATTTTAGACAAGTCATTTAATTTCCCTCTCAGTTTTTCCTATATATATAATGTAAAGATTTTGTTGTAATATCTCAAGTGTTCTCAAGCTCATAACACAAGATAATATATGTTTAAATTGCCTAGGTTGGAGTTATTATGATG
Organism: Potorous gilbertii; assembly: GCA_028658325.1. Classification (NCBI taxonomy): domain Eukaryota; kingdom Metazoa; phylum Chordata; class Mammalia; order Diprotodontia; family Potoroidae; genus Potorous; species Potorous gilbertii. The sequence goes on along the minus strand of CM053772.1, from coordinate 104,023,463 downwards.
ATATGCTATATTCTTTTTTCCATTTTTATTCTTAATTCTAACTTTGGACAAATTTTTATTTTGTTTCAACAAATATTCTGACTGCATATTCATACAGCTAAAATCAGTATTGGGTTATTTTTCCTATTAAAATGTAATCAATTTCTTTTGTCTTTGTGTCAGTGAATCCTAGGAGCAGCTAGGTGGTGCAGTGCATAGAGCACCAGTGAAGGAATCAGGACGACCAGAGTTCAAATCTCACCTCAGACACTTGACGCTCACTAGCTATGTGACCTTGGGCAAGTCATTTAACCCTAATTGCCTCATCCTGGGTCATCTCTGGTCATCCTAATGAATATCTGGTCATTTGATTCAGATGACTCTGGAGGAGAAGTGAGGCTGGTGACCTGCACAGCCCTCCCTCACTCAAAACAAAGTTAAGTGCAAGTCATGCCATCATTTCTCTGATGGCATGGTCTTCTTCGGCAATGCAGGACAAATGCACACTTATACAGTGAATCCCAGCACAAATCTATTACTTAGTTGAAAAAAAATTCATAATATATGGATATATGGTTTCTATGTAGCATGCAAATCTGAATTTCTTATTCCTTGTTCCTGATCCATATTTTCCAATGTTTCTTACCACCCTAATCTCTTCCTATCTTTACAGTGAACTAACTTGATATGAAATATATGTTAATTTACTTCAGAAGAGCTTATCAAGTTTATCAAAATATTTCTTTATATCTTTACCTTTTTTAACAGAATTTGACTCATAAACTGCCATTCCTTTCATCATGTTATTTTTGAAAATTCCTATCACAAGCATTACATTATGAGATAATCAAAAGTATTGTGAAAATATGATTATTTTTTAATAAAACCATCCCTTCCAATTACTTTATTTGGGTTTCCTGTAAGAACCTGGGAGTTATTCTTTTATTAGTTACAGTTTCCTTCTTTTTTCTGATTTCATTTATAGTAGGATGTCAAGATCGATATGATTCAGTTCTTTGCTTACTTATCATTGGATAAGAATCTTATATGTAGAATACGAACCTCTAAGGCAATGATTATATGTGGTCTAAAATTGTGTTTTCTAGTACTCTCAGTTACTAACACTGAAGAAAAACAAAGGGGCTACAAACAACTGAAGATTATTTCATATTTTTCTTTTTTCATAGGTTGCCATGGATAAAGAATCCATCACCAATTAATCAACTTACTTCAGATAAAGCTCAGAAAGGAGCCTTTCTATTGTAGTAGATTCTGCTAGATAGAGTTTTCTCTTCATTAACCAAGCTTTTGAATACAGTCACATTTACCCCTAAATAAAGTATGGGAGTAGGAGTTTGTACAGGATATTATATTGGGAAAACAACAAAGGAAAATTATTTATACATGAAGATAAATTTAAATGTTCAAGAAAAAATACACCTTGAGCTGGTTACAAACGAGGTAGTTATGAAAGGTTTTTTGTTTTTTTTTACAAATTAGAAAATGCAAGGCAAATGTAAGGTAGATTAGTATCAATGTTATTACCATTAAAATTACTCTTCTTACTCTAGTACTGCAATCAATCCACAATCTTATTGCTATGGATATTCCTTCTACTATTGTAGATTACAAGCCAACCATGTTCATTTTTCATCCTATATGATCATTGTCCGTGTTCTTCTCTAGATGGTCTGCAGAGCCTTTTCTATATGTCTTTTTATATTTTATTTATACCAATAGAGCACTCTTGTTGTCCTTTCACTGTCCTTTGCTTGTGCCACATGATTAACCTGACTCTTGTTCCAGGAATACATTTAATAATAACTACTATATCACTACTAGAGCATTGATCACCACAATGTGCTGCAACCTTATTGTGTATACTATGTGTCTTGTCACTAGTGCTTTCATGTTGGAATTCCTTCTGGCATATTTCTCAGGAAATTTATATGTTTCATTTAATCTTGAGAAAAATCAGTCAATAATAGGGGAAAATATAACTCTGCAAGAATTAAAACTTAACAGTCAATATAGTAATGTTATTGAATCAAATGGTCAGCAGTCTAATCTCTTTCCCATATGAAATACAGAGTGTTAAATTTGGTATCAGGATCTGACTTCAGTTCTGCCTCTGGCATTAGTAAGTATAGGATCTGGAAAATTGTTGTACTCTCTCTGTGACTAAGTAATCTCATCCATAAAGTGTGTGTGTGTGTGTAGTAGTAGTTTTCAAACTTTATAACATATACTGTAAAAATGAACTGTTATGACTAATGCATGCACATTTACAAATAAATATGTAGATAAACTGGACATTTTTACCACACATCCTTGGATATATTTGAAACAGCTTGGTTACTATATAACTATCCCTAGACCATAACTTTGAACTAAATTTGAGATATAAAGTACATCTTCAGGAATGTCTGTCTTTCCATTTGATTCTATGGACCTTCATTAAATTCCTGATTATGAATTTCTAGCTTCATTGTGACATGATAATTCTGAGGTAGTATGTAGAGAAAAGATTAAAAAACTAATCAGGCAGCAGACACAGTTTTAAAAAGACTGAAACCAATCACTTATTTCTATATTGCCTTATTTCTTCTGAAAAAATTAAAAGAACTGGACAAGAATTTTAGATCAATAAAGGTTAAGAGTTCAGTTGGAAAAAGGGTTTGGTGAGTCTCTGATGTACCACACTGACATTCCAAGATAGAGCTAATAAAAGGTCTCTTTTTTTATGTCAGTTTCAAAGGAATGCATTATCAAAATGTCACGCATTTGGAATATGCATCTCTTCTTTGTACCCATCCGCAATCCTTATAAGACTCTGTGGAAAATTCATAGCTAAACTCTTTAATTTCTAGGATCTCTTTACCCAAGTGTAAGTGAGCTTTGTGCCTTATAAACTGTCAGGACCTGCTTTTTTGAAAATAGGTACCTGCAGTTTAAATTACTTCTGATGTTTTTATTTTTAAAGGCTTATTAATACCTTTTATTTGGCAATAATTATTTGCCAAAGAGGTCCCCCACCTCATCCCACCATCACCAATAATATCCTACTTTGACAGAAAGAAAAAAAATTCAGTGAAATCAACTGACACAGGAGGTACATTTGATAATGTATGCAATATTCCACACTCTCATCTCTATACATCTCAGTGGAAATTGTGGCTCATTACCTGTTCTCTACATTTATTACTAGACATTGTTTTTCTTGCTTGTATTTTCTTTTACACAAAGACATGCATACACATAGGTGCACATAAACATGTAATTACATAAATATACACATAATACTAAATAGATCTTTTAAAATAGCTATTTTTTCAATGACATACAAAGCAATTTAACACATTTTTAAAAACATTGAATGCCAAATTCTCTCTCTCACTTTTGTCCTCTCTCTATCATTGAGAAGACAAGCAATTATATATAGGTTATTATATATGTGCAGTCATGCAAAACATATTTCTGTATTAGTCATGTTGTAAAAGAAAACACAGACCAAGAAGAAAACTAAAGAATGCAAAGAGGTATGCTTCAATCTATGTTCAAACGCCATCACTTCCTTCTCTGGAGATGCATAGCATTTTTCATCATAGGTACTTAGAACTGTCTTGGATCTTTGTTATTGTTGAGAATAGCTAAGTCATTCACAGTTGTCCATAATGCAATATTGCTGTTACTGTGTACAATATTCTTGTTCTGCTCACTTCACTTTGCATCACTTTAAGTATTTCCAGGTTTTTCTGAAAGTATAGTGTTTTTCATTTCTTATAGCACACATCATATACCACAATTTGCTCAGCCATTCCCCAATTGATGGAAATGCCCTCAATTTCTAAGTCTTTGCCACCACAAAAAGAACTGCTATAAAGATTTTTGTATGTAGAGAGCCTTTTCCATTTAAAAAAATCTCTTTAAGATACAAACTTAGTAGTGGTATTGCTGGGTGAAAGGATATGCATGGTTTTAAAGCCCTTTGGTCATACTTTTAAATTGCTCTCCAGAGTGGTTGGATCAGTTCACAATTGCACGCACCATGCACTAGTGTCCCAAGCTCCCCACATCTCCTTCAGAATTTGTCATTTTCTTTCCTGTTATAGCAGCCAATCTGAAAAGGTGTGAAGTGGTACCTCAGAGTTGATTTAATTTGCATTTCTCTAATCAATAATTACTTAGAAAATTTTTTTATGTGACTTTGTATTCTTCATCTGAAAACTGCCTGTTCATATCCTTAGACCATTTGTTGATTGGGTAATGATTTGTATTCTTATAAATGTGACTCAGTTCTCTATTTATTTGAGAAATGGGGCCTTTATCAGAGAAACTGGCAATAAAATCCCTCCTCTTCAATTTTCTGCTTTCCTTCTAATCTTGGCTGGATTTATTTTTTGTGCAAAATCTTTTTAACATGGTGAAAATTATGTATTTTATATACTGTGGGGCATCTTCACACTTACATATTTTAATGTATTTAAATAGTGTAAATAATTAAATTAAATAATGTAAATATATTTACATATTGTGATATATCTTTTGTTTGGTCATAAATTCTTTCTTTTTTCCTAGATCTTACAGTTATACTATTCTATGCTCCTGTAATTTGCTTATTGGTATCACCTTTAATGTCTAATTCATGTACCCATTTTGATCCTGATATGTGGTGGGAGAAGCTGGCATATGCCTACTTTCTGTCAAATTGTTTTCTAGTTTTCCCAGCAGTTATTGTCAGACAGTCAATAATTTCCCCCAAAACTTAAATACTAGTGTATTTATCAAACTCTAGATCACTATGGTCATTTGCTACTGTGAATAGTGTAATCCATCTATTCTAATGATCCACCACTCTATCACTTAGCCAATACCAGATAGTTTAGATGACTACTATTTTATCATATATCTTGAAATCTGGTACATCTAGGCCAATTTCCTTTACATTAAAAAAATTAATTTCCTTAATATTTTTGACATATTATTCTTCCCAGATGAATTTCATCATTTTTTCTATCCCTATAAAATAACTTTTCTTAGTTTGATTGGTATGGAACTGGACATGTAAATTAATTTAGCTAAAATTGTCATTTTTTAAAATTTAGCTCAGCCTACACATGAGCAATTAATATTCTCCCAATTGTTTAGAGCAGATATTATTTGTGGGAAAAATGCTCTCTAATTATGTTTATGTAACTCCTGGGGTTTTTTTCCTTGGCAGGTAGACTCCCAAGTATTTTGTACTGTCTACAATTATTTTAAATAAATTTCTCTATCTCTTGTTGCTGAAATTTGCTGGTAATTTATAGAAATGCTGATGGTCTTATGTGGATTTATTTTATATCCTGTCATTTCTCCCAAACTATTAATTATTTTATAGTTATTCTTGGTTGATTCTCTAGGATTCTCCAAATATATATGTATATATATATATATATATATATATATATATATATATATATATATATATATATATATATATATATAT
>CM053772.1:104006106-104017896 GCA_028658325.1 Potorous gilbertii | reverse complement strand
ACACAATACTGAATAATATAATTAAAATGAATTATAATTATAACGAACAACCTTGCACCCACCCTGATCACATTGGGAAGCTTGCCCCATTACAGATATTATTTGTTGATAAATAGATACTATTTATTATTTTAAGGAAGTTCCATTTATTTCTACGCTTACTAGTTTTTATAATAGGAATGAGTGCTGTATTTCATCAAAAACTTTTTCTGCATCTGTTAAAATATTCATACAATTTCTGCTGGTTTTGTTATTGATGTGGTCAATTAGACTGATAGCTTTCCTAATATTGAATATTTAATTGAATATTCAATTGAATATTGAATATTCCTAATATTGAAACTGCCCTACATTCTTGGTATAAATTGCACGTGGTCATAGTATATGAGCCTTGTCATATTAGCCCGCTTTCTCACTTATTAGTCAAGTCTCAAACCTTTTGTAATCCAACTTTAAATCCTAAAACCCAATTGAAACTAATCTTACTAACTAATCTTCCTAACTTCCTAACAATTTCTTAAATGCTAAATGCAATGTTCTTAACTAATTTTTCAATTTTCTTAAATGCTAGATAGAGTTTGACACTGTTGATAACAATCCTCCCCTCTTTTATATGTTCTTTTTTCCACAGGTTTTTGTGAAATTTCTTTCCTACTTCTCTGGCCATTTCTCCTTTATTTTCTTTATCATATCATTACACATATCCTTCTCCCTATGTGAAGATACAGTCCAAAGCTCTTTTCTTTGTCTTCTTATTCCTCTTCAATATTTCTGGGCACTATCACTCTCCTAAGTTCAATTATCCCCTCTGTGCAGATGATGATGAGTATAGCTCTTGTCTCTTCTTTGAACTCTTGCCTTGTATTACTAATTAACTTCCCAGTATATCCACTGAGATGTGTAGTAGGCATTTCAAGCTCAACATAACTGGAATAGAATTTGGTTTGTTTCCCCCTGAACCTGTTCCTCTTTGTAACTTCTCAAACTTTATATTAAGGCTATCATCAATCCACCAATCCATCAACAGTCACTGAAGTTTGCATCTGGCAGAAGTATATTCCACTATCAAAATTCAGTGGCACTGTATCCCAGCCCTACCTTATGTAACAAGACAGTTAATCTAATAGATCATTCAAATCAAATGCATTAACTGGTTGAATTTTTTAATCTTGCAACAATAAATACTGCTTTCTAGTAGGATTTTCAGGAGCCCAAAGAAATATGGAACATAATAGTAGCAAGAGGAATTTCGAATCAAAAGTTTATAGATTGGGTGATTATACCCAACCTCCTCATTTTACGATGAAGAAACAAATATATAGGGAGGTGAAGTGATTTTCTGAGTCACAAAGCAAGGAAGTATCAGTGATGTGATTTCAACCCAGATCATCCTCACTCTAAGTTCAGTACACTACTTTTTTAGCTTGAATGATGAATTCCATGAAGTGGCCACAATATTCAAAATGGCATTATTTGACATCATTTTAAGGCAAATAGGGCAACATTATCAACCAATGGAAATATGTGCTACAGTTTTTTTTAAAAATAATTTTTTTATTAGTGTGATGTAACAGCAAATATTAAAATGCATTTCTGATTCAAGTTTATTATAAAGTAAGAATTGTAAAAAGCAAATTTGTAAAAGAAAATTAAAATTAAAAAAATTCTACTAAACATCACATCTGAAGATAAGTCTACATTGATAATATGGAAAAAAATTGTCACTAAAATATTTTAGCAGCAGAGATTGAATTATCTTTTTAAAATTATTTAAATTTTAAAACACTCACTGGCAAGTACAGAGAGTTTTATTCAGGTGTTGGAAAATTTGTAAGCTCAACTTTTCACACAGTGAACTAAATTTAGTTCAATGACCTAGAGCATTATCTAAAATCTGTAATGTTTTAAATACAAGACTGTTGTTTTTTCAATATTTTTCAACAATTAGGCTAAAAGAACTTGATAGCCAGTCGTTGAAAAAAAACTTTAGTTACTCATGCTTTATTATTTGATTGTCAAAGAACTGAAAGTGATCCCATATGACTTTTCAAAGTTCAGGCATTTTGAGCCCATTTAAAGAACTCTGGTTTTAATTTAAAGTGCCCTTCTTTATTACCTTCTAATAAAAGACTTAAGTTATCCTTAAAAACTTTAAATATATATTGACTTTTTCTTAGAAATACAAGTATTAGAAGATACTCTTTTCTAGAATAAATCTGTTTCATTAACATTAAAATTTTGTTGATTAGTGTATCACCATTTTTAGATGATTTTCGTCAAAACATTGGATTACTTAACTATATGGCTCATATATAATATTATATCATCAGATCTTCCTCTGCACTGACCATTTCTCTGGGAATTTTAATATTATGTAATTGAACTTGATTTTTAATATGATATGCAACTCATGTTTGCGGTAAAGACTTCTTCACTATACGTTGCTTTAGCATTTTCTTTCACTGTCTTAAATAAACATGGGACTTTTGTCTGAATAACTTCTTTGCTCAGAGAAATGTGTTTTTATTGCAATCTTTAATCCATACAGTTAAATGATGTTCCATTTCTGTCATTGTAACACTTATGTTGCTTGCAGTTTTCATATCACAGAAAAACCTATTGTTGTTTTGCCTTTCTTATTTTATCTGCAAGTTTTATAATATTCTGTACCATACACTCAGGCATTCCAACAGCTAGTCCCATTTTAGAGTTAGAATCATGTTCATGCTAATCAGTTCCATTAATTTTTTTCCTAATATAAAACAAAGTTTTAGTGTGTGTGTGTATGTGTACTGGAAGTGTTTCTGTCTGAAATATTTTTCCTTCAGTCCATTTTGTTAATGTCTGTTCAAAAATAATCCCAGTGCTTATAATATGGTATATATATACATATATATTTACATATATATATATATATATATTTACATATATATATATATATATATATATATATATATATTTACATATATATATATATATATATATATATATATATGTATTGCCCAGGCAACATTCACAGCACTAAGGGTGACAATGAATATACTGGCATAGTTCGGAATCACAAAATATAACAGACTCTCCATATAAATGGCAGAAGAAAAATATTTATTCAGACCCAGAAAGCCAAATTCCAATATCAGAAAGCCAGATCTATCATGGTAACAAGAAGTAAGTACATATTATCACTGCAGGGGACAAAACCATTCCCAAGTCTCCCCCTCTTCCCCAGGGCCTTCCCACAAACACTCACAAGCTTGCTTGCCTGTGTCCTCTCTCTCCCTCTGCCCTAACTGCTCTCAATAACTTCCACTCAGTTCTGCTCCACCCTTCCTGATCCATCCATTCAGCAAGCTCCTCTCACCACATGTGACTTATGCTTCCATGTGATTTAAGCCAGTCATATTGAACCTATTAGTGAATGTTAAAGATCTTCCTATTTAAATTACCATTACAGTATACAATAATATATCACACTCACAAATGACAAGGCAGGTATGCAGTGTACAGTTGTGTCTTAAAATCCTTGACATGTTTATGTAATTTAATATTGGCTGGCATTAAATGGGAACTCGTATTACTTTATAATTTTCTCTTGATCAAATTTCACATTGTTGGAACTCTCATTCAATCAGGACCTGATTGTATTCTAATAGGAATGACAAGTAAATAATTATATGGACATATATCTATAACTATGATTGTGTGTGTGTACACACATCATGATATACATGACATAGGTATGTGTGTATACTTATGTATATATACATATATATGTTCTCACATATGACAGAACAGGAGGAAAGACCTTAATAACAGGGGAGAAGGGCCTACTGGAGTTAGTGGAATTTAAACTGAGTCTTAAAGGATTCCAGGCAAATTGAGAGGCAGAGATGAGGAGAAAGGACATCATAAATCTATTGGATAGCAACTTCTAAGTCATGGAGATGGAGTACTGTATGCAAGGAATTGTAAGTAGGGAGTGGTGCTGAAACAAAATGTGTGATAGATGTCAAAATGCAGGAAGACTGGAACGGTAGTAAGGAGCTAGGTTGTGAAGAGCTTTAAATGACAAGGAGTTTGTAGTTGATTTTGAAGGCAAAATGAATTCACTTGAACAGGAGGATGGTATGGTCAGATCTACACTTCAGAGAAAACACCTTAGCATCTGAATCAAGCTTAGTTGGGCATGAGAAAATACATGAGGTGGTGAGGGCAGTTAGAAGGCTATTGAAATAGACTGAGTGATGAGTACTTGAACTAAGGTTGTGGCTATACGAGTGGAGAGAAAGCAAAGTATAAGTAAGATGTGGAAATAGAAATAAGCTGAACTGTGTATAAGTGTATTTGCATATGTATAAGTGGATTGTAGATGTGAAGTGAGTGAGAATGAGGAGTTGAGGATGATACTAATGTTATAAAGCAGGGTGACTGGGAGGATTGTGGTATGTGTTTGGAACATAGGAAATTTAAGAAATTCTTTTCTTATTTGACAAGTGTACTTGACAGAAAAGTTGGAAAGAGGGAAGAATTTGTTTTTGAGAGAGACAATGAGTTCCGTTTCGGGCATGGTGAGATATATATGGAACATCCAATTTGAGATAACTAAGAAGCAGAACTCAGAAGAGAGACTGTGGCTTGGTGATGTAGGGTGTCTGAAAAGTAATAAACTCATTTAAATTAAATATTTAGCTTATTTTAAGTCTTAGTAAGATAATAAAGATTACTATTGTGCTAAGACTTTGGGGAAGCTAGGTGATACAGGGAATAGAGTCTGAGGCCAAATTCAACCTCAGACACTAGCAGTGTGACCCTGGATAGGTCACTTAACTGCTATTTGTTTCAATTTCTCATCCGCAAAATGAGGACACGTTGGAGAAGGAAATGAAAAACCATTCCAGTATCTTTGGCAAGAAAAATCTCATGGATTGTCCATGGAGTCATGTGAAGTCAGAAATGATTAAATAACAATGAAGATTTTGGAGGCACATTGCATAGATCTGGGAATTACCTTCTTAGAAATAATAATTTAATCTATGGGAACTGATGAGACTATCAAGATAGTTTTGGGAGAACCTAAGGTGGATCCAGGAAAGGGATTTGGGGGTCACACATGCTTACTAGGTATAATATGGTTGAAGACAACTAAAATGACTGAGAAGTACTTAGACAAATAGAAAAAGAAATAAAAAACAGTGTCACAAAAACCTGAGGAGAGTGTATCTAGGAGAAATTGATCAACAATATCCAGAGTGAGACAATGCATAGCGCAAACCTAAAGATGAGAGACAGACACATGCACACACACACACACACACACATACAGAGGCAGAGAGTGAGAAAGATAGACAGACAAAGAGACAGAGACACAGAACCCTTACTGTCACAAGTGATACTGCTCCTCACAGGCCCTGTTCCCTTGGGGCCAAAGTAATTGGATCTTAACTTTCATGGAAATGAACACATCCTAAAATATTAACTAATCCTAGTAAGGCCTGTGACCATATTTCTGCTACTGACCGTGGTCTCCATAAAATCTACAGTCTTGGCAATGGTCATCATATATGAAAATCAGTTTCTGAAAGTTTGAGGTTATCAACAGGTTTATTCTAAGAATCAGAGGTAAGAAGGGGCATCAAATGCTTCCTTAGTTTCTTTAGATTTAAGATAATTAATGTGAATAAGTTTAGAGTCTCAAGCATCATCAGGAACAAATAAGAGGTAATTGTGAATAGCTTTATTTATCATTGTTAGACTTGAACCTGTTGAGTATGAACAGATATTTTATTAAGTCCCTATTATTAGGTTCAGAGATCACCCTATAAATTCATATTGGATTGGAGTCATGCAGCAAAACCTCATGCAACACTGAATTCATTGTACAGCTGTACAGGCAACTAAATGGCATAGTAGAAAGTACTATGGAGTCAGGAAATCTTGAATTCAAATTCAAGTTCAGCCAGTTAATAGTTGTGACACCAGGCTTCACTTCTTTTAGACTGAGTTTCCTTCACTACAAAATGAGGGTAATGATAGCATCTACCTCACAGGGTTCTTATAAGAAACAAGCAAGATAATATCTTTTGAGTGTTTTGCAAGCTTTTAAACAATGACTCTGTAAACAGGCATTATTGCTGCTACCATTATGGATAGAGATCTTTGTGTTACAGAAATCCTTGGAAAGCAGCACCATTACTCTCAATGTATTTCAATTGCTTCCCATGTCTCTGTAGGTCTTCCCTAACTGCAGTGCTTAACAATGTTGCTTTTCAAATTGTTTTTCTCTATGATCTTGTCTGTGTTTTCTATTTGGCTCACATGTATACATATTAGTAATTAATTAATTTAATGTGGAGCTCTACAAAAATGTAAAGGCACATTCATAGAGATGTTCATTAATTGAGAAAAATAAACCCCTGCAAATCCAACATTATTCAAATCAAGGCAAACGATGAAACCAGGCTAATAGGTCCATAATCATGAATGCGGTTACCTTTTTGAAATATTTTTAAACTTTTGCAATCAAGTATGAATGATAAAAAATGTTTTCCTTGTTGTAATAATTAAAATCTTTGATGTTATGATTTAGTTGAACTGTTAGTATAATATGCTAACTAGACGATTCGCATCAAAGATATATACATGGAGCTTTAAGTTAAACTTACTGAGAAGGATGGTATGAGATGAGGATTTTATGGCTTTGAGGAGTTATGCTAGTCATGTTCTTTGGGTATTTGCTTTCATTACATTCTGGTTAATGATCTTTCCCCTTCCCAAAATTTGCCATCAGTCACCTTGATGAGCCAAGTATTGAAAAATTGGCACTACTATATTAAATTGAAAAATTTTAAAGCAATTTGGATGAAGTTAATTGAATATGCAACTCAATTGATTTTGAGAGTTACTTTGAGAAGATTCAGGAAAATTATCAGATTCCAGAGTTCCCAGATGGAAAAGAATATATTTAAGTACGAAGTAAGAATCACAGAAGATTTAGTCACCACAAACATACACACACACACACACACACACACACACACACACACACACAATGGAGGTCTTGGGATATGATTTCCAAGAAAGTAAAGGAGTGAAGATTACAATCAAGAATGACATACTTGGAAATAACTGAGTAAAATGCTTTGGGGAAAGGAGGTGGCAGAAATGAACATTTACCGAAATAGAGGACTTCCAAGTATTCCTGATGAAAAGACCAGAACTGAATAGAAAAAAAAATGACTTTCAAATACAAGACTCATGAGAAGCATAAAAAGGTAAACATAGAAAAGAAATTAAAATAAACTCAATGAAATTAAATTATTTATATTTCTATATTGGCAGATGATAACTGTAACTGCTAAGAACTTTATTATCATTAGGCCAATTTGAGTCAACATTATAGTAAATGAACTAGTAGTGATCTAATAGTTGGATAAATCCAGAGATCCAAGTTCTGGAGGCAAGAATTGACCATTTAACAAAAATTGTTAGGAAACAGGAAGACAGTTTTGCAGAAAATAGGCATGGATCAGCTTCTCATACCATATACCAGGAAATGGTCAAAATGAGTGCATGATTTAGACAAAAAAAGACAATAACATAAGCAAGCTAGGGGAACTTACCTGTCAGATGTATGGATAAATAAAGAGCTCATGAACAAATAAGATACATATAGGGGATCATGGAAAGTAAAATGGATAATTTTTATTACATGAAACTAGAAAACTTTGCACAAACCAAAACATGAAGTCAAAATTAGAAGGAAAGCAAGAACCTGAAGGGAAAAATGTTCATAGAAAATTTCTCTGATGAAAGACTTATTTCTCAAATATGTAGGAAAATGAACCAAATTTATAAAAATAAGAATCATTCTCCTCCAGTTGAAAACTGGTCAAAGAATATGAACAGGCAGTTTTCAAAAGAAGAAATCAAAACTATCAATAGTCATATGAAAAAATATTCCAAATCACCACTAGTTAGAGAAATGCAAATTAAAATTCTCAAAGGTGCCATCTTGCAACTATTAGGGTACTGACTAATATTACAGAAAAGGAAAATGACAAATTCTGGAGGGACTGTGGGAAAAAATGGGACACTGATATATTCTTGGTGGAGTTGCAAACTTGTTCAACTATTATGGAGAAAAATTTGGAACTCTGCCCAAAGTGCTATCAAATTGTGTATCCCCTTTGATCCATCTAAACCACTACTAAAGCCTAAGACATCAAAAAAAGGGAAAAAGACCTATATGTACAAAAATATTTATAGCAATTCTTTCTGTGGTTGCAAAGAATCAGAAATTGAAGGGATGCCCATTAACTGGAGAATGACTGATCAAATTGTGATGTATGCTTGTCATCAACGAGGATGAAAATGACATCAAAGTCAGGTATCTCACTTATGGTAAATTATTAAACTTGAAAAGGCTGAAAGCCAAGACTAAAATGGATTGAGAATTGGTGTATGATCTTTTATTCATAGATGATTGTGCATTCAATTCTGCCTCTGACACTGAAATGCAATTAAGTATGGATGAATTTTCTGCTATTTGTGCTAATTTTGACCTAATAATTAACACCAAAAAAACACAGGTTCCCCACCAGTCAGCTCCATACCATCCATATGTGGAGCCATTGGTTTCTGCAAATGGAGAATTATGAATACTCTGTATAAGTTTACTTACCTTGGCAGTATAATTGCCAAGGATGTACACATAGATGATGTTACTGCATGTATTGGCAGAGCTAGCTTAGTATTTGGGAGGCTCTGAAAGTAATATTGAAAGAGAAGAGCTGCTAAACTGTGTACCAAACTGGATACCTACAGAGCCCTTTGTTTGTGAAACCTGGACAGTATACTAGTACCATGCCAAAAAATGGAATTGCTTCTAGTTGAATTGTCTTGGAGACATTCTAAAGATCATCTGGAAAGATAAGGCACCAGACAATGAACTCCGTTCTTGAGTTAAATTGTCAAGCATTTCAACTCTACTGCAGAGAGCACAACTCTGATGGTCATGTTGTTCAAATGACAAATGTACATTTGCCTAAAAGACTATTTTATGGAGAATTCTTAGAAGGCAAGTTTTTACATGAAGGTCAGAACAGGTGATATGAAGACACTCTCAAAATCTCTCTGAGAAGCTTTGGAATCTGTTAAATGACATGGGAAACAATGGCAAAGTACCACAGAGTACTGTGCATAAAAGAAGGCACTGTGCTCTATGAGCAGAACAGAATTGCAGTAGCAAAAGAAACATGAGATGTGCAAATTTAGAGACATCTCCACTCCCAATATTCATGTGGACTATTTGTGCCTGATCTGTGGTAGAGCCTTTGAATTTGTATTGGTCTGATGAGTCACAATAAGAAACACTGTACTTTGACTTGAACATAGCAATGTCATGTTGGTCCTCTTTGACAACAAAGGACAAAAACCAACTAACCAATATGATTGTGATGGAATGCTATTATGCTGTAAGAAATGACAAGCAGGGTGGTTTCAGAAAAACTAGGCAAGACTGAACTGATGCAAAATGAAAGCAAGAGAACCAGAAAAAGGCTGTACATGGTTACAGCAATATTTTAAAAATAATCAATTGTGAAAGACTCAATAATTCTGACCAATGCAATGGTCCACCAGAGCTTCAAAGAACAACTGAGAAATGCCATCCACTTCCAGAGAGAGAAATGATAAACTTCAAGTGCAGATTGAAGAAAACTTTTAAAAAATTTTAATGTTTCTTTAAAAAAAATTTTGCTGCATGGCTAATATGGAAAAATGTTTTGCATAACTTCATATATATTATTGATATCATATTACTCATCTTATTAGTGGATGAAGGGAGAGAATTTGGAGCTCAAAATTTTCTCAAAAAAATGTTAAAAATAAATAAATAAGAATTTTAAAAAGAAAGGTTTTTTTTTTATCCTTTGTCTTAATAAATATTCTATCATTAACTAGCAATAAACTTGAGCAAATATCTTCTTTGGGCACATATAAAACAAATGAATTAGATTGTACTTTCCAGATGTAATAGGTATTACAGTGTTCTTAAGGGACCTCACAATTCTAATATTTTATTATTCCATAGCATATGAAAAGAGTCCGGAGACATAGGATGAAATCCACATTTTTGCCTTTCTAGTTGCGCAGCTTGGGACACTACTTAACCTTTGGGAGAAAATAAGGGTGATAATGATTGTCCCACCTTTCAGGAGTGTTGTGGAGGAAAACATTTCATAAGACTAAATCATGAGACGCATGTAAGTAATTACTGTTATCTCCTGATGGAGTCCTACTTGATTCATTAAAAAGAAAGCTGAAAACTACAACTGTGAGATAATTGCAAAACTCTCATGGTAATCACCCAATGCCCCTTATCCCCAGTCTGCTAGATCAAACCCAGACAAGCATGTTTTATACTGAGTGAAATATCCAGGGAGTCTAATGTTTTGTTAAAATCCAGCATGGGAAGGAGCAAAAGAGTAAACCTTTGGCCTGATATGGCCTGATATGGGCACTGTGAATCTACTGTGACACTGCTCTGGGTAAGAAATGAACTACAGGGGATAGGAGCCAAGATGGCAGAGTAGAAAGACTCACATGTGCTAGCTCTGAAACCACAGCTCATGGATTTCCTGTAAAAAGAACTCCCAACAAATTCTGGAGCAGTAGAAGCCATGCAGCAACAGAGTGAAGGAGATTTCCATTCCAGAGAGCCTTGAAAAACCGATCCCAAAGGTCTGTCATGCACCAGACTGGAGCAGAGCCTACCTCTTCCCTGGCCTTGCAGCACTGAGAGGAGCAGATCTGAGCAGGCTTCAGGGATAGAATCTCTAGCAGCCACGAAGGTCCCTCCACCCACCGGAGCACAGATGAGTGAGAGACATGGCTGCACTGGCTGAGAGGGGAGCGGGGTGTCTCCCCGACTCAGGCCCCCTTGGGAGGCAGCAGCAGAGGCAGCGAGCAGTCAGAGACTCCCAGAGCAGGCAGATCAGCAGCAGCTCCATTGCAGAAGGTCTCCGCATAAACCCCCTGAGGGAACTGAGCCTGGTAGGCAGCCCTGCCCCCACCTGAGAACCTGTTTAATCTTACCCTGAATAGCAGCTGGCTGCCTGCTGAAAGCCCTGAGGCTGAGGAGCAGAATTTGAATCTCAGATTCCAAGCACCAGCTGGGTGGATCTAGGCGGGGGTGGAGAGGACTCTCAGAAGTCAAATAAATGGCTAGGAAAATGCCCAGAAAAGGGAAAAAAAATAAGACCATAGAAGGTTACTTTCTTGGTGACCAGATGATTCTGCCGGTCCTCTCTGATGAAGAAGAAAACTGCTTACCATCAGGTAAAGACATAAGAGTTAAGGTCTCTGTATCCCAAACATCTGAAATAGATATCCAATAGGCTCAGGCCTTGGAAGAGCTCAAAAAGGATTTTGAAAATCAAGTTAAACAGGTGGAAGAAAAACTGGGAAGAGAAATGAGAGAGATGCAAGAAAAGCATGAAAAACGGATCAATAACTTGATAAAGGAGACCCAAAAAAATGCTGAAGAAAATAACACCTTGAAAAATGGGCTAACTCAATTGGCAGAAGAGGTTCAAAAAGCCAATGAGGAGAAGAATACTTTCAAAAGCAGAATTAATCAAATGGAAAAAGAAGTTCAAAAGCTCACTGAAGAAAATGGTTCTCTCAAAATTAGAATGGAACAGATGGAGGCTAATGACTTTCTGAGAACCCAAGAAATCACAAAACAAAACCAAAAGAATGAAAAAATGGAAGAGAATGTGAAATATCTCA
>CM053772.1:103971349-104005606 GCA_028658325.1 Potorous gilbertii | reverse complement strand
TATTGACCTGTTTCTCATGCTTTTCTTGCATCTCTCTTACTTCTTTTTCCAGTTTTTCCTCCACCTGTCTAACTTGATTTTCAAAATCCTTTTTAAGCTCTTCCATGGCCTGAGTATATTGGATATCTATTTCAGATATTTGGGATACAGAGGCCTTGACTCTTATGTCTTTACCTGATGGTAAGCAGTTTTCTTCTTCATCAGAGAGGAAGGTTGGAATCATTTGTTCATCCAGAAAATAACCTTCTATGGTCTTATTTTTTTTCCCTTTTCTGGGCATTTTCCCCGCCAGTTACTTGACTTCTGAGAGTCCTCCCCACCCCTGCCTAGGTCTGCCCAGCCAGTGCTTGGGGTCTGAGATTCAGATGCTGCTCCCCAGCCTCAGGGCTTTCAGCAGCAGGCCTGGCTGCTATTCAGGGTAAGATTAAATCAGGTTCTGAGGTGGGGGCAAGGCCACCTTCCAGGCTCAGTTCACTCAGGCGGTTTATGCAGAGACCTTCTGTAATGGAGCTGCTGCTGAGCTCCTGCCTGCTCTGGGAGCCTCTGGCCGCCTGCTGCCTCTGCTGCTGCCTCCTGAGGGGGCCGGAGTTATGGAGACACCCCACTCCCCTCTCAGCCCATCTCTCTCACTGACCTATGCATCTGTGGGTGGAGGGAAACTTCGCGGCCGCTGGAGATTCCATTCCTGAAGCCTGCTTGGATCTGCTTGCTCCTCTCAGTGCCACGCAGCCAGGGCATGGCAGGGCTCCACTCCTGTCCTTTGCATGATGGACCTTTTGGGTTCCATTTTTCAGGGCTCTCTGGAACGGAAATCTCCTTCACTGTGTTGCTGCGTGGTTTCCACTGTTCCAGAATTTGTTGGGAGTTCTTTTTTGGAGGAAATCCATGGGCTGTGGGTTCGGAGCTAGCATATGTGAGTCTTTCTACTCCGCCATCTTGGCTCCACCCCCTTGGCATATATTTCTTGAAACAGAGTGTCAATATGGTCATTGCAGTGTGAAAGATTTGCACAATTGAATCAACACTATATTCTTGTTGAATATTTTTTCCATGCTATATCTAAATAAACTTCTTTTTTTAAACCTTTAGATTATCTATGAATTTTTTTTTCATTTCATTCTTATCCTTAACTTGAAATAATGGACTGCTTGAATCAGTCCTGTCACAAACTTGGCAATAGCAAGATTGGAATGGATTGTTCTTGTTGAAGTTTGGGAAGCATAAGGATAATACAGAGAAAGACAAGTTTGAGACTGTTAAAGACCCTATATGTTGTAGCCTCTATTATTATTCCATTGCTCTTTTCAGTGCTAGCACACACCAATGGACTGTCCCCATTGACCAGGGAGATTAGGAAGTTGTGTGTCTGTGGGTATTCAGCAACTAAAGACAAATATGAATGCAGTAATCTGTTTTAAGAAACATGCCATGAAGATGATAAATTCTGATAAATGTGATTTCTGAATTTGTATAAAATTTTAATTCTTGGGAATTGATGATGGCATTTAAGCTCATTAACTCTGCTAGCACTGAACCTATCTAAGAACTGTGCTGAACGAATGCTTGAGTCTTAATATGTGGCACTTGGGAGGCCACTAAGAGGGATGCCACCTAGATTTGATTGGAACTCTTGAATAGAGTACTCTGATGGAGACATTTGAAAAGGTAATACTTGAGCTTTAACAGGATCCCAGAAATATTTCTATAATTGTAGATAAGAAAAAATGTAATATAAAGCAATTCATTGACTGAGATTAGCCAGTTAGGTGGTGGTACAAAGGAATGCATCAATTTAAAGGGAAGGACAGGAATCAGAGCCAGATGGTGGGGTAGAAGAAGCAGCCAAGCTCTCCCAACATTATCCTTTAAACAACGTTAAAATAACACCTCGATTCAAATTCTGGAGTGGCAGAGCAAACAAAATATAAGAGTGAGACTTTCTGGTTCCAGCCCAGTACAATCGAGGCAACTAGAAGGAGCAATCTGTGACACTGAGGTGGGGATGAGGTCTGAGTCCATCCGCATGTTGACAACACCATCTGTGAACCTTGGAGGTGGCAATAGCAGCAGCATTAACTTCAGGAGCTCTTAGACCAGAGACAGTAAGGGGATCTGGCAACTGGCCAGAAACAGATGACAGAAAACTGCTGTACTAGCACTGAGTGTAGGCCAGGACACTGCTTGTCAACTCTATTGCCTATATACATTTCCAAGTCATACTTCAAGAGTGAAGAGGACTGCCTTAGGTCACAAGGAGCAGGAGCCCTGAGGATCAGTATCCTTTCTAGTCTCAAGGGAACAGTGACCATAGTCCTCCCCAGAACACACCACCTTGACATCAGTGAAATTCGCTATGAAAGTAGCAGTATGAAAAAGTCTGAAGCTTGAGACTGTACCTTTTTTCATTTTCACTGTGAGAATAGAGCCCAACTTCAATACAAAGCCCAAAGTCAAGAAATAGATGGAAAAAATTGGTAGACAGCAAAAAAGAACATATATGTATATGTGTGTATATGTACATAAGCATATATACATACAAATATATAAGTTTATATGCATATATATATATATATATATATATATCTTGTGGTGACAGAAAAGATCAGAACACATACTCAGAAGAAAACAATGATGTCAAAACAGTTATGAGCAGCCTCAAAAAAAAGTGTGAATTAGATAGAATCTCAACAAGAAATCCTGGAAGAGCTAAAAAGTATTTTAAAACTCAAATAAGAGTAGTTGAAGAAATATTGGGAAAGTAAATAAAATCAATGCAAATAATTATGAAATGACAACAGCTTGGTAAAAGAACAAGAGTGCTAAAGAAAACAATACCTTAAAAAACAAAATTGGTCAAATGGAAAAAGAGATACAAAATGATGCTAAAGAAAATAATTCCCTAAAAGTTAGAAGTGGAAACTGAGACATTAAGAGACAATGATATATGCATGAAAGATCAAGAAACAATGAATCAAAGTCAAAAAACTGCAAACATAAAGAAAATATGATTTTTCTTATGAGAAATAAAAGTGATTTGGAAAACTGAGGCAACTAAAAATGCAACTTAAAAAACTAGAAAAAGAACAAATTAAAAATCCTCAATTAAACACCAAATTAGAAATCCTGAAAACCAAAGAGATATTAATAAAATTGAAAGTAAGAAAACTATTCAACTAATAAATACAACTAGAAGCTCATTTTATGGGAAAACAGAACAACAAAATAGAAAAACCATTGGTTAATTTGATTTGAAAAACAAAGGAAAGTAGAAAACCAAATAACTAAATTGAAATTTAAAGGGGTAATGTCACCACCAGGGAAGAGGAAATTAAAACAATTGTTAGGAACTATTTTGCCCAATTCATGCCAATAAATTTGACAATCTAAATGAAATGTATGAATATCTAAATTATACAATATATCAAGATTAACAGAAGAAGAAATACAATATTTTACCCAATCTTAGAAAAAGAAATTAAACAAGCCATCAAGGAACTCTCAAAGAAAAAGTCCCCAGGACCAGATGGATTCACAAACAAATTCTAGCAAATATTTAAAGAATTAATCCCAATACTCTATAAACTATTTGGAAAACTAGACAAAAAAGGAATCCTGCCAAATTCCTTTCATGACATAAATATAGTGCTGATTCATAAACCAGGAACAGTCAAAGTAGAGAAAGAAAATTATGGAAAAATTTCTCTCATGAATATTGAGGTAAAAAATTTAAATAAAATACTAGTGAAGGTATTACAGCAATATATCACAAGTATCATACACTATGACCAGGTGGGGCTTATACCAGGAATGCAGGACTGGTTCAATATTAGGAAAACTATTAGTATAATATCAAAAACAAAACCAACAGAAATCATGTGATTATCTCATTAGATGCAAAAAATGGCTTTGATAAAATATAGCACCTATTCCTACTGCAAACATTACAGTGCATAGGAATAAATTGAATTTACCTGATAATGATAACAATATTTAGCTAAAACCATCAGCAGGCATTATCTATAATGGGGGATAAGGTAGAAACCTTCCCAAAACAATCAGAGGTGAAACAAGGATGCCCATGATCATCTCTAGCATTTAATATTGTACTAGAAATGTTAGCTATAACCATAAGAGAAGAAAAAACACGTGAAGAAATTAAAATAGGCAATGAGGAAACAAAACTGTCACTCTTTGCAGATGATATGATGTTATACTTAGAAAATCCTACAGAATCAACTAAAAAATACTTGAAATTATTAAAAAACTTTAGAAAGTTGTAGGATACAGAATAGACCCATATAAATCATCAGCATTTCTATATATTACCTACAAAGTCCAACAGCAAAAGATAGAAAGAGAAATTCCATTTAAAGTAACCAAAAACAGCATGAAATATTTGGAAGTTTACCTGCCAAGACAAATCCGGAAACTATATGAACACAATTACAAAACACTTTTCACACAAATAACATCAAATCTAGACAATCAAAACTATAGACAATTTTACCTAAATTATTCTATGTATTCTGTGCTATACCAATCATACTATCAAATGTATTTTATAGATCTAGAAAACAATAATAACAAAATAGGGAATCAAATGAATTGCAAATTCATTGAATGAAATGCAAAAGAAAGTGATCTAGCCAAACCAGATCTCAAACTGTACTATAAAGTGGTAATTATCAAAATAATATGGTATTGATTAAGAAAGACAGTTGTGGATCAGTGGAATAGATTAGGTACAAATCATATTATAGAAAGTAACCATAGTAATCTAGTATATGGTAAACCAAAAGATCTAAGCTTTTGGAACAAAAACCAAAACTGCTGGGAAAACTGGAAAACAGTATCATAAAAACTAGGTATAGACCAACATTTAATCAATTAAAAGAGCATGAAATAGTTGTTCTAATAGATTTATGGATAAGGGGAGAATTTAGGACCAAAGAAGATATAGGGAACACAACAAAATGTAAAACAGATCATCTCAATTACATAAAATTAAAAAAGTTTTGCACAAACAAAACCAAATGTAACCAAAATTATAAAGAAAATAGAAAAGTGGGAATTTCTTTTGTGCAAAAAGTATCTCTAATAAAGGGCTCATTGCTGGAATATATACAGAACTGAGTCATATTCACAAAAATGTAAATTCATAAACAAGTCATTCCATAATTGATAAATGGTCAAAGGATATGAACAGGAAGTTTTCAGACAAATAAATAAAAACTATCTATAGTCATATAAAAAAATGTTCTAAATCACTATTGAATAGAGAAATGCAAATTAAAACAACTCTGAGGTATTACCTCACACCTATCAGTTTGACTAATATGACAAAATAAGAAAATGTTGGTTGTTGGAGGGGATGTGGGAAACCTGGGACACTAATGCACTGTTGGTGAGTTTTGAACGTATGCAACCATTCTGAAGAGGTATTTGGAACTATTCCCAAAGACCTATGAAACTATGCATACCCTTTGATCACTGCTAGGTCTATATCCCAAAGTAATCCCCCCCAAAAAGGAAAAGGATCTATTTGTACAAAAATATTTATAGCAGCTATTTTTATGGAGGTTAAGAATTAGAAAGTGAAGGGATGCGCATCAGTTGGGGAATGGCTAAACAAGATGTGCTTTATGATTGTGATGGATTATTAGTGTGCTATAAGAATTGACAAGTAAGATGATTTCATAAAAACCTGAAAGAGTTATATGAATTGATGTGTAGTAAAGTGAATAGAACCAGGAGAACATTGTATACAGCATCAGCAACATTGTTTGATGAAGAACTGGCAATGACTTACCTATTCTTGCCAGTATAACTAATGATGAAGCATTCTATATATCTACAGAGAAAGAACTGATATCGTTTGAATACAGACTGAAATATGCTCTTTTTCATTTTCTTTCATTTTTCCTTTTAATCAAGTTTTCTTATATAAAATGACTGATATGGAAATGTTTACATCACTGCACATGCATAACTTATATTTGATTGCTTTCCATCTCAGGGAGGAGGAGGCCTGTGAGGGAGGGAAGGATACAACTTGGAACTCAACATTTTAAATAAAAATGTTAAAAGAAATTAAGAAGAAGAATAAAAAGGTACTCATGAGAGGGTTAGGGTTAACTCCTAAGGATTTTATTATTATTGATATAGTTAGAAGAGTCCAACAGACTCAGAAGACATAAAAATGAGTTAATTATGTTGGGATGCTCTAAAGAATGGATGAGTTAGAAAAAGATGCATTGGGTGAAGTAGGAAGGGAAAGGAAGACTGGGAAAAATTACCTCACATAAAAGAATCAGTAAATGAAGAGCTATTATAGTGGTGATGAAAATGATGGGAACTGAGGTTGATTGTCATTTGAATGGCTTTAAAGAGGGAAGAATATGTGTGAGTTTGTGTTTGTGTGTATGTGTGTGTACGTGTGTGTGTGTATAGACACACATATTCATGCATATTCAATTGGCTATAGAAAAATATACTTTTGATCAGGAATAGGATAAAAAGAGAGAGAAGAATGAAACTGAAGAAAACAGGATAGAATGTGAATAGTCAGTAATCACAATAGTGAATGTGAATGGGATGAATTCAATCATAAAAAAGAAGATGGCAGAGTGGGGTAGAAACCAGAATCCAGAAATATGTTGTTTCCAAGAAACACATCTGAAACAGAGAGACACACATGGTTAAAATAAGGAAATGTATTAGAAATTATTTTACTTCAGCTGAAGTAATGAAAAAGGTTAGCAATCATGATCTCATACAAAGTAATAGCAAAAATGGACCTAATTAAAGAGATGAGCACCAAATCTACAACTTGCTTACAGGTACCATAGAAAAGGAAGTATTATCAATACTAAATACATATGCACCAAATGGCAGATTATCCAATTTCTTAAAGGAAAAGTTAAATGATTTATAGGAGGAAATAGTAAAACTATACCAGTGGAGGAACTCAGCTTTCTCGTTTTGGAGCTAGATAAATCTAACCCTAAATAAATAAGAAAGAAGTTAAGGAGATAAACAGAATTTTAGAAAACTTAGATGTGATAGACCTCTGGAGATATAAATGATTATAGCTTTTTCTCACCTGTATGTGGCACCTTCAAAAGCACATGATTATTTATTAAAGCATAAAAACCTCACAAACATTCAGAAAAGCAGAAATACTAAATTCACTCAATAGTGGTCATAGTACAATAAAAATTACATTCAATAATGGCACATGGAAGCATAGATTAAAGTTAATTGGAAATTAAATAATCTAAGCCTAAAGAATGAATAGATAAAGGAACAAGTTGTAGAAACAATCAAGAATTTCAGTAAAGAGAATGAAAACAATGACACAACATGCCAGAATTTGTGATTTGCAGCCAAATCAGTAAGAAGGGAAAAGCTTAAATCTCTAAATGTATATATCAACAAAAGAAATAGCAGATTGGTAAATTGGTGATGAAATTAAAAAAAAACTATAAAAGAAATTTTAAAGTTATTAATTAAGCACCAACATGGAAATCCTAAAAATTGAAAGAGAAATTAACAAAATTGAGAGTAAAAAATAATCAAACTAATAAATAAAAACAGTAGATAGCTACATAAAATAAAACAATAAAATGGGTAAGTCATTGGTTGATAGGATTTAAAAAAGAAAGAAACTAAATCACCAGTCCCAAAAATGAAGTGTTAATGTATTACCATTGAAGATAAAATTAAGGTAATTATTAGGAGTTATTTTGTCCAATTATATACCAGTAAAACTGAAAATCTAAGTGAAATGGAGTAATATTTGCAAAAATATAAATTACTCTGATTAACAGTAGAGGAAATATAAGATTTAAATAACTATCATAGAAAAAGAAATTGAACAAGTCATCAATAAACTCCTTAGGGAAAATAAAAACATCAAGAAAATAAAAGATCAGAACAAGAATGGAGTCACAGCAAATTCTACCAAACATTTAAGGAACAATTAATCCCATTACTATATAATTTATTGTAATGGTAAAGAAATTTGAAGGTTTTCCCTGGCTCTTAATAGGTGCATGTGATCTGCTTTGACAGCTTGGATCACATGTAGCCCATGGTGGAAGGAGCTTGCTGAATCCATGGAGCAGGAAGGGTGCAGCAGGAAGAGAGAATGAGATGGAACTGAGATAGAGCAGACAGAGCAGAGCAGCTAGCATGAGAAAGGGAGTGATTTTGCCTAAGGGAGTTTGTTTGTGGGAAGATCTGACAGAAGGAAGGCTTAGAGGATGGCTGTGATCCCTGTATTAATAATGCAGGTAGATTTCTTTATTGCTATGATAGATTTGGCTTTCTGGTGTTTGAATAAATGTCTTTGTTTCATCTTTGAGGAAGAGAGTTTATATTTTGTGAATTTACCCCGGAAATATGCATTCATATCCATCTTGGCTGCAGTGGAAATCACATTGGCACTACAGTTATTTGGGAAAATAGATAAAAAATGAATTCCACTAAAATTATACTAGAAGTGCAAAGCTGGTTTAACACTGGGAAGACCATAAGCATAACTGAATACATCAATAAGAAAACATAAATCCTACGATTATCTCAATAGGTCTAGAAAAGACTTTTGACAAAATACACTGTTGTTATATAAAAATATAGAAAGAATAGCAGAGCCTTTTTAAAATGATAGGTGCTATCTTATCTAAAACCAAAAACAACATTATATTTAATCTGGATAAGCCAGAAAACTTCTCAGTGAGATCAGACATGAATCAAGAATGCACGTTATCAACACTATTATCCAATATTACATTAGAAATGCTAGCTATACCAATAAGACAACAAAAAAAATAGAAGTAATAAAAATAGAAAATAGGGAAACAAAACTATCACTTTGCAAATGAGATTATCATGTCCTTAGAGAACTTTATGGAATCCACTTCCACTAAAAAACAATTAACAACTTTAGCAGTTACAGGATATAAAATAAAACTGTACAAATCCTTAGAATCTCTATATTACCAATAATACCAAGCAGGTAAAGATAGAAATAGAAATTGTATTTAAATTAAGTGGAGACTTTATAACATATTTGGGAGTCTAATGGGTCAAGACAAACCAAGAGGCTACATGAATACAATTACCAAACACTTTTAATACAATGACAGATTTAAACAATTGGAGATATATTAGTTGCTCATTAGTAGGCCAAGCCAGTACAATAAAAATGGTAATTCTCCTTAAATCTATTTGCTTATTCATTGTCATACCAAAACTATGAAAGAAATATTTTATAGAATTGCAAAAAATCGTAACAAAAATTAATCTGGAAGAACAAAATGTCAAAAATATTAAAGAGATCAATGAAAAAAAGTGTGAAGGAAGGTGAGCTAGAAGTTCCAGATTTCAAACTACATTACAAAGTGGTAACCATCAAAACAATATGATACAGGTTAAGTAATAGAGTGCTGGATCAGTGGAATAGATTAGGTGCACAATAGTAAATGACCATAGTAATCTATTGTTTGATAAACCCCCAAATAGGGGACAAGAACTCATCATTTGACCAAAACTTCTGGGAAAATTGCATAGCAGTTTTTCAGAAGCTAGACATAGATCAACATCTCATCTATGCCAAAATAATGTAAAAATGGGTGCATGATTAAGACATAAATGTTGGCATAATAAGCAAATTAGAGTAGCATGGAAAACGTTACCTGTCATATCTATGACTTAGGGAAGAATTTATATCCAAAAAGATTTAGAGAGAGGATCCCAGGAAGTAAAATGGATAATATAGATTTCACGAAATTAAAAAGATTTTGCTCAAACAAAACTATTGAAGCCTATTTAGAAAGGAAACAGGAAAAATTCAGTTTCTCTGATAAAGGCCTTATTTCTCAAATATATATGGTACTGAGCTAAATTTATTTTTAAAATGTCAAGAATTACTCTGCAGTTGATAACTGGTTAAAGATATGAACAGGTTGTTTTCAAATGAAGAAATCAAAGCTGTAGTCACATGAAAAATGCTTTAAATTGATTAGAGAAATGTAAATTAATGCAACTTTAAGATATCACTTTACACCTAACATGACAGAAAAATAAAATGATAAATGCTGGATAAGATATGGAAAAAATAGGGAAACTAATGTACTGTTAGTAAAGTCGTGAACCAGAGCAACCATTCTGGAGAACAATTTGGAACTATGACCAAAGTGTTATAAAAATATTCATATCTCTTGACCCAGTGATAAACTTACTAAGTCTGTATCCCAAAGAGATCAAAGAAAAGGTAGGAAAGGAACTCTGTACAAAAATTTATAGCAGCTATTTTTGAAGTGGCAAAGAATTAGACATTGAGAGGATGTCCCTCAATTCGGGAACTGCTGAACAAGTTGTGGTGTATGGTTATGAGGGAATACTATTCTGATGTAAGAAATGATGAAGGGATTGATTCAGGAAAAAACTTGGGAAGACAAATCAATGTAGAATGAAGTGAGAAAGAACCAAGTTAACATTGTACACAGTAATATCAATATTGTAGTGATGATCAAATTTGAAAGATTTAATCACTCTGGAATTCTCTTGGATTGTTGTATTGATCAAAGGGTCAATGATAAAAATGCTGTTCACCTCCAAAGAGGGATATAATGAATTGAGTGCAGATTGAAGCATATTTTTTCTTACTTTCTCTATTTCCTGCTTTTTATTATTTTCTTTTTTCAACATTCATAATATGGAAATGTGTCTTGTCTGACTTCACATGCGTAACTGATACCATATTGCCTTCTTAATGGGCAAAAAACAATGGGAGAGGATTTGGAAATAAAATTTAAAAAAAAAAATTTAAAAATAAATAAATAAATTGAACAAAAATAAATAAAAGGAGAGACCACTTCCACTCTGACTTTTATGAATTAGAAATTCTCTGTGGGACTTCTAATGAGGAGCAGATGAGGGGCCCCTGCAGAGTTGACTCTATGGGAGGTACTACATATTCTTCCCCATCTTTTCAGATTGGCAATTGATCACAAAAGGTAAGAGTACAGGTACTAGCTTAGAGTCATCTCTTTCATTTGTGTCTTTTCCTTTACACATATGTGAGAGTGAGGAAGAAATACCCAGTCTTGGCAGCAGTTTATTTTTTGAGTTTGAAAACATCAAGTGCTCTTTAGTTTTCTAATTATGGTTGACTAGCAGGAATTTTCTGCAGTTCTGATTAGGATGAGCACTGAGAGTCCTAAGCTCTGGACTCTCTAGAAACCATTGGAGTTGCCTTAGTCATTCTGTGTGGCCATTTCTGATCTCATCAATGTGATGAACTAGGGACAGTGATGCCCCAACCTGTGGCTGGTTGTAGCAGATCTTAGTAGGGCCTTGGCACATTCTTTTCTAGTGTTTTCTGTGATAAGCTTCTCATATCCCTGAGGTCAGGCTTGTCTACAAACAATCCTAAGGAAATTTAAGTGGCGGATGGTCCTCTAGAAAATCTTAAGAAAACAAAGAAAAAAACACCTATGATCTATGAATAAGGGAAGACTTTATGACCAAAAAATTTTATAGTGGATGACAGGAAATAAAATGGATAATTTTGATTATGTGAAATTAAAAAGTTGTTCTATAGATAAATTCAATGTAGCCAATTTGGAAGGAAAGCAGAAAACTGTGGGAAAATACAAGTTTTTTTTTTTCTGATAAATGACTCATTCTAAAATATGCAGGGAACTGAGACAAATTTATAAAAATATGTCATTCCTCAAATGAAAACTGGCAAAAATGTTGACACTAGCAGAGCCAGGATGACAGAGTAAAAGCCAGAACCCACTGGAACTCTCCCCCCAAACCCTCAACAAACCTGTAAAAATGGTTCTAAACAAATTCTAGAGCAGAAGTCACAAAATGACAGAGTGAAGCAAGTTTCCAACCCAAGGCAATCTGAAAAGTCAACAACATGGGTTTATCACACTGGGCTGGGAGCAGAGTACAGTTTTGTGTGGGCCATACCTACATGGAGAGAGTTGGAGCAGGCCTTAGGGGAAGGAATTACTAGCAGCTGCTGCAGTTTCCAGACATCTCAATCCTCAAATGTCAAAGAGAGCTTTGCAGGTCAGGGGGAAGGTTCTCTCATCTGACTGAGAGAGGAACATGGTCTGGCCCCAGTACTGGCCCTAGCTCTAGCCCCAGAGCCAGGGCATGTCAGCCACTGATTCAGCAGAGCAAACCGGGGGAAAAGGAAACAGACTATAGATTCTTATATTCTCAGTGAAGAAGTACTTTCTTACATGATTAGTGATGAGGAAGATCAAAACATACAACCAGAAGAAGACAACAAAGCCAAAACTCCAGCATCCAAAACTTCTATGAAAAATACAAATTGGTCTCAGGCTGTGGAGGCACACAAAAAGCATCTTGAAAATCAAGTAAGAAGAGCAGAGGAAAAATGGGAAGAGAAATGAGACTGATACAAGAAAATCTTGAAAAACAAGGTGACAGCTTGCTAAAGGAAATCCCCCAAAATGTTGAAAAAAATAACAGCTTTAGAATTAGAACAGCAAAAATGGCAAAAGAGGTCCAAAAAGCCAGTTAATAGAAGAAGGCCTTGAAAAGCAGTATTGGTCAAATGGAAAAAGAGGTCCAAAAGCTTTCTGAAGAAAAGAATTCCTTCAAAATTGGAATGGAGCAAATAGAAGCTAAAGGCTTTATGAGAAATCAACATTATAAAACAGAACCAAAAGAATGAAAAAGTAGTAGACAATATGAAGTATCTTATTGGAAAAACAACTGACCTGGAAAATGGATCCAGGAGAGATAATTTAAAAATTATTGGACTACTTGAAAGCCATGATCAGAAAGAGTGCCTAGACATTATCTTTTAAGAAATCATCAAGGAAAACTGCCTCGATATTCTAGAATCAGAGGGTAAAATAGAAATGAAAAGAATCTACCTATCACCTCCTGAAAACCATCCAAAAAGGAAAACTTCTAATATTGTTGCCAAATTCCAGAGTTTCCAGGTCAACGAGAAAATATTACAAGTGGCTAGAAGGAAAGAGTTCAAGTATTGTTGAAACACAATCAGGACAAAACAAGATTTAGCAGCTTCTAACTAAGGGATCAGAGAACTTAGAATAGGATATTCCAGAGGTCAAAGGTGATAGGATTAAAACCAAGAATTATCTTTCCAGCAAAACTGAGTATAATATTTCAGGGGTAAAAATGGAACTTCAATCATATAGAGAAGTTCCAAGAATTCTTGTTGAAGAGACCAGAGCCGAATAAAAAATTTGACTTTTAAATGTAAGAATCAAGAGAAGCATGAAAAAGTAAATAGGACAGAGAAATCATAGAAATCCTATTAAAGTTGAACTGCTTACATTCCTACATGAAAAGATAATACTTGTAACTCATGAAACCTTTCTCAGTATTAGGATAGTTGGAGGGAGTTTGTGTGTGTGTGTATATGTATGTATATAAATATATGTATGCATATATAATATATATGGGGAGAGAGAGAGAAAGAGATACCACAGGGTGAGCTGAATGTAAAGGAATGGTATCTAAAAAAAGAAAATTAAGTGTTGAGAGGAATGTACCAGGAGAAAGAAAAAAAGGAGAGGTAGAATGTAGTAAATCATCTTGCATAAAAAAGAGAAGAAAGAGCTTTTAC
Source organism: Potorous gilbertii (assembly GCA_028658325.1). Taxonomy (NCBI): domain Eukaryota; kingdom Metazoa; phylum Chordata; class Mammalia; order Diprotodontia; family Potoroidae; genus Potorous; species Potorous gilbertii. The sequence continues at coordinate 103,991,955 of CM053772.1, read as the reverse complement.
AATAGAGGGGAAGAAGGGAAAGATGAAAGGGAATAAGTTAGCTGTCTTTTCATCTGATTTGCTTCAGGAGGGGAAAACATTCACACTCACTTGAGTATAGAAGGTCATCTTACCCTACAGGAAAGTAAGTGGGAGGTGGATAAGACAGGGGGATAATAGAAGGGATGGCAGATTGGTGGAAGTGCTCATTGGAAGCAAGGACTTTGGTAGAGGGACAGGTCAAAGGAGAGAATAGAATAAATGGAGGATAGGACAGGATAAAGGGAAATATAGTTAGTCTTTCACAACATGATTTTTATGGAAGTATTTCTTTTGACTACACATATAACCTGTATCAAATTGCTTGCCTTCTCAGTGAAGGTGGGGAGGGGAGAAGGGAGAGAATATGAAACTTAAAGCTTTAAAAATGAATGTTAAAAATTGTTTTTACATGCAACTAGGAACTAAGATATAGACAATGAGGTATCTATCTTGACCTACAGGAAACTTATCTTGCCCTACAGGAAAACAGAAGGGAAGGGATGAGGGGCATGATAGAAGGGAGGGCAGATTGGAGGAAATGGTAATCAGAATTCATACTGTCCTGGGATGAGGGTAGGAGGGCAGGGAAAGAAAATTTGAAATTCAAAATTTTGTAGAAGTGAATGTTGAATATTAAAAATAAATAAAAAAGAATCTTACCACCAAAGGATAGAATACATTAGGAGGAACATCTACTATGCTGACAAAGGAAAAATTTTCCTTAAAAGACTAATAATTTGTGGTAAGAATCTTATCAGAATGGTATGTACTAGGATTCAAATTACTCAAGAGATTAGATGCCTATTTAGGCCAAAACTCTAATACACAAGGTACAATAAAAATTTAATAGCTGCAAAGTAGAAAATAATGACAGCAATCTCAAACAAATGTAACAGAAGGATCACTGCAACATTAAAGCATCCAAAAGTCTATATATCAGAGAAGCTTACCCCCTACTCCACAGCCTTTTCTCAATGTAACCTTATTTCACCTACTCCCAGGTCCCTGGTACTTTTGAGAGAGTTGTATTCAATCATACTCATCATTTTTTTAAAGCCAAAAACCTCTAAATTCACAACATTAAAAAAATAAAATCATATACCTAGCAAAAATATCAAAACATATCAGGCAATAAATTGTCCCATTAATCTTTTCAAAAATGTTAGCTATTTACCAATTTCATCTCTTTCCAATCAATCTTGCTTCCTCTTAATCCTTTGTTATCCTCAACCAAGGAAGGAAATATTTTCATTATTCTTGATAGTCAGGAAAGGCTTCCTAAAATTCTGGGTCCTTTTCAGTCAGTAGTCTATTCCTCAACTTGAACTATTTCCATGTTTAGCTGTTCTACTCTACATTCCTTAATGGTATCATATCTTGGCTCCTAGTTTCCTTTTCCCAGCTTAGTCTCTCATTATGCCATCCAACTTACTTTCACCCAAGACAGAGTTGCATTTTTTTTTTTAATTAAATGTGGGTTGTGGAAAACTGTTCAACTAAGCATATAGACTTCTTGGAATTGTAGAACCTAGACTTGTTTTTTTACATAATGGTGCAGCTCATAAAACAACTAAAACTTCTAATGATGCCTTTTATATTCCTGTGCCTAGAATGTCCTCCTTACATTTCTTAGCCCATTGAAATCCCTTCTGGTTTTCAAGTTGCAGGTCAAATGATACCTCCTCAATGAAGCCCTTAATGAAGACTTCAATGAAAACGATGTTTTTTCATCTGTAAAATGAGCTGAAGAAGGAAATGGCAAACCATTCTAGTACCTTTGCCAAGCAAACCCCAAATGGTGTCACAAAGAGTTAGATGCAACTATAATGACAAAACAAAAATGCAAAGAAGCCCTCTTTTCTGCATCCAATTTCAAATGACTTCCATCCTTGAAAATTGTATAGCACTCTGCTCATACTCTTCTTATGCAATTGCCATGATAATCTATTTTTTGTTTTAGTTATAGGTATAAATTTTGGATCTCCCAAACTCCAGGAAGGAAGAGGTCATCATATACTTTTTATTTTGGTGTTTTCCCAGAAATTCAGTTTCTGAAACTCATCCATGTTTGTTTCTCTATCTACTAAACAACTCTAACATCATTTAATATTTATTAGAACTGTAGTAAGCACTATGAAAAATGCCAGAAAACTGTATTCAGAGAATCTTTGATGGAAAATAAAGTTTTCTGAGTGTTATGAAGGTAATTTTCATTTCTTCAATTTTAAAACATCAGTCATTTTATTATTGTGAATTTATCCTTTATAGTTGCAAATTGTAGTTCCTATACTTATCTGACTGAATTGTTATGACCCAAAAATATCACCTGGAGGTTAATCCTCTGACAATAAACTTTTATAAACTCACAGACATGTATTATATTGCCAGATCTATGTATTGGAAGCCTTCCATGCTTGTAAGAACCTTCCATGCCTGTGTACTGCTAATATAGTTTCTAAGCCACTGGGCCACCTCCACAAACCATGAGTGAGAAGAAAAGTATTTTAGTGGAGGAAGAAAGATGATTCCACCATGTTTTAAAAGCTGGAAAAAAATTTCTTTAAGCCAAATGATATATATATGTATACATACATAAATATATATTCTCTTTATATGTAGATTGCTTTATGTTAATATAATTTGCTAAGACAAGTATCTAGTTGAATTTCCTTAATTTTATAGGTAACTATGATTGTATTGGCACACAACCAAACAGATTATTTCTAAGGTCACTTTCCTTTTTTGCTTTTGTTATTCTGTTTTCTCTAATTTTTTTTAATTCTGAACTTAAATATGAGATAAACAAACATTCCCACATCTGACACCAAACTGTAGATTCTGTACAATTTGCCTTTCATTTTGAATATGTAATAATTCACCCATCAGCTTTCAAAATTCTCTGACTTTTCTGCTTCTTTCTGTCTTTTCTTTTCTCTGCATTTAATGACTTTTGAACATGGTCATTGTTTTACTTGACTGTGAATATTTGTTCCAAGGATTTTATTTTCTCCTCTCCCTCCCCTGCAATTTAGGTGGCAAGATAGAAGAGAGAGAAAATAAATTCTAATTAATTGAAACAAAAAATATTTAATGAAAAAAATTTCAATGATTTTTTCTCTTCCTTTCCCCTCTCTCCCTCTTTTCCTTCTTTCCTTCCCTTTCTCTGATCTCCCTACCAAGTGCAAAAACAACAAGGATAATAAAGACTGAGAAAGGGCTTGTAATAAATATATAGAGTCCAGCAAAATATTCCCACATTGGCTATATCCAATGATGCACATCTTATTCTGCATCTTAAGTCTATCACCTTTCTGAACTGATGTGGACCCTGTGTTTCATCATAATTCCTCTGGAATTATAGTTGTCCATTGTGTTGAACAGAGTTTTCAAATCTTTCAATATTATTTTTCTTTATAATATTTTTATTGTTTAAGTTGTTCTCATTCAGTTCACCTTAATCTACATAATTTCAGATTGATCCTGCATTGTTTTCTGTTGCTGTCTAGTTTGTTATTTGTTATAGTGCAATAGCATTCCATAGAATTCATATACACCAATTTGTTTAGCCATCCATCCCCTAATAAATGGATATCCCTTAGGTTTCCATGTCACAGTAGGGTTTCTTTCAAACAAGCCATTCAGTGTCATCCATCTATCTGTCAAAGAAATCAATTTACCAATGTCTCTGCTTATCAAACTACAGTGTTGATGGCCCATCCTGATAAGTTTTACTGAAAGCTATATTCAGATTGCTTCTGTAAGCTTTCTTTCTCCATCTCTGTTAAAGATCCAGAGACACAGGAATTATAAATATTTTCTTTTCTTTTCTAAAATAGAAAACTTATGGGCAAACCATGATGCTTTTTGTTTTTCAATTTCTTTAGATAGATTCTAGACCTAACTTCTCAACCTGACATACAAATTCCATTTATTATCTTGAATATTACTCTTGCCTAAAATGACACCATCCCTTATTGTGAGTCATTGATGACCTCCCTTTCAAGCTAGATTTCAGGCTTACTCCCACTTGATATGATTTTCTTATTGTGACTACAGAATCCCTCAGATAAAAGGACTGCCTTTGAAATGAACACAAAATACTGTTTTCTCTTATGTTTTGTCAGTTAAAGAAATATTCAGAAATGCACAGCAGAAAGTAAGAAAATATTCTGAAAATGTGTGGGATGTGGAATTGTATCTAGTGGCAGTAGCTGCCTCATCACAATCCCTTTGATTGCAGTGCAGCTGGGTGGAGCCTAAATAAAGCACCAAAAAAAAAAAACAAACCAAACCCTCCGATATTGCCTGAGATTCCATTAAAATGCTTTGGCAGAGGAAGATATTTTTAAACGACTGAGGTTTGATTAGTTTGAGAATGACTTTAAGCTGAAGCTTGAACTGTGGAAGGGAAGATCATCGATTAATCAGGCCTAAATGCAAAGGAAGAGATCAATACTAGGTTGTATCCAACTGCATTCATCTTTGGGGCAAGTAAGACTCACCAAGAGTTAAGGCAACTTCCCTTCCAACCACTAGTTCTTTTGGCATATGGCATGTACTCAGTTGGAGAGACTGTGTAGTTTCCTGGGAAAGCTGGGTTCCACCGAAAGGGAATGTTTTATTGTATATGAGTTTATAAATTAATCTTTTTGATATTCTTTTTTGGTCACATGACCAGAAAGATGTTGGATTATTTGCCTCTTCCAAACTCTTTCATTAATTAAACCCCAAAAGAAAGGAATGCATCATATGTAGCTAAATGAACAAGAGTAAGGACAGAATCTCCATTCAAGAAAAAAAAAGTGAAATAACAGCCTACAATTATGATATGAAAAATAAATAAAATCATTAAGGAAATTATCAGTAATAGAATTAATTGTTTACTTTGTAGAGGTTAAACAGAAAGTTTATATTTCTCTCAAGTATTGTGTTTTAATGCCAAATTTTCTCTTCAGCTCTGCTATTTTCTTCAGGAAGTCTGTTGTTTCATTAAATATCCATTCCCACCTGCCCCCTGGAAAGATTACACTCCATTTTCCAGAGTAGGTTTTTCTTGATTGTAATCCCAACTCTTATGCTTTCCAGAAAATTATACTCCAAGCCCTCTGTTCCTTTAAGGTGGAAACCACTAAATCTTGTGTGATCTGACCTGTGGCTCCACAATATTTGAGTTTTTTCTTTCTGTTTGCTTAAAGTACTTTCTTCTTCACCTGGAAGCTCTTAACCATAATATTCCTGGGAGTTTTCATCTGGGGATCTCTTTCAGCCTACAACTGGTGGATTTTTTCAATTTCTGTTTTATCCTCTAGATCTAAGGTACCTTGATAATTCCTTGAGATATGATGTCTAGACTCTTTCTTAGACCATGGCTTTCAGGTACTCCAAATCTCTTCTTCATCTACTTTCAAAGTTGTCTATTTTTGCAATGAGATATTTCACATTTTCTTCTATTTTTTCATTCTTTTGACTTTATTTTATTCTTTTGTGATGTCCAATGGATCATTAGCGTCCAATAGTCCAATTCTAATTTTTAAGGGACTTTTTTCAATGAGTTTTTGTGCTTCTTTTTCCTTTTGGCCTAGTCTATTTTTTATGATATTCTATGATTTAGTGAATGTTTGTGCATCTTTTACAATTAGGCTAATTCTGTTTTTTCAGTTATTGTTTGTTTCAATATGCTTTTATATGTCTGTTTCCAGTTTGTTAAATCTCTTTTTAAAATTTTCCTGCATCACTCTGATTTCTTTTGCCAATTTTTCTTTTACTAGTCTTACCTTTTCTTAGACTTTTCCAGGAATTCTTATTGGGCCTGGGTTCAATTAACATTTTCCTTTGAGGCTTTGTTTATTACTGTTTTCACGTTGCCATGCTCTTCTGAGTTTATGTCTTGGTTTTCCCTGTCATTGTAATAGCTTTACAGTGTTAAATTCTTTTATGTTGTTGTTTGCTCATTTTTCCAGTCTATTTCTTGACTTAGAACTTATGTTAAAATTGGGTTCTGCCCTTCTTGGGGTGAGGTGGTAGTATTTCAAGCTTCAGTTTTTTTATGCTGTTCTTTGCACAGCTAGTTATGGAAGTCTGCAAATATTTGATATTTTCAAGGTGATGTGATCCCGGGAGAGATATGGTCATGGCACTCCTAGTGTGCACTCTCGTCTTTACCCAGAAAGAATCCCTGTTCCACTATAGCCACAAATAATAGTGCTCTTTGCTTTGAAACTCTGATTAAGTTCTAGGACTCCCTCCTCTCTTGGAACTGCAACACAGAACTGTGTATATGCAATAAATTTGCCAATCAGTGCTAATTATATTCAGTGCCAGCAAAGGGTCCCCTGTACTCTTATTCTGATCAGTTTTCTAATCTCCTCACCAATCTGGGCTGAGCAGCTACTGCTACTATAACTGCTTCTGTTGCCACAGCATATTTGGACTCTGTACAGGCCTTCATATCAGTGTAAAATACTCATTCTGCTGACCTCTTAAGTTTTCTTAAACCAAAAAAAATCTCAACCCACCCTTTTGTTGGCTCTCCAGCTCCAAATTTCCATATGAGGTGTTATTTTAAAGCTTGGAGGGGAATGTTGGTACAATTTAATTGGGTGGCTGCCCTAAATCTGCCACCTTGGCTCTACCCCCTCCCCAATAATTTTAATTAAGGTGCATCCCATAGAATGTATATTTGATGCCTCTGTTTTAAAGGGAGCTAGGTAGTGGTGCATTCCAGGTATATTGGAGAACCTATATATTATACACAGGGGAAGATCAAACAAAGCTAGTTTGGCTGAAACCATAAAGGGGGATATAACAATATTATATAAAAATAATATAATATAACTGTCTAACATAAAGGTACTTTCTGAGGTGAGGTGATATTTTCTCTGTGACATTTTTAAGCACTCTTTTTAGTTCTTGTTTTTAAATAACCTCTGATCAAAGCTTACTCATCAGCCTCCTTAAAAACGTATAACTGTCATATGATACCTATTCAGGACTGTGTCCAGTAACTGACAGTATGTGGGCCATAGGGAACCCTTCCCTAATGGGTGAAAATGTGTTTGATTACATAGTTGACAGTTTATAGAAATAAAAGCCATCACATATGTAACACATGCAAACCCCTACTAGATCCCACTCTACAATTGCCATGAAAATGGGCTGTTATCAAGCTCTTTCCACACTCCCCTTATCTCTGCAGTAGTGAAACATAAACTCTGGGAGGCTGTTCAAATAACTCTTGTCAACTTCTTGTTCTCTTTCTAATGTGCTGCAGTAAACAGAAAGGTCTAGCCTCTCCTAGAAGCACATACAAACTCGATAAACTTTATGTGTACATGAGGTAGAAAGAAAAAGAAAAGGCATTATTTTAGCAAGGTTTTACACTATACTTACATTAATGCTTACATTCCAGTAGAATTAATTGTAAATTCTATTCAGAAACTTTGCTTTACTTTTATGAAATTTCTGATGAGCTAAAATGATTGTGCTATCAGTACATTTATATATATGATTATCACATGCAGAACCCCTAAACTTCCTTCTAAAGAGACCAGAAATGGATATGTGTACCATAGTCCACTACTTAAGCTTGTGTTTTCTCCATGAATACAAATTCCTCAGTTTTGTATAATGATACAAAATTTTCATCTTTAACATTTAAATTTATTTTCAGTTTTCAACATTCATTTCCACAACATTTTGAGTTCCAAATTTTCTCCACATCTTTCCGCTCCCTCACCTTGAGATGGCATGTATTCTGATTGTCTCTTGCCTTAGTCTGCCCTCCCTGTTAACATCTTCCCATCCTTCCCTCTTCCCCTTTACTTTCTTGAAGGGCAAGATGGATTTCTATAACCCACTGCTTGTAACTCTTATTTCTAAGTTGCATGCAAAAACAATTTTTTAACATTTGTTTTTAAAATTTTGAGTTCTAAGTTCTCTCCCTTCTTCCCTCATTCCCTACCTCCATTGAGAAGGCAAGTAATTCAATATAGATTGTACATGTAAAACACCTCCATAATGGTCATGTTGTGAAAGGCTAACTATATTTCCCTTTATTTTATGCCACTCCCCAATTATTCTTTTTTCTTCTTTGATATTGACCCTTTTTGAAAGTGTTTACTTCTGACTACCCCCCCAATCTGCCCTCCCTTTTATCATTTCCTCTACATTCTTATCCCCTTGCTTCTTTTAGGGTAAGATATCCAATTGAGTGTGTATGTTATTCACACCTCAAGTCAAATCCTATGAGAGTAAGGTTCACTTATTCCTTCTCATCTTCCCTGCCCTCCGCCATTTTGGAACCTTTTCCCTGCCTCTTTTATGTGAGATAATTTACCCCATTCTATCTCTTCTTTTTTCTTTCTACTAACATATCCCTTTCTCACCACTTAATTTTATTTTTTAGATATCATCCCTTTATATTCACCTCACTATGTGCCATCTATCTATCCATCCTTCCTTCCTTCCTTCCTTCCTTCCTTCCTTCCTTCCTTTCTTTCCTCTATTTCTTCTAACTATTCTAATACTGAGAAAGGTCTTGTGAGTTAAAAATATCATCTTTCCATGCAAGAATGTACACAGTTAAACTTTAATAAGTCTCTTATGATTTCTCTTTCCTGTTCACCTTTTTGTGCCTTTCTTGATTCTTATATTTGAAAGTCAAATTTTCTATACAGCTCTGGTCTTTTCATCAAGAATGCTTGAAAATTCTCTATTTCATTGAATGTTAATTTTATCTCCTGAAGAATTATGCTCAATTTTTCTAGGTAGGTAATTTTTGTTTCTAATCCTCCTCTGATCTCCAGAATATCATATTCTAAGGCCTTCAACCCCTCAGTGTAGAAGCTGCTAGATCTCATGTTATCCTTATTATATTTCCACAATACTCAAATTGTTTCTTTCTGGCTGCTTGTAATATTTTCTCCTTGACTTGGGAACTCTGTAACTTGGCTACACTATTGTTATGAGTTTTCCTCTTAGGATCTCTTTCCAGAGGTGATGGGTTAATTCTTTTCATTTCTACTATATCCTCTGGTTCTAGAGTATCAGGGCAGTTTTCCTTGATAATTTCTTGAAAGATAATGTCTAGTCCCTTTTTTGATCATGACTTTCTGGTAATCCAATATTTATTCTTTCTCCTGGATCTATTTGAGGTATTTCATGTTGTCTTCTATTTTTTCATTGTTTTGGTTCTGTTATATAATTTCTTGATTTCTCATAATTAGTTTCCATCTGCTTCATTCTAATCTTTAAAGAATTATTTTCTTTAGTGAGCTTTTGAAACTCCCTTTCCATTTCACAATTCTGTTTTTTTAAGGCATTTTTGTCTTCATTGACTTTTTGGACTTATTTGCTATTTGGGTTAGTCTATTTTAGAAGGTGTTATTTTCTTCAGTATTTTGGAGAGTCTTCTTTAGCAAGCTGTTGACTCTATTTCCATGATTTTCTTTCATCATTCTCATTCTTACTTGATTTTTCAAAATCCTTTTTGAACTCCTCTGTGGCTTGAGACCAATTCATATTCCTCTTGGAAGCTTTTGATATAGGAGTTTTGACTCTGCTGACCTCCTCTGGTTGTATCCACTGTTCTTTCTCGTCACAAAAGTAAGTTTCAGTATTCTGAGTTCTTTTACAATGTTTACTCATCTTCCCAGCCAAATACTTGACTTTCTAGCTTTTTGTCAAGGTAGGATTTTGTTTACAGTTGGGGTGAGGGTGAATGTACTGTCCTAGGCTTCAGGGATTTTGTATCAGTCACTTGATCCTCCCCTGTCTGTGGGCCTAGGTCTTTGGAAGCAGCCTCTACCACTGCTGCTGCTGCTGCTACTGCCAGATGCAGCTACCTCCAGCACCACCTCCCTGGGGCTGGGACTGGATCCAGCCAGACCATACATTCCTCTTCCACCCAGGTCCTGTTGAGTTTTCCCATTGACATTTTTGTCTTTTGTTGGTTGAGAAACCTGGAAACTGCCACAGCTGCCAATGATTCAGTTCCCTGGGGCCTGCTCTGGCCAACGTGTGAGGTTGCGGCCCATGTTGGACTATGCTTCTCTCCCTGTTCCATGCAAAAGTCCTGTTGACTTTCCAGGTTGTCTTGGTGATTTGTTTCACTACGTCATTTTGTGGGTTCTTGTAGCACCAATGTGATATTCACAACATCCCCAGTGGCCATGAATATTTAGTACAATATCTAGTGTAAAATACCACAGGCTTTCCAGGTGGAAGATGAAACCAAAACATTTATTGAGACACCAGAAGGCCAAATCCATCATAGCAACAAAAATCTACCCACAATAATAATGCAGAGAACAACACCATCCCCTAGGCTTCCCACAAACCAGGTCCCTTAAAAAATTACAAACACATTCTCTTAAACAAAATCATAAATAGGCTTCCCTTAAACAAAATGCCCTTCTCACACTCACAGTCAGTTGTGGGCTTGCCTACATCTTTCAGTTCTGACCTCTCACTAACTTCTTCTCAGAACTGCTTCAACTGTGCCTTTCCCTGTTCCACCCTTCCTCTACCCCTTTCTGTTACATGTAACCTGACTCATGTGACTCAGACTTCCATGTGACCTAGGCTGGTCACATAGGCCTATTAATGGATTGGAAATATCTTCCTATTCCTTAAAAAATGCATCAATTCTATCAAAAATACACTTCACAACACAGTTCTGTAACTCTAGAATTTGTTTAGAGTCATTTTTTTACAGTTAATTGGAGGGCTTTGGGGAAGAGTTAAGGGAAGTCCTTGTTTTACTCCCCCATTTTATGATTTATAATTTTTAATGCACTTATAATTTTATCAGATCATTCTATTTAATTTATGAAATACCAAATGCCAGAAATGGGGCATAAAAAAGAGAAAATTAAAGTTCCTTCCCTTGAGCATTATTAAAATTCCACATAATATAAACATATGCTACTTGGGGACTTCTGCTTCCTAAAAACCTTATAGACAGTCATAATCATAGAACATTAGAGCTGGAAGGACCTGTAGAGATAATTTAGATGTTTGGACCCATTTTTCAAATAAGAATTAAAGATATGAGGGGACTTTTCCAAGATCACATCCACAGTTACAAGCTAGAATTAGAAATCAGGTTTTGTAGCACCATATCTAGTCATACTTCACAGCACAGCCAGTGTAAACTGCCAATTGATCACACAAGTGCATTATTTTCCTCTCCAGGGAAGTGTAGCCACTACCATATTTATGCCTAAAGCGTTATAGAGGTACATAAAGGATATGTTAGCAGAGCTTTGCTGTTCTCTCTAGGGTTTCTCTTTAACCCTAAGAGTGGTCCAGAAGCATGTGAAACAGATGCAAAGCAGATAACCAGACCTCAATTGTGAGTGAAAACTTAATCAGGACATGTGTAGGTAAGCAATACAGAGTCTTTAATAGCTTAGTCTGGTTATCTCAATATTGATGTGGGCTGAAAGTGAGACATTGATACCAATGTAAATGTGGCCAGGGGAATGCTGTCTTTTCATCACTTCTCAGTTCTCTTTCTTGCATTTCTGATAAAGGCAAAGAAGTAAAATGAAATAGAAACAGCAAAAGGAGAAACAGAACAAGTTTGTTGAAGGTTGAGATGGAAGGCATGATTGTTATTGCAATATTTTGTCTCTTTAAGATTTTCCTGAACATTAAGTACTGTCTGTCATTCCAAATCATAGGAATAATATCTTGAAATAAAGGCTTTTGTGTGGATTAAATGGAAACTTGTGAATTTATTGATAATTTCTTTAAACCATATTTATGTAGCACTTGAAGTTTTACAAAACAATTTATTAACCTCTTACAAGGTAAACAGTGTAAGTATAATTATTCCCACTTTACATATGAGGAAACTGATGATAAAAGAGATTAAGTGACTTACCCATAGGCACAGCTGGCAACTAGCAGAGCAGGGGGATATAGATGGCTTCCAAGTGACCACTGGCAGGGTTGTACTATTTTCCTCAGGATAGGCTGGGAAATTGCACACTAAGTCCCTGTCATAATTATAAGGATGAAAGATAACAATTGTTTTAATCTGACTCTGGAAAAATAGAAACAATGCCTGAGAATTCAATGACAGAAGTGTGGAACTTAGAAAAAAATTAAATGTTTTTTCTTCAATTACACATAAAAACAACATTCATTTTTAAAAATGTTGATTTCCAAATTCTTTCCTGCTTTTCCTTTCCTTGAAAAGGCAAGCAATTTCATATATACTAAATATGTTGCTATTTGTCCTTTGTTCTTGAAGAGGATCCTGAGATGGAGATGATGCCATGACATGAAAATGGATTGAATTTAAGTGAGGCAGGGCTATGCAAAGTCACCAGCCCTACTTTCTCCTCCAGAGCCATCTGGGTCCAGTGGCCAGATATAGATCCGAGTGACTGGAGATGACCCTGGATGCAGTTGGAGACCTTGGCCTTTTCAAGGTAAGATTTTTTAATAGGCCTTAGTTTGACTGAGGCAATGCCCATTCATTGCTTAAAGTTAGGTAAGAAAGGAGGCAAAAAATGGTCTCTTTTACCTATTCAAAAAATAAATTCAATCTGAAAGGGGAAGTCCTCAGAGTTTCTAGCCAAAATAGAAATAACTGTTGCTTGCATTCACTTTGAGCCAATAAGGGCCCAAACAATGTCCAAGTGGGTCTTGGCCTGGCACCTATTGTTGTCCAATCAATGAGAGCCAGAGTGATTTGAATTTAAGGCATGGCCCTTAAGAAAGAAATCTAACAGGTAAAACTAAGATATCTTGAGAGGTTTCATAGGTCAAAATTTACATTCCTTTGGACCGAGCATAGGAAAGAGCATATGAAGGAAAGAAGGAAGGAAGGAAGGAAGAAAATGTTAATTAGACACTTTCTAGCTTTGTGACTAAGTCGTTTAAAGTCTCTCAGTCTCACTTTACTCATCCGTAAAATGAGGTTCTCATGAGGATTAAATGAAATAATACTTTTAAAGTGCTTTGCAAACATTAAAGTGCTACATAAATGCTAGCTATTGTCGTTACTATGACAATCTGATTGATTTCCAGAAACCAGAAATCCAGTATATCTTTGACACTGGCTTTTTAGTTCCATTTATCACAAATCTGAATTTTAATGCACTGGTAGGAAACACAGTAATATAAGCTGATCATAAAATTATTAACAATAGATAGATGGTTAAAAATGATGAATAATAAGAAAAATGCAAATTAAAACAACTCTGAGGTTGTATTTCACAGCCAGTAAATTGGCAAAGATGACAGAATATGACAGTAAAGTTGTGGAGAGAGACACATGAATGCACATCAATGAAGCTATGACTTAGTCCATCCATTCTGGAAAGCAATTTTGAAATGTATGAAGATAGTGACTAAAGTATTTATAACTACTGAATGAAAATTCCTACTCCTAGGCATTTGCTCAAAGGAGAGCAAGTTCCTGCATGCATCTAAATATTCAGAGCAACTCTTAATTATGGTAGCAAAGAAGTGAAGGGAGGGAGAAATTCCCATTGATTGGGGCTAATCAGATGAGGATGAGTCATACAGTGCAGCCTGGTATATGACACCTTCCCCTTTCACTATCATCTCTCTGATGAGTAGTTATGTTCTTTAGGTATCTGTGTTTTTCCATGGTTCTTGCTACTCTGATTGTTATAACCCACCCAAGGAAAAACCTATTGGTCTTGCATGAGAGCAGAAAAAAGACCTTACAAAGATATCTAAATAGAGTCACTCAAGCATAAACCAGAAGGCCAGATAAGGTTGGTATCGTGGTTTATTCAAAGCATTGCAATTCAAAGGACTGAAACAAAAGTGGCAAACCAATTATAGAAATAAGAATTCAGACTAGAAGGTGTGTTTTCAGCTAGGAGATAAAATTCAAGGACTGTCATGATGCCTATTTATCTGATTCAGATACTTGCCTCTCTCAAAGTTTGCATCTTTAAATAAAACTATATACATTTTAAATGTTTTGATGATTACTCTTGCCCTTAAAATAAAACTATTTAAAACCTTCCCTTGTCCTAGACTTATTCCTACCTTGTGTGAAAAAAAATAATTGAACCAAAATCTCCAACAACAGTGACTGCATCTGACCATGTAAAAAACATTCTGAACTAGTGATCCTCTATCTCTGTGTGGTGATGTGGGAGCTGTGTTCTGTTACAGGTTCTATGCAACTCTGACTTTTTTAAATTACTGAGTTTGCCAACCTTTCACTAATGACCATTTTAAATGATTTAGTTTATATCATTGTGTATATCGTTCTTATACTTCTACTTATTTTGTTCTATACTAGTTCATATCATAGGCATCTTCCCATATGTCTCTGCATTCCTCATATTCCTCATTTCTATTTAAAATAATATAACATTTCAACCATATGTCATAGTATTTTCAGTTGCTTCCTAATTGATGGATGCCCACTTTGTTTCTAACCCCATTACCCTAAAAGTACTACTGTGAATAGTTTGACATATATTGAACTTTTGCATCTGTATTTTATTTCCTTAGGGTCTATGTCAGTAATCATTCAAGTTTATGTACAGTTTAGTCACTTGTTAAAGCATAATTCTGAAAGGCTATGTCACTTCTCATCTACACCAAAATGTTCAGTATGCCTATCTTCCCAGAACCCCTCCAAGATTGAGTAATCTCATTTTGCCATCTTTTCCATTTTACACAGTGTGAGGAGAATTGTCATAGTTGTTTCAGTTTTCATTTCTCTCACCATTAGGGATTTGAAGCATATATTCATATTGTGATTTATAGTTTGTGGACATTCTTTTGAAAATTGTGTTAATAAGTCGACTATTTATTTATTGGGGAACAGTTATTGGTATCAAATGTTTGTGTCAATTCACCATATATTTTAGATATTATTGGCAATATTATAAATAAATATTTATTCTCACTCTACCAATTTACTTCTAATTCTGTATTCATTGATTGTATTTGTATAAAAACCAAAGTTTGCAAAGTCTAAAGTGTTTATGTTTAGCAATTTACTCTTTTTAGTTGATCTGAAATTTTTCTGCTAGCCATAATTGCAAAAATAAAACCAAAACTTCTAATTTGTTCATGGTAATGAGATTTGCAGATCACATATAGTTTGAAGATTATTGTTCAATCATTTAGTCCTGTCTGACTTCTCATGACCCTGTGTACCATAATACCCTAATACTGTCCATGGGCACTTCTTGGCAAAGATGCTGGCCTGGTTTGCCATTTCCTTCTCTAGAGGATTAAAGCAAACATAGGGGGCCATCTCTAGTCAGTCTGGATCTATCTCTTGCCATTAGATCAAGATTACTCCAGAGGAGAAAGTGAGGCTGGTGACTTTGCACAGCCTTTCTCCCCTCTCTTCTTCCCCTCCCCTTCCCTTCCCTTTCTTCCATCCTCAGTTCAACTGGGTAGGGTATCATCCCCTTACCTGGGGTGCTCTGTCCAAAGGAATGTAAATTTTGATGACTGAAATCAAGCAAGTTAATTGTGGGTTTATGGACTATATTTCTTTCTTAAACACCATGCCTGTTCATTCTGGCTGTCTGTGACTGGTCAGCAATAAGTCCTAGTCCAAGCCTCGCTTAGTGGTCCTTATTTGGGCCCTAATAACCCACAGTAAATGTAAATGGAAATTGTTTCTGTTCTGGCCAGAAGCCCTGAGGTCTTCCCCTCCCAGACTGATTTTTATCTTTTAATTTACAAGGTAAAAGAGACCATTCTTGCCTTTAATAACTGAATGGTCATTGCCTCAATCAAACTGAGACCTGGGACAGGCCATAACTTAAAAACCAAGTGGCTGAGATTTCCCAGTGCATCCAGGGTCATTTCCAATCTTCCTGATCTGTATCTGAGGAGAAAATGAAGCTCACAGCTTTGCATAGCTCTCCTTCACTTAAATCCACTTCATTTGCAAATCATATAAAGTATGTCCTTCCAGATGTCTTGTTCCTTTTCTAGAAGGAAGGACAAACAATAAACTACAAGGCAAAAAGAGGTTAAGTGACTTGTCCAACATCATACCACTAGTAAGTGCCTTAGGCCAAATTTGAACTCAGAGCTTCCTGACTTCAAATCCAGTGTGTGTATGTGTGTGTGTGTATTATATATACACACGCATATATATGTATATTAATATGTGTATATATACACATATGTGTATGCAAACATTTGTACATGTATATACCCACATATGTGTAATATAAATATACAAAGCAAGTTCTGGGGAGGGAGATACCAACAACTGAGGGAATGTAGAAAGGTTTTTTTTTTTTTTTTTAATAAAAGATAGCACTTAAGCTTAGCCTCAAAGTAAGCTAGGAATTTCCATGAAGTGAAGTTGAAAAGGGAGAGACTGGGAGGACAGATTGTGTGATGTATGGAGTTAAGAGATGGAATACTGTTTATGAGGAGCAATGAGTAGACTACTTGGGTAAACTACTAGTCTTGAGTCGGCGAGGGGAAGTAACATGGAATCAGTCTGGAAAGATAGGCTTGAGCCAGATTGTGAAGGTCTTTAAATGCTAAATAGATGAGTTTGTCATTGGTTAACTTGGAGAAAAACGTTTTCTGGAGTGATGGGGAGAAAAATCAAATTCCAGGAAGCCAAGAGAGTGGGTAGTAAGGTAGTAAAGGCAGAGTGTAGACTGCAGAGTTAAGGGAAAGTTTTTTTTTAATTTTTAAAATTTGTTTTTAGTATTGTACAGATTTAAACATGTCTATAGGTAGCCAAGATGATGTCAAAAGAGAATAGACATAAACGAAAGCAGAAGATAGTATCAGGGTCATGAGAGGAGGTGTTACCTTTAACCAGAGGAAGACAGCATCATCCTCTGTCACCAGGGAAAAATTAAAAGGGTGGATGAGGCTGTAGCAAGGTTGAGAAATATAAGGGGAGATAGCTCACATTAGATACTAATCATATTTATACTTGCTGTCTTAGACACTCTCACTCTTCTCTGTAAAGTAAGTGGTCATCTGCTGAAAGAGGAGTAGAGAAAATTGGAACCATGAAGAGGTGAGAGATCTGGAAAAACCACTGTGTAGAGAGTTTATTAGAGGTAAATTAATAAAAGAATTTCTATGTATCAGTAAGGTTACAGTTGAGATTAGATAAAATACTGCTTTTACAACAATGCCAGTTAAGAACATTTGTTTTTCATTTGCTAGCAGCGTTCTGTGTCTAGGAGTAAAGGAAGTAGATGGCAAAGCACCTTGGACTTGTTTTCTGTTCTCAAAGAGGACCGTGACATCCGGGAGGTGATGCCATGACAAGCCAGTGAATTGGATTTAAGTGAGGAAGGTCTGCGTAAAGGCACCAGCCTCACACACGGGGAAGAGGCAGTTAGTTGGCACAGGGGACAGAGCACAGGACCTGGGGTCAGGAAGGCTTGAGTTTGAAACTTGTCTTGGATATTTATTATTCAAGATACTAAATCTTCCCATGCCTCAGTTTCTTATCTTGTTAGATACTATTTTTAATATGAGAATAGTAATAGCATTTACCTATCTTGTGAAGGTGTATTAGGTGCTAATGATTGGCAGTTATCATTGCTGATGCTATTGTTATATTGATATAATTATCATTAATTTATGGCTTGTTGGGTTGGCTCACTATATTGTTGAGAAGAAACCTTTTTTTAATTGACTTTGTGGTTAGAACATTTAGATGTCTGAAAAAAACCCATCAGTTTTGACCATCTCTTGGTGTCATTAACATTTGAAGGAGCTTAGTTATTTTTTCCCTCCTCTAGTTACTGTGCTGTAAGACAGAACACCTTATTTTCTTATTTTCTGCTGAGCATTTATGGTGCCCCTAAAGTGGGCCCTCTTCCTCAACTTTTTAATTTTTTAAAATTCTACATAGTGAGAATCTATAAACTTGGTTGAGAAAATGAACCATAAGAATATGAATTTGGAATTCAGGCCTGCTTTTGCAGTTAGTACAGTATGCATGTCGCAAAGATGAAGGAAAAATCTTCAAGACTGACCTTTGTGACCATAGCCTAATGGAATGACTCAGTTGCATCTTGACATGGAATTGGTGACAACTGAAATGAATTTGCACCTATTCCTTCAGAGGCGAAGGGAGATTAAACCACAAAGATACTGGGAAAATGTTTGTTCTGGCTATATCTTTGAGACTAATATTCCTTTGTAAAAGCTACCTGAAGTTAAAGGATAAAATGGAGCAAGTGGTGCTAATCAGTGCCTTAATACAAGTGTGGGTAACACAGCAAGTGGTAGCTCAATCAGATGGCATTAAAGAAAAGAGATACCATCTCTTTTCCCTCATCTCTCCCTGAAGGAGAGATGTAGTATGCCTGACAGTGAGAGAGAGAGCCATAGCAAACTCTTATCATTAAATATCCTACTATACTATAAGAAATGATGAGCTTATCTTAGAAAAATATGGACAGACTTACATGAAATAATGAAGAGTGAAATTATCAGAACCAAGAGAATGTTGTATGCAGTAATAATATTGTTTTAAGAATAACTTTTGAGTGAATAAGTCATTTAGACTATTATAAATACCCAAATTAACTACATAGGACATATGAAGGAAGACACTCTCTGCATCTAGAGAAAGAAAGGACAAATTGGAGTATATATGGAATGATTTCACATGTTTCATATACATATATACACATGCATGTATATGTATGCATGTGTATATATGTGTAAATTGTGTATGCCTAATGGCAGCCATCTCTAGGGTGGGCAGGAAGGAAAAAAAGAAAAAATACATGATAATTTTATTATACATTTAAAAGGAATAACAAGTTATACATAGTAGATTTGAAGTTGTATGTGTTACCATTTTTTTAAATTATACTTTGTTATCCAAAATCTAGTTTTATTTCACAATTTAAAAATAAAATACATTTTAAACATTAGAAAGAAAATACTACCTACTGTTCAAAGGACAATGAATAAATACAGATTCCTTCTTCTTCCTCCACCATTTAATGAGTCTTAGAAAAATACATCTCCCATATTTATATATATATATATATATATATATGCATTGTATATCTGTATATATATCCAATAATACTTATCCACACATCTGTGTACACTCATACATGCATGTATATGCACTTATGTATGGTTTTTACGTGCATTCATATGTGTATATGCATGCTGATTTGAAAAAAAATGAGTTCAAATAATGAAACGGTAATGAACCATGGTTTTCAAAGAATTCCATTATTACTGAAATACATGTTAAGAAGTTTTAGAAATAATTGAACTCCCAGAAAACTACAATTTAAGAAAAACACTAGATACTGCATTTCAAAAAAAATAATAAATGAAAATTCTCCATATTTTTGAGAATCACAATACAAAGTAAAGATTAAAAAACAAACAAACAAAAAAGAAAAACACTGATCACCTTTCAAAAGGAAATCCAAAAGAAAGGGTCGCAGAAATGTCACAGTCAAAATATAAAGCTCTTGAAACAAAAGGGGAAAAAATACTGCTAACATCCCGAGGGAAGCAGTTCACATAACAAGTAGCCATCAAAGTTTGACAAATTGTACATGAATGAGAAAAGATTATTTTCCAAGAGAGAAAAGATACAAATATATAAACGAAAATAACTTACCCTAGGGAACTGAGTATAATCTTATAAGAAGCGGGGATGGGGTGTAAGAGAGAGGATCTCTAATGGAATAGAGGACTTTCAAATATTTCTGATGAAAAAAAAACCAAAACCTAGAGCTGAGTATGAGCTTTGAAACATAAACGTGAGTCTAAAAAAACTTAGAAAGTTAAATTTATTTAAGCAACTGGGAAGAGCTATATTATGATATAGTGCTAACATTCTACTGGGGGAAAATAAGTGTGCCTCTTCAAAGCTTGAATGTATTCCCAAGAGTTAAATAAAAAAAAACAAAACAGGTCTTAGGGGTGAATTTCTTCTGTTCTGAGAGTTTAAAGAGCCAAAAGAAAACAAAGAATGAAATGATAAGTACACTAGCATAGAAAGATGGCCAAAAGAAGTAGAACTTGCTATTTATCATAATTTTTGGATATGTGAGAAGAATATACAAAAACAAAAGTAGGAATGGGGAGGAACATGTGCTATCTTACTCTGAAATTGACAAGGGAGGGTTGAACACATACACACGCACACGCACACTAGTACAAAAATACATAAAACTAAATGGGAATAATCAGAGATAAGATAGGAAATTAATTGTTGGTCCTTAAGGGGAAAGAACAAAGACAATAAAAAAGTGAAGAAAAAACTATTTTGGAAGACTTAACTCTCGTCAAAACTGGTCAATCATTTCTCCAGTGGACTGATGACATAGTAAGGGGAAAAAGGAATAACTTGAGTATTTATTTATTTATTTATAAATTTATTTATTTAACTTTTTACTTCATTTTCACAAGATTTTGTGTTGCAGAATTTTCTCCCTATTTGTCCCCTCCCCACTCCCCAATACACTGAGCATTCTAATTACCCCTATCACCAATCTGCCCTCTCTTCTTTCATCCCTCCCTTCCATTACCCCATCTTCTCTTTTGTCGTGTAGGGCCAGAAAACTTTCTATTCCCCATTACCTGTATTT
>CM053772.1:103927171-103970849 GCA_028658325.1 Potorous gilbertii | reverse complement strand
TAGCCTCCATCTGTTCCATTCTAATTTTGAGAGAACTATTTTCTTCAGTGAGCTTTTGCACCTCTTTTTCCACTTGGCTAATTCTGCTTTTGAACCTCTTTTGCCAATTGAGTTAGCCTATTTTTCAAGGTGCTATTTTCTTCAGCATTTTTTTGGGCCTCCTTTATTAAGGTATTGACCCGTTTTTCATGCTTTTCTTGCATCTCTCTCATTTCTCTTCCCAGTTTTTCCTCCACTTGTCTGACTTGATTTTCAAAATCCTTTTTGAGCTCCTCCATGGCCTGAGCCCATTGGATATCTATTTCAGATGTTTGGGATACAGAGGCTTTGACTCCTATGCCTATACCTCATGGTAAGCAGTTCTCTTCCTCATCAGAGAGGAATGGCAGAATCATATTATAAAGAAAATAAGCTTCTATGGTCTTATTTTTTTTCCCCTTTTCTGGGCATTTTCCCAACCAGTTTTTTGGCTTCTGAGAGTCCTCTCCACTCTGCCTAGATCCACCCAGGTAGTGCTTGGGGTCTGAGATTTAAATGCTGCTCCCCAGCTTCAGGGTTTTTGGCAGCAGGCCTGGCTGCTATTCAGGGCAAGATTAAAGCAGGTTCTCAGGTGGGGGCAGGGCTGCCTCCCAGGCTCAGTTCCCTCAGGGGATTTATGCATAGACCTTTTGTAATGGAGCTCCTCCCGAGCTCCTGCGGAGCTCCTGCCTGCTCCGGGAACCTCTGACTGCCTGCTGCCTCTGCTGCTGCCTCTGCTGCTGCCTCCCGAGGGGGCCTGAATCCTGGAGACACCCCACTCCCCTCTCAGCCCATCTCTCTCACTGACCTGTGAGTCTGTGGGTGGAGGGACCTTCGCGGCTGCTGGAGATTCCATCCCTGAAGCCTGGTCAGATTGGCTTGCTCCTCTCAGTGTGGTGTGGCCAAGGCCAGGGCAGGGCTCCGCTCCCGTCCAGTGCACAATGGACTTTTGTCATTGCTTTTTCAGGGTTCTCTGGAACGGAAATCTCCTTCACTGTGTTGCTGCGTGGCTTCCACTGTTCCAGAATTTGTTGGGAGTTCTTTTTAGAGGAAATCCATGGGCTGTGGGTTTGGAGCTAGCATAGGTGAGTCTTTCTACTCTGCCATCTTGGCTCCACCCCCCAATATTTGTAACTCTTGAAACTTTTTTCAGTATCTGGGTAGCTGGTGCGATTACACACACACACACACACACATACATAGAGACAGAAAGCACAGGGTGAATTGAATAGGATGGGATCATATCTTAAAAAAATGAAATTAAATGGTGAGAGAGAAATATATTGGGAGGAGAAAGGGAGAAATAGAATGGTGCAAATTATCTCTCATAAAAGAGGCAAGTAAAAGCCTTTTCAGTGGAGGGGAAAAGATGGGAGGTGAGAGAAAAAACGCAAAGCTTACTCTCATCACATTCGAGTATAGGAAGGAATAAAATGCACACTCATTTTGGTTTGAAAAACTATCTTACAGTACAGAAAAATGGGGGAGAAGGGGATAAGCAGGGTGGGGGGGATGATGGAAGGGAGGGAAGTGGGAGGAGGGACAATTTGAGGTCAACACTCTTAGGGAGGGACAGGATCAAAAGAGAGTAGAGGCAATGGGGGGCAGGTTAGGATGGAGGGAATTGTATTCTTACACAATACGACTATTATGGAAGTCATTTGCAGTACTATACAGATATTGCCTACATTGAATTGCTTTCCTTCCCAAAGAGAATGGGTGGGGAGGGAGGGATGGGGAGAAGTTGTAACTCAAAGTTTCAGGAACAACTGTTAAGTATTGTTCTTGCAACTAAGAAATAAGAAATATATGTAATGGGGTATAGAAAGTTATCTTGCCCTACAAGACAAAAGAGAAGATGGGGATTAGGGAAGGGAAGGATGTTAGAAGAGAGGGCAGATCAGTGATAGAGGCAATTAGAATATTCAGCATTTTGGGGTGGGGCGAGAAATGGGGAGAAAATTTGGAACCCAAAATTTTGTGGAAATTAATGTTGAAAAATTAAATAAATAAATTAAATAAATAATAATCCTGTTCTAAATCACTTCAAACTCTAGCTTCATTGTTTTTAGGAAAGAGACATGAGCCAGTTTCTGATGTTCCCAGAGAAGTCTCTTGGTGTGAACAACTTGTTTGAGATTATGATTAATGAACATTTGCTGAGATTGAAGTCATTTAATCATCCCCTTCTCCTGGATATTCTCTCTTTTCTGGTTTTCTCAACACTACTATCTCCTGATTATCTTTCAAGCCTAATAACTGCCCCTCCTCCTTTTTTTTTTGTTCATCTCCCTTCTGTCCAGGGGTCACTTTTCTTCTCTTTAAACTTTTTTTTTTAATTATCTAAACCTCATCAACTTCCATGGATTCAACCAACACATCTTTACCGCTAGGTGGCAAAATGGACACAGCGCTGGAATTGTCAGGATTGTCTGAGTTTGAATACTGATTTATAACCCTGCAGAAGTCTCTCTAACTCTTTCAGCCTCAGTTTCTTTATCTGTCAAACCCAGATAATAATGAACCTATCTCACAGGGTTCTTGTTAGACTGAAATCAGGTAACATTTAAAGCACTTAGCAAACATTAACATTCTACATAAATGGTAGTTGTCATTATCATTTCCCTCCTCTATGTATCCAACCCCAACCACTTTTCTGAGCTCCAATTCCACATCACTCATCTATTGCATATATATACTAACTGGATGTCAGGTAGACATCCAAAGTCCTGAATTTCTGCCTAAAACAGAACTTCCCTATTTCTGTCAAGGGAATCATCAACCTCCCATTCCTTCAAGCATGTAATCTTTTCTACATTTTTCTTTTGAGATTCTTTACCCTCCTTAAATCTCACATAATTCATTCAGTAGACAAATCTTATTGATTCCATCTCCACAACATCTCTCCCATCAGACTCTTTTCTCTACTGACATGGCTGGTGGTGTTATTATTCATCTTTCATTTTCTTTTTTTTTTTTTTGCCACAAAGCTTATAATGCCTAAAATGATGCAACTTATACATCTTTTCTGTCTTACTTTTAACATTAACTGATTAAAAGTTTGATCAGATATGGACAGATACCAGTCTTCACTTTTGATAGGCATTACAGCAAACACATAATTAGAGATATAATGCTAGTGTTAGTTATATGAAAACCAATATATTCAGTGATAGTACAATTAAAGTGTATTGTTTCCCAATGATAAAAGCAAAAATTCTATCTAAATTTGTTTCCCCAAAACCTAAAACCCACGTGCCACAATAATTACCTCCTCTATGTTCCCTCCTCATTTCACCACTCACAACCCAAGGTGGATTATGTGCAAAAAGTGCATCTATCTTCCTCTCAATCAGTTCGTTCTGGTGCAGTGGTCAGCTGGAGGGTGCCCAGAAGCAGAATGAGTGTCTTCATTGTTCTGTCATTCCAATGACCATGGCTTTTTTTTTTTCCTTGATTCATATCTTCTCTAATGTATGTCTCAGGTCAGGTGTTTCTATCTGGTATCCAGATGGTTTCTTCACCATTTCCTTCGTTGTCTTCTCACAACTCAAATTCGGAATTTCTTTCCAAGGGGGCCACTATCACCAAAAGATGAATCCTTTTCCTGAATCAGGTCTCTGTTGAAGTGCCATATGTAGCGGACGGCCCACGTCCCTACACGACTTGAGGAAGTGGTTGAAGAAAAGAGACACGGGAGGCAGGAAAAGATAGACCAATTCCCTCCATCTTTCATTTTCAAAGAAGACCAATGATATTATGATGTTGGGATAAAATAGTGGATGATGGGTAATGTCTTGATTTGTGTATGAATTGTATTTAAATGAGACAGTCACACAAAGCTGTCAACATTCTCTCCCAGATTCATCAAAGTCCAGTGGCAAGACAAAAGTCAAGATGATTGTGGTGGTCCGGGCTGACATGGCTACTACCTGCGTTCAGGGTCTCATCGTTAGGCTTAGACTATTGCAAATAGCTTCCTAATTGGTTTCCCTGTTTGATCTCTCTATTCTCTCATCCATCCTACACAAATCAGTCAGTGATTTTCCTAAAACTTTGATTTGACCATGTAACTTCCTGACTCAATAATCTCCAATAAATAACTATTTCCACTAAACTAAAATATGAAGATTACTATTTACAACCCTTTTTCACTTAGCCCTAACCTACCTTTCTGGACTTATTGCACTTTGTCCTCTTTCCAAACTCCATTCTCTTTCCAAAGGGGCCTTCTTTTTATTCCTCAGACAGGACATTCCTGAAACCATCTCCATTACTTTGTATTCTCTTTCCTCATTCCCTCCACATTTCTCAAATCTTTGCTTAAAAACTAACTTTGACATGAATTTTTTTCTTGATACTCCCAGTTCCTATTGCCCTCCCTTCCAAAATTGCAAAATGAGGGAGGAAAAGGGAGAAAGCATTTATTAAGCTTCTACTATATGCCAGACATTATAAAAAATGCTTTTCAATTATTATTTCCTTGGATATTCAGAGCAATTGCTATTCAATAGCAATAGGTGCTAATGTTATTTCCCCCTTTTACTATTGAGGAAACTGAGGCAGAAAGAGGTTAAATGACTTGCCCAGGGTCACACACAACTAGTCTTCTGACTGCAGTACCAGAATTATATCTGCAGTGTTGAATAGGAGTTAAACCTGGGTTCAAGTCTGGCCTCTGAAACACACTGACTGCGAGACTCTAAGCAGAGTAGTGTAATGCCAATGCAATACCCACAGCAGCTGCTATGGATATGCATGCATATTTCCAGGGTAAATATGAAAATTATAAACTCTCTCAAAGAGGAAACCAAAATATTCAGACATAAGAAAACCAAATGCATCATAGTAAAAAAAAAATCTAAACACATTATCAATGTGGGGAGCACAGACATCCCCAAGCCTTCCCTCCATCAGACCTCCCCACAAACGAACTCACTCCCTCTCTCACTCACCCTGGCTGCTCTGCTCTACTCTGCCTGCTTTCTCTCAGCTGCATCTTCCTGCTCCATTAGTTTTGACACGCTCCTCCCACCATCAACTCCATGTGACTCAGGATTTAGGCTGGGTCAGAGCTCAAAGCAGTTCACATAGGCTTATTAAGAGGCAGGGAAGATCTTCAAATTCCCTTACCATTATATCTAGGCAGCTCTCTAAGATTATAAATTGTAGAGAATCAATCAGAATTGGTAGACACATTTTTGTCATCCAGGATTTCTCTATACTAATGAAAGTATTAAGTATAGTTAACATATACTAAAATCTAAATAGTTAAGTGTATATGGGCACACACACATGCATAAGTATATATATATATATACATATATATGTATATATGTATATATATATACATATCTCTTTCTGTCTCTCTCTTTCTCTCTCTATCTATACACACACACACACATACACACACACACATACACACACACACACACACACACACACACTTAGGTATAGATACATTGTCTCCCCTTAGAGAACATAAGCTCCTTGAATATATTTTTAAAATATTTGGTGAAATGTGAACTTCAGTTTCAGACCCTGTTGAAATTTTTCCAAGTCAAAGAACAGTGAATATGGGGCAAAATGGCATAATGAAAAGACTACAAGAGGACCTGGGTTCAAATCTAATTTTTCTTGCTTAATTCTTACAAAACTTTGGACATATTGCTGAAGCTTTCTTAACCTCAGTAACATTTTCTGTAAAATGATGGTACTTCAGGAGATGGCATCTCTTCAACTTCTACATAAATAGTTAAATGTCAGCCAGATTAGGAAGGAATATACTAGCTATTGGGTGAATCAGGAAAGATATCATTCAAAATACGGCTCTCAACCTTTGTTTTAAAGTAAGTGAGGGACTCCAAGAGTAGGAAATAAGACTGGTACACATTGACATATGTAAGACAGTCAGGGAAGGGTACTGAGATGAGAGATGACATGTCATACATGAGAATCAGAGGGAAGGCCCATTTGATTGTATCTCAGAATATCAGAGATAGAGTAATGTGTAATGAGTCTGGGAAGATATATTGGGTCCAATATGTTAAGGGATTTAAAAAATAAACTTAAGAATATATATTTGTCTGAGAGACAAAACCACTGGAGTTTATAGAATAAAAGAGTGATGTAGTGAGATTTTTGCTTAAAGAAAATTATTTTATTAGTCATGTGTGGATAGCATTGCATGGGTTAGGGTGGACATGGAGTTAAGTCAGAGATATGATAGGAGACTATTGCAAAAATCTAGGTAAGAGGTAATGATGAGGGCTTCAACTAAGATGGTAGCTGTGTGTGTGTGTGTGTGAGATAAATTGGATTTTAAAGGTTTTGTGAAGTTAAAAACAATGAGATTTAACAACTGAAAGGATATGTGGGATGAAGAAGCAAACAAGTATTCATTCAGCACCTCCTATATGTTAGTCATAGTACTTTATAAATATTATATCATTTTGCCCTCAAAACTGCCCTGGGAGGTAGGTGCTATTATTTTCACCCACATTTTATAGATAAGGAAAACGAAGCAGACAGAGGTTAAGTGACTTGCTCAGGGTCACATGGTCAATCTGTGTGGCTGAAGCTTGATTTGAACTCAGTTCTTCCTGACTACTAACTGGTTGTCTGTACCACCTAGCACCATCTAGCTGCTGAAGGGAATGCCAAGGATAAAACCAAGGATATGATGCTTGAAAGATGACAATGAAATCTAGTTCAACAGCTGGATATAAAACACTACATGCAAGTCATGATCCTATGTGCTGGGGATATAAAGAGAAAATCTCAAATGTCCTCAAAGAGTTGATATTCTACTAGAGAGATACCACCTGTGCACAAGTAAGAAACTGCAAATTATGGAGAAATGTATCTTAAGTAATTTCTAGAAGGAGGGAGTGATAGGGAATCAGGAAAATTGCCATAGAGCAAAGTGTACCTGTACTATGCTTTCAAAGAATATGGAAATTTTACAGGATGGAGCTGAGTAGGGAATGTATTCCAGACATGGTGGTGGACTACTTGAGCAAAGACAAATATGGAGGTTGGAATATTGTGTTTGTACAACAAGTATAGTTTTCTGGAATGAAGAATACATGAAGAAAAGGAATATGACATAAACCTAGAGATGCAAGTAGAAGCCAGATTATAGAGAGTTTTAAAGTACATTCTGAGGAATTATCTTATCTTATGTAGCACCAATGCAATACTCACAGTACCTTCAGTGCCATGAATATCCCAGTGCAATTCTTGAATACAAGACAGAACTAAAATATTTATTAAGATATCAGAAAGCCAA
Source organism: Potorous gilbertii (assembly GCA_028658325.1). NCBI lineage: Eukaryota > Metazoa > Chordata > Mammalia > Diprotodontia > Potoroidae > Potorous > Potorous gilbertii. The sequence continues at coordinate 103,963,540 of CM053772.1, read as the reverse complement.
ATCCACCATAGTAGCAAAAAGCTATACACAATAACATTGCAGAGGACAACACCATCCCCAAGCCTTCCCCCTACTAGTCTTTCCACAAACCAGCTCCATTAACCTGGTCACAAGTACCCCTTAAACAAAATCACAAATAAGCTCTTTCACTCAAGCTAGCCAGCTGCTGTTTGCCTGCATTCTTTCTAGCTCTAACTGCTCTCATGACTAGCCCTCTCACTTATGCTCTAGCTCTGCTTCTTCTTGTTCCACCCTTCCTGTTCCACCAATTTAGCAAAGTTCTCCAACCACGGTTTCCATGTGACCCAGGAGGTTCACATGAGCCTATTAAATGAATGGGAAAGATCTTCCCATTTAAATTACCTTTACATCCTAATATGTCATTATGTCTTTACCAATCTAGTATAGTGCCCTGCCTTTAGGAATCTCTCAGTAAATATCTGATGATGGTATTGAATTCAATATTTATGTAAAGATGATAGGCTTCCATGAAGCTACCTACCCCTTACCCTATTTGCCAACATTTTCTGATGTGCAGATTTCCAAAAGTGTATACCTTGAATATTCAGTGATCTCAGTGATGATGGAGGATTTATAATTTCCTAATATTTTCTATTTGGCTACTGTCACCTAGATTTGCTTCAGTCTGTACTGTTTTTCTTCCCAATTCAGTTTCACCTACTGATTATAGTGTTCCCTTGGAAATAAAGAGTCCATTTTCATCATAAAAAGCTGAGGTTCATTTTTTTTTGTTTTGTTTTCAGTCGTTTGTCTTTCTCAAATTATTTTTATATCCTTTTGTTCATTCATCTACTTAACTGTTAGTTTCCTCATGGAAACATTTTTTTGACCACTGAATTCATCAAGGTAGGTATGAAATGTAATTACAATGCTAATCATTGCTAACATACAAATATGTTAAATATTATAAACATGATGGTTTCTAATACCACCATGTAACTTTCTGTATTACCAATCATTCTAGGGAAATATCAGAATATTTCTCTACACCACACTTCATCCATTATATAAATCTAGTATCATTACGGATGAGGAAAAAATGTAAAGTTATCCATTTTTTCTTACCATAAATTTTAACTGTGAGACAATTTCCTTAAAATTGATAATTTTACTATAAATTTCTGGTTGATGTTCAATACATTTTTCTCTTTAAGGATAAATCAAATAGATGGAATCTAATAATTCATAAAGTTTTCCCTTTAAGGTTCCCCTATATTTTTAGAAATAACTTATTCAAAAGCTGATTTTTAGGTCATTTATTATGTACAATGAAGATAAGAGTCCCTAATTAAAAGGCCCTTTTTGAAGTTGTTATGTCTCAAAAGTGACCTGCTTTGATGTTAATTTAGACTACTTTCAAAGACTAATCAATGATTCACCTATTCATCTAGAGCTTATTAAAATCTATTATAGAAACATGTGAAGAAAGAAGCATTAAGTGACTCAAAAGCACCTCTCATCACCTCCTATAGCAAGATAAAAACATGTCTTTTCTTAAAAAAGAATTGATACATTTTGTTTTGATATGTCAGTCACCTGCCAATGAATATCTTTTTATGGAACCTTACCATTAAAAGAACAAAAAATCACTTATGGAAAATCAACCAAAATGGACAAGTAACTTTCTCATTTTTGCAGTTCACATTTTGTTAACTGAAATTTATTATATTATTAAAAGGTAAGATTGCATATTTTAGCTTTTGCAGTTTGGAATTTGAATTGTCCATTATATTGGCCCAAATTTTATTACAGTATAGTATTTTAACTTATATTGTTAGTCTTCGCATATATTATTCTTTTGATTGTCATTACTTTATTCTGTATCAGTTCATACAAATCTTTTATTGTTTCTCTAAATTCTTCCTCTTTGTGGTCCCTTATCTTGCCATGATATTTTATGGATATCATAGGAAAAGGAGTGAGAGAAAGGAAAGGGAATTCCACTAGATTCAAATGAGACAATATTTGTTAAATTGCTTAGCACGGTGCATAGCACATAGTAGGCACTGCATAAAAGCTTATTCTTTCCCCTCCCTCTCAATAGACCTCTCCAGAAGAGGTCAGAACTGAATGGAAATAAGAGAGGCATATCCTACCTGGGAACTACTCCAGTGAAGAGCAGTTCTTGAACTTGAGGGGAAGCCTGGCCATTGTATAAGCAGAGTTGTAAGGACAATGCTGAACTAAATTAAAAGGTAAAATTCCTGATTAACATTACTGAAAACCACTTTATGATCTGATGAGCTTAACTATCATCCTTCCAGCAGGTTGTAACAGTAGTGTACTGTCATGACAAAATCTTGTTTAATTTGTTTAGTTAATGTATTTATCACCCCTTTTGTGTGGTGTAGAAATATTACCTATCCCATTGATGATTCATACGGAACATTGAATACTGCAGGGTTTTTTGGTTGGAAAGGAGAGGTTAATGAGATGGAATGTTTGAAAGAGGGGAGCCTGATCCCTGTAATTAGAAGTTGGCTCCCAATATAAATGAATCTTTTCCAAACTTGCCTGAGTACAGAACAAGGGACAGTAAAGTGCCCCATTCTCTGTAGGCCTAGCTTAGTAATTTCTCAAGGTTATATGCTTCTATTTTTAATACTTTGTTTTAGTATCATATGTGCTGATAGATTTGTTCTACTTATTTTAAATTGTAACTTTATTTTCCTTTCTGTTCTTGTACTCCAATTATCACATGCCATTCCATACCTGAGTTCTGGTAAATGTGCTGCATTTGGATCATTGTTCAATAATCTGGACTTTGCTAACCTTTTCTCTAAATTTTTATCTTCAGAATGTGGCACCAATTCCTGATTTATTTCCATAGTTGAAAACTCTTTTCTTTCAAACAGCATATTCCTGATAGAATTAATATACTATCTAGTACTTAGTCAAATCATTCATTACCCAGAGGGAGTATGCATATAAAAGATACTAGTTTAGGAAAATTTAAAGAACTATCATGTTGATGATTACAGCATACTTTGTTACTTGGTATGCAATCTCAAGTAATTTTACCTGAGAATTCATGGTAGCAATTTTTTTTTCCAGAACAACAACCAATATTCTCAGGTCAGTGCTCTGTAGAATTCCTATTTCTCTGTCTTTGTGAATAGCCAACATGGTTGAGCTGAGACAATAACAAAAATGTGCTAAAAATAATACATTTAGGAGATTTCTAAACATTTTCTGTTGTATTATCTCATTTGGTCCTTTTAATCAAATAGGGAATTTAGTAGTTAGAAGTTTCATAGTAGATAGAGCACTGGACTTGGAGTCAGGAAGACCTGAGTTTCCTCAGAAAGACTTTGAGTAAGTCATTAACATTTTTGAATCTCTGTTTCCACATCTGAAAAATGGGGATGACAATAGCACCTACCTAGCAAGGTTGTTGTGAAGGTCAAATAAGGTAAGCATATATAAAACACTACGTAAAAGCATTATGAGAATCTGACAGATGAACAAGCTCCTTGAGAACAAGAACTGTTTCATTTTTTTTCTTTGTATCCACAACGTTTAGCACAGTGCTTAGCACATGTTAAGTACTTAATAAAGAATTTTTTAATTCATTCTTCATTCAGTCAATCACACAGTGATAAAAGCTAGAAAAGAATGGCCTCCTGGCTCCCAATTTAGGGTATTTTCTACTACACTGAGCTTGAAATCACTCTGGGTTTGTAATAGATAAGTGACTTTAAGATGCTGCTGCAATGGCAGCTCTATTACTGCCCTTATCCTCCCAGTCCCCAACCCAAAGTAACACTCAGAAAATCATAATTGTCACATACTTGCCTTAATTGTGAGAGTTGTAAATTTAGGAGTGGATAAATTGCTCCTCTTAACTGTTCCTAAGAATAAATTATCTTTTAAAATGACTCTACATACTTCATACTTAATATGACACTAATTCACACTAATGACTTGGGAGTTAGACACTGAGAACTAGGCTGAGCAAACAAATGGTGGCAAGCATTATAAAATAACATTATAAAATCAAAGATGTAAAATTCTGAGATAAACTTCCTTTATTTATTTTTGCAAGGATCATTTAACTTCCACAACTCATAATAAAGCTTTGTTCTAGAAATGTTTTATTAAAGTAATAAAGGCTCCATAATATAAGAACAGGCAACTTAGATGACCCAATGGTTAAAGACCTGAGTTAAATCCAGCCTCAGACACCTATTAACCTTGTAACCCTGGGCAAGTCATTTAACTTCCGTTTGCCTCAATCCACTGGAAAAGGAAATGGCAAAACACTCCAGTATTTTCTTCAAGAGATCCCCATGGACAGTATGGGTGGGCCTCCGTGGGGATCACAGAGTTAGGCATAACGGAATAACTAAACAACAGTATGAGACCTTTCTATAACTTGTCACAACAGAAATTTTTTAAGAATTTAGTAAAATATCACAATGTTGTGGCTTTCTTTCTATTCCGATTATAAAGATGAATCAAGACTTACTATTTACTTACAAACTGTCCATAGAATGATAGCATTTTCTTCCTGGATTTCTAAGCAATTTTAAAAATTATATTTCCCCCTGTAATTGTAATTTAAATGGGAAGATATGTCCCATTCATTAATAGGCTCATGTGACCCGCTTACATCACATGGAAGCCTAAGTCATATAGGGTGGGAGGAGTTTGCTGAATGGGTTAAACAGAGAGCAGAGCTGGGAGGAAGTGAATAAGAGAAATTAGGTAGAGAGAGAAAGGATACTGGCAAGCAGACAGCTAGCCTCATGAGTGTTTGTTTATGGGAAGGGAATATAGCGGTAGGGAGGCTTGGGATTCGCTTTGTCTCCTGCAATATAATGGGGCTACTATGATGGATTTGGCTTTCTGGTTTGGGGATTTAGCTTTCTGGTGTCTGAATAAATGTTTTTCTTCTACTATCTCTATACAGAATCTGTCATACTTTGTGATTGAGAACTACGCCAGGAAATTCATAGTCACCACCAGTGCTGTGAATATTGCTTTGGTGACACACCTCTCTATGGTCCTTTCTCTGACTAAACAAGCTAATTTTGTAAAGAATAAGAGCTTCCTCACCTTCTCTATCAAGGAAGACAGATAGAACCTTTGCCCCACCAATTGCTTTTGAAATGGTTGAAATTAATTACAAGGACCATTAAAATAATTAGATATAATTAATTAATATATATGCATATTGATTAATGGCATAGCTGGATTTAATGATTTCTTCACAAGGTGTGCCACAAGAAGGAACACGTGTGTTCTGAGCCTATTCATTCAGTGTCATTGTGCTCATTCAAACATGAGTAACACTTTTAATTTCTTTTTTGTTTTAGTACCTAGTACTAAAGGCAACTTAGGTAGTAAAGTTGATAGAGCTCTGGGATTAGAATCAGAAAGACTGATAGGCAAGTCATTTTACCCTATCTGCCTTACTTCCTCATTTATAAAATGGAAGGGAGAAGGAAATGGCAAATAACTTCACTGTCTTTGCCAAGAAACCCCCAAATGGAGTCATGAAAAGTAAGACACAATAGAAGCTGAACAATAACAAACCTAGCACTAATATCTTAATATCCTGGGTATATGAGTTACGTGTTCACTGAGTGGAAAATTTTTATTTAGTTAGTTTGTGAAAAGAATAAGAAAGGACATTGCTCATGGTTTAGTTCTATACATTTAAGTATAGGTCAAGGTAATGGAGTAGATAATGGATAGAAAAATGGATATCTGATTGAAGGGTAGTATAGAAATGACAAAAGAGAGTCAAAGTCATGCTTATTCCAAAGGAAGCCAAGTATTACATGCTCAGTTTGACTCATTCTTGAAAATTGAGAAATAATTCAAAACTCTTCTCAGATTAATGTTTTTAAATGTTTCAAATTAAAATGAAGGGGATTACAAAGGAAACTGCAGCAATAGAATTTCTGGCTCTGGCCTCTTGCTGCCACTGTGATAAGGAAAAGACTGTAATGGGAAAGAAATTCTGTCTTAGAATTCTTGCTCTCCTGAGAGATGAGGGTTGAGATTTGTTTTTAAAAAAGAGTACAGGTACCAATTAAATTGAAGAAGGAGCTTCTGTTATAATACTTCAGTATAATTAAATAAATCATGTGAGTTCTGAGAAGTCAGGTAACCCTAAATCACTCTTCAATAATTATGACCAAAATAAGGCAAAAAATTAGTAATAAATAATTTTTTTACTTCAAACCAAGTTTATGTAACAACTATTTCAAAAACCTTTTGTACAGAAGATGTGAAAATTATTACTGTTACTTTAAGAATGTAGTAGGCAGGAGCTACATTACTGTCATTCATGCAATGTCATTCTATGAAGTCTTTCTCTTTAGGGAGTTAAACAAAGTGTATATGGGATAATTTTAATCTACGAGGAACTATAAGGTGTTTGTAGAAAGAAGCATGGGGGAAAGTTAGGATACACTCTTATTAGAACTCTCAACTGTCCTTTTATGAAGAAATAAAAATATAATTTCATGAGAAGAAATTTTAGGATGAGGCTGTTAAGAGTGAGAATTCAGGGGAAGCTGAAAAAAGATAGGAGGATCTCTTTTTAATGGAACTATTTTAGCCTTTGTTTGCATGAAGAGGATGATGTTAATCTTGAAATGACATTTTGCTTGATACCTTTGTTGAAATGAATGTGGCTACTATGTTCTCAAAAGGAAGAGTGGTCATCTGTCATTAAAATGAAGGCTTGAAGTGACTGACTGTGATTAGCCTCACAGTTAAATATTGAAAATAAGTTCATCTTTGTGTTATTATTGATTTCAGTGCAAGTAAATTATATATTAATATTTTCTAATATTAATATTTAATTCTAGGAGATTGAAAAATTTCATATAGAGAGAGGTTTGAGTCACCAGTACTGGGAAAAGAGTCTTCCTCAGTTTATTAACTTCATAATTTTTGAAGAATTGGTGAAATCTCTAAGCTTAGGGGACTGGGAAAGAGGTTGAAATTTTATTAAGTAATGAAATATTTCCTCATTATCAACAAACATATCCTTGTGTCACCTCAGACCTTGGAAAGGTAAGATTAAATAAGGGAACAAATCAAGTAGCAGACTAAGAGGGGACTGAAATTTGAGGTTGGTGATCTGTGTGTCCTGTCACACATTTGAGTGGATGTGAGCATTGTCCTTCTGGTTTTACAACATTTATGTGAGGTGCAGAATTCTATTTCTTTGCATCATTACTTCTGCCTTGTCTTTTAATTTTCTATTATAAAAAAAAGATTTACCAAGAGACAAACTGAATATATATATATTATATTTTATATTTATTATATTATATATATAATGTGTGTGTGTGTATGTGTGTGTATACACCCCCCCCCCACACACACACACATTTTTCCCATTGAACTTGCATAGGAAATAAAACAATTGATAAACAATAAAAAATCAACTTGTCTTGCTGATAAATACTCTCAGGATACTGTGGGACAATGATGTTATTTTTCTTCCTTCTAAGCTCTTATGGCTATTTTGCTCCTTTTGAGTTTCTTTTAGTGTACACCATGATAATTCTAGTATTTGGCAGGAAAAAAGGAAAATAATATTGAAGGCTGCCTTGACCCTATATAATAAAAAAATTTGTCATGTTATTTAGTTTCATCACATTTGAACAAAAGAGGACTCAAATTAGAAGGGGAGGGTATAAAGAATAGGAAGGTCAGAGAGTAATGACAAAGAGAAGAAAATAGAAGTAGGACAAATATGTTTTTCTTTTCTGGGGGAAGGGGAAAGCAAGGAAATTGGCATTAAGTGACTTGCCCAAGGTCACACAGCTGGTAAGTGCATCAAGTGTCAGAGGCTGTATTTGCACTCAGGTCCCCCTGATTCCAGGGCTGGTGTGCTACTCACTGTACCACCTAGCTACCCCCAAAATATTATATGTGCTAATGATGTCATTTAATGGCTATGCTTCTTTTGGCCTGACTCTCTATCTCTAGACATTTCAATTCTGTGTGTGTGTGTGTGTGTGTGTGTGTGTGTGTGTGTGTGTGTAGTAATTTTCCTACTTCCCTTGCTATTTATTGAATATCACAATTAGATGACAGAGCTCTAGGGGCAAACTATATAGGTATAAATGTCAACAAGGACATTTTTTCATTGTTATAGGAGTGGAATCCAAGACAGCAACCAAAGGATCCATGGAATATGTCCCTTCTTCAGTTCAAAAAGAAAACTTTTATAAGGAAGAGTAAAACAAACTAACCCTGCTGTTCAGAAAGCTCTGTCTTGCTAACCTTCAGGTGCTTCTCCCTCCCATGGAGTACTGCCCTAAGATATATAAGAAATGGGAGAATTATCATCCAAGACACCACAAGCCAAGGGCTAACTCAACCCATTGTTGCTTTTATTAACTTATATACTTCTAGAAATGTTACGTATATGTAATAGAGGATTATAGCAAAATACAAGAAGAAGAAATTGAAAGAATTAACATAGGCAGAGAGGAGTCAAAAATATCTTTTTGCAGATGTTAAGGATAGGGATTGGGTGAGAGTTAAGTATGATATGATAATCTGTTAGAGAAAATTAAAAACAGAGTATCAAAATGAAAAATAACTTCATCAAAAATGCATGTTATAAAATACTATTTCATTGTCCCTAAAGGAAACCAGTGAAAAGACAAAAATATTCTATGTAGAAATGAAGAAAATACCTGTAGAAAGAAAATACCTACAAGGCTCTGTCCCTGTCTTCTTCTCCTTCCTAATTATTTTATTTGGTGATCTTATCAGCTCTTATGGATTTAATTATCATCTGTCCAGGTGAATGCAGTGTGTGATGGATAATTGAAGTTCTCAATGTTACTTTTTATAGCAGAGATATGATGAAATAAAATGTACTTTAAAAATCATCTAATTGACTGTTATGATATGTAATGTTTCTTGGGGCTAAAAAGATCTGTTTCAAAATTTCTGCAACTGACTTTTTGTGTTTTTGCCAGAGTCTAATATGATAAATATATATAATTTTTTTTAAGAATTTTTTTGTCATACTGAGAAGTAGGGTGGTATCATGGTTAGAAGTCTAGCCTGGTAGTCCCGAAAACCAGACTGCAGATTCTTCCACTGACACATAAGATCAAAGATTTAGAAGTGGAAGGGATCTTAGAAGGTATCTAGTTTAAACCTTTCATTTTACAGATGAGAAAATGAGGACTTAAGAGGTTATATGGCTTTCTGAGATCACAAATTGATCATTCTTTACAGGGAATAAGTGATTTCTGGTTGTGTGACCCTGACCAAGTCGCTTAAGTCTCAGTGCTCTGGACAACTCTCTCTATTTGTAGATGAGTTACTTATCTGGGCAGATGAAAGAAGTTTTTCATTCATATCTAGCTTTCTTCCCTCCTCATCTCTACTTCTTGAACTTTCTTCAAGTCCCAACTACAATCTCCTTTTCCCAATTCTCTTTAATTCTTGTACCTTCCCTCTGTTTATTTCTTATTTATTCTCTACATAGATTAATTGTGCGTAAATGTTCGATATTGTCTCCTCATTAGACTAGGAAGTGAAATGAAAGGACAATTTTTTGCCTTCTTTTTTATCCCCTGGGCTTGGCATAATGCTTGCCATACAGTAAACTTTTAATAAATGTTTTAACAAATGTTATAGTAATTCATAATAAAAATGACATATCAAATTTGAAGGGAGAAATAAAACAAATTCATGTTACTATTTTTTAAGTATGCTAAGTAATATAGAAATTTGAAGAAACAAAAATAATTTCTCATTCTCCTCCCTCGTTTTTGTTTTGTTAAATATTTCTACTAAGTTGAGTCTATTCCACACAATCAATCTTATATTCTACTGAATGCATTAGATTTAAATTTCTTTTATGTGAGTTGGAGGGAACTCAACATGTTTTCCTCTGCACACAAAAAGTGATGAAGATCCTGTTTTATGGGTACACATAATCATTAAAACTAAATTCTCTGTCTCTACCTCTTCACCAAAGCAAAGGGAAAACAACTTCAACTTCATTGCAGTGCTCCTTCTGTCCAAGTTGTCATTGAACAATTAACAACTTTAAATTGAATTGACCAGCTTTGAAAATATCTGATAGCTCATTTATCTCCAGTTTATCTACAAGAATAGGAAAAGACATATTTGAGGAAATGCTTGACTCTATGTCAACTCTATGTCTACTGTTCACTTGATCTACCCTACCAGTATGGTAATTCTTTTAAAAGCAATGATGGTAGAATGAGGTAGGAGTAGCTTGGTGTTGCTTATTTTTAGGCCATTCTGGCTCTTTATGATAATTCTGTCAAGATGTAAAGCCAAGTTCTTGGTATAGGTTTTATAAACTTGATTCACTTCCCTTTACTTACTTTTTTTTTGGAAATTTTGAAATTTTATCTTCCCTAGATCTTTGATACCATTCTTATTCATCATCATCTTGCAAATATCATTGATATTGACTCAGTAATCACATTGGCCCATTTTTAGGACACAAAGATGCAGTTTGACTTTTTTTCAAGAAAGGGAATTCAGAACTGTTTGATGTTCTCTTATTATGTTGAGCATCATTTTTCTAGAGGCAATTTTTTTCTCTATTTCCCACCAAATGTTATTCACCTTGGCAGAGAAAACAGAAACAAAGTGAACAGATCTGATATCATTGTGTTCACAGTCATCATTCCATCATTCCTGGATATCAGTCCTATCCCTTCTTTTATCCTGTTCTATTGTCCAACGAGCTAATTGGACTTTTTTTCCTACTTTTTCTATTCCTTAGTTTTTCTCTCAGCTCATTATGAGTTTGAGCACTTGATACTATCCTTAAAGTACCATATCACGTTTTGCATTTGTACTGTGACCTGTCTTTGCCTCCATCTTACGTCTTTTAAAAGGTAGAGTTGGTTGGAAAGTTTATTTCATGTTCAGACTGTCTCTTTTCAGGTAACTTTCCCTGCAACTTACTGGAATAATTTTTCTGCCTTCAGAATTTCACTTTTGAAATGAAATTCCCTTGGACTAACTTCTCATTTATTAATTTTAGTTCGCTGATTTAAGACAACATGTTTCTCTTGGAAAAGTGCTACATTTGAATTCAGAGGATCTGTATTTGAATCCTGCTTCTGTCCCTTGTATGTGGGCATATGTCCTCTGAAAAATGAGAATCTTGGACTAGATGACTTTAAAGAATCTCCAGTTCAAAATCTATAATAATCTATAATAAATGATGATCCTTTGTATCTTCCTCTGTAAGCACTGAATTCTACTCTCCCCAAATCTAGGGTAGAAGTCACTTTCACCCAATTTTTCTAATATTCCTACCCTGGAAATTATATACTCTCCATTGGTGAGAATCAGATCCAGATGGAAATTTTTACTTGTTGATTTCTCCACCTTTTGAAGAATGAAATTATCATTATTAAGTAAGTCAGCCATAAATTAGCTGGTCTTCTTTTGTCAGAGACAGACCTCCAATCCCTATATCACTACTCTGTTGTGCCTCTGTGTCATATGTGTTAGGATTGTGATATGTTTTTCAAATTATTTATCTGTTTACTCTTTCTTTCCAGGTATTCTGTAACATATGAGAATGTATTTATGTTTCAACTTCCCTTGATGAATCATTCAAATGTTTGCTACAATTTTTTAACTTCCTTAATTCTCCTCTGACTCTCTTCATGTGCATATACTTTTATAATGTACTCTCTCCCTTCTCTCCCTCACACTCTAATAGGCTTAGACCTATTACAAAAACCCCAAACATTCATATAAGAAATATATGCATTTAAATCCTTAGACAATAGACAACATTCAAGACAATCTCACCCAGGAATATCCTTCTGCTCTGTCATTCCACTCTCTCACTGAATAGTTCCTTTTGAGTCCTCCACTTTGAGGAAAGACCAAGGCCAATTGTACATCGTTCCTTTCCCCTGTACTTCACTTTCATGCCCTCCAATGGACCCTCCACTTACTACCTTTTTAAATGTCATTTTTATGTACTATCTTCTTTCATTAGAAGGAGGCTCCTTGAAAACAGGGATTATCTTTGTTGTTGCTCCAATTTCCTAACTTTTAGTATGTTGCCTAATACAAGTAAGTGCATAATAGATTTTTGTTGCCTGCCTGCCTGCCAATGTAACCCAACTCTAGTAAGTCAGTGAAGATACAAAGAGCTACATCAACAGAACGTATAAACAGCTCTTTTGCCTTTAGAATAGTTTAATACTTCAAGCATAGAATCAACAGATATCATATTATCTTGGGACCTTTGTCATTAACATATTGCCACTTTTCATGATTTCAGTATGAGAAAATAATGGCCATTCCTTCAGTTTGTATTGTAAAGACATTTTTGTTTCATTTCTTTTAGTTGAAAATAGTAACAACACAATTCCTTGAGATTTCACTGCCTTTCCTATAGGCTGACTATCTTTTTCAATAATGCAAACATTAACAAATATTTTTCAATCAGAAACCTGTCCAACAGAAAGGCAGTAGAAATATATTTGAGCTGTAAATGTAATTACTGTCTTTTTGACACATTTTTGATCATTTCATTGTCATAATAAACAATCTGGAGCAGTGAGTCAGTGGTTAGGAAAAATATTTTCATAAAGTATATTATGCAAATAGAAAATAATGAAGAATAAACACTTTTTTACATTAAAACAGAAGGTTTGTAGGATGTTCAAAAAAGCATCATGATTATAGGAGAAGAAGGGAGCATATGACATGTTTTGTAAAGAAAAGAAATTAATATTATCCTGTTCAGGTAATATGAACTTCTCTATCCTCAAGATAATGGAGGAAAATTTCTGCAGAATTATGACTGGGAATTCCTTGAATGTATCAAAGAAAGAATATTTGTTAAATGCAGAAAACCAAAGCAATCCTTGTTACAGTAGCAGAAACTCATATCTCAACCCAAGACAATTATTAATGGGGAGAGTATTTTTATGGATATATGATTTAATTGTTGTAGAAGACTCTTAATATTGCAACTGCCTACAGGGATGAAGAATTACAACTTCAGAAAATTGACTATGTTCACTGAGAGTTTACCGTCATGTAATTAGTATATATCACAATTTGAATACAGGTTTCCCTGACTCCAAAACCAACTCCCTATTCATCACACACTGCTTTCTCTCAAGAAAAATATTCAGGTAAATAATATGTGCTGAATCTGATATTGAATGATATCCTTTCTTAAAAAAAGTTTTAATGAAATTACCGTCTACTTACTTCAATTGAATATTTGTATGGTAAAAAAAAATGTGTCTTGTCAAACAAGAATCAGGAGTTCTATATCATGATCAAATCAAATTTGAACATCAAACTGACTTGTGATCTTCTTCATTTTCATATTCTGTCCATTTTTCAGACTGTGTGGTTTTCATTAAAACTGCAACTAATGATTTTTACATGAACATTATCATTGAAAATGACATTTTCAGGTTTTTAGGTTACTAAGGAACATTTGCCTGGAAAACACTAGCACCAGGTGTTTGAATTTTACTTTTGTCCCTGTGAAAAGGGAGGATGTCTCTGCATCAATGTGGGGGGAAAATATGCCTTAGGGTTTCAGAAGTGTTTGCTTATAGCCTGTGGATTGCTGTGACAAATGGTTTTATCATTTTCTCCATGCTAATCCTTCAGTGATTCAAGAATATTTATAGCACTGTTTATTCATCATGTGGTTCCCAAGGAGGAAGAGAAGTAATTTTTTAAATTAAATCTTATTGTAGGCAAGCAATTTCTAACATTTTTTAAAATAATGAAAAATGCATATGCACATTTTTTTTTCTCACTCAAAAATATTGACATCCTGAAACACAATTCAGGTAACCTAAGAAAGCAATTAATTTCAAATGTGGATGAAAATTTTTAAAAGCACAAAGAGGGTTGAGTTTTAATACCATAGGAAAACAATTGTATATTAAACAATAACAGCTGATATGTAAAAAGAGACAATTTTTCAGTTCCTTATTGTCCAGGGGTTAGGAACCACAGTGAAATAGGAGTGATGAGGGAAATCCTCAATTGTTTTGTTGAACGGGAGAACTTTCCATTGAACTAAAAATAATTATAACTGTAATACTAACTGTATATAGTACTTCAAATTTTGCATAGTGCTGTACATATGCTAGTTCAGTTGATTCCCATAACAACCCTTTGAGGAATTTGTTGTTATTTTTATTCCCATTTTACATATAAGGAAATTGAGGCTGAAATAATTTGTCCAAGGTCAATAAGACTTTGTGCTTAGTGACATGGACCTAACGAGGGAGACCCAATGAACTCTTTCGCCCGGTGTATTTACTTATTTTTAACATTCTTTTCTTTTAAATTTTTGAGTTCCAGTTTGTATCCCTCTCTCCTCTCCTTCTCCCATCTACCAAGAAGGCAAACAATATATTAATTACACATGCAAAATAATGTACAACATATTTCCATGTCATACACAAAAAAGTAAAAAAAGTGAGAAAATTACAATTCAATTTGCATTCATAGTGGACCAGATATTTTCTCTGCAATAGATAGCTTTTTTCATCATAATTTATTTGTAATTGTCTTGGATCATTGTATTGGCCAGAGTAGATGAGTTGTTCATGGTTAGACATTATTACAATATTGTTGCTGTGCACAATTATCTCCCACTTCTTCTTACTTCACTTTGTATCAGTTCATACAGGTTGTTGTGGTTTTTTCTGATATTCTACCCCCCTCACTCCCCAACCCAGTCATTTCTTATAGCACAAATAGTACTCCATCACAATCATATGCCAAAACTTATTCAGCCATTCCCCAACTGATGAGCACTTCCTCAATTTCCAATTCTTTGCCACCTCAAAAAGGATGATCTGCTATAAATATTTTTTTTGTACATATAGTGTCTTTTACTTTTCCATTGATCTCTCTGGGGTACTGATATAGAAGTTATACATATTGCTAGGCCAAAAGATATGCACAGTTTTATAACCCTTTAGATACAGTTTCAGATTATTCTTCAAAATGGTTGGGCAAGTTTACCATTCTAGCAACAATTCATTAATCTATTTTCTCACATCCCTTCTGGAATTTGTAATTTCTGATAAGTGTGAAGTGGTAACTCAGAGTTGCTTTAATTTGTCTTTCTCTAATCAATAGTCATTCAGAGCATTTTTTCCTATGATTAGAGTTTTGATTTACTCTTCTGAAAACTTCCTGTCTATATTCCTTGATGATTTATCAATTAGGGAGTGGGTCTTTTTTTTATAAATTTGACTCAGTTCTCTATATATTTGAGATATGAAGGCAACAGAGAAACTTGCTGTAAAATTGTTTGCTAATGCAATGTCTAGGATATCTTTTAACATGATGTAATTTTCCTGATTATCTCTTTTAATTAGGTTTAATTAGCTCTTTTAATTACTTTGGAGGCAACAAGATGGCTCAACAGATAGAGTGCTTGACCTGGAGTCAGGAAAATCTGAGTTCATTTCCAGCTTCAGACTTTAATTATGTAACCTCTGTTTGCCTTAATGTAGTGGAAAAGGAAATGACTAAACATTCCAGTATCTTTGCTGTGAAAAAAACCCTGGGATAGTATTGGCATGCTATAGTTCATGGGATCTTGAAGAGTTATTCATGAATAAATGGCTAAACAAAAACATTTTTGCTTTTGCCTTGTGAGAGATAATGCTTACAATCTCTCTTTTCTATATCCACTAAAGTATAATAGATTCTGTTCCAGCCTTTAATTTTAAGTCTGTGTGTTTTTCTTTTTTAAGTGCATTATTGGATTCTGGTTTCTAATCCATTCTGCTAATCACTTTCATTTTATGAGTGAGCTCATCCCATTCACATTCACATTTATGATTACTAACTTTATAATTCTCTCTATCCTATTTTCTTCTTTTTATCCTTCTCTCTTTTTATCTAGTCCCTCAAAAATCTATTTTTTCTTCTACTACCCCCCTCAGTTTGTCATCTCCTCCCATCCTTTTTTCTTCTTCCTTTCCCCTCCTGTTTCCTTATTATGTCAGTATCGCTACCCTATTTCCCTCTTCAATGAATAAATAAAACAAATAAAAGCCCTGCTTCATAAATAAGTAGAGTTAAATTCACAAATTGGTCATAGTAAAAAAAAAATGTATGTCCAATTCTACACCTATAGTCTTTCACTTCTCAGATAAGCCTTAAGAATGATTCATCTCATGGGTAGGCTGAGTTAATATAATAAAAATGACAATTCTACCTAAATTAATTTACTTATTCAGGGCCAAATCAATCAAACTACTAGAAAATTATTTTCTAGAGCTAGAAAAAATAATACCAAAATTCATCTGGAAGAACAAAGATGCAGAATATAAAGGGAATTAATGAAAAGAAATGCTAGGGAAGGTGATCCATCCCTACCAGATCTCAAATTGTATTATAAAACAGCAGTCATGAAAACCACTTGGTACTGGCTAAGAAATAAACGAGTAGACCAGTGGAATAGGTTAGGTATTCAAGACACAGTATTCAGTGAATATAACAGTCTACCTTTTGATAAACCCAATGACCCCAGCCTCTGGGATAAGAACTCCTGTTTGACAAAAACTGCTGGGAAAACTGGCTAACAGTATGGTAGAAACTGGGCATAGACCAATGCCTGCCACTGTACACAAGAATAAAGTCAAAATGGATACATGATCTAGGTATAAAGACTGATTATAAACAAATTAGGGGAGTAATGAATAGTATATTTGTCAGATTTATGGAGAATGGAGAAATTTATGACCCAACAAGAGATAGAAAACATTATGAAGTGCAAAATGGATAATTTTGTTTACATGAAATTGAAAAGTTTTTGCACAAACTCAATGCAACCAAGATTAGGAGGGAAGCTGAAAGCTGCGAAAGAATTTTTGCAACTACTATCTATGATAAAGGACTCATTTCTAAAATATATAGAGAACTGAGTCAAATTTATGAATTGCTATGAATAGGCAGTTTTCAGAGGAAGAAATTAAAGCTATCTATAGTCATATGAAAAAATGCTCTAAAATCGCTATTGTTTAGAGAGATGCAAATCAAAGCAACTCTGAGGTAACACCTCACACCTATCAGATTGACTAACATGACAAAACAGGAAGATGATAAATGTTGGAGCAGATGTGAGAGAGTTGGAACACTCATTCATCGTTGGTGGACCAGTGAGCTGATCCAACCAATCTGGAGAACAATTTGGAACTATGCCCAAAGGGCTATAAAAATGTGAACAGCCTTTGACTCCCCAATATCATTTCTAGGACTATATCCCAAAGAGATCATAAAAATGGGAAAATATGTAGAAAAATATTTATAGTAACTCTCTTTGTAGTGATCAAGGACTGGAAATCAAGGGAATGCCCATCACTTGGGGAATAACTGAACAAACTGTGGTATATGAATGTAATGGAATACTATTGTGCTGTAAGAAATGATGAACAGGAGGAGTTCAAAGAGGCCTTTAAGGACTTACATGAACTAATGCTAAATGAAGTGAGCAGAACCAGCAGAACTTAGTACATAGTATCAACCACAATGTACAAAGACTATTTTTGGTAGAACTAGCACTTCATAGTAATGCAAGGACCTAAAACATTCCCAATGGACTCTTAGACAAAAATGACATCCACATCCAGAGAAATAGTTATGGACTCAGAGTGAAACAGAATATTTTCTCTTGTGTTTTGTTTTAGTTTGTTTTTTCTCATGATTTCTCCCATTCATTTTAATTCTTCTATGCAACATGACTAATGTTAAAATGTGGTTAACAAAAAAATGCATGTATAGAACCCATATAAGATTGCATGCCATCTTGGGAGGGAGAGGGGAGGGAGGAAAAGAAAATCTAAGACTTACGGAAGTAATTGTAGAAAACCGAAAACAAAGAAATTAATTAAAAAAAAAAGAATTATGATTCCTTACATTCCTCTGGACTCAAAATTGGTCATTTTAAATCAAATTTATTATCTTTAAGAATGTTTTCTTTAGTATTGTGATTAATTTACAGATATTTCTGCTTCTGCTTATTTTACATCAGTTCAAAAAAGTTATCCCAGGTTTTTCTTAATCTATCCCTTTTAATATTCCTTATTATACAGAACTATCCTATTATGTTTGTAATATGTGCCCCATACCTACTCTCCCAACCCCTACTCCTATTGTCACACTTCAGCCCCAGATGACATTTACTAACTTTTCTAAAGACTGTTGGGTAAACCTGTAGGAGTGGGGGTAGGGTGGACGGAAATTGTTGTCTGGTGCTATAACTCATGAACCCCCACTAGTCAATAATTATCAATAATATAAACCAGTCAGAAAAACTTAATCAGATTGCAGTCGGGGATATTTTCTATTGTAGTGTAATTGGTACATTGGTACCACACTCACATACTCTACTCTACCAAAGGTCTGTGACACACCTTTTCACCGGCATATAGAGATACCCAAGTTTTAAAAGGACATGTAGCAAAGTAGTAATTCACAATTATTATTTGCTAGATGTCCCTTTCTCCTCTTTGTATGAGTATTAAAGAATTTCCCCTTATACATGATACGTATTTTTTGCTGGAACCTTTATAGAATCTTGAACATACCTTTCTTTAGTTTTCTTTAGGTGGTCCTTGGCTTCCAATACAGAATGATGCTGTTTCAAAGAACTGCTAAGATGCTGATGGAAAAAAAATTTAAAATTTCAACTAAATCTTCTCCCCTTCTGAATTTCTCTGGGTCCTCCTGTGACCAAAGTAGAAGAGTAGGATACTAAAAATGAGGCTTCTCTGTCCTAAATTCCTTGACTCAATGGTTCTATGTCTCTTTCTCCAGAACTAAGCATTGCTGCTCTTGATTTCAAGGTAGGTGACTGGATATATACAAGTTCTACACATTATGAGAAAGAATGTCAAAAAATCCAAACAGACCACCTATCTCATCTAGCTGAAATGACTTAGAATGATTTATTGATTCAACAGAGCAGGCCAAGATTTTTTTTCTTACTCCTTTGATTGACTGATTTAATCTAGATGTGTTTTCCTGATAAAGTGGGGTGGGGTGATTGATTGATTGCCCTGATCAATTCCCACCTTTACTTATTCATATGCAACATATTTAGCTATTACATGATATGAGCACTCCCTTAGTTTTCAAATATTGGATATAATGAAAAATGATGTAAAGATTTTTTTTTGTAAATATAGATCTTCCCCCTCTAACTTTGATCTTTATTTGGTATTACTAGTTGAAAGGGCAAGCACAGTAGGAGGCATAATTCAAATTTTTTTCTCAGAATTGTCAAAATTCCTGTAATAATTATGACTTTTTAAAAAATCTTTGCTAACCTTATCAGTATGAGGCTGAATCTCAGAGTTGAATTAATTAGAATTTCACTTATTTTAATGATTTAGAGCACCTTTTCATATATTTTTTTACTAACATTCTCAATTTTCATAAACTTCTGCCTTGAAATCTTATAAGAGCAGTGATGGAGGAATTCCTATTCCTGAAGCAAATTAAACTTGCAACCTAAGTACATGGTATTAGGAGACATGTACTTATCTAGTCAAACCTGAGTCTGAAGACCTAGAACTCTGGCTGCCTTCTGCCCTTCTGTTTTCTGAGCAAAGTTCAGTCACTAGTGCTCCTGAGAAATGTATACTTTCTGTTTTGTGGATTAGCTCATGAGTTAGAGAATTTCTGAGTTCCAAAGTCAAATACCAACTTCCTATAGGAAGAAAAAGCTACTCCAACAGGGCCTTTCTTAGGCAAGATGGTGGTCAACATATTCAACCTATATAACACTAGGGTCCAGGAAAGTCAAGAAGTACTTTTATTATCAATTAATAATCAATCAATAAACAATTAAGAGCCTACAATGTGCCAGGCACATAGTTAAGCACTGAGGATGCTAAAAGAGAGCACCTTTCCTCAAAGGCAATGTAATCTAATGGAGGAGAAAACATGCATGCACACATACACACACACACAATGTAAGCTATAAATAGGATTGTTTGCTTAGTCATGTCTGACCCAATTTGGAGTTTTCTTAGCAAAGATACCAGAGTGGTTTGCCATTTCCTTCTTTACCTAATTTTACAGATGAGGGAACTGAGGCAAACATAGTTAATTAATTTCTCAGTGTCACACAGCTTTTAAGTTTCTGAGGCTGAATTTGAATTTCAGGAGCTTAATCTTTTTGACTCCAAACACAGAAGTCTATCCTCTGCATATTAACTGTTTCCATATACAGCATACATAGGAAATAATTAAAAGAGGGTGTAGCAGTAAGCAACTTAAAATACATTCTTAATTCTGCATTCATCAAAGGAAAGCAACTTTCAATGGGTTTACAATTACTTTACTCAAGCACATGTATCAATCCTTTAGTCAAGCACAAATATCAGTCACCTAGTTCAGTGGAGTCAACACCCTGAACCCAAAAGTAATCAACAGATATGGCTTCTACCATCTGACCATAATTCAACAGATAGCTGTACCTGTCTGACCAGTTATCCAGAGAAAGAAGCACAACATCTGAGTTCTCAAAGCCAGAGGAGGGGGTGGGTCTTCAGAGGCTTCCCAAAGTCCTCATCTGGCCCAACAAATACTCTTACAAAAACTGAGCCCAAAATAAACCTCACCCTCCAGGTATTTATACACTTTTTAGAACCAGAGAGCATGATCCTTTGACCCAGTACCTCAATAGAAAAAAAAAAGGTACTTGGGACCCTCCTACAAAACAACTCTACCAATCAAGCTTGCCACAATGGGTAGACCCATCAGTGGATGGGAAAGATCCTCCTCAGTCACATTCAAATAGAAGCATTATACTTCTTGTATATTAAATTAAATTAAATAAATAAAAATAAGTTAAATAAAAAGTATATTAAATAACTATTCAGTAGTCCTACAAAAGGTCTTCACCATTTTAGAAAAGTATAATGGATTATTTGACTATTCTATGATTTCTGTATTTGTCCTTGTAAGTCCTTTGCATCTTATGCAGTTTCTGTGTGAGGGAATTAAAAAAAATATTCTGTACTCAGTACCCAAAATAAATATTGAATATCGTAGTGGAACTCTATTAATCACCTTTGGGGACTTTTTTGGACATTAATCATATTTATATTTTGCTTTAGAGATTTTCTGAGGAATTAAGTATGTACATTATTGAGCCAAAGAAAATCTGTCCCCATTGGGAGACATGTGAGATCAAAGATCCTAGAGAGACAAGGTACAGGATGCTTAATTTATTCTCTTTAAAACATGTAACATGCTTAGTTTATTTTATTAAAGCTATGTAAAAATCTCTAGCTTCATTGGCATGGGTTCATTTCTTCTCATGAGACTTTCTCCACAAATACAGATTTTAAAAAGTATGAGATAATCTGTAGGCAGCTGCCCTACCATCTCCTTTAATTCCTATCACAATTGTGTGGTCTAAGTAATTCAAGTATTATCATACCCATTTTATGAATAAGGGAACTGTAAATTAGAATAAATGTAAAAGATAGAATTCAGATCTAGTTCTTGTAATTCCAAATACATTGCTCTACCTACTACATTATATTTCAAAGAAAATTAAAGTTAAACATGTTTATGAACATATGCTTAGATATATAATTAAATTGTTCTGTAATCCTATCATTATGGGCATTTCCCCTAATACTTGTTTCCATAGTGTGAAATTTTGTTCGTACTTTTCTGAAGATCCTCTGATCTTCATCATGCTAGAAGTAATTCTTTTAATATTTTGTGAGTACGACTAAAGTTGCAACTAGGTGTCAATGGATAGAACACTGGGCCTGGATATAAGAAGAGCTGAATTCAAATGTGACCATTGAGACTTACTAGTTATGTGATCCTTTGCAAGTCATTCAGCCTCTATTTGCCTTAATCCACTGGATAAGGAAAGAGCAAACCACACCAGTATCTTTGCTAATAAAATCCTCATGGACAGTATTGGCATGCTATGGTCTACAGGGTCACAAAGAATTTGGAATGACTAAACAACCAGTAAAGAGCTCAGATTGTGCATTGCTTATTCTTTACCTTTGCTTTGAGAGCCAGCCATTTAAACCCTGGTGCCTATATATTAGGGATATATGGCTTCTTCCTGGAAGATCATCACTGACACCTGCCTATCCCAACCACAAGTCTTTTCTGGGATTTAGATTCCTAAAAGAATGTGTTGTTTTATTGTTCACTGGTATATTGTGTTCCTAGATAAGTGTTAGTTCTAGGAAGGAGAAATCTTGCATTTTGGGAAGTGACTTTTCCATGGGTAAGTATCAAATTATTAATGTCATACCAAATTTCTAGGCATTTGGGTGTCACACACCCTCCCAAACTACATCTTACCAATTCACTTGAAATAATAAGATCCTCTTACAAAAACCTCTGGGAATGTTACTGTTTCTGGGTCCTAACATTAATGTGAACTTCAGTGTTAACAGGGCCCAAGAGCATTAGGGTGAGGGTAAGAGTAGACATGAGAATGATAGGAGGCCAAATCATAACAGGATGTTCATTAAGGAAAGCTGGAATATGTCAAGGAGAAACTCCTCTTATTTATAAGAGTAGAAGTCAATTGAGTCAACCAATCAAATTATCCTAAAGTAACCAACAAGTTCTTATGCCCTGATACTGTTTTCAGATATTAGGGCAAAACACATCTAGATTGAAACCATCAATCAGATTATCAACTAGGTGTAAACAAGTCCTGGATATCCCTGATATTTCAACTGATTGTGAAACAAAGTCAGTCTGGATTAGTTAATGAATTTGGTCACACCCTATGGAGTTTGTATTAATCTAGTCAACTAGTTTGAAGTGCAGAATTCAAGTATCTAAATATTAGTGATTATATAAGCTTCCAGCCAAGCTTCACAGAATGAATCACTGAAAGAGAGTATATATAAAGTGAATGAAAAGAATGTATGTCTTGGGCAGAAAGATCTTGTGAAGTTCAGAGGGTCAAATTAACTTTTTCATTGTCATCCAAGTTGTGTCCTTGTGATAAGAACAACTCCAGTTAGTGTCTGTGTTGTGAATCTGTTGATGGGGCATGATGAAGAAAAGCAGATACTAGATTTTATGTGGTGTCCAAGATAAGAACTGCCTCATATATAAGAAAAACTTCATGATTGCCCTATGAAGGAAAAGAGAATGTTTCCAGCAAATGGGAACTATGAATTACTCTCTGTTGCAAGTGCTCTCTAGGCTTTAGCCCACTCTCCTCCAAACTATGTACATCCTGGATGAAGGGTGTGTCCTATACTTTTAGGGGGATAGTTTTGTACAACTATGACAAATATACCACCAGAGTAAATACTTCTTTCTAAAAATTAAATCTGGCCAACTCATTGATGTCAACTCACAATCAATGTGGGGAACACACAAATAGAGGCTTATGTACTTTGGCAACAGATAGAAACATCTTTAGCCTAAAGAATAACCACAAAGTATTGAGTGAGATGTTACAGCCAAGCTCTGGGGTGAGGAGGATATATGCTAGACTATATATGTTAGACTTAAAATTTTGCCTAGGATCCTAGGCATATAGTCATGTTGGAAATTATCTTACCACTTTGAGATTTGGTGCTATGTGCAGGATAATCTGGTTATTTTAAAAGAGACATTTTTTTCCCTAGGAAGAGTGAACATGAATATAAGGGCATTTACTTTTTTCTATACCTTCATATCTCTAAGCATTGTCGATGCACCTTAAGTACTCCTAGGCTTTGATGTTGACTTTGTTATGGGCCCTTATGATTTTGGAGCCTTTCTAGATGTCCCACTGATGAATTCCTATATGTATTGTATCTTCTAATTAGTGTGTGAGCTACTCAAAAATAGAGATTCTCTTTTTCTCTTAATAGTCTGAGTACTTAGTAATGAAAAATGCTTAGTACATGGTAAGGATGTAATTAATGTTCCTTCCTTCCTTCCCTGTATGATTGCATGTTTAAGATTTATAATAAAAAGCCAATGACTTACTTGTGTAGGCTATGAAAATTGGAGAACTACAACCTTATTTATGTACACTTTTTTGAAATCACTGCCTTCAGACAAAGTATGGTTTGATCTATATATGTGGAAAGTAGGCATGAGGAAATTGCAGCTCATTTGAAACATTTGAGTATTGAAAGCAATTACTTTATGTGGGCAGATATGAATCTCAACATAGCAGCTTGTCCTTTATTTACATATTATTTTATATTAAAATCTAACTTTTATTAAGTTGTGAAAATAATCATTGAGTAAAATGTTGGGCTTCAAAGCAAACAAAAGAACTAAAAATCCTAGGACCATTATACTTCTTCCCATTGTGTTAGTATCACTCACACAGTGAATCTTAAGCACATAATTTACTAATTTCATTTTTTGTCTTATTCAGGTCATATCCTCAACAGTTTCACAGTGAATTCTTGTGTGAAACATGAACTTTTGTAAGGAAAGCTCATATTTCTGGGATAGTCATAAGTGTTTGTTGGAAGCAGTAACTCCAACTACCACACTCCAACATAATCTTGATTTCTTTTGTTGTGTAGTCAATATGTCTCCAGTTATACCTTTAAGTCACAAAACTGGAAAATAGAACTGCAGCTTCCTAACAGGATTTCAAAATCTTTGGGTCTGAAGAGACCAACGAGAAATACATGTTGTTATCTTTTTTCCAATTATATAATATGACTGTAAGACAGAAGACTAGATACTTTCTCTGATTTTCATGACCCAAACATATCCAAAATGGGAACTATATACAAGAAATAATTTCAAGAATAATTTCAGCTCTCTCATTGATTGAGACCACTAAGATGCATAAAGTGGCAAAAGACAACAATAACCACAAAAAAAACCATATTATCATGA
The DNA here is from genome assembly GCA_028658325.1 of Potorous gilbertii. Lineage (NCBI taxonomy): Eukaryota > Metazoa > Chordata > Mammalia > Diprotodontia > Potoroidae > Potorous > Potorous gilbertii. Next base: position 103,938,655 of record CM053772.1, on the reverse strand, counting down.
ATAATAGCAAAGAAAGATGATCCCTAACATGCATTCTCAACCACCCTTCTTGTACCACTCACTACATTCTGGCAAAGCACAAGCTAACCTGTGAGGGTACAAATTAATTCAAGTCTATATAACACTGTTCTCCTTCTTACAGTGCTGTGGAAATACAAAAGCCAGATGCCTTACTCTGACTGGGGAAACCAAAAGGTAGCACTTTGTGCTCTAACAGTGCTCACCTAAAGAATTGAAATAGAGAGGGAGCAAGAGTAGAATATCAGCAGGTGTGGTGCATGTGAGGATCTAGTAAGCCTGAGGAAAATAGAATTAATATATTACTGGGGTCATTTTGGTCCCTCCCAGAACTCATGTGTGCCAGAAGATGAGGTCAATGAAATGTGAGTTGGTCAGCATTGGAGGAGACTGAGACACCTTTTAGATGAAGTCCCACAGAAATTGTATTTAAAAGAAAGGTTCAAGAAAGTGGGCAACAAAGGAAAAATAGAAGGTTAAAAAAAATTCAAAAGATCTCAGGAGGAAGAAAACTCAGTTGAAGACCTTAAGTACAAGCAACAGGGAATATATTAATAATGTCCTCTTGATAAAGTGAACAAGTCAAAATATCTAACAATGAATGTTGCAAGACAAAGGAAAATGAATCAGCACTTGAAGAGGCAGAGCACCCTTCGAATTCCTAAGAGACCATGGAACCACAATAGAATTTTTCTTAGTGGCATAAAAGAAAAACCTAGGTTGTAAAATCAGAATTTATGGTCAATATGGCAGAAATAACAAAAGAGAGAGAATAACTGGCTGGTAATGCAAATACACAGAAATGAAGGACAATCAGGAAGAGGAAAATTAAAAAAAATTGCATTAAAAGAAAACTTGATCTACATAGAATTGAAAATATATTTATCTAGAAGATGAGAGTCATAGATAATAGGTCTATCAGAAGAACACAACATTCAAAAACACTGAGCGTCATAATGAAGGAAATAATACAGGGAAAATGTCCAGAACTTTTAAATTCAGAAAACAAAGTGTCAATTGAAGAAATTCACACATTATCTCCAGGAGGAAAAAAAAAAACCAAAAGCAAATAAAACTATGCTGCAAACTCTAAGACATATAGTAATTAAATTTAAATATTCTAAAAACTAATAACAAATTTTGCAAATATCCAGGAGAAAGATTTTCAGATAAAAAGGAAAAGAAATTCAAGTAACATAAAATTAATCTGCAATGATCAAAAAAATGCAGGAAGGAATAGAATAATGTATTCTGATGAGTAAAGGAACTTAAGATCTAACCCAAGGAAGTCTAAGATGTAAACCAATACCTTGGGGAAATACAGAGACTAAATAAGCATGTGAGGGCCATGAATCAGAGACTAAGTATTAGAATAAAGAATAGTTCTTTGATAAAACCAAAAAAATGATATCATTAGTTAATTGTATTAAAAAAAGGAAAAAAATGAAAATGGTAATTCAAGAAGTTGAAAATCACAACAAAAGCAGAAAAAATAATAAAAAGTATTGGTACTGTGCACAGTTCTGTAGTAGAGAAATTGAGACTGCAAAACAAAGGAATACTTCCAAAATTATAAAATACACAAATTAATAGAAGACCAAATGGATTTAAATAATAAAGCTTCAGTGAAATAAATAAAAATAGTTGCAAAGGAACTATACTGACAGGTAGGGGAACACCCTATTATTGTATGATCAATTATTCAGATCAATTATTGTATGAAACCTATGTAACAGTAAAATGAATAGTATATTTTAAATTATTTAATGAGAATGGATTACAAATTAAGTGTTAAATAAGTCCTTTCTTAGTAAGAGTTATAAGGTAGGGTGTTCTAGCAGGGCTCTAGAACTCTCCAATAACCCTTCTAGTCCAGATATTTCTGCCCAACTTTTCGTTTTCTTTCTTTTTTCCTCTCTCTCTCTCTCTCTCTCTCTGTGGCTCTGTCTCTGTCTCTCTCTCTCTGTGGCTCTGTCTCTGTCTCTCTCTCTATCTCTGTCTCTCTCTCTCTCTCTCCCCTAGACTGAAAGCACAGTGGCAACATCTGAGTTCAATCTCAATCTGATCAGCAGAGATCAGATCACTTTTTACAACGGAACTATACTGGTTCATTTTCATTAGGTAGCCTGGTAGTCCTCTGCAGCAGGAAGTGAGGGGCTCACCATATTTGTGCACACTTACTGTGAATATCCAATTAGCTTTAAAACTATTGTGCCTCAAAACTCCCAAACTCAAGCCTTCCACAAACTTCAGAATCCTCAGCATCATGGAGAGCACATTTGGCCTCTGTTCCACATTCTCTCTCCACAGATATACTTAGTCAAAACCTTTATGCATTTTAAATAGAAGAAAAGGAATCAAATACTAAAATGCAATATAATTTGAAATGTCTATCTAATGTACAATGTTCATAGTGACACCGATTAATGCAAACACTGTCTAATCTAAGGTGGGCTTTAAGAATATGTTAAACTACTAAAATTTTCCTCAGAGATGCAACATTTTTGGAGTAATTTTAATTTATATCTGAGATCAAGTGTAGGATCACACTGAAATGGATTACTTCCAGAATGTGTACTTTATTTTTCTATCCCTGACAGAATCAATTCATTCTCCAACAGAAGCCATTTAATTGTTCCTATAAAGTAAAATGACACCTATTTTAAAAAAGTAGATGTCAATCTCCATTTGATAAATTTTAACTGAGTTGAAAGAGCATCAAAATGGTACTAATGGACAGAGCACTGAGCTTGGAATAAGGAAGACATCTTCATGAGATCAAATCAGGTCTCAGACTCCTATGGGCCATTTGATACAGGGCAAATCACTTAACCCTGTTGATTTCTTCATTTATAAAATGAACTGGAGAAGGAAAGGTAAATTGCCCCAGTGCCTTTGCCAAAAATACCCCAAATGGGTTCACAAAGAGTCAGACACAACTGAAATGACTCAAGAACAACAAACAAAATTAGTTTATTCTAAATAAAAATTAGTTTAATTCTAAAAAAAGAAGAGGAAATACTATCTTGAATATCAATGATAAAAACACCTACACCCTAAAGCATAAAACAAAGTTATTGTTTTTTTAACCTATCTCTTATGAAAATAATGCTAAAAGACAAAGAAAGAAATATTAAATTGTACCTCTCTTATTTTAGAATTAATTGTTTTGTGGTTGAAAGTGTAGATATGTAGAGCATTTAAGGATAATTCCCCAACTTCAAATATTACAAAGGCAACGCAACCTATAAATCAAAGACTGTTGACATATCAGTCATCGCAGAGTTTGTAAAAGTTAGTGCACAGGTTTTGCAAGCATTAATTTATTTCCTTATAAGAGATAAAATTGATATATTACATTATATTATAACCACACGTCAAAAAAAATCAGTATTTAATTTTAGAAACTCAACTGGATGAGATTATAAAGTATTATTTCTATATTCAGTAATAAAATCCTCAAGTTAAAGCTTCAAAATGTGTGCATGTATACAGACACACACACACATCTGTGAAGTTATATGTATATTTATGTAATATTTCTAGTGATGGCAAAAATCAGTATCATGAATAAAAAGTATGACTTAATAGAAATTCCTAAATATTTCCACTCTTAGGTCCCTTTCTTGCCCTTGTCTTTAAAACTATGATATTTCAAAAATAGTGTACCTAGCTGAAGAAGAATGTGCTCCTTCTCATGAGTATGTTTTGGAGACTGTCAGTGAGGTTACACTTCAATGAATTTCAATTAAATAGGGTACTCTCTCTTGCTAATGTAGATGTTTAGTCAAATGTGGGTATAAGAAATACAAAACACAATATTTGAAATAAAACTATCTCTAGTCAAGTTATTCTGTCACTTTGAAGAATGGCTCAATTTTGCTTTGCTGTTGAGTATATCAATATACCATATCACTGTCATGCTCTCAGTGTGACTGGAATATTGTAAATAGATATGGGCAATGGGCAATTCAGTTCTAATAATTTGTTTTACTAAAAGTGACAGAGGTTTACAACTCTAGCACAATAATAAAATTTCTTAATTCAAATTGAAAAATAGAGGTAGTTGAGCAAGATTAGGAAGACAAAATTCAAATAGGAAAGTAACCCTAAATTTAATCCTCCTGAATACACCCTATATTGTTTTGGTGGGGGGCTTAAAATAGTCATTAGAATAGGAATCTTATTCACATCAGCCTCATTGTTGAGGTTTAAATTATAAATTATAAATGAAATATAAATTATAAAGGAAAATCAAATTCCATATTACAAAAAACTGTATCACTAATGATGCACACTGAATAAATTTAGGTCATCTAACTGATCCTAGACATCTGAAAGAAAACAGAAAAAAAAATCAATCAATCATTCTGACATTCTAATTATAGGAAAAGAAAGAGTCCTGGATTAGAAATTAGGGACTTAGGATCTAGTTTTTGTTGTCCTGCAGACTAGTAGTAGAATTTGGGGCAAGTCCCAGCTTTCTCATCTGTACATCTCAGCCGTTGCATTGTACAAAATGTAAAGTCCCTTCTAGTTTGAATGTACTGTTTCTGTAGAAAACCTCGGGTGATTGAATGTGTATTTCAGTGAGGTTTTTTTTTTTTTGCACATTATTTTAAACTAGACAAAACTATTCTCAATGTTCAATACCTCCTTCCTATTTGAATTTATTCATCAAGTACTGCTGCTTTTCTTCAAACATTAGTGAAATGGGTACTTCATGTTCACTGGAGGTAAGAATAGCTGAAAAATTTATGGCTGATCCCTAAAGTATGAAAATATTTACTGCTTCCCTGGGAAGTGTACCATTAGAATAGACATAGAGAGCAACTCAGAGACAATGTGACAAGAGAGAAACCAGTTTAATTAAGAGTCAGGTCTCATGAGTAGCTATTTCTTATTCTAAACTGATTGTTTGAGAACAACTTCCCAATTTTCTCTTGTTATTCCCAGAGGAACAAAGACAACCAGGCACCAAACTAGAGTCTCCTAATTCTCAGGGAGCACAGATATTCTGGGAGAAAAGGAGCTGATCCTTGATCTAGACCTCTTTAAAAAAGGAAAGATTTCAGAAGGTTCATTCATAAATAGAGAACTGGCATCAAATTCCTGGAAGAGCCATAAAAAAGATCAAGAAATGGCTTATTGTTTCAGTTTGTCTGGAGCATAGATTGTATATGTGTGTGTGTATGTGTGTGTAAAGTAAGGTTGGAAAGGTAGGCAGAAGTCAGTTTATAGAGAATTTTGAATGCCAGGAATTTTTATTCTTTGTGTCAGGAGTTCTTTTGTTTTTGTGTGGGTGTACCATAGTCCCTTATAGAAGTGTGGTTAGACTTTTGCACTCCTTTTCAAAATTAATGTTAAAATACGTAGGTTTACAAAGGAAATGAATATTAAGTTTAGATATAATTTTTTCCCAAGTTCAAAGACACCTCAAAATGGACCCATGGCCTCCTAAGTTTCCCCAAATGGAAGTATTTGTGCTTCAGGTTTTGGGGACTCACAAAATATTTTAAAGACATAGAGTGACCCAAGTAGTAAAATGTAAACTTTTTCTTCTTTTTGTATCCCCAGTACCTACAACAGCAGGCACTTAATAAGTCCTTGTTGAATTGAGTCTTTGAATCAAAATGAAAATTGCTTCAACTGTAGTATGAGAGATAGATTGGAAAGGAGAGAGATCAAAAAGGAAACAATTCCAATAAGAAGGGACAAAATAGGAGTTGTATGAAGAGACTATTACAAATGCAGAGAGAAGGAATTCACTGACCAACTTCTATGGGGAAAAATGTATAGAAGATGGAAGCAAATAGGCCAACAAAGGATGAATATTAGAGCATGACAAGCCTATAAATTAGTGCCAGCCATGTTAAAATCCAGAATGGGCTGAGGATGGTGAAGAAACTTAATAAAAACAAAAATGGTTTTTATTTTATTTTGTTTATAGCTAAATTTGGAAGCAACATGGGCGTAATAAAGACAAATACCACTGTATGACTCTAGACAATTACTTGACCTTTCACTGTAGCCAGGATCCAATACTATGAATTTCAGAGAAGGTACTTTATGCATTTTCAAAGGGAATGTCTTCATTGGGTGAGTGGAGGTTCCAACACCAGTGAAATCTCAGGTCTAGACAAAAGTGAGATAAAATGCAGGATCAGAAAAAGGAAGCCATTGTTTGAGTGCATGAGGTGATGGTAAATGGCAATGGAGAATTGACAGAACTCTTCAATTATTATTTTACTTCTCCTCTTTGTCAAAGAGATTGACCTCTGTGCAACAAATGACCAAACCAAAATGAGTAACAGAGAGCTACTACCCAAGATAAGTAAGATTTTAGCACCTAGTTGCTCTTGATGAATGTGCATCACCTGAAACAGATGAAATACACCCGGAAAAACAGATGTGATTACTGACTTGTTTGGATATTTGAAAAATCTTGTAAAATAGGATAGATAACACACGAAGTAGAATGGGAAAATGTCTTATTTTTCAAAAGGAGAAGAAAATCTGCAAACTATATAAAGCACCCTTTCTATGCCATTCCCTCAACCTTCACTTGCACTCTCAGGATGGGTCTCTAAGGATTTCCAGATACCTCAGCATCTAGAGGGTAACCCTATGAGTCTACACTCAACATAATAGATCAAAAGCTCTCACCAGCATGATTTTTCTTTATTATAAACCAGTAAACTCAATCATCTTTTAGCAAAGGCATGTAATCATGACTTAGAAAGAATAGTATTTAAAAACATTACTCTTGTAACCTTGGGGTACGCTCTCTCAAAATACAGTATCTATGAAAGAATGGGCTCACACTTAGAGTTTAATGCTAGTGGGAGCATACTGGTAAAATGTATATCTCTTGGTACTTCAGAACCTAGAAATTCTTTCCCTTTTCATAAAATATCCACAGAGCTCCATTTGGGTATAGTATCTCTACTAAAAAGGTTGTTCTGTTTTGTCTCTATAGCTTTTCTTTCAGTTGCCTGGGCTAGTTCATTGAATCTGCTTCCTCTCATGGACAAATAACTCTGTATTTGTGTTTGTCTGGGGTGTGTGTCTCTGCTCCCTGCTGTAATTATGAGTTGATGAGCTCCCTTTCAAAACCACATGGCATAGGGGAGAGGAAAGAGAAATTCTCCCATTTTCTCAAAAGATGTCCCATATTTGCAGCTCTAGACATTTCAACTCTTGAATTTAGAAATTTATGAAATGCTTAGCTATCTAAAGCCCAGAGGTAGGGTTAATTTGTTTGCTGAACCAATTCCAATTGTCTTCTAAAATGAATTAGAGGGGAGTTCATGTCTCACAAATACATCAAGGAATAAATCTATACAGTCAATTTAACAACTCATTAACACCTTGTGGATATATTGGGAGTATGCATCTTAACTGAGATTAGGGGGGGAAGTAATAGATTCCTTAGATTTTAGTCAGTGATTTTACTTTGATTCCTGGGGAAATTCAGGACAAGTGGAGATGGTTAGTGAACATGAAAACAGGGAAGTGCAGAGTAGCTTCATCAAGAATAGTGCATGGCCAACTAACCTTATTTTTCTTTTTGACAATGTTATTAAACTGGTAGATGAAGAGAATGATATATAGTTGACTGAGATTGGAGCTAAAGCATTTGATAAAGTATCTCATTCTATTCTTGAAGAAAAGATGGAGAGATATGGACTAGAAACAAATACAATTAAATACAATGAGAACTCATTGGATGACTGGATTAAAGTTATAGCTTTTAATGGTTCAATACCAACATGCTAGGAGCTCTCCAGCAGAGTATGACAGGACTTTATGACTTGAAGAAAGGTATAGATGACATTGTCACAAAATTTGTGGATGGCAAAATAGTGTAGAGGATTAAAAAATATACTGGTCTTGGAATCAGAAACATTTGGGTTCAAGTTTCTACTTTGAACTGATTTAGCAAAACTAAATCACATTAGGATTCTTTCCCTTAAATGTCTCAGGTTACCCAATTTGACTACTGCTATGCAGTAACTTTTATTAGTTATTTGTGTACTTACCTCAAGTAGGGTGTACATACACACATGAATGCATGTACAGATATACCTATATGCACATGTATGTGCATGCACACATATTTGTGTGTGTATCTTCATACACCCACACTGCCTAGTATAATGTAATGCATGGAACTTGATTAAGTTAAATTGAATCAAATTATATTAGAAGTGAGAAGAGTTGTTACTTAGGAGCACAACAAATAGGTTAATTTGGCAAAAGTGCAGATTATGTAAGAAGAAAATTTATCCTCTGACATTTTGTAAGGAAAAGTGCAATCTCAGAGGTACTACTAATTTTCAATATGGAAGTTAAAGGGAGCCAAGGTCTTTTATTTGTAGTATCTTTCCTCTATAAATTGAATCTTGTAAAGAAAATGTTTGCGTTTATTATAGAATTTAATTCTGATTTCTATTACACTGTTTAAGAGTATGTTTTTCTTCACTTTGATTGTAACTTTTATTTGAGGAAAGCAAGGGGATTGAGAACAGATGAGAGTTCAGTCTTCATTTATGACCATATATATGTAGACTGCTTTTTCCCCTAAGCGATATTCCACTCACACAATGCAGACGTCCATTATATGATATACTTTGTAGAATACTTGACTCCTCAAAGGACCACATGGACCTTTGCAAATAATTTGAGCCATCCATCACATTAGAACTTTTTCCAAATTTCTTTGCTGCATCTGTTACCACTTCATTCCATGATGGTATTGTATTGTTTAATTGTCTTCATATATATTTTTGGTAAATGAAGAGTAAAATTGGTGCTTCTAGACTTCAATTATTTATATATACATATATGTATGTATATATATATATACATATATATATATATATGCCCTCTTTGTTGCTAAGCAACCATCAGACCCTACAGCAACACGCACACAAACACACACACACACTTCCCCATTTGTCATCCCTCTATTTCTGGTAAGCACCTCATAAATTTATAGCCACTTTTGAATTTAAACATACTTCAAAATTGATTTCTTTGAATAGCACAGTTATCCATTTTAAGAGAGTACATAAAGTGTAACTGACAGTAAAAGTAAGGTTTTTTTTCTTTAATATCTTGGCCTGTTCATCAAAAGGCTTCTTTCTATTCCTCTGTGGACTCTTTAAAGATCACATTTCTGTGTAATTATTTTAAATAGCTCCTTTTAAATGGATGCCATAAATAAGAATCATAAAGAAATAAGAGTACCATAAATAAGCTTTTTCATATCATGACTTTAAGCAAAAATAATCAGTCAGTTCTATTAGCTATGCTAACGGGGAAATGATAACATGGAGAAGTATTTAACTCATAGCTAATTCCCAAATTCTGTTATGTTCAAAAACATTTTGTAATAAGTGAAATAGTTTAGTCTTCATGTTGCACCTTGAATCTTTACCTGATAACACGGAACAAAAATGACTAATATAATTCTATCATTTTCCTTCCCCCTTTTCATTACTGATAATGGCACTGAGGAGAAACTAAATGCTGAAACTCTTACAAGAAGAAGCAACAAAGAAATTGTATAATAAAATGGACAATAAGATTTTTTTTAATATCAATTGCATTTTTTATTGCATTTGGTATTTAAAAGCCATTACAAAGCTGTCAGGTATAGAACAGTTACCTTAAATGAGAAAGACAATAATAAGGTGCTAACATATGCCAGTCATTGTGTTAAGCACTTCACAATTATTTGATTCCCTATAATATCCCTAGGAAGTGAATTCTACCACCATCCTCTTATAGAAAACAAATAGAACTTTCCTCGGGACCATATGGTTAAGAATTTTCTTAATGTCAAATGAAAATATGTAAACGTTTCATAAATATATATGTACATATATATGTATATGTGTGTGCATATATATATATATGTGTGTGTGTGTGTGTGTGTGTGTGTGTGTGTGTGTGTGTGTGTGTGTGTATTTCAGTACTCCTGGCTTTTTAAAAGGAAATATTTTGCACAAATTCATATATTCTCTTAAAAGACACCAAAATGAATGTGCATTTTATTCCTTCCTTTAGTCGATTGTGATGAGAGTAAACATCATGTTTTTTCTCTCACCTAACCCTCTTTTTCCCTCCACTCAAAAGTCTTTTGCCTCTTTTATGAGAGATGATCTGCCTCATCCCATTTCTCCTCCCAATATATTTCCCTCTCACCACTTAATTTCATTTTTTTAAGATATGATCCCATCGGGGGCGGAGCCAGGATGGCAGAGTAGAAAGACTCACATATGCTAGCTCCGAACCCAAAGCCCATAATTACCTATTAAAAGAAATCCCAACAAATTCTGGAACAGAGGAGCCAGGCAGCAACGAGGTGAAGGAGGTTTCCATTCTAGAGAGTCCTGAAAAACAGAGCCCAAAGGTCCATCACTCACCGGATGGGAGCAGAGCCTAGCCCTGCCCTGGCTGTGTGGCATCAGGAGGAGTCAGCAGATCCAAGCAGGTGTCAGGGACAGAATCTCCAGAGGCCACGAAGGTCCCTCCACCCATAGACTCACAGGTCAGTGAGAGAGATGGGCTGAGAGGGGAGCGGGGTGTCTCTGGGACTCAGGCCTCCTCGGGAGGTGGCGGCAGCAGCAGCAGGAGGCCAGAGGCTCCCGGAGCAGGCAGGAGCACAGCAGCAGCTCCATTACAAAAGGTCTCTGCATAAACCACCTGAGGGAACTGAACCTGAGAGGCGGCACTGCCCCCACCTGAGCACCAGCAGATAAGCTCCTATTGAATAGCAGCCAGACCTGCTGCCAAAGCCCTGAGGCTGGGGAGCAGCATTTGAATCTCAGACCCCAAACACTAGCTGGGCAGACCTAGGCCAGGAGTGGAAAGGACTCTCAGAAGTCAAGTAACTGGCTGGGAAAATACCCAGAAAAGGGAAAAAATCTGAGACCACAGAAGGTTATTTTCTTGAAAAAAATTATTCCAACCTTCATCTCTGAAGATGAAGAAGAAAACAGCTTACCATCAAGTAAAGACATAGGAGTCAAGGCCTCTGTATTCCATACATCTGAAATAGGTATCCAATAGGCTCAGACCATGGAAGAGCTCCAAAAGGATTTTGAAAATCAAGTTAGACAGGTGGAGGAAAAACTGGGGAAAGAAATGAGAGAGGTGCAAGAAGAGCATGAAAAACAGGTGAATACCTTAATAAAGGAGGCCCAAAAAAATGCTGAAGAAAATAACACCTTGAAAAATAGGCTAACTCAATTGGCAAAAGAGGTTAAAAAAACCAATGAGGAGAAGAATGCTTTCAAAAGCAGAATTAGCCAAGTGGAAAAAGAGGTGCAAAAGCTCACTGAAGAAAATAGTACTCTCAAAATTAGAATGGAACAGATGGAGGCTAATGACTTTCCAAGACACCAAGAAATCACAAAACAAAACCAAAAGAATGACAAAATGGAAGAGAATGTGAAA
>CM053772.1:103853720-103926671 GCA_028658325.1 Potorous gilbertii | reverse complement strand
GGGGGCAGGGCCGCCTCTCAGGCTCAGTTCCCTCAGGGGGTTTATACAGAGATCTTTTGTAATGGAGCTGGGGTGGAGCTCCAGCCCACTCTGGGAGTCTCTGGCCAAGCTGCCTCAGCCTCTGCCGCAGCAGCCGCTTCCCAGGGGGTCCCGAGTCCTGGAGATCCCCGCTCCCCTCTCAGCCCGTCTCTTTCACTGACCTGTGCGTCTGTGGGTGGAGGGACTTTCGCAGCTGCCGGAGATTCAGGTCCCTGACACCTGCTGGGCTCTGCTAGCTCCTCTCAGTGACGCGTGGCCGGGCAGAGCTCTGCGGCCGTGGCCGGGGGAGGGAAGGACTCCGCTCCCGTCTGGGGTACCTTTGTGGTCGGTTTTTCAGGGCTCTCTGCAACGGAAATCTCCTTCACTGTGTTGCTGCGCGGCTTCCACTGTTCCAGGATTTGTCAGGAGTTCTTTTTACAGGAAATCTATGGGCTGTGGGTTCGGACCTAGCATAGGTGAGTCTTTCTACTCCGCCATCTTGGCTCCGCCCCTCCAGAAAGGGATTTTGTTTGAGCATTTAGTCATGCACACAATAATAGCTTTTGGGGTGTATGGAGTATTCAGGAAAGACTAACACTTCTGGTGAGAGGGCATGCTGAGTCTTTTCAGGACTGCTTATTTATCTTTGGGGTCCACCTGTTACCAAACTGTCATTTGTGCCTCCAATAAACACCAACAAACAGCAGCCACACTACTAAAAACCATCTCAACCGGTAGGCTAAACCAGTCTGAGGTTAACTAAGAGGTTGTAAACTTACTGGTGAGTGAATGGATTGCCTATCCCAAGCAAGTAAAGATTTCTCTTGAGAGAATGGGCTGACAAGAACAATTCTTTTCAACATCAGTGAATGTGGCTGAAGAAAGCTCTGTGGAGCATTTAGAGCTTAGTCAGACATCAAAGATGCCAAGGTCATCTTGCATCCTGGGCTGTTACCAGGCATGCTGACTTGTGTTTTGTCACTGAACTTTGATGTCTGGAGGAGAGAGTAGAGCAGTCAATTTTTGCAACCTTACCTCACTCAAATCCAACTCACATTCAAGTCAAGACCACTCCAGTGATATCATTGGTCTTTTTTGAAAACGGAGGACAAACAACTTGTATGAAATGCAAGATTTCTGAAGAATAAACCTATTTAAACAATCATCATTCACTGCATTAATTATACAATTAGTCAAGGGTTACTAATAGATAAAACTAAGGTAAAGTCTATCAATGAAACCATTAGCTTTCAAATCTTGAATCTAATATATGAAGTTTTATGTGACACCAATAGAGGAGGTATTCAATTCTATGATTCTTTATTGCTGATAGAAGAAGAAAAACAAACCCTGTGGAATCAGTTCCCTTAAAGGGTTCTCAGTTGTAATATAAATTATTATAAGTAGAGGAAATCCAGACATTTAGTTAAAAGATAGAAAGTTTCAAGAGTACTGCAAGTATCTGAAGAATGCTGAAGAAAAATAGATTTGAATGCTTGGCCTAGGAGATCAGAACTATAAATATTGACTGAAAAAACGCAGATTAAGGCTTGATATGAAGGGAAAAATAAACAAACTCTTCCTGATATTTGAAGGAAACAAAAGTGAAATAACTGACAGAAGGAGAAATAAGCCTTTTCCTCTATGGAGGACAGCAAGCAGAGACTGAATGACATCTAGCAAAGAACACCAGGGGGAAATTGTAGTCAAAGATGGATTGGGTTAAATGGTTTCTGACGTGTCATTTAATTCTCAGATTTTGTGATTTAATAACTCTAGAATCCCTTTGACCTATCACAGGAACACAAATGAGATGAAAACACTATGAGCTGCTCAAAAAGAATAATATTTCACTGTAGTGCTCCGTAGAAGTACATGACAGATGGATCATCGTGCATTTCCTAATTGCTGTTCTCATCTTTAGTCATTAGCTTGTACTGGTTGGTATTTAATGGTGACATATACAACTTTCTATTTGTCAGGATCTACTTTGGGTACACAGCTTAAACACTTATAAAATGTTTTTGTTTTACTAAGTGCACCTGGCTTTGGGATTATCTCAGACTAAACTTATTATGTGAGTGAGGAAAAAAGGAAAGTAGCTGCCTAATTTTTGTTAATTTTATGAATATAATAAAATATTTAAAGCTTAAGCAAATTATATCTTTGTATGAGAAAGATTAATGACAGACTACATTAATAAGCACAGAATATGTTAAATCTGCCCCTGTCTTCCTATCACATACCGATATTAATCACATTTGAAATAATCTAGAATATAAAACCTGTACTCAGTAGGTTTCTATGTTTGCAGTATTGAATATACTCCAAAGGCATAATGGAAAGAATGATTTATTACATTTTCACAAGGTATCAAATCATTTTGTTAGCAATGATTCATGTGAAAAATAAATGCTATGCATTTCTTAAAAGGATAAAGTAAAAATTAACCTTGAAATTAAGATATAAAATTCTTATCAGTTATCAATGACTTTTTCTTTAGTATTGAATTGTTTTGTCAAAAAATACTAAGACAGAAAATATTGAAAGCCCAGGAATAATAATACGTCTTAAAGATCTGTTTATTATGAAGGGCCTTGAATTGTGGAATACCCAACCCCAAACCTAGACTATCTACTCCTCTTTACCTTACATGTCATGGGACACACTCTTCTTGCTCATGAGACCACAAACAACAAACACTTATTCTCTTCTCTTATTTCCCTAATGGGTGCTCCCAAACAAGTTACCCAAGGTTCAAGATATTCTACATATTCTACAGATATACAAACCAAAGTTCATGGGCTGCCACCAATGTGTTTACTTTTCCTAGTCAGACAGACAATACAAATTGTTCAAAAGAAAGATATTTAATGGCATATTATAGAGAGAAAAGTAGCAATAAATCATTTGTCTCATAAGCTTTTCTACAAATGTGAACACCATCAAGGAGAAAAGTGGACACACCTAAGTAATATGTGTAGTTAGGGGACATATGTGGAAGACATACATGTAGAGTACACATACAAAAAGATCACAAGAATCTCTTACGTCCTGGGACTGCCAATGTCTTTTTTTCTAATGTCATTTCATTGTTCATACTGTGCTTCTTCCACACTGTGTGCAAAAATGCAACCCTGCTAAATGTTGTTTCCTACTTGTCTTGGATGGTATGTGCTAGGTATTTCCCTGAAGAGCATGTAACTGTTGAACACACATACCCTTCCACATATATGCCTGATCACACATTTCTCTAGGTTTTTACATTTTTCCCACTGATGCTGTATATATTTCATGGAAAAATCTGCCACAAATTTATGGCAAAAATTATCCATTTCTTTTTTTTTAGTATGGTATGCTATTTAATGAACTTGATTTGAATTATGTCCTCTAGCTTTTTGGGGTCTCATGAGCTATTGTTTAGCTGTGATAGTCAACACAGATGTTACCTCTTCTCCATAAGAGGAAAAGTAAATTCTATCATCTCTCATAACTTAGGGACTAGAAGTTTAAGCTTTCTTCAGTAGTGGTAGTAATATAATAGTAATACTAGTTAATATTTATATAGCATTTACCCAGGCACTCTGCTAAATGCTTTATAATCCTTATATCATTTGGTTCTCACAACAGCTCTCGGAGATAGGTGCTATTATTCTCTCCATTTTACAGATGAGGAAACTGAGGCAGTTTCAGTGACTTGCCTACCATGAAATTAGGAGAAAAAACCTAAAAATTAACCTAGTTGGCTACCATGCCATTCCTCAACTACTTGGTTTCCATCACTTCCTTCAAGATTTAAAATCCAATCTTCTGCAAGTGTCCTTTCCCATTTGCTCCCTGTCTTTTCCTTTCATATTAACTTGATCTACTTTAAGTATGTTTTGCCTCTGTCCTTACTTAAATGTTATCTCACCATTCAAATGTATGCTTCTTGAGGCCAGGGAATGTTTTTGTTATTTTTTTCTTTATTTTTGCCTTTGAGTTCCAGCACTTAGCTAAGCCAAGATATAGCTGCCTTCTAACTACCTTGTGGAAATATTCTGCCCCCAAACCTATTTTAGGGAGCTCTACCCAATATAACCCATAAAGTGCTATGGGTTTCCCCTAACTACCCAAGTTCCATTGACCTTTTATACAAATGAAAATGGAAGAAGGCTAGAAACAACCATTATGTATAGGAGCACATTTTTTTTTTCACATCAGTCCCAACATCATGAGCCTTCTGGGCTTTGAGCCTCTCTTCATTTATTCTCACAGAAAGTTGCCTCTGCTTCTTGGGGATTAAGTAATAACTAATATGTGTCAGAAGTAGGACTTGAATCCATATCGTCTTAACATCAAGGCCTATCCAAGGTCTATATTTGAGGGCTATTTTTTTTTGTTGCTTGTTTAACTGGATTTATCCAAAAACATTAGCTGTATTATCTGATACTCTAACAAATAAAGCAACGTAAAATTTCCAAAATCTCTAAAACCATGAAAAACATTATCTATTTTTCAAATAAGAATGCTTCTTTATTTTAGAATCTAATTCCCTATTAACAATATCATTCTTCTTGGCAGAGAAAATGCAAGAAAAATATGGATTGGGCAACTCTGACTTCTCTTTCCCTTATAACCTAATTAAGACTCATTTCTTTCTCTGACTCTTCTCTTCACCAAAATACCTTTTTTGAAAACATTTTTCTTGAGTTTTTTGCTTTCTTCAGCTTATTCTGAACTGTAGGAATCCAAATACTATTCTAGAAGTCCTGACACTATTCTAAACTGTTACCCCTGTGAATTGTTAAAATGGAAGAAAACCCATGTCCAAAAATGGGGACCTGGAATGAGTCAGAGTTCAATGAAAATTAACAAAAAATTATAATTACATTTATTGCCTGAGATGAATCCTACAAGCTGGAATGTGAGACAGCATCCTCATCTGTTCTAAGGGAAGTGGAAAAGAAAGATGTACTTAAACTTTTCAAAGAAAAGTCTAGAAAGGAATGAGTCAGGGAGCCCCATTCCCAAGGAGAGGGAAAGATCCAGGAATCAGAAGTGAGGAATTCCAGGTGGTAGAGGTATGGTCCTTTGATACACAAATCAGAAGACACTCCTGTTGATAAGCAAATCTGACAGTTCAAGACTTGAGCAAAAACAATAAGATAAGGGAATGACTCCAAAAATCATAAAACAGGTTGTGTCAGAAAGACCCATAACCAACTGTTGGGGAGTCTTTGAAGATAAGCATGTCTCTTAAAGGTCCATAAACCACTAAATGCCTCAGAGCCTGCTTCAAAGCTGGTCTGAATTTAATTGTCTTCAGAATTGCTGGTTTTCTGCACATCCAGCTGAGTTTACTCTTGGTCACCACAAAGAATTGTTAGTATGTCAGGCAGTCCCAGGCATCAAAACTCTTCCTGACTGGCTACTTGTTGTGCTATTCCATTATCTGATTCTTCTGTGAATAGGAAAGCTCTAGCATATTTAACTGATTGGTACAAGAATTACAGGGTCCATGTTCACAGTATTATCTTTTTTTTGGGGGGGTGGATGTTAAAATTTAATGATATTTTGTTTTTCCTATTCACATACACCAGTATTTTTTTTAAATAACTTCCATTTCCCATGTCATTATAAGTGCTAACTGTTTTGTATTTGCAATTTCCTTCTTGATAGCTTTCCATGTTTACTGGACTAATTTCCCCTTTAGCACTTTCTTCCATGTATTGTTTGCCTAAGTTTTTTAACATTTTCTCTTCTGAGATCTAAAGTGAATCATACACTATTTCCAGGTTTCTTCTCCTTTTTTGTCAAAAAATTATAATATGGAGAGTTACTTTTCCTAAGTTTCTCATAGTTTCATTCCAGCAGCGTTTTCCTCTCTCTTGGTGAGAACCAGATCCAAAATAGAGTATCACTTTGCTGGTCACTCCAACTTCAGAATTAAGACAAGAGGAGAAATAACTAGCTGCTCTATGTTTGGGAGAGAAAGCACTCTAGGAAATGTTTCTTCCTACTGATAAATTTTAACTCTGTCAGAATGCCAGTTTTGAACCCTTTATCTTTAGTATATTCAGAGAATAATATTGCTTCTTTTTGATCCACTAATCATTGCTCAAGTATTCCTAAACTTTCTTTCTTCTCTGATTCCTAGAATTAATTTTAGCTTGACTTTGTTCACAAAATGAGAATGCCCAAATGGTTCTATCACATAGAATTCTCATTAAAATTAACTTTGAAAAATCATTTTCTATAAATCAGATTGAGCATAAGTATTATATTAACATTAAAATGAATTATTCCTTGCATTAAAATTGTCAGTGATGTGAACTAATATAGTCTCTAAATATTCCATAAGGAATTATTTTCCTATAAAGATTTCCTAAGTTAACCCAATTTACAACATTTAAATGCTATATACCCACATTAACTCATTAAAAATTAAACAGTAAAGCTACATATTTGCTCTTTTACATGTGGATAGGCAATAAAATTTGAAAAAAAAATATTTTGCAAAAAAAAATTTCAGCTCAGAGATCCAATGCCAAATCTAATTATGCCTACTTAAAATAAAGTTTATTTAATTGATTAAACATCCAACAAAACCTGCCATTTTAGTCTTAAAAGATAAAGCATTCCTTAACTGAATTATCTAAGTTTTTTGGTGGGTGAAAATAATTTTGACTTTCAAAAAAAGATAGCCATCATTGACACAAGGTCAACTGATCTTACTAAATTATAAAAAGAAAGAATCAGGATATATTAACAGATGAGATATTCTAAAAGACACTTGTCCTTTATTGACACTACAACACTTTATTGTAATAATATCCTGATATATTAATAGCTCAATTCATATTCACAGCACGTATTTGGGAATACTTGATATGTACAAGGAATTATGCCAGGGGACAGGCAGAAAAAAGGAAATGAAAAATATTCCTTGCCCTTATAGAATTTATGCTTCTTTAAGAGTATACAATATATTCACATAATAAATAACTAAAAGAAAATTTGAGGAGACAGACAGACAGTGACAGAGATAGAGACAGAGAAAGAAATATATACAGAGTGAGGGAGAAAGAGAGAGTGAGCACTAACTAGAAGAACCAGAAAAAGTTGTACATAGATGAAGTTTGAAGGGAATTAGGTTCCAATACATGGAGTTAGATGATTCCCTAAAGCTTTCAAAAGTGAAGGAGATGAAGACCGTTGAAACTTAGTCTTGTATGATCATCATGTTTCCTCAGCTTTAACCTAAAAAAACATATATTTAATAATCATGTTTCTTAACCACGTTCCACTATTATAGTTTCTCAATTCAACTAAAGTTCATCTGTCTTACTATTCAGTTTCTGCAAGGTTAGAGATCACCTATAAGATAGAAATAATTCTGGGAGATTTCAACAAGAACAAAACCTTGCCTTAGCATTTATTCCTTTTCTTACTCTCTTGTGTTGCTCAGTCTTTCAGTTGTGTCCAATTCTTCTTTATCCCACAGACAATCTATGGTTTTCTTGACAAACAGAGATTTTCCTTTTCCTTTTCTAGTTTTATGCACATCAAGGTTAAAGTGATTTGTCAAGGTCACACAGCTAGCAAATGTCTGAGGTGAAATTTGAACTCTGGTCTTTCTGGCTCTTCCTGGAGTCAGAAAGCTCATCTTCCCAAGTTCAAATTTGGCCTCAGACACTTATTAGTTGTGTGATCCTGAACATGTCACTAAACTCTGTTTGCTTCAATTCCTCATCTATAAAATGAGCTGGAGAAGGATATGGCAAATCACTCTAATATCTTTGCTAGGAAAATCCAATTATTTGTCCCATAAACTACACAAAGAGTAGGAAACAACTGAAAAATAACTGAACAACTTTGTAATTCCTCCATTCACTGGACCTCTTAGCTGCCCATTCCCATTTCCTACTCCTCCAAAAACAAACACACAAAACTTCATCTGCTATTGATTGCTAATATATAGTTATTTGGACTCTGCTTTTAAAAGATAAATCTTAAGAATTTCCAACCTGTAAAAACAAATGCATAAAAGAATAGTTATAATGTCATCCAATGGAGTCCCAATTTAATTGATGATGAAATTGACAAGGAAATGCAAATTGATTTCTATTATGTGCATTTTCTCCATCACCCCTATAAAACTGCATGACTCACCTTAGACACATTATAAAGATTTGGATTTATTTTAAAGGAGAAAAGAATAGGTAGTTTGTGAAATCCTGCCCAGTTTTGGGTGTATGAGAAATTCGTACTCTAGAGTCAAGAGACATAGTGGCTGATGTCTCTGCCTAGGATGGAAGTCTCTCTTCACTTTTCCTGTCCCTACAAAGGCAGTGGTCTGTTTTTCATGCTTCTGGAAGCCTTGCAGACACCTACAATTGTTCCTCTGCCACATTTAATTAACCAGTAATCTTTAGAGTTAAGTTTTCTTTGACAAAATCAAAAAATGGCTTTTCAGAAGCATTGTGATCTGGTGCCATTCAAGTATGTAATGTGTCATTAAATATGGAATCTATTCAGTCAATAGAAAAACCAGGCTTTCTTCAGTCTAACTTAACAACATGCTGGAAAACACTTTCTCAATTTCTCTCTCTCTCTCTCTCTCTCTCTCTCTCTCTCTCTCTCTCTCTCACACACACACACACACACACACACACACACACACACACACACACATGCATACACAGGGCTGAGTATCTATGACCTTTGAACAACAATTGCTTTAACTTTAAGGAAATGTGACAGGAAAATAATTTCTGAAATGTATATCTAATCAGGATAAATAGGATATTGAACTTTGAGCCATCAGCATGTTTTATTTATTTTTCTTGGTTCTATATACTTCTCTTCAAAATATATACCTATTTATAGAAATGTAACAAAAGGCCTTTAGAATAGTCCATAATATGTTATTTCATGAACCTTTCAACTAGACCAGAAAGGTATTTCATATTATTATAATATTTGAATATTCTTTCCAATTTTTCAATAAATGCTATTATTAAGTGATGGGAATCAGTTCACTCTTGATGAAAAGTAAAATATGTTTAATGTTCAGCAAAGTCAAAAGAGTCATTTAAAATGGGACCTAATTTCCTTTATAACCCATTTCTTGAGTCAGAGTCACACTGAGTTAGGAATAGGTGCCGGACAGCTCTCTGACAGGAGGCCATTAGCTTTCAAGAAATGATGTGTTGTGAATCATTTTCCTTTTGCTGTTTCACATTCAGCTGTTCCTCTCTTTTTTAATATTAATACTTAATTGATCAAATGTCTGCCTCTATGCATGTCACAGAATCAGGGTCCCTTCTATTCTATTTCTTGAAAATGAAAGCCTGATAAGTGAATGACAGTGTACTACATGCTACAATTACTGATTAACAAAGAAAAGGGAAGAAATGTGTCAGTATTGCCTATGCTGCCTTTTGCATGTATTATAATCTGTCTTAAAAGTAAAACTAATTTTTCCTGCAGGTCATTAGGTTAAAGCAGCCTAATGCTTTAGTATGGCAATTACCTCCCTAAAAAAAGAAAAATATATTCAAATTTTTATTTCTTTTCAAGACCGTTGAATAACATTTTGCTCAAACTTGTGTTTCTAAAAACTATATAGGGACATTTGACCAGCAAGATGATAGAAGCAACAGTTCATTACCCACAGTGATTCATTAGCTTGAATCAATAAATACTATGCCAAATATACAGTAATTAAAATTGTTAAAGGAAGAAAATATTGGAAACACTTCGACACAATATAAACACTTCCAAAAAAACATGAGTATAATCAAGGGAAATCCTATCCTGACCCTGTTTGCTGA
This sequence comes from Potorous gilbertii, assembly GCA_028658325.1. NCBI lineage: Eukaryota > Metazoa > Chordata > Mammalia > Diprotodontia > Potoroidae > Potorous > Potorous gilbertii. Next base: position 103,916,835 of record CM053772.1, on the reverse strand, counting down.
CCCTATGGTAACTTCCATTGATATTTATGTTCTGTAATTTTTCTGAAAGATTTACTCTTTGGGAAGATGAAACAAAGATGGTTTTGGTTCCTTTAACCTTGTAATGAGGGGAAGGGAGCATTTGTGGCATGGGAAGCTATGTCAAAAAAACAAAAACAATTTCCACTGATCAAAGAGAGCTGTCTAACTGACATTAGAAGGAGATACAACATTTTTCTTTGTTTTTCTCTTTCTATCTGTTGACAGTGTTGAACTCTGAATGTCTCTCTCAATTTTCCAAAAGAGTCCAAGCAGCTATGATGGCTACTTACAGAGATGAAATCCTACATTGCCTCGGTAAACCTGAGACTGGATCTTAAGGTCTGAAAGGTATGTTTTGTTTGCTAGTTTCCTTAAGCACAGACAGCTAAACACTGATCCTGAGATGGATAGTTCCAGCTCTGGGAACAATTTTGTGAATCTTTAAGTTTGGAAATTGATGGGTTTAGGTGCAAAATTGGAAATTGATGGGTTTAGGTACCTAGCAGGGAATGATCTCTGAAACAACTCACCGGCGTTACCACTGTGAAAGGAAATAAACCCAGGACATATCCTGGTTTGCCATAAGATGGGGAATTTGAGTGACTTTCTTGTATAGTGCAGAACCAAGGTGAAGATGTAATATCTTCAGCAGTCCCACAAAATGTGATGAGTTATATTTTGTTTTAAGTATTTGTTAATGTGCACTGATGAAACTTTTGAGTTTTAAATATTTGTCTTGTGATAAAGGAAATAACTAAATAGCTATCCATTGACCATATATTTTCAGTAGCTTGCTAGAAAGAACTTTACTAGTACCTTTCAAAAGGTGATTTAAACATGAACCAAACCTAAATGCTAAGTTATTGTTTCCCTTTGAGTTCTGGGTTTGGGTTATAATGAACTGCAGAAGAAAAGAAGAACTAGACTCCTCCTCTTTGGTACCAGCCTCCCTAAAACTGTGTCTAATACACTTAACCACATACCTACAGATCCTTAGTGGAAGGGTCTCACTTCTGGGCTATAGGTCTTCAATGTAACAATGGAGGGACAACTTAAAAAATACTGATTTCATTCCTCTCCAACTAAGCACTATGTAACGTCAAATGTACAGGCCTCTATTTTGAACTTGGTAGAACTCACAATGCTCACCCCTAACTGGGATTAGAGCATTGAACTCAACTTCTACCACAATATAAATATTGGGATAAAGACGATGGCATTAGAGGCTCTCCCCCCTTGATCTTTCATGAATATCCCTAAGAACTTGGAGGAGATATAGCTAATTAATCTCTAGAAATTCAACTTGGAATTGGAATGAGGGTATCCCAGAGCTTACATGGGATTCACATGCTCATAAAGAAGGAAAAAGGCATGTTCAATTTAAGATGGCAGAGAAATTACTAAAACTTAAACCCTGGGAGATGAGAAATGATGCATTAGAGATTGGATATCTGAAGCTAAATTAATAAGACCAGGAGATATAATTCCTGCACAAAGAAAACATCACCATTGAATACAATCAAAGAACTTAAATCACTAAAATTACACACAGACCCCCAGTCTATCACCCTTCCTCTTCCCTTCCTCGCCCCAACCCCCACCATACACCAAGCCTAGGGGGTTCAATGCATGTAAACAAATTCGTGATTCAGGACTCACCTATGGTATTTTATGCTCTCTCCCACTACAGCAGTAATTAAGTTTAAACATCCTTTCTTCTCACAAAAGGCAGACAGCACATATGAATTCTGTCTAGTCACGTGAAGAAAGGGTGAATGGCAAGAGGGATGGACACACGGAATGTGGCCTAGGATCAGAACTACACGTTTCAGACAAGAGCACCATTATCTGTGGGAAAAACAATGGGAAACCCATCTCAGAACACAAATATCCTCCTAGAGAATACTCAGGACAGAAACATTGGCCTGGTTGATCCTTATCCCAATCCTGTAATAAGAAAAGCTGAGGTCAGCCCCTGTGTCAAGGTTCTAAGATGTAGTTCAAGGTCAGAAAAAAGGAGAAAAGAGATGAGTACTTTAAAGTTCAAAAGTTTAAGAGAGAAAGTCTAAATAAAACCTAACTCAAAATCAAATAAACTTAAAGAGTGTATCATGAAAACAAAAGGAAAAATTAGTAAGACATGAGGATTCCAAACCATTGTGAACATGTATTACACTCTAAAGGAAAATGAAGCAAAATTTTTCATTGCAAAAGAGAATTTTTGAAAATCACTGGAGACCATGGAAAAAATCAAGAAACTCCAAAAAGTTTAAAGACAGAATAAAATTTTAAAATAAGAAATAAAAAATGAATTTAGGTTGGAAGTAAGATTTCTTAATATGTAACTTAAAATATCAATTTTGGAGTAGAAATATAACCAGATAAGAAGTAGAGGGTTGGGGAGAGAGAAACAGATTTGAAACAGTATTGAAAAAGGAGAAAATTGTCAGCTGAGAAGTTAGAGGCAATAGTGTGAAAAAAAATAAAAACAAAAACATGATTTCCACACAGGCCAAAGGACATTGAAAGAGAACAAAAAAAACAAACAAACAAAAAAAAAAACCTAGGTCTTACAAAGAATAAGAGTAATCGAATCCTAAATGCCATATTATAAGACACATACAAGAACAATGTCCATAACTTTTGACTACAGATAATGAGGCACTAACTGAATGAATCTACATACTGTTTCAGAAAAAATAAATTACATGTTTCCAACTCCAAAGTCTTAAGGTTAAATTTCAATAAAAAACAATAATATTGAATGAAATCAGGGGAAGAAAGAATTTTAAATATGAATGAAAAATTCAAATAACTCAGGGATATTTCATATTCATGAGGTGTTTGAGAAATTAATAAATGACTATATTCCAAAGAAACAAAGAAACTCAGGGTCTCAGTTTAAAATAACAAATAAAAATATGAGCTTAATAAAAAGAAAAATAATGGATTTTCAACAAAAGGAAGGATTTGAGGTATTCCTAAAAGCAACAAGAGGTGATCAGATGATTTGATTTGTACATTTCCAAAACAACAGAAGCACAAGAAATGAAAATAAGTATAATTATGAAAATTAATAATAATATCAATTCACTTATACCATAGGTTATTATTAAGCAAACAAAACAAAGTGTTTATTTTTCAGAAAGCATATGAATAGGTAGAAGAGAAGTAGGTCACAGAAGTCATTGTTTGTCTCAGTTCCTCATTTGTAAAATGAGCAAGAGTAGTAAATGGTAAACCATTTCAATATCTTTGCCAAGAAAACACCAAATCAGGTCACTAAAAGTCAGACATGACTGGAAAATGCCTAAACAACAACACTTGATTTACAGATACAATGGTTTCTCAACTGAGACTTTTAGCAGAATGCCAGATTGCTTATGCAAACTATATAAGTAGTGTTGTTATAGTTTTAAACCCTAATCATTGATATTTGAGATATAAAGGTACATTTTAAAATTATTTCACAACAAAATATATTGACAATCACATGATGGTTGGATTTTTTTTACTATCAGTAACAATTTTTATGTGTTTATGAATAAACTGACTCCTTCCATTTCTGCTGTTCCAAGATTCCTTTAATACCATGACAAAAATAATTTCTTGAGACATAAAGGTTAGGTGAAATAATTTCTAAAAACTTTTCTAATTCTAAATTCCAAGTCTTTAGATTGAACTTATAAATTCAGTCTGACTTAGCCAACTGTCACAGCAAAGTAGAAAAGGAGAAATGAAAGCATTTCTCCTTCTCAACTTCATCCATAAGAAATAAAGAGGAATTATTGAAGGTGATGGAGTAGAAGAAGAGATCTGCTAGAGCTATCCCTCAAAACCCCTCAAAAAAATCTGTAAAAAAATGACTCTGAACAAATTCTAGAAGAGTAAAAGTCACAGAATGATGATCTCAAGCAGATTTCCAGTCCAAGACAATCTGGAAGTTTGACAGGAAGGGTCTATCATGTGGGAGTTGAGCACAGTCCCATGTGGGCTGCACCGATGTGGCTAGAGCTGGAGCAGGCCTTAAGGAAATGTATCACTGATGTCTGTTACAGTTTCCAAATTTCTCAACCAACAAATGCCAAAAAAAGCTTTGAAGGTCTATGGGAAAGGTTTCTTACCTTACTGAGAGGAGAGTGTGGTGTGGCCCCAGCCACAGCCACAGACCTAACACTGGACCCAGTCCCAGACCTAGCTACAGGGCAATAGCAGCCTCTTCTAAAGCATAGGCTGCTTCTGGAGGTCTCCACTTAACAAAGAGCTCAAAAGTCAAGAAATTGGTTGGAAAATGAGCAAACAAGGGAAAAAAACAGACTATAGATTCTTACTTTTACAGTAAAGAAGTATTTTCTTACATCATTGGTGACAAGGAAAATTAAAACATACAGCCAGAAGAAAACAACAAAGCCAAAACAGCTGCATCCAAAGACTTCAAGAAAAATATGATTTAGTCTCAGGAAGTAGAAGAGCTCAAGAAGGATTTTGAAAATCAAGTAAAAGAAGCAGAGGAAAAATTGGGAAGAGAAATGAGAGTGATGCAAGAAAATCATGAATAAACAAGTCAATAGCTTGCTGAAGGAGATCCAAAAAAATGTTGAAGAAAATAACACCTTTAAAATTAGACTAACTTAAATGGCAAAAGATGTCCAAAAAGTCAATAAGAAGAATGCCTTAAAAAGCAGAATTGGTCAAATGGAAAAAGAGGTCCAAAAACTCACTGAAGAAAATAATTCCTTCAAAATTATAATGGAGCATATGGAAGTTAATTACTTTATGAGAAAGCAAAAAATTATAAAACAAAACCAAAAAAAAATGTAAAAAAAAAAATAAGACAGTGTGAAGTATCTCATTGGAAAAACAACTCACCTAGAAAATGATCCAGGAGAAATAATTTAAAAATCATTGGACTACCTGAAAGCCATGATCAAAAAGAGTTTAGACACCATCTTTCAAGAAATTATCAAGGAAAACTGCCCTGATATTCTAGACCTAGAGTGTAAAATAGAAATGAAAAGACTGTATTGATCACCTCCTAAAAGAGATCCCAAAAAGAAAACTCTAAGGAATATTATAGTCAAATTCCAGTGTTCCCAGGTCAAGGTGGAAATATTACAAGCAGCCAGAAAGAAACAATTCAAGTATTGTGGAAACACAATTGGGATAACATAAGATTTAGCAGCTTCTACACTAAGGGGTCTTAGGGATTGGAATATGATATTCCAAAAGTCAAAAAAGATAGGCTTAAAATCAAGAATCACATATTCAGCAAAACTAAGTATAATAGTTCAGGGGAAAATGGATATTCAATGTAATATAAAACTTACAAGTATTCTTGTTAGAAAGATCAGAGTTGAATGGACAACTTGACTTTCAAATATAAGAATCAAGAGAAGCATGAAAAGACAAACATGAAAGAGAAACCACAAGGGACTTATTAAAATTGAATTATTTAAATTATTACATGGGTTGTTGATATTTGTAACTCATGAGACCTTTCTCAGTTTTAGGATAGTTGGAAGAAATCTGTGTGTGTATGAGTGTGTATATGTGAGTGTGGGTGTTTGTATATGTATGTGTGTGTGTGTGTGTGTGTGTGTGTGTGTGTGTGTGTAGAGAGAGAGAGAGATAAAGAGAGACAAAGAAAGAAACAGAAAGACAGAGGGCACAGAGTGAGTTGAGTATGAGGGGATTATATCTAAAAAATTTAGAGAGGAATGCACTAAATGTAGTAAATGTAGTAATGTAGTAAATCATCTCACATGAAAGAGTCAAAAAACAACTTTTACAATGGAGAGGGAGAAGGATAAGATGAGAGAGGATAAATGAGCCTTCCTTTCATAAAATTTGGCTTCAGAAGGGAATAACATACACATTTAATTGGGTATAGAAGTTGATCTTATCCTACAGGAAAGCAGATGGGATGGGGATGGGGAGGGGTAATAGAAAGGAGAGCAGATTGTGGAAAGGGATAATCAGAAACAAACACTTTGGTAGAGGGACAAGTCAAAGGAGAGAACACAATAAACAGAGGGCGGGACAAGATAGAGGGAAATATAGTGAGTCTCTCACAACATGACTTTTATGGAAGTGTTTTGCATGACTACACTTGTATAACCTATATCAAATTGCTTGCCTTCTCAATAGGTTTTGGTGGGGAGGTGGGAAGGGAGGGAATGTGAAACTCAAAGCTTTAGAAATGAATGTTTAAGAATTGTTTTATATGTACCTGGGAAATAAGATATATATAGCAATGAGGTATAAAAATCCATTTTACTCTATAAGAAAATAGAAAGGAATGGGATTGGGGGTGGGGTTGACAAAGGAAGGGCAGATTGGAGAAAAGGGTAATCAGAATACATGCTCTCCTGGCATGTAAGTATGCAGGATATGGGGAGAAAATTTGAAATTCAAAATTGTGTGGAAATGAATGTTGAAAACTGAAAATAATTTTTTTAAAAAGAGAGAACTACTGAGGACAAAATAGATATGTTTTACCACATTGTTTTTTTTAAATCTATTGTTCAAAAGACTCACTATCTAATCTTCAAAAAAGAGAAAAACAACAAATTTGTTTAAAAAATACTGATCAAGATAATACGACAAATTAAAAATATGACATAGAAAATATACAAGGAGCTGATAAAAGTACAGAGAAATAATTCCAAATCTACAGTAATTAAATGATAAATCTTTATTTTATTTACAAAAAGTTAACTGCTTTGAGCATTTAATTTCAAAATAGAAAAAATAAATTGTTATTCATCCCTTAAAAAATGGGCAACCTCCTCAATGAAAGGGACACAAAGAAAGGCTAAAAAACAGTTTCCATTATCAAATAGCTCACAGTCTAATGGGGGAGTCAATGTGGAAAATCTATTTATAAACAAGATAAATTGGATATTTAATTCAATATAAATTGGAAATAACTGAGGAAAAACGTATTAAGGAGGATGGAGAAAGTTTTTTGAAAAGTGAGACTTGAAGAAATTAGGAAAGACAGTAAACACTAAAAGTTTAATAAATAAATCAATAAATAAGAATCAGGATACAATATTACAAGGTATTAATAAGGAAAATTTCCCTGAAATTCTAGAATAAGAAAGTAAAGAGGAAATAGAAACAATCTGACAAACATTACCTAAAAGAGATCCCAGAAAGAAAAGTTAAAGGAATGTCATAGCCAAGATTCAAAATCCCCAAGTTAAAGAAAACAATTACAAGCCACAAGAAAAAAAAAGCAATCTAAATCCTGCAAAAAGACAATGAGAATGTCACAAGATTTAGCTTCTTTTATTCTAAAAGACGATATGTTTTGGAATATTATATTTCAAAGAACAAAAGAGCTAGTTAGGGTTGCACCCAAGAATGAATTACTCAGCAAAATTGAGTATAATCTTTCTTGCAGCAAGCACCTGGGCATACACAAGATGGTTTGCTGCACAGGTTCTCAGATCTGCTTTTCTAAAAGGCAAAGAACTTTTGAGGGGTCAACAGTCTTCTTTAATTACATTCACCAACAGATAAAATACAAGCATAGAAATAAAAACCAATAGACAGGGTTTCTAACTGTCTGACCATAAGGAATACATACATCACAGATGAACATACACATCCAACTATCTGACCATTACATACATACATAGTTACCAGAGAGAGAAATACCAACAACTGCATTTTCAAAGCTGGGAGTGGGGGGGCTCCTTAATAGCTGCCCAGAGTCCCATATGGAACATAAACCTCCTTCAAAAGAAGTCCCCATACTTTTATTTTATTTTGCAGATCCTGTCCAACTATGCTGTATATGGCAGCAAACACCCTGACACATCCCACATGGCCTGTTCCTCTTAGCTTTGCGTTAGATCTTAGATCTGCTTAGAACAGCTACCTAGCATCTCATCTGGCACAGGAACCTTCTTGCAAAGAGTAAACCCTCAAAGCAAAACCTCACCTCATAGTGTGTATTCAGTTTTCAGAGTCAGAGGGCATCACAACTCTTGTGACCTAGTGCCTCATTAATTAACAAAAGGTGTGGGACTTCCTACAAAACAAGGCTCTTCTAATCAAGCTTCCTTTAACGGGCTTCACCTGAGGCCTATTAATGAATAGAGAAGATCTTAAACTCATATTAAAATCCGAAGTGAAAAAAAATGGGTATTTGAGAAACTGAAAGACTTTCAAGTATTTGTACCAAAAAGACCAAAACTCAATTGAAAAATCAATATTAAAAATCCAGAAAAAATATAAAATCATTAAAAATGGTTTCCACTTCATCCACCTAAGTCTCATCTGTGGCTCCAAGAAACTACAGCATGCACAGCAGTCACACCTTGGTAAACTGTTTTTGCAGAAAGAACTAAATCAGCTTGAAGGTCTCAAACCCGTTGGTGATTTAGTGGGATGTCTCCCCCAAGCATGTGAAGACATCCCCTGGTGCAATGAGTGGATGAGAACAATTTGCTCCAGAGGCCATGAAGACAGCTGAAGCAGGTGCTATGAAGTGCTTAGAGCTTGGCTAGACCTCAAAGATACCAAGGTTATCCACTGCATCTTGAGCCATCACCAGTCATCTTGACTATGTCCTGCCACTGTGATGACTCTGGAAAAGAGAGTGAAGTCAGTGACTTCATATAGCTCTGACTCACTTAAATCCAATTTACATACAAATCATAAGATATCACCACCAATATCCCACCAAAAAAAGACCAAAAACAATATAGATATAGATACATCGCTGATTAAGTTTACATTGTTTACTTATGATATATGAAAATGTTATTAGTAATCATTAGGTTTAAGTAGTAGTAATAATATACTTAAAACTGCTATCATTACAAAGGAAGTTGGGAAGAAAGGTTGGAGCTGAGCTGTATATGATGAAGCAATTCTACAAGACAAAATTGGGTAGGAAAATGTTAAAAGGAGAAGTTAACTCATAAAAACAGAGTGTGCAAGGAAGAACTGATACAGAGGAAGTAGGTGAGTGTGGAGTGGGTAATATTAGAACCTTGCTGTCATCTGCATTGAAGAGGAAAAAACCTGTCTATCTGAAGAGGTAAAGTCTTCTCACCTTCTAGAGAGGTGAGAAGACTGGGGGAAAGGGTGGAGAAGGGACTTGTAGAAGGATATATTGATTAAGGTTAAGAGGGTGAGATGAACAGATAAGGAAGAGTCTTTAGGGAGGGGCAATGTAAATAAGGAATTAGAGGCTAAGGAATAGGCCCAGGGCAACAAGGCAACAGGGATAGAGTAAAAAGAGAGGCTGAGAAGGAAAACAGTGAGTAAAAATAAGATGGAGGGAAATTCGTGAACAGCATTTATAATTCTGAATGTGAATGGAAAATGAATTCAGGGAATGGCTGAATAAAGTGGGATATATGATTGGAATGGAAAACTACTGTGCTATAAGTAATCATTAGCTCAATGATCTTAGGACAACACAAAAAGCCTTGCATGGAATAATGAAGAGTGAAATGAGCAGAACCACAAAGAGCATTGTGTCAAGTAATAGCAATACTTTTTTAAGAATAACTGAGCAAATAAATTACTTTATCTATTATAAAGATCCAACTTAGCCATAGAGCATATATGAAGAAAGACTGCCTGCATCCAGAGAAAGGACTGGTAAATAGAAATATGCATAGAGTAATTTAATGATAATTTTATTGACAATTTGAAAGAAATGTAGATTTGCAGTTTCATGTACAATCATATTTTTTATTGTGCTGCATTACAGAAATACTTGTTTTATTCTGTAAATTAATCTCTAAAAAATAGAAAAAATCATCAATATTCTTTGACATAATAATTCCACTATTGGTAATATGCCCTAACAATATTATCAAAAATAAAGAATTATAAGTTCAGACACCATTATAGCAACATTATATGTAATTGCTGAAAACAGAAAGCCATCTAAATGCCAAACAAAAGTGGAATAATTAAATAAATTATGGTCCATTCATTCTAATAAAACATCATAAAGCAATTAAGACCAACATGTATGAGAAATACAAAGAAATCTAGAAAATATCCTTCTGAAATAATGCAAACACTAAATGTATTATATGTTATAAGCAAATTAAAGAAAAATTGCAACCATTTTCAGGAATTTAATGATTTTTCACTCGTTTATCAATATTTTTTGCTTATTCATTCTCAATCACTTTTCTGCTTTATGACTTGCAAATATACCAGCAATAGATGAGCATACCTGTTCCTATGTAATTTGATGGTACTTTAAAATTGTTACCATTTGCATCTTTTGCATTATTAGTGAGTCAGATTCCTTAAAAATAATTTGCATTTTATCTTCTGACAATTGTCTATTAATATCCTTTGTTCCATTAAGGGAAGGGAATTACTAATATTTAGAAATATGTTATAATTTTTAAAATCAAGATTTTAGCCTGTTATAGTTGTCTAAATTATTTATCCTTTATCTTTTACAACCTTTTGTTTTGTAATTTTTTTCACCAATGTTTTCCCAAATAATTTCTTGAGTTTTTCCTTAAAAATCCTATCTTCTTCCCATAATTGAGATAAAAGTGATTTTATTTTCTATAACCATTTTGATTTGTTATGTTCAGTTCCATTCCAGCTGGAACTCACTGGGTTTATATACTGTACACAGATAAGCATATCAAAGTAAATACTAAATGTAAAACAAGGTAATCTAAGGATAGCCAGAAATAGCAGTTGAAGAAACAAGAAAATTTCATGTAGTTCTTCAGTACAGCTAAGTTAAAGGAAGAAAGGAATTCCAAAAGGCAGAGGTGAGGAGAGACAATATTCTAGGAATAGAGGATACTCATTTCAAAGTCAGAAACATGAGAGTGCTGTGATCAAAGAACTGTAAGAAGGTCACCAAGATTTGGCAACTGATTGGATATGGGAAACTTGGTAGGGGTGGGATTATTGAGGAGGGAGATGGTTGCGGATAATTCAAAAGTTTCTAACTTTCTTTTTTTGTTTCATTTTGTTTCTTTTGAATATCATTGTGACTTGATATTTTTGCCTATTTCTTCATATTAATTTCATTATGAACTTTTTTGATTTCTAAAAAGAAATAATTATCACTAAAGATATTTTATAATTTTAGTTACTATATGTGTTAATTTGGTGTATTATCATTTTTAATCTACTAATTTCTAACCCATCTATGAAGAGTGAATATTCCTTGACTTGTTTTTGTCTGCTCTTACTTTGGTCATAATTTTATAGTTGTTTTTACAAGTCCTCTGAATTGCTAAGGGGTTAAATTTGCAAAAATTTAAGGATTTCTGTTGTTTTCATAGAAATACACTTTAAAATCATTTTATTGTTTTATTAATAATTATTGCAAGTATATCTAAATATAAATGATCTTTATGGATTAATCTCATGTGCTATAAATATCCTGAACTTGCCTCCATTAAATTGTCAATTCAGACAGTGGGATTTTCAAGATACACTATTGTTTCCTCTGAAGATAATATTTTTACTACTTCATTTGCATTGTTAATATTTTCAATGTCTTTTTAATATCTATCCTGCAGTTAGAATTTTCAAAACACTATCAAATAAAAGCAGTAAGAGCAAGCATCCTTCTCTGTACCTAGTTTTATTGAGTATACTTCTAATTTTTTTTCTTTACATGTTTTGTTAGCTCTTAGCCTTAGGTAGATACTTTTATATTATGTTAAGTAAAACAAACAAACAAACAAAAAGATTTAAAACTAACAAAAAACCCTAAGGTCATTATATATACTGTCTACATCATAAATGCTGCACTTTAACACAATCACACATTTGCATGGAGAGTTTTGGTTTATATATTTTATAATGTTGATTGTCCACAGTTTTATGTTTCTTCTTTTCCTTCCTCCTTCCTTCCTTCTTCCTTCCTTCTTTCCTTCCTCCCTCTCTTCTTTCTTTCTCTCTTCTTCCTTCCCTTCCTCCTCCCTTTCCTCCTCCTATTCATTTTCCTCCACTGCCTGAAGCCATGGCAAATTTCTTCTACCAATGGAGCTTGGCAGCTGTTTTGTAACAGGTAGCCTCATAGAGTATCTGGGGCAATAGTAGGATAAATGAGAAATGGTGAGAGTTTATTCTTTTTTCTTAATGTGTCCATACATGTTCTTACCTTTAACTTAAGTGACAAAAGAAAGTCACTGACTTTGGGCAACCTGGGACAAATAAATACAGCTGCTATCGTTCATTCCACTCAGGCCTGTTTGTTTTGAGATTATAATAGGCAGTTCCTGGGGACTTGGTGTGGCCAATAGCTCTCTGGTAGTTCATAAGAGTCGATGAGATCTTGCTGACAGTTCAAGCCAAGTAAAATTCCTTAGGAAAGAGGGAAGAAAGCAATTATTTAGTACCCATTATGTGCCAGGTATTGTGCTATATTATAATTATATTATATTTTTATATTATATTTTATATTATAAATTTCTCTTTGATTGTCAAAACAACCCTGAGAAGTATGAGCTATTAAGATTTCTATTTTACCACTGAGGAACCTGGGGCAACTACATCTTTAAGTGACTTGCCAAGGGTAATAACCCAACCGGTGTGCCTGAGGTCAAATTTCAACTCAGGTCTTTCTGACTCCAGACCCAAAATTTATCTACTGTGCCACGGTATCATTTTCTGATTCAAGTTCTCAAGCCATTTGGTGAAAGGAATATGGGTAAATGGGAGGAGTCCAGAATCTCCTGAACCTCCAACCTTATCCAAGCTCCCAGGATTATTTTGAGAATAAAATGAGATGAAATTTTAAAGTGCTTTGCCAGCCTTAAAGCACCATGTAAATGCTAGAGGCTGTACAACTATATCTATTATTATTGTTTTATTAGGTAGATGAGAAAGGGTGAAGGGAGATACAGAAGTGGGTAGTGTCTATTTCTGAGTATGTAGGACTTGGTCAGGGACCAGGAATTTGTACAAAGCAAGGAAATTTATAATTAAGCGGGAAATGCAAAAGGCTTCAGACAATGCTTGTATTCCTCAAAATAAGTCCGTTTTTGAAATCAAAGTCTGGTGGAGGGTTGGGACAAAACTGATGAAAAAATAGTGAGAGGAGAGGGAGTGAGTCCAAATTGGAGAGAACTATCTTCTGGAGTTTCATGAGCAAGGTGGAGAGGATGTTATTGCTGGAATTCCAGGTCCCAGACCAGGGGTAAGGAGGAGAAAGGCCAGGGACAGGACCGTGAGCAAGTGCTCTCAGTACTAATATAGCATGCCTGCAGAGGATGGTTCAACTGTGGGGCAAAATGAGGAACAGCAAGTAAATCCCTACCTACGCTTTTTGTCTGAGTCAGTGAAAGCCCCTTCAGAGGAGGGAAAGGGGAGACAGTTTCCATCTTTGCTGGAGGGGAATATTTTTTTAGGAAATGACTAACTCCCTAATTCCAGAGGGCTTTATGTTTCCTCAAACCTTTGCTTTCGTTAATTTCTCAAACTTCTTCGGGTAGGAAGTAACAAACACAGTTGATTACAAACTGGCTGAAGTTGAAATAGACTCCTTTCCCGAGACCAGTGAATTGCCTAGGGCTGACCAGACATTGTTACTCTCAGCCTGTGATTATTTTGTAAATTTCCTACCTTAAACTTGGCAATTCCCTCAGCCTTAACCCTTTCCACTTGCGGCTTGCATTTTCCCAGACGCCTCTTCAATACTCTAATCTTACTGTGTGCTACCCTGAACTGCAACCCACTTGCCCCATTTTTTAAAATATATTTTTATTTTCAATATTTATTTCCTCAAAATTTTGAATTTCAATTTTCTCCCCATTTCCCCCCTCCACCACCATAGAACAGTATGCATCCTGATAACCCCTTCCTCCAATCTGCCCTCCCTTATATCACCTCCCCTCTTCTCTTATTCCCTTGCTTTTTATTTTCCTGTAGGGCAAGATAGTTTTCAATACACAAATGCCTATATATCTTATTCCCCAGTTGCATGTAAAGACAATTTTTAACATTCATTATTAAAGCTTTGAGTTCCATATTCTCTCTCTTTCCCTTTCCACACCCACCCTCATTGAGAAGGTAAGCAATTTGATATGTGTTATGTGTGGGCAGTCATGCCCATAACAATCATATTGTGAAAGACTAACTATATTTCCCTCTATCCTGTCCCACCCTCCATTTATTCTATTTTCTCCTTTGACCTGTCCCTCCACAAAAGTGCTTGCTTTGGATTACCCCTTCCCCCAATCTACTGTCCTGTCTATTATTCCCCCTCTCTTATTCCCTTCCCCCTGCTTTCCTGTAGGGTAAGACAGATTGCCATACACAATTGAGTGTGTATGTTATCCCCTCTTTCAGCCAAACCAGATGAGAATAAGGCTCACTTATTCCCAGTCATCTTTCCCCTCCTACCTTCCATCGTACAAGTTCTTTCCTGCCTCTTTTATGTGAGATGGTTTACTACATTCTACTTCTCCCTTTTTCTTTCTCCCAGTACCTTCCTCTCAACACTTAATTTTATATTTTGGATATCATCTTTTCATAGTAAGCTTACCTTGTGCCCTCTGTCTATAGCTATCTATCTATCTCTCTCTCTATCTATCTATCCATCCATGTGAATATGTGTATATATTTATGTATATGTATATATGATATATTTTTATACATACACATACATAAATATGTATATATGAAAATATGTATACATATATGTGTATATATGCTTTATATGTACATATATGTGTACATATGAATATGTGTGTGTACGTGTATTTTCTCCAACTTCCCTGACACTGAGAAAGGTCCCATGAGTTACAAATATCATCTTTCCAAGTAGAAATGTAAACAGTTCAACTTTAATAAGTCCCTTATGGTTTCTCTTTCTTGTTTACCTTTTCATGCTTCTCTTGATTCTTGTATTTGAAAGTCAAATTTCCTATTCAGCTGTGATCTTTTCAAAAAGAATGCTTGCAAGTCTTATGTTTCATTGAAGTTCCATTTTTTTTCCACTGAAATATTATACTCAGGTTTGCAGGGCAGGTGATTCTTGGTTTTAATCCTACCTCCTTTGACCTCTGGAATATCATATTCCAAGCCCTCTGATCCCTTAGTGTAGAAGCTGTTAAATCTTGTATTATCCTGATTGTGGCTCCATAATACTTGAATTGTTTCTTTCTGGCTGCTTGTAATATTTTCTCCTTGACCTAAGAACTCTGGAATTTGACTATAATATTCCTAGAAGTTTTCTTTTTGGGATCTCTTTCAGGAGGTGATAGTGGATTCTTTCCATTTCTATTTTACCCTTTGGTTTTAGAATATCGGAGCAACTTTCCTTAATAATTTAATGAAAGATGATATCTAGACTTTTTTTAATCATTGATTTCAGGTAGTCCAATAAATTTTACATTGTCTGTGCTGGATCCATTTTCTATGTCAGTTGTTTTTCCAGTGAAGTACTTCATGTTATCTTCTATTTTTTCATTCTTTTGGTTGTGTTTTATATTTGCTTGATTTTTCATAAAGTCATTAGCTTTTATTTGTTCCACTTTAATTTTGAAGGAATTGTTTTCTTCAGTGATTTTTGGAACCCTTTTTCCATTTGGCCCATTCTGCTTTTTAAGCCACTCTTCTCCTCACTGGCTTTTTGGACTTTTTTTTGCCATTTAGGTTAGGCTAATTTTAAAGGTGTTAATTTTCTTTAGCATCATTTGGGTCTCCTTTAGCTAGGTGTTGCCTTGTTTTTCAACAAGTTATTTTCTTGTATCACTCTCATTTCTCTCTCCAATTTTTCCTCTTCTCCTCTTACTTAATTTTCAAAATTCTTTTTGAGCTCTTCCATGGCCTGAGACCAATTCATATTTTTCATGAAGGTATTGGATGCAGGAGCTTTGACTTTTTTCTCTTATTCTGGTTGCATGTTTTGATCTTACTTGTCACCAAGGAGATAAATAAATACTTTTTCACCATGAAAATAATATTCTATAGTCTGATTTTTCCACATATTTCCTGATTTTCCCAGTCAGTTGCTTGACTTTTAAGCTTTTTGTTAAGTAGAGAGTGTACTGCCCAAAGTTTTAGGGAGTGTGTGTAGCTGTTTTCAGAGATATTTCTAGGGACCTGTAAATTTTCATTTTTTCCTAAGTGGTAAGATTAAAGGGGAGGTGTTTACTCCTTTCATGGCCTGGGCTCTGGTCTGTAGGTACTCTTTTTTCTGTCTTGGAACTGTGAGGATTCTCTCTCTACTGCCATCATAAACTCCACCATGTCAGTGCTCCTATTTGTACCAGGAGTGCCACCCAGGACTGCTACCCAGATCAAGAACTTGATTGCCACACACTCTGTTGGCCGAGAAATCCAGAAGTAGCCACTGTTGTAGCAGTAGTTCCACCACCCTAGGGCTGGGGCTGGGGTTCTCTTACCCAGATGAGAAAACTTACTCACTGACCTTCATATCTGTGGGTTGAGAAGGCTGGAAAACACCACAGCTACCAGTGGTTCAGTCCCCTAAGGCCTTCTCCAGACCCATCTATGCTGGTGTGGCCCACACTGGACTACGATATGTTCACAGCCCAGTATAATAGACCCTTCCTGTTGACCTTCCAAATAGTGTATGGTTAGAAATTTGCTCAAGTCTGTCAGTTTTTTCAGCTTCTACCGTTCTAGACTTTGTTTAGAGTCATTTTTACTGATATTCTGATGGGCTTGGGGAAGAACTGAAAAAGGTCTCTGTTTCTATTCTGCCATTTTGGCTCCACCCCAACTTGTCTGAATTTTAAAGACTTAAATTTTTCCTATGTTGGCCATTTTCTCTTGAATTCAGGTTGACAGAAGGCAGGGTTGTATATGTGGTAGCCTGCTCTGTGAAGAATGGGAGGGGGGAACTTTTAAGGACCAGGGTGCTCTACGGAGGAGGCAGTATGTTCTTAGCTTAAGAATTCTGATGTTCTCAAGTAGAGGATGGGTGGGCATATGAAATGGTCATTTAAATGACCATTTCCTTTGTATTCATTAATAGACCCACTTGAGCTGCCTGGGCATGGAAGCCTCAGTCACATGAGTCTAAGTCACATGAGTCACATGGAGCCTGTGATAGGAGGAGTTCACTGAATGGATGGAACTGGAAGAGGCAGAGCTAGTTCAGAGCTGAAAGTTAGTGATAAGAGCCATTAGAGATAGGAAGGATGCAGGCAGCTGCCTAGTGTGAGTGAAAGAGCTTGTTTGTGATTTTTTTAAGGGAACCTGCTTGTGATTTATTTAATGGTGCTGGTTTGTCAGAAACCTAGCAGAGGGAAGGCTTAGAGATGATGTTGATCTTTTCATTGTTATTGTGCATAGATTTTTGTTACTATGATGGATTTGGCTTTCTGGTGCCTGAATAAATGTTTTGGTTTTGTCTTCCATGAGGAAAATCTGTTGTTTGGCAATTCAGAGTTGTGCTGGGATATTAATGACCACCATAGGTGCTGTGGATATCATATTGGTGCCACAAGTGGTGACAGGGATGGGATCATGAAATAAAGTTTTCTATTTGGAGACTGAAAGGCAGAGGAGACAGAGGAAGAAATGGATACCCCAGGGTGGGAGGATTTGTTTTATTCCTACCTAGCAAGACAATGGATTAAAGGCACAGGGCTTTATGAAAACTGGGAACTGAGGTTGCAGAAGGGAGAACCCAGAGACTTAGAAAGTTTCTGCATGGAATACCAACAGAGCCAGGGAAAGAAATGGCAGAGGTGTGTAGGAGAGGCTGGGCCTTGCTAACAAGCTATTGACATATATATAAAAGCAGAGATGAGCTGCTGGAGGAAAAGGCTCAGATGGAAAAGAAGTTTTGGCTGGTTTGCAGGAGAAGCTTTTAATCCTGTAGTGTTCAAACTGTCCTTTAGGAAAGGAATTTAGAGAGCTTCAAGTGGTGGAAGAAAAAATCTATTGTTGGTTTGACTCACAAGAGGTGAAAAGTTAGCAATAGAAAAGTGAATGAAGCCTTTGCTCGGGCTGGGCTTGACTGGGGCCCAAACGCAGGCCAGGAGGATGTGTGGGAGGAGAATGAAACAAATGAGGAGTCTGAGGTTCTGCCAGTGCTAAAAAGGAAGCAGGAGAACCAGGGCACCTCCACAGTGCTTGGGGAGGTAATTGAAGATTTTATTCCTCTGCAGATCATAGATATTTTGAGTCAGTTCATCAAAGTAATGGGAGAATTGGTGGTACCTTCGATGGTGAGAATTAGTGAAAAAGAGCAATTTCCTCGAAAAGCAATAGTAAATAGCCAGTGGGTTCAAAGTCAGAACAGATTGACAAGAAAAGAATTATTTACTGCTCTACTGAGAGCAGAGGTAGATTTTGGAAGAAGATATGGCAACTAATAAACTATATAAAATGAATTGAGAAAAGGGGCTTGATGTTAGACTGAGCAGGGTGGTAGGAGCTGCCCCTGCAGATCCTCCTGAAACATTGTATCCAGGTTCATCACACCTGCAGAGATAACAAGGCCTGCCCCAGCTCATATAAAAAAGGGCGTACCTCTAGTCAGAATGATGACCCCAAAGCTACAAGTTAGAAAACAGTAAACAAGAGTGAATGAGTCTTACCATAGTCTACCACAGTGGATTCATGAACTTCATAAGTACAGCTGACCCTATATCTACCCTGCTTCTGGTTATAGTCTCGTTTGTTTTTGGCTTTTTGTCTGTTCTCCTTGTTTGTCAGATTTATTTTCTGCAGGCTTAACTCCCTCCTCCTGTAGATGCCTGATTACTTAAGTTGAATTCACCCCTTATTTGATGTGCTATGTCACCCCTGGACCTGGTGTCAACCAACTCTAGATGCCAGCTGAGGAACTGATCCCTCAAATGGGATCTTGGGGCAGGGACAGCTCTATGTCCAATTTCAGCAGGAAGTAGCTATAAAAGAAGAGATCTTCACCTCTTACCCCAAGATCTTGGACCCCATTCATTCGACGTGAGGGTGATGGGGTGCTTGTGCTCAAACCTTACCCTAAGATATTGTTTTATGTGCTCATTTTGTGTGGTCCCTGTTAGACTGTTGTAAAGTTCTGTTGATACCAGTTGGGCAAGATATTGTTTTATATGCTTATTTTCTGTTAACCCTGTTAAAGTTCTGTTGATACAAGTTTTTCCTACCAACCTATGTAATGAATACAAAAGATCCTGGGGCTGCATGTAATGACAATTTAAATGGAAAATCTTTCATATTCATTAATAGACCCATGTAGCCTGCCTGGGTCACATGGTAGATTGAGTTACATGAGTCTGACGCCCATGGAGGCTATGGTGCAAGGAGTCTGCTGAATGGGGAAGGGGAAGAGGCAGGGCTAGAGCAGAGCTGAGAGGAAGTTAGTCTTGAGAGTAGTGAGAGGTAGGAAAGATGCAGGCAGTGGGCTAGTGTGAGTGAAAGAGCTTTGTGATTTTGTTTAATGGACCTGTTTTTTGGGAAGACTACCTGGGGAAGGCTTCGGGATGGTGTTGTTCTCTGCATTGCTATTGTATGGATTTAGCTTTCTTGTATCTAAGTAAATGTTTTGGTTCTGTGTTCAGTGTGGAGAGTGTGTGGTATTTCACAATTCAGAATTGAATTGTGGTGATATTCATGGTCACAGTAGGCACTGTGAATATCACATTGGAGCTACAACAGGTGGGAGTTGTTACCATTTCAGGCAATTCAAGACAGCAAAGAGAAAGTCAAGGAGTTCTTTCCCTAGCAGCATTTTGAGGATACCTTCTCCTCTAGGATTTTCCCCTTCTCTGAAAGATTTACCTTCTCTAGATGCTCAAAATTTCCTGATTCTGTTTCTATATATGTATGTAGTCTTTACAAGAAAATGATGATCCTCCAGTAAAAATAGAAACTCAGTGCTTGCAGGCTTATAAGTGAGGCAAAAATTTAACATCCTGACCAAAAAACACCAAGTCAGGTTCTAGGTTACTAAGAATGTTAAGGTGATCTCTAAGGTCCTATTTATCTCCAGAATTCTGTGAATCTATAAGATTTTTGTATCCACTTGACTCCACCTCACTATATCCTCAATTTCATTGTTTGGAATGACATTTCCTGCGTAAAATTTGGGTGAGACATTTGCCCTTTCTATAGCCCAGTTTCCTGTACTGGAAAATAAGAGTTGAACACTAAAGTCCTTTCTACTTCTAGTACGAGAAGCTTATTCTTCTCTCCCTATTTCTTCCTGCCTGCCTTCTTTTCTTTTCTTTCTTTCTTATTTTTTTTTATTGAGAGAAGGGGTAGAAATTTGGAGTTGTCTTAGTTCCCTCCACCAGAAGTTATTGCTAATAAGTGTATCATTCCAACTTTTCCTTCTAATAATCAGGCTTCTTCAATGCCAACTGTGAACAAATAATTGACCTTAGCAGCATTTAAATTTAAATAAATTATCAAATGGACTGGTTTTTTTGTATTAGAGGAACAAGAAGGGCCTGGGAAGAGAGAAATGCTCTAGATGTTGCCATGCAGTATCTGATGATCTTCATTTCCTTCTTTCCTCATTCTTCTCTTTGGGATAAGGAAGGGTTTGAATGGTATTTCATGATTGGTTAAAGGGTTTTAGGAAGAGGTGACTCCCCTGGATTTTTCACTCTTTAGCTATTTTGCCAGAACTCTAGCCATATAACCTTACATCTGATGAATCAGAGATTTTAGAAAGGTCAAGTGACTTGCCTAAGGTGACAAAGTGAAAGATGTCAGAATCAGGATTTGAAGTCATACCCTCAAAGTTCAAATCTCTAGCTCTTTCCACTAACTGGGCTGCATTATTAAGAGTTTAGGATTTCCGTTTTGGAGAATTAAATTTACTGTATATATACTCTTCTACTTTCAAACGCACTGCATTATTTGCTATTTCTACACCCTTTTTAATGAATAAACCTTAATTTATTATATAGATAGTTGAGCTGGGATTCAAATAGAGCTTCTTATGCTTTCAAATTCAGTGCTCTTTCCACTATACCATGAATAATCTGCCAGCTTTCCCTTAAATTTTCTCTTGATTACATGAATTTCTGATTATGAAAAGTCTGTTAGAGGAATCAATTTATGCCTATGTAGAAACTTACTGTTAAACATTAAAGTCATGAATATCATTCAGGGATGAGTAAATTAAAAAATGGTTTCCATGAGGAATGAATGAAGTCAAAAAGACTGACAGCTTCTTGGTCTCTTAGATGTAATATACATCTCCTGATTTCTTCTTTGCATTCCTCTATATTCAATTGCTCTTTGCTAAAATGAAACATTTTTTTTGCCTTCTCTCTATGATGTATACATATATAGGAAATAAGTGTGGGAGTTCTGGATAAGATGGTGATATGAAAGGTTATAGAATAATCCAGATCTCCAACAAAATCCCCCTTGTGTTTTCTGAAACAAACCCATAAATAGCACTGTCAGAAACAGATATAAACCATTCTTTTTAGTCCAGAGCTGCAAAAAATGAAAGGTCAGATGCCAGCAGAAACGTGTAGGGGGTTCTCATCAAGTAAGACAGCAATGTTTCAGATAAATTATTCTGTAGTTAGTGTAGGAAGGAGGAAAGGAGTTGTGAAAGAAAAATGAGGGGAGAAAAAGAAAGATAATTATAGACAAATGTTCCTAAAATGACATTTATAAAAATATGAAACAAATTATTAACAAAGAGAGTACAACAACATATTGAAAAGATTTTGCAATGTGACTAGGCTGAATTTACACCAAAAATTTAGGAAAAATATAAACACGATAGATCATATTAATAGCAAAAAGAATAAAATCACAAGATTATATTACTAGATGCAGAAAAAGTTTTTGACAAAATACAATCCCAGTTGTTCATGAAGCCTGAATTTTTAACCAAGGCAGGAGTACTTGCATTAAATGCTTCTAAAACTTTTCCTAAAAGAAATCATACTAATGTAATGTTGCATGCCTGCCTGAAATGGGAATTGGTGAAAGAAATTTAGAATAGAGAGTCATTCTCCCCTTTGTAAGAGACAATATGGTTCCAGATTTTCTTTGAGACCAACTTCAGGGTCTCAAAGAGAAAAAGAGAAAAAATTATTTTATAGACATGTTTAGAAAGCCATCTCATCTATATGTTCAGTTTGCCTCCCTGGAGTCTTCAGGGACTTTTTCCATGGGTGAGATTAGTGCCCCTCTTTTGATTGAATAAAATCTTTTCTTGCTCCCATTTAAAGAGCTCATCCACTCTTTTGTATTTTCTATCATATTGTAATTTAGATAACTTCTCCAACTTTTTTTTTTGCTTATCCATTTGGATAAAAGGGTTTTCTTCCTATTTCGTATTATCTTTTTTATAAACAGTATTTGGTGAGAAGGCAACAGAGCATGTATGTAGTGCTTACCATATGCTAGTCACTGTGTTAAGCACTTCACAATAATTACATCATTTTGATCCTCATAACAACCCTGGGAGTTAGGTACCATCACAGACCAGGAAACTTTGCAATCAGCAAACAGAGAAGACAACTTGCTCAAGATCATATAGCTAATAAATTTTCTGAGAATGAAATGCAACTCAAATTTCCCTGCATTTTTCCAGCATTTGTTCAAGAAATTTATTTGGGAACCTAATCTAAGTTGAGAGAGGTTTACAGGGTCAGAGGAGGAGGGTGTCTGAACTGGGGAGTGACAGGGATGTCTTTAAATGATCTTTTCTTTTTTCATGGTAAGGTTTAGCAAGAGTTAGCTATTTAAGTTTCAGATAAATTTAAAAATGCAAACTTTTCTCTCACACTTTTGGATTGCTTTCAAACTATCTGTCTTCCTTTGGAACAGAAAAACAATATGTTTATCAATCTGCAGGAAAAAAAGCATCTAACTTCTAGTTACCCCTGAAACTTTCATAGAAATTGTCTTATTTTTCTTCTTAAAACAAATTCCACAGAGTAGTACCCCCAAGAGTCACTAGGGTGTTTTATCATATGTATAAGTGAAAATGATTATTTTCCAAATACTTTGATGATTAATCTCTAATATCCTTAATCTCTACGCCTCAAAAATTGACTATTTTTAGCAATTCTATATACTTTGATTATCTGATTTTATTTCTGTAATGGCAGTGTGTTCAAAATTGAAAGGACAGGGGAAAAAAATCTTGCATTTTTTTTTCTTATTTCTTTTAACCTAATCTCCCACTGAAAGCCTAAAATAAGAGTTAATTGTGCCAACTGCTTCAAGTGTGGAGCTCCATTCATCTCCCTCAGTATCCTAAACTTTTTGGCTTCAGTTTTTTGCAGTTTTTCTGGTTGATCAAATTTTTCCTTTAAAAATTCTACAACTTACAAATACACAAAAACACAGGTAAAACAGTAAGACAGACACATAGGATATAAAGAAAAAATAAACCTTTTAGAGGGACATGGGCAGAAACCATCACTTAAAGCTTCTAGCAAAACCAAAATTTCATTTGCTCAGAATAGATTTTCTCAATGACGAGTCTTAATTTCTTTATATACAATAATAAGAGCTGAATTAGCTAAAACAAATTGTCACTGAATCTATTACACTTTAAGTCAGATGTCATATAACTCAACTGCTCTAATAGTCCTATAACTATCAGGATTATACCTTGGTCCCATGGTATCAAAAATCTATCCAAGGTAGAACCCAGAGGTATCTTACTACTGCTGGAACCCATTTTCCGTTTCAACTTCTGAAACCCAAAAGTTAACTCCAGACCATCCCATTTCACTTCCTAGGACAAATCTAAAATTTCCTGGGGGGAAAAACAACAATCATTTCCCACACCATAGGTAAATCAAAACATCTCAGGAAAAACTAACAAAAAGAACTAAACAAAAAATCCATAATAAAAGTGGACCCCTTAAAATGAAACTTTCTGGAAAAACTTATTCCAAATCTACACTTCCCTAATCCTTGAGGTGGGTCCAAACTAATCCTCAAAATAAAAAAATAAATAAAACAACTAAATTAAACTTTAAACTTATCCAAGTTGAGGAGAAAAGGGCATGGAGTGCAGGAATCTCAAATTTTAGGTATCTTTTGCGAAAAGGAAGGCAGGAAGGAAGGAAGGAAGAAAAAAAAGAAAAGCCCTTGTTAAAAATTTAAGTGAGATCGTTAGGGAGTAATTCTGGAAGATTGTCAACCAGGGTTCAAATTCTGCCTTGACCTAGCAGGATTCTGTGATGGATGAAAGATGAAATGACTGAGGAAAACAATGTTCTGATCTTTCAATCATATTGATTTATTAAGCAATGCATACCAATTGCCTAACAAAGTGGGATCAGATCTCCTCAGCTTAGGTCTGGATCTCAAATACAGGGGAGAGACAGATTCTCATAGCATTAAAAAAAATTATTCAAAGAACAATTAATTAAAAGGAAACAATACAATATTAGCTTATCTGATTTATATCTGGATAAAGAATGGTGATTTTCCAAGCTGGGAGGGGGAGTATAAACAGGTGCAATTCCTTTCATTCAAAGAAGAGATATCCCACTCCCTTCAAGTGCCTATAACCAATCAAAGGAAAATGGAAACAATAACTTATTCATCAGTAAGGGCCAGTTTTCAGATAATATATTTGGATTTCTTGAGATGTACAAATGTGAGAAAACACACACATGCACTGAAAAAGCAAGGGTTGTTAGGAGAAAGGGGAGAAGATATGCAGTATAGGGACATGATTATAAAATCAGGGGGCTAAACATCCTGAGGGGAATGAAGGCTGCTTAGATTGGACCCCTCTACAAAACAGAGACCCCAGGAAAGACTCATTACAGGTGGAATATAATCCAAAGAATATAAAAATTTCATGGCATAAATATTTCCAAAGAAAAACTGATTTGTATGGATTCTATCTACAATCATAAGCAATCTAAGAAATGGACCAAATCAACTGCAGGACCACAGTTAGAACTTCAAAGGCCAACCTAGTTTTGAAACCATTTTAAAGACACTTTAATCAGTTAATTTTGATATACTTTTTATTGGAATGAGTTAATATGATGTAAGGTTTAGAGATAAACCATTTGAAAAAACAAACATCTTT
This sequence comes from Potorous gilbertii, assembly GCA_028658325.1. Lineage (NCBI taxonomy): Eukaryota > Metazoa > Chordata > Mammalia > Diprotodontia > Potoroidae > Potorous > Potorous gilbertii. The sequence continues at coordinate 103,891,826 of CM053772.1, read as the reverse complement.
CTTTCTCTAAAAAAGTAAGAAAGAAATATTCCAGGGCAAGAAGACCCACAGCATGGGATGAATAATCCAGAGCGAAAGATCTTAAGGAAGTTCCAAGATAAGAAATTGTTGGTAGAGATGTAAAGAATTGCAACCATTAGAAAAATAACTAGGAGTTATATACACAGTGTCACCCAACTATGGGTGTACTTTGACCTAAAGAAAGCAATAAATTCATATACTTCCAAAAGGTCAAAAGACAATGGGAAGAAACTGAGGTGTGCAAAGTTGTTTATAGAAGCACTTACTGGTTATAGTCAAAAGCAAGAACACCATACATGTCTATTCATCAAGAAATGTCTGAATAAATTATAGTAGATTAATGTAATGAGATATTATTATTCCATAAGAAAATGATGAATGGTTTAGAAAATATCTTGAAGGTTTCATATGAACGGATGAAAAATGAGAACCAGGAGAGCAATTTATACAGTGATAGTGACAATACAAAGAAAAAGAACAACGAGAGAATCAAGGTGTCTGATTAACAACAAAGTGAACAATGTTGGTTCTAAAAGACTTATTGGTAACGAGACATGCTTCCCACAACTTGGCAAAGACAGAGAGACTAAGAACACTGAAGGAGAAATATGCCTTCAGACATTTTCAATGTGTGAATTAGACTTTAATGATTATTTAATGACATTACAAGGAAGCATTTTTTTTCTTTTTTGGGGGAGTGTGGATGGGGAAAGTAGTAATAGTATTATAAAAAGGAAGAAGGTCAATTGATCATTAAAAATTTACACACGAGAAGGAGGAGAGATCACAGACTAGCAGGACAAAATTATATCTACTAAGAGCTGAATTATGCAAAACAAACAAATATAGACAGAGTGGAAAAACAAAGTCATATATAAGTAACAAAGATACCAATTTCACATACCATTCCCCATTTTTAGGCTTTTCTTTAAATATTTGTTAAGTTCATAAAAAAGCTTTTTTTTTTTTAAAAAAAAAAGGATAAAAAGAAGCATTAGGAGTTATAATTCTTAATTTCCAATGGCCTACAGAACAAAGTGATAACATATCTAGGAAAAGGGGGAAAAAACAGATTTTTTTTTCAGTTGATTAGCTTAAAAATTGTGTGGAAGATAGAGAGGCTTACTGGTGGAAAATATCTCCAGCAGTGTTAATACTGAAATACCTGTAATACTGTCCCCACTCCCCCATCTTCCTCTCTCAGAATCCATAGTTTTCTTCAGATATCAACTCTAGTTCTACAGGAGTTCCTTCTTGTTCAAATACATGCTAGTGCCTTCCCCAGTCCCTCTTGTATGTATGTATATGTGTGTCTACACATACCCATGCTGTCTTCTCTATTTAGACTGTGTGTCATTTAAACACAAAGTTTTATTTTAAATTTTGTCCTTGTATCCTCAGCACGCAGTATAAAACCTAAAATATGCTTAATAAGGGCTTATTGTTTTATTGAAAAATGTTAGAAGGAGGAGGAGGAGAAGGAAGAAAGAAGAAAGATGTTCCTGCTGCTGCTGGTGGTGACCATGGTGATCATGGTGAACATGATGTTGATGGTGATGATCATTAGCAATTAATTTGGAGCAAGCAGATCTATTTTTAGAAAGCAATAATAAAGTCTAGTGGTAGGCATATGCCGCTGGATTTATCAAACATAAAAAAGTGGTTTCTAGATAGAAGATATGTAACAATTAAAATACAAGAGTGGAATCAAAAGTCTCTCTAAGAGTAACATGAACATAACCAAAAAGAGTTTGATAGAAGAAAAAAATGACTTCCTCACGAAGACTTGTTTACTAAATAGAAAGGTTTATTTTTAATTGTAGTTCAGGATCAGTTCATAGCCATCAGAAATTACTAAAAGTTTATACATAAATATATATATATATTGATATTGCCTCAAATACATCAATCTTTCAATCTCTTAACATTCATTTTACCTGATGTATTCTTCCTTCTTACTTCAGCTACACATAGATATAGTAATACTATTAAACTTACCATCACACAAGAAGGAAGGAAGGAAAAAAGGAAGGAAGGAAGGAAGGAAGGAAGGAAGGAAGGAAGGAAGGAAGGAAGGAAGGAAGGAGGCATTTACTAAGCAGTATTAAACGCCAAGCACTGTGCTAAGCGGCTTCCAAATATCTGATTCACACAACAACTTTGAGAGGTAGTTGCTCTTGTTATCCCCATATTATATTTGAAGAACTTGAGTTAAAATGACTTATCCAGGTCCAATAGTCTAAAGTAGGATTTTAACCTAGGTCTTCCTTACTCCAGGCTCATAACTCTATTCATTGTTCCACCTGGCTGTCTAAAATATTCCACTTCCATGAACTCTGAAATTCCATTTTTGGATCGCAACCTGTTATAATTCTGCCTCTTCCTAAAACTTGCAACCCCAAACCCAGTTCTTCATACTCCCATGTGACCTGTAATCTCTTGAGTCCTTCAGTTCTTTCCCTGCCATCACTGATACACTAAATCTATTCTCCTCCCTTATCCATCTTGACACTTTGGTGAACCTATTCAGCTCCACACTGGCTACTTCTCTCAATTCCCTCACTCCCTTACCCTACTGTCTATCTTGCCTTACCAAGATAGCCTCAGATTACCCTCCCCTTTGCCACTATCCAATGTGCTACTGAACAAAGCTGGAGAGAATCACAAAACCATGCTAACTGTACTCACTACCCATTTATGCCTCACAATTTAAATTGGCATTTCACTGAAGCAAAGCAATGTTTTTACATCTCCTCCCACTCCAATTTAGTCACTATGCCACTACATAATAATACTTCCTAAATTTTATATCTGTCCTCAAGCCCTCCATGGCCCCCCACCCTCTCTCCTCTTAACTGAAAATCTTGTCTCCTATGTAACTGAAAAAACCGAAACCATTCAACAAGAGCTCCCTCTGAACCCATCCTCCCCATCTCACTCACTCAGATGCCATATGCTTCCAGTTCCCCCTTCATCTTTGTCTCACAAGAAGATGGCCTTTCTCCTTGCCAAAACAAACCCTTCTATATATGAATGATTCTGATGGGGTGCTTGGGTGTATGTGCTTTGACTCCAATTTTAATATCACATTTCTCTTTAAAAATCACATTTCTCCCCAGTCCAAGGACACAGCCTGCCCCAGAAACAACCATTATCTCCCTTCCTGATACGATAGCCAACTGAACACATAGAATTTTTAGTCTGAACCAACTGTGTACTGATTGAGCTGGCTGTGTACTGGGACATAAATTCATTTATTACTCACTGACCAATCATATGTATCCTAGCTTTAGACATATGTATACTCCCTTACATTAATCTTGTCTAACAAGATATTGATGGGAATAGCCTGTTTAGACCTAAAACCACACCTCTATGTAGTCCCGACTTGGGCTATTTCCTGATGAACTCTGGGTAAAATATCTGCACATTACCAAAAGTGCATGTTCCTTTAAGAACTATCCACTCTTTAATCATTCCCCTGATCCTACACTGAATCCCCTAGTAAACACATTTGGCACATGTTTTATTATGAATATCCTACCTAGGTTCCCTAAGAACTCTTGACCACTGAAAAGTATAATAAATTTTTACCTTGACCTCAACCATGCTTGAGTCCACAAATTCCTCTCTGGGTGGCCTACACAGGGAATTCCAGTCTTGAAGTTCCTGTACCCACAACCCTCCCTGCTCTCATCAATTCCATTCTATCCTGTTTTCTCTAGTACATTGACCCTTTGGTCATCTACACCCTCAGTTATCTGTACTTTCTCTCATCTAGTGACTCATACCCCCAATCTCCTTCTTCCTTACAAAACCTAAACTTGATCCATTCATTCCTTTTGTGTCTAAACTCCTTCAGAAAGCCATTTGTAAACTAATATCTCCTCTACTTTTCCTCTCACATTGTTCTTAACCATCCTCAGCTTGGTTTCCAAATTCATTGTCCAACTAAAAATGTTCTCTCCAACATTACAGTGATCTCTTAATTGGCAAACCTATGGCCTTTTCTCATTTCTCATCCTTCTTAATCTATCTGAAGTGTTTACACAGCTGATTACCCACTTCTTCTTAATATTGTCTTTTCTCTAGGTTTTTGCAAGCCCTCCCTCTAGAGGTAGATGTGCCTCCATGCAATGTCATGGGCTTCTCTTCTCCTTCCATACTATTTGTATATCTCTTTGTGCTTCCCTTATTTAAAAATAACAGTACAGTTTCAATATCCATTACTGATAACCCTACTTGTATTTAGTCCTTTACCACCCTCACACTGAGAATTTGTCATAAGTTTTTTTCTTCTCTAGTCCATTTCTGCCATAGCCATTCTTTTCTCAAATGCTCCTTTGACTAGCCTAATATCTATTAGGAAGGAAAAGAGAATGAGATAGAGTATTCAACAATCTACATTTATAATTAGGCAGCTAGGTCGCACATCGGACATTCTTGGTCTGAAGTCAGAAAGATGGCTTCCTTTGTTCAAATCTAGCCTCAGACACTTACTAGCTGTGGGACTCTGGCCAAGTCACTTAACCCTATATGCTTTAGTTTCTCATCTGTAAAAAGAACTGGAGAAAGAAATGGCAAACCACTCCAGTATCGTTGCCAAGAAAACTCCAGATGGCATCACAAATACTTGGACACAACAGAAAAATGATTGAATAAAAAGTTTATTAATTATAGCTTTCATTTATATGGCACTTTGCTTGCATTTATTCATTCACCCTCACAATAATCTTGCAAGATTTATAGTGTAGGCATTATTACCCATATTTCACAGAAAACTGAATCTCTAAGAGTTCGATTAACTCTTAGACAAACATCTAATAAATGACAAAGTTCCAAACTAGGTCTTCTAACTTTGTTATACTCTCTCTCTCTCTGTACATATATATATGTGTGTGTGTGTGTGTGTGTGTGTGTGTGTGTGTGTGTGTGTGTATGTATTTATGTATATATATATATATATATATATATATATATATATATATATATATATATATATTTTCACTTATGTGAATCTGTTCATGTTTGCAAATATTTATTAAGTCTTTAATATATATGCTTCATTGTACTAGGTTCTGAGAATTAAAAAAAGATGAGATATGACTAATTCCCTGCCTTCAAAAAGTTTACCATAAAAAGGGGGGTTCATAGAAAGTAGACACAAATTGGAAAGGATCAAAAATATTCAAAATGTTCTTGGGAATTTACGTTGGGAATAAAGGTAAAAAGGTTCTGTCTTTGCTAAGAACAAACTGAGTGGGCAGGCTTACATTACACTATAATAGACTTTGGTTAGATGATAGACTAAATTTCAAGTATGTAAAGCCTTGGGAGAATTAAATCATATTATCAAGAGAGGTTTTGAGTCCCTACCTCTAGAGATTAAGTAAAGAATAGTTTATGATATTTGACAGCCCACATAACTCAAAGTAAGCTCTACAAATTCATTCTCTTTGAGATAGTAGCAATGTAATACATTTTAGGAAAAGAAGTAATTTGAGGGAAAGGAAGCAGGGGAATTATAAGTACCTAGAAAGACCATATGAAAACATCTTTGCACTGAACTATAGTACATCTTGGAAAAGAAAAAAAAACAGTGAAGGTACCAAAACAACATTTGTTTAAATGAAATTTCTTTTTTCTGATGTCATTCTGAAATAATTTTTGACATAAAACAGTTGATCAGACACTTCAGCATTATGACTGGTTTATACATGGCGCTGAGCATCTGATTTGTTCATTTCCAAAAAGAGGTTGAAAGCAATTTTCTGAAGTGACTCATTCTTGATAACAGATTCAAAGTTTATTTCTTTAACTTATGAGACTTATGAAAGGAAAGGTGCAAAATCTGTTGTGGAAGAAAGTAATGGCATTGAGCCCCTCAATTTAAAGCAGGAATATTCACAGAGTTTCTAAGGATTGTAAAAACAATAATTCTTGGATCTGTGAACTTCTTGTGCTCAGAAATTATGCATTAAGATGCTCACTACTCCCTAATCAGCATCAATAGAGTTGAGGGTATGTCAGCATTTCCATAATGAGCCAGCTGCTCTTGAGGAGTTATGAAATGACTATATTAGTTCATATTGAAATAAAGCTTACCATACCCACTGTGATAAAAAAAAATGCTCATTTTAATTATAATAGAGCATTAAAATTAGGGGTGTGTATGTAAATTCATGAATTGAAATTTGGTATATACATTTTTGTTAATATTCTTTTACTTTATGTTGTTTTCCAAATGCAAGGTTCACCCTTTCCTTAGGCCCATATTATACAAATACATAAAAGACCCATGATTTTTGTTAGTTTGGTAACTCCCTCTGCCAATGGCAACTAACTCCCTCTGTGACTTAGTCGATGAGCCTTTAAATTTTGCTCCCAAAGGTTAAGTGACTTTCTTGGGATCACATAGGTAACAGGTGACAGAAAGAGGGTTTGAGCTCAGGTTTTCTTTCTTGACCTTAAGTCTAATATTTGAATTACCATCCCAAGATGCCTTTTACTACAAAGCAAAGCTTTTTTTCTCATTTTCTTTTTTCAGACTTTGAATAGGCAAGATGAAGAGGTCAACATGGACAGAGCAAAAATAAAGGGTAAGCTTTTATTAGTCAAATTTAAACGTATTCTTATTTTTTTTCTGTCTGTGAGTTTTGTATTAAATAGATCCGGATTATTTTGTGAATTCCATGAATTTGCTAGCTTGCAAAATTTAAGCCCTCCTCACTTTTATTTTCCAGATAATTGAATTAACTCTTTGCCTTCATATTACATCACCTTCTGTAATACTGATTGCCCTTTGTGAAGAAGGATGATCAAAGCAGACAAAAATTCTTAGTTACCTTCCGAAGGAATTAGCTGGACACTTTACAGTGACAAAAACAGCTGCTCATTTTCTGTGACTGATCTGCTTTTTCAAATCAATCACAAAGTGAACCAGATTTATTTTTTATTAGACCAATGTTTTCATCAGTGTAGGGCACTACTAGCACAAAAACTCTTTCTACCAATACGAATCAATTCCTTCTGTGAAACTTAAAGAGTTTTAGGGAGTTGAATGGGGTATTAAGAAATTAAATCATTTGCTTTTCACACAACCAAAAGATGTTAGAGGTGGTACTTGAAGGCAATACTTCTAAATTCAAGGCAAGTTCTCTTATTACTACATTTTCCTGCCTCTCCCTTGATTACACACATCAAAATAACATGTAGTTGTTAGTCTGTTGTTAGTCTTAGATGTAATGATAGTTCTTTTATTTTATGCCTATGTGTCCTTGGACAAGTTACACAACTATCAACCTCAGGCTCTTTATCCACAAAATTGAAGGAATTGGTTAAACCAAGTGTGGTGAACCTGCAGCCTTGAGGCTACATGTGGCTTTCTAGGTCCTCAAGTGCTGCCCTTCAGCTGAATCCAACTGAATTCAGCCAAAGTATGGTACTTGAGGACCTAGAGGGCCCTGTGTGGCATAAAGACCACAGGTTCCTCATCCTTAGACTAAATATTTCTATGGTCCTTTCTACTTCTAAATACTGTGAGCATTGGGGCAGCTAGGTGGTACAGTGGATAGAGTACAAGTGTAGGAGTCAGGAGGGCCTGAGTTTAAAACTCACCTCAGACACTTGACACTCCCTAGCCATATGACTTTGGGCAACTCATTTAACCCTAATTGCCTCATCCTGGGTCATCTCCAATCATCCTGATGAATATCTGGTCACTGGATTCAGATGGCTCGGGAGGAAAAGTGAGGCTGGTGACCTGCACAGCACTCCCTCATTCAAAACAAAATCAAGTGCATGTCATGTCATTATTTCTCTGATGGCATGGTCTTCTTTGGCAATGAAGGACACACACACACACACACACACACACACACACACTAAGCATGATAGGTTCTGAATGGGACTTCATTATCTTAAAATTTTATATTTTCTAGGTGACCTAGAAGACCTAACTCTAATGATCAAACTATACCAGTAACTAATAAGGTCCAGAATTAATGAACATACTTTTCAAAATAATATGGGATCCATTTATACTATTCCTATTAGAGCAGGATTTTAATGTTTTCCTCTGTAGTTAAGGACATTGCTAATCTCCTTTGAGAACATGAATTGAAAGAGAAATTTTCTCCAAATACACTAAAACAAAGGAATAACTCATTATAAAGAATACAATTAACCATATGATCAGAACACACACATCTTTGAAGATTAATGTACCAGTGCATTCAACAAGCATTTCTTTGACACTCAATATCTCATCATACTCTCTAATGCTTTTTCTTTTTTTGCATACAGTTACATAAACTGGTAAAAGAAGGGAATTCTGTAGCTATAGTTTACCTGGATTTGCGCAAAACAGTTGATAAAGGATTCCATGCCATTCTTTTGGTTAAAAAATGAACCAGCTAATAATATATATGGGGGGATTTGGAACTAGTTGAATGATCATCTCAAAGAGTAGTTGTTAATGCTTTAATGCATATTGGCAGGGAATCTCCACTGGAGTGTCCCATTGTTCTGAGCTGGACCCTATTTTGTTTTATTTTATTTTCCAATGACTTGGATAATGCAATAGGTGGCATATTTATCAAATTTTCAAATGGCACGATGTTGAGAGAGAAGGCTAACACATTTACAAAAATTTGAAAAGCAATAGGAACAAATATAAAAATTTTAAACCTATGTTCAAAAAATCAACTTTACAAATACACAGTGAGGGAAGCCATGTTTGGATAACATCTTTTCTGGAAAACAATAAGATTTTAATGTACTAAAAATTCAGTATGAGTCAGTAACATAATGTGGTAGCCACCTTCTTCCCTCAAAAAAAAGATTTAATGCTATCTTGGGCTACATTAAGAGTACAATTTTTTCTAGGAATAAAGAGATGATAGTGTCTCTGTGGTTTGCCATGGAGAGACCACATCTATGGTACTGAGTTTAGTTCTAAAGACCACTTTAGGAAGAGTGTTGATCAGGTGCATAGTACCCAGAGGAGAGCAACTGGCATATGGAAGATCCTTGAGTCCATGCCAATGTGAAGATCAACTGAAAGGTTCAGGGAAGCTTAGTACTGAGAAAATTCAGTTGAAAGAAAACATGGAGGGGGGACCTGTGTTCAAGAGTTTGAAGGGCTGTTAGGTGGATGAAGGATTGGTTTTGTACTGCCTGGCCCCTGAGGTAAAAAACAGAACCAATGTGTGGAAATTGCAAAAAGGAAAATTTAGATTTATTATGAGCAAAACGATAAAAATTAGTTGTTAAAAAATAAAATGTTTTGCCTTAAGAAGTGGTGGGTTCCCCCTTAATGGAGATCTTCAAACAGAGGCTAGGTAATGACATGTATATTGCAGATGCAATTCCTTTCAAGACTAGCTGTGATTGGAGGGGACGGGATGGGAGGGGATTTTGAAGTAGTGGGGAAATCCCTTCCTACTACAAAATTCTGCAGTTTCATGGTTTTGGGATTCTGCTAAGTTCTGGGAGAAAAACAAAGATAAGTCTTAATGCTTCTGTGCTCATCAATCTTACAGTATAGAAACACGAAAAATATGTACACAAATAATTATAACACATTAAAATTCCTCTTTGATTAAGAGTTAGTGTTAGACACCCCCAATAACATTGGTAAACAACTTTGGTAAATATATCAATCTGCTGACAAGCATTTATTCCATGCCAAGCATTTTTCTAGACACTAGGGAGAAAAAAAAACCCAGCAACAGTAAAACAGTCCTTGTCCTCAAGAAGCTTACATTATTTTGAGAGAAATAAGATATTTACTTGTAATTAAATTCAAATATATGTAAAGTAAATATAAATTAACTTCAGGGGATAGGCGCTGAAGGATTAGGAAACAATTCATTTGATATTTATAGTAAAAGAGGAATTCACTTGTGGATAAAAAAGTTCTTTACATGTTCCTGTATGTAGATAATCTACTAACAATATCAAATCTTGAAACTTTTACAGATCCTTCTAAGGGAAATCTATTATCAGTCAATAATGTTTGGTCTAGTTATTGACACAGGAAAACTCAAGTAGACAAAGAACGCCTATAGTTCTGACTATAATATACAACTGGATGGAGAACCCACAGAGCTGGTGCATCAAAACATAATTTTGGGCAAACTTGGCACACAGGCAATGAATTAGACCCAAAACAGAATAGAACAATGGACTCAAAGGACCCCAAGCTTCTCCTCAAAATGAGATCTATCTTTTAAAAGTAATATGTTTTGACAGATCTTATGTGGCTATTATGATACTATGTATAATACTATGAATAATCAAATGCAACAGACTCCACACACTTAAGACTATGGGCCACTCAAAAGCATTAACTCAGCATGAGAGAACTATGTTGGGTGCAAGCAGGTTGAAATACTACACAAAGGAAGAATCACACATAAGAAGTAGAATAAGTGATGTCATCAGAATAATATTTAACCAATCAGACTGCCAGTCAATAGATGTTTATATATATATATATATATATATATATATATATACACATACGTGTGTGTGTGTGTGTGTGTGTGTGTGTAAATTTTAGCTGGGACTTGAAGGAATCTAGGGAAGCCGTGAGACAGAGATAAGTAGGGGGAACATTTTAGACATTGTGGGGCAGCCATTGAAAAGAGCTCAGTCAGGAGACATAGCATCAGAAAAAACAAACAAAAATACTAGTCATACAATAAGGTCAAGGGATAGTCAATGGATCATTTATGGGTTCTATCAGTATCCTCTACAACTTTAGACAAATCATATAACTGCTCTGAATGTATACACCTATGAATGATGTGGTTATGTCTTCTAATAGTACATTTTGTAACATATGTATTCTTACCCATCCTATGAGTTTTTTTTTTTACCATATCTTCCTGTAAATCCTCTATATGTGATTCACCTAACATGGGATCATAGATTTAAAAACGGAAAGTGATCTCAGAGGTCACTACGTCCAACCCCTTCCTTCTACAGATGAGGTGGTGGAGTGGAGGTAGTTAAATAACTTGTCCAATGTCACCCAGCTGGGATTGCAACAAAGGTCCTCCAATTCCAAACTCAGTTCACTTTCTACTGCATCATTCTGTCTCCTATAAGATCAGAGATTTATCTAACTGCGGATTAAAATATAATAAGTATATGGAGTACTGTGAGATGAGATGAGGTTTACTTTCTATGAGAGTCATCCTTATTCCCTCACCTGTATCTTCAAGCCTATGTTAATTGCGTAAGAACCACTTTCTACATATATATGTATTTTGGAAAAATCTACATGTATATGTACGTGGAAAAATCTCCATAGGTATTTGAACACTAAGTGCTGTGCAAACACCCAAAAAATCTACATTTGTGTATACACATACACACATACATGTATATATATATATGGGTGTATATGAAATGAATGAAAATACATATGAAGAGTGATGAAATAAAAAATACATGTATATATTATGTAAGTTAGTTTTCAATTGCTTTCACTCGCTGAACATTTTAAACACTGTATTATAAATAGCAGCAATCAAATGTAAAAGAACTACTTTTTCCCCAAGGAATTTATTTTCATATTAAGTTAATTAGGATATGAAGCTGTGGACCAGAGGTGTTAAACCATAGCCCACAGGTTCCAAGCAGTAAAACTCTCAAATGTAGCCAGACAGATTGCAAATGTAATTGGTCAACATTTAATGAAATAAATAAAAATGCAATGCAATATAGATAATGCTAATTTGTGATTACCTAAGTCAATATAGTTACCTGCCTGAATCTCTTTCTATTTGAGCTTGATCCTGTTTTAGACAATTTTGCCGTTCTGCAAATGTCAGTCCTTCTTTGAGGCCTCAAAACAATAATAAATGCCCTGACATGATTCATGAAATGTGCTTTTCAAAGACAATGTTCACATAATGTAAATTAACCGGACCTAAGATAATAAAATATGAACCTTTAATTTGGTTAGTTTGAAGGCAGAGAAACCAAGGCTTACATTTTCTAGTGAAACTGACTTGGGATAACTGAATTTCACAGTTAATTTGAATTCACCATAATTACATAGATATCCTCCAGCTGATGAATATGATAGCTGAAGATTTAGATTACAAAGAGAAGAAAGATGATCTATTTCAAAAACTTGTTATATTTGTCAACTATAATTGTATTGGAAGTCATAAAGATGTGGGTCTGAGGCATGTTGGGATGGAAGGGCAGGGAGGAAACATGTCCTTTGTTGAAATATCCTTTGGGGAAAGAGTAAGGCTACTAATTCTTTCTTGTTTGAGAACATAATTTTCAGCTTCTCTGCTAAGTACTGTTCTTTTTTTTTTCTTTCGAGAGGTGGTGCAGGATTGAAGAGAAAGTTGGGATCCTCTAAGGAGAATTTGAATTAAGAACATGGGATGAAAGACCAGGAAATAGGGTCAGATCTTTTTCATTCATTTCCAAGAATTGCAGGGTGAATCTATCTATAATGAATGTGCATCCAAACTTATGGTAATTAAAGGTCTCACAATCTTGAAAGTACCTTGGGTGACCACCTGAGAAAATGGCAGAGAAAAGGTTGTTGAGGGGAAAACCAATTTTTTACTTCCTTTCATCTGCATAGTCAGTTCTAGTATGCTAAACTGAGCTATACCTTACTTGTCTTACTGATATTAAATCAAATACTCTTGTCAGAAGAGTAAACCAAGTTATCTCTTTCACAAAGCACTTCACAACTTTGGTACAACAAACAATGATTATTTGTCTTTTGTTTTTTGTATAGCACCTGGATAACTAAAAATCTGGGATCTTCTATCTTCATCGGACAGTGGATGCTTTTTTTCTTTGTTCTTTTGATCAGTGGGGCAAGAACTTTCATTAGCCGAATCTTATTGTTTCCTACTCCTACTGAGAAGTCTCAGCCTATGTTTACTACCTGTCACTGAGATACTTTTTTTTCCTTTTTTATAAAGGGTTTTTTTAATATATCAAAAGTCCTACCTTAGTGACATGCTAGTCACACCAGAAAATAAATACCTATAATCCCTCACCCCCTTGTCAGTAACATGGTTAAGCTGAGCAGACAATCTATATGATTTTCTCCATTTAAATGTAAAAATACTACTCTGCTTTGGGTTAAGGGAAGATGAGTGGCAAGAATTTTCCTTTATTCTTCTCTAAAATTGAGCAGTTCCCATTAGTTCTCCAAACTTGAAAGCTATTTTCTGGCTAAGGTTTTCTCCCTTTAGACCAGGGAAAATATAAAGAGATCCATATAGCTAAGACAAAGTTGGTTTTTCTGCCTCCCTAAGCTCAAACTACTATGCTTTACTAATTCTTACCTTTTTAGAAAAGTAGGTTACAGTCTCATATGAATATAACATTCCTTCCCCACACATTCACAAAAAAACTCCTTCAGTAAATCCCTCCTTCTACCCACCTTCTAATCCCTCTAGGTAAAATAGTTCTTCCTCCCCATCTCCCAAGGCACAAGTCTTTGCTGGTATATAAACCTAATTAGATGGAAGTAATAGTTATATTCTCTAATTTCTTTCTCCACTAACATACTTTTTTCTAAGTCTTCAAAAAGTCATCAATGATGGGAAAAGAAAGATTAAAAAACCCTCTAACTTTAATCCCTCCCCCCCAAAATAAGGAGTTATCTATGGGCACCAAAAAACATGGTGTTTTGTGCCCTGAGTTATATCCAGTAGGGAAATTTGGAATATAGGAGAGGCGAGGTAGAAAGGGACTTGAAGACAGGGTTATAGGGTAAGGAATACAGAAGGTGTCTGTAGGTCTAATTCAGTTAATTTTTATCATGAAAGAGTTCTTCTCATATGTCATTGAGGAGATAGGCAAAGACGAGCACCTTTGTCATTGTATAAGGGTCACAGTTGACAGAGGGGTGGCAATCTTTAAAGTGGTCTTTCTCCTGACCAACCACCTTGGGATGAAGATTCTGGTGCCGTAGTCAGCCATGCTAGCAGCAAACTTGATGTTGCATGTCTCATGGAAACCTTAAGCACTGTCCAGACCTTCTTTGGTGTATGGGTATGATACTAATGTCACTTAAGCTCTTGATGGTTTCTTTGATATACTTTAGACCATTCTCATCTTCTTCATCTTGGTACATAAATTAGTATGGCAACCTCCTCCATTCCAGTTCCCAGAAAATGACTTGGGATTGAATGTTACAATCATTCCAAAATCTTTACACACCCAGTAGAGGATGAAGATGGAAGTCCAGAGGTGATCTCCTATTTCAGTTCCTTCACAGGGTCCTATCTGGAACTTACACTGAGTTGTCATTACCTCAGCTTTTGTCTCTTCAAGTCTGATTCTAGGACATTGGCTAGCATAGTGATGAGATTTCACTCTATCCCTTCCACAGGCTTAATGGATTCCCTCACCACAATAATATGATCCATGGGGCCTGGGGAAGCCATCGGAAGGTCAGCCAAAAAGGTGTCCACCTGTTCCTATAAGAGTATAGTCTCGCTCCATGCCAAACCAGGATTTCTAACTGGATACCATAGCCTTGACCCATTTATAAGCATATCCCAAATTTGTCTCTTCAGGCTTGCAGTTACGCTTGGAAACTTCACAGAAAATTAGTTGGTTGGGATCTTTTTGGAAGGGGTTTCAGAATAGAACAGGAGGAATAAGGGACATGTCACCATTGTAGTCTTCAGATTGAAAAATGCTACAGCTATAAAATTCCTTTCAGGGAATGCTCTTCAATCAATCAGTGCTCTGCAGTTCAGAGTCTATGGTCAAGGTTTTATAACACAGTTCATCACCTGTGCCACTGATCCAGCTATACATAGCCAAGTTCATGTAACCTTAAGGCAAGTTCATGTATTTAATATTTTTGTTCAAAGGAGAATTGAATGAAGGGAAGCTCTGTTAAGCCTGGAAGGATATGCAGAAAGGAGAGGCCAAAGGTGAGAGTATGGGACAAACTTTCACATGACTGGCCAGACGGGCACTTGTGGTGGCAATGGCTATAGCAGAGACAGCCACACTCAGCTCCATACACTGAGACAAGTTAATACAACAAGGTCTCTGCAGGTAAACATAATAAATCTGAGAGCTTTCAGAATCTTGGTAAATAAGCCTCCAGTTACGACAGCTGCAAATGCTCTCTCCAGAAGAGAATTATCCATGGTTACAGAATGTATCAGTGATGGGAGGATAAATGAAAGGCTCCTAAATCCTATTCCAACATTCTTTCTACTAGATCATCTTGAAATAGCTGTAGTAATTATCAGAAAAGTCTAGGAATAGGATGTCTATGAAGATTTGTAACCTAGGGAGGTTAAAATGAGTAAATATTTAAAATTAGAAGACATTATTCAATGGATAGTTTTATAAATGGCTCTATATGGCTTAGTCAGCTTTTTATAGCCCAGTATTTATGGAACAGTGAACTGAGCATAAAATAGCTATGAAATTCAACTAAGTTTCAACAGTAATGCTCTTATCTAATACTTTCTACCTCCCACTTTAAAATTTTCTGACAATATTATATATTTTTATGATTCCCTACTTGACTGAAAGATAGAAACTGTAAAAGCCTACTAAGTTTTTTGTGGGCAGTGACTCTCAGCTTGTTGATATTAAAACAAAAAGTTTTAAGTACGCAGAGCAAAATGCCTTAGTACTTTTTCTCCAATGCTGCAAAAAGGTACATTATATGCAAATATTAAAAAACCTAATAGATTTCTTGAAATAGATATAACAGAGAAGTAACCTTGTTTGACAAACTTCAGATCATTAATATCAATCCAGATATTTCTGACACTTTGTGGAAGTGATCTCGTAAAAATAAATAAATAAATGATAAGAGGAATTCTCTATAGATTTCTCTATAGGTTCTTAAATCATTTGTAGGGATGGGAGGGGTGACAGATATCTTTGGTTATTGCAAAACCTATTGACCTCTGCTCATAACGTTTTTAAAAGCATGAAATAAAGTATAAATCTTACAAATGTCATATTGTCTGTTCTGACCTTATCCTTTTAGGGTCAATCTTGCTACATTTCCGCTCAAAATTCCTATGTGCCCTGAGAGACTTGGAACATCTCTTCCATCACACCAACTACGCTGAAAAATGAGACCCTGTCTCACTTTGGGGACACAGTGACTAGCGTCCCAATTCCATGTAACCACTTAACATAAGGTAGCTTTTACAAAGGAATATTTCCTTCAAAGATAAAGCCAGAACCAAGATATAACCAAATATTTTCTCAACAGCTTGGAGGTATAATGCCCCTTATACTGCCTGCAGTTGGAAGTGAATTAGGTTTACAATTTATCTCAGTTCCTTCATAGCAATGGTTCTACCAAGTTCACAACCAAAGTCTTCAGCCAGTGGTCACCACCAGGCTGACTTTAACACATCCTCTGGAATCCGAGATTCTGAGATACTTGCAGCTCGTGTTCTCAGTCCAGAGTGGAGACTCCACTCCTTAGAATGGAAAAGATCTAATAAAAAGCCCAAATATCCAGGCCAATCTCTCAGAATTTATATGGGCTGTGGGGAGATAAAGCTACACAGTCCTTCCCCTTACAGTTATCTCAAATATGTATTTAGTGAGAGAGTTACCTCACTCCCTCAGATGTAAATGCAACAAAAACCTGCAAAAGTAGTTGCCTCCTGAGGACTTTTGAAGACTCCAACAATTTTGGCTGCAAAGTCAATGGGAAAACAGTCACATCCCAACTCTGTGAGAGTCCAAATTGTCTGAACAGAACAAATTGCAGAATGATCACACGTACTCCAGTTAGTGATAAGATCCTGTATGTAGATAACACTATCTTAACAAACTGATGTGGTCTGCACGTATAACTAAAACCTCACTGCAATATAATCTATAAAAATCATATTTATATTATCACCAAGATCCTTTAAACAACTGACTTCCTCTGAACCACACACACACATACAAACACACACACACATTTAGTGTGATATTTCTAAACAGATAATTGAAATCTTCTAATTTAACACTTTTCTGGGGTACTTCCTACACATGTCCTTTACTACCAATGTGTTGTCATTTTCAATCCACTCTTGATATGGATGCTACTTTTGTTGGAGAGCATACATTCCAGGTTTATGAGGAAAATGTTCTTTAGAACATTGCCATCTCAGTAAATGCCTTTGCTAAAAGTCAATTTTGACTACTGAATATTGATGAGAAGCATACTAGTACAGACTTGTGAGCTGCATATAGTGTTGAATAGAAGTAAAAACTTGCTAGGTATCTTGGCACATAAGGTAGCATCCACCTTCTGAAGGAACCAAACTGGCTCTGTTAGGTCAAGTTGGGAAAGTAGCTCAGAGGTGATGGTTGTATTTGAAAGCTTAAGTAATAATAGCTACTGTATTATTGAGCTCATCATGAGGATGGAATACAACACAAGTAGTATGGATGCTGTGAGCCTTGAATACAGACGCCAAGCAATTTATCCAAATTACACCATGGCATAGCTATTATCTTTGTTTTATTATAATTTTGTGTTTGAAGAGACTGATTATCTTAATACAGCATGAGTCCATAAAAAATTTCATGAAGTCCTGATGATAAAGTCCATAGGATTTAGCCTAGAAACTTCAAGCAACTACTAGGGTTGGGGAAACCTGAAGCCTTGAGGTCACATGTGGTCCTCTAGGTCCTCAAGTGCATCTTTTTGACTGAGTCCAAATTTTACAGAGCAATTCTTTTATTCCGTCAAAGGACTGCATTCAAGGACCTAGAGGGCCACATGTGGCCTTAAGGCCACAGGTTCCCCAGCTCTGATAAACTAATAACTTTATGACAACCCCACATTACTTTTCAGTCTGTTCAATTTCTTTTTAAACTTACCTCCTTGTATTTGTGAACAGTGAGTTCAGACTTCCATTTGGAGTATCCTATGCATTGTTGGGAACCATTCGAAAATTTTGACTTTTTTTTTTTAAAATAGAACCAACATTGTTCACTACATAGAAACTAAATAGCACCAATATATAACAGGCCACTGGAAGTTACAAGGTAGCATTAAGCTACCCATGATGAGGGACTTGGTGGTAGGTGATTACACACTGATGAGAAAAAAATCATGGATTAAAATGAAAGATCTCTTACAGCTAACCGGTAAAGTGGCACCTTGTGGCAAAAGCAGAAGAAATTTCACATGGTTACATGAGAAAATTTCTAATGAAGAAAGCAAAAACAAACAGCCAGTCCTTCCTCTCTTTCAAGTAGGAATGAGGAAAAATTACTTTGCTAAGTAACTGAATTGTGAACCATCTCCCAGTTATCAAAGTAACTAAGTCTTTGTAGCCTAAAAACTAAGAAATGCTGGTTTCTTATTGATATTAAGTCAAACCTTCTCTGGGTTTTGGTTGATTTTGCTTCTGGATAGTATTAAATGCTATTTTCATGTAGTGAACTGACCTGGATGGAGGATAAAGCATGTGCTAGGATGAGACTACATGAAGATAAGCTAGAATGGGCTAGAGAGATGACTCCAAAAGCCATTCCAAGAATTACATGCGATAATCAATGTGTCACTGTATTTCCAGGCAAAGAAAAGAGGTTGGTGAGCTGAGGCAGTGAAAAACAAGGAAGAGTAGACTATTGAGCTGCAGGCCAATTACCCAATCCAACCTGTCTCTGCAACAGTAACAACAAAAATAACTTCCAATTGGTTCCTTCAATACATAGAGAACCAGCACAGTGTCTGCTCATTCAAATTTGGCAGGGGGAACTGACAGAAACACCCACATACACACACAAAATATAGTATATATGTGTGTGTGTGCATGTGTGTGTGCATGTGTGTGTACACACATATATTAAGGACATGAACAAACAGGCCTGAAAAGAAGATTACAGGGGGAGGAGCCAAGATGGCAGAAAAGAAAAATAAACATATGCTAGCTCCTAACCCACAGTCCATAAAATACCTGTAAAGAAGAACTCCCAACAAATTCTGGAGCAGCAGAAGCCACACAGCAATGGAGTGGAGGAGATTTCTGTTCCAGAGAGCCCTGAAAAACCGACACCAAAGGTCTGTCACACACCGGACCCAGAGCAGAGCCCAGCCCTGCCTTGACTGTGCAGCACTGACAGGAGCAGAACCAAGCAGGCTTCAGGGAGAGAATCTTCAGTGACCATGCAGTTTCCTCCAACCACAGACACCAAAGGTCAGTGAGAGACTTTTTGGCTGGGTGAGAGGGGAGCAGGGTGTCTCCATAACTCAGGACCCCTCAGGAGGCAGCAGCAGAGGCAGCAGCAGACAGGGTCTTCCAAAGCATGCATTATTGAAGGTCTCTGCATAAACACCCTGAGGAAACTGAGACCTGTGTGGTGTCCCTGACCCCAAGCAGCTGAACTTAATGTCACACTGAATAGCAGCCCTGCCCCTACCTGAGCACCTATACTTAATCTCACACTGAATAGCAGCCCCAACCCCGCTGAAAACCCTGAGGCTGGGAAGCACCACTTGAATCTCAGACCCCAAGCACTGGTTGGGCAGAACTGGAGGCTAGGTTGGTGTGGAGAGCAATCTCAGAAGTCAAGTAACTGGCTGGGAAAATGCCCAGTAAAGGGGAAAAAAATAAGACCATAGAAGGTTACTTTCCTCCTATCCTTGCAGATGAGGAAGAACAATGCTTACCATCAGGAAAAGACATAGAAGTCAAGGCTTCTGTATCCCAAACATCCAAAATAAATATTCAATGGGCACAGATCATGGAAGAGCTCAAAAAGGATTTTGAAAATCAAGTTAGACAGGTGGAGGAAAAATTGGGAAGAGAAATGAGAGAGATGCAAGAAAAGCATGAAAAACAGGTCAATACCTTGCTAAAGTAGACCCAAAAAATGCTGAAGAAAATAACACCTTGAAAAATAGGCTAAATCAATTGGCAAAAGAGGTTCAAAAAGCCAATGAAGAAAAGAATGCTTTAAAAAGCAGAATAAGACAAATAGAAAAGTAGGTTCAAAAGCTCACTAAAGAAAATAGTTCTTTCAACAGTGGAATAGAACATATGGAGGTTAACGACTTTCTGAGAAACCAAGAAATCACAAAACAAAACCAAAAGAATGAAAAAATGGAAGAGAATGTGAAATATCTCATTGGAAAAACAACTGACCTGGAAAATAGATCCAGGAGAGACAATTTAAACATTATGGGACTACCTGAAAGCCATGATCAAAAAAAGAGCCTAGACATCATCTTTCATGAAAGTATCAAGGAAAACTGCCCTGATATTCTAGAACCAGAGGGCAAAATAAGTATTCAAGGAATCCAGCAATCACCACCTGAAAGAGATCCAAAAAGAGAAACTCCTAGGAACATTGTGGCCAAATTCCAGAGTTCCCAGGTCAAGGAGAAAATATTGCAAGCAGCTAGAAAGAAACAATACCAGTATTGTGGAAATACAATCAGGTTAAAACAAGATCTAGCGGCTTCCACATTAAGGTATCGAAGGGCATGGAATGTGCTATTACAGAAGTCAAAGGAACTAGGACTAAAACCAAGAATCACCTACCCAGAAAAACTGAGTATAATACTTTAGGGGAAAAACTGGTCTTTGAATGAAATTTAGGACTTTCAAGCATTCTTGATGAAAAGACCAGAGCTGTAAAGAAAATCTGACTTTCAAATATAAGAATGAGGAGAAGCATGAAAAGGTAAACAGCAAAGAGAAGTCATAAGGGACTTACTAAAGTTGAACTGTTTACATTCCTACATGGAAAGACAATATTTGTAACTCTTGAAACTTTTCATTATCTAGGTAGTTGATCGGATTACACACACACGTGCACACACATGCACACACACACATACACACAAATGCTCACACAGAGACAATGCACAGAGTGAATTGAATAGGATGGGATCATATCTTTAAAAAATGAAGTTAAGTGGTGAGAGAGAAATGTATTGGGAGGAGAGAGGGAGAAATTGAATGGGGCACATTGTCTCTCATAGAAGAGGCAGGCAGGAGACTCTTTAGTGGAGGGAAAAAGAGGAGAGCTGAGAGAAAAACACGAAGTTTACTCCACATTCGACTAAAGGAAGGAATAAAATGCACATTTATTTTGGTATGAAAAGCTATCTTACAATTCAGGAAAGTGGAGGAGAAGGGGATAAGCAATATGGGGGGGATGATGGAAGGGAGGGAAATGGGAGGAGGGAGCAATTTGAAATCAACACTTTTGTGGAGAGACAGGATCAAAAGAGAGAATAGCAACAATGGGGGGCAGGATAGGATGGAGGGAAATATAGTTAGTCTTACACAACATGACTATTTTGGAAGCCATTTGCAAAACTACAAAGATATGGCTTGTATTGAATTGCCTGCCTTCTGAAAGAGAAGGAGTGGGGGGGAGGGATGGGAGAAGTTGGAACTCAAAGTTTTAGGAACAACTGTCAAGTAATGTTCTTGCTACTAGAAAATAAGGAATATAGGCAATGGGAAATAGAAAGTTATCTGACTGTACAGGACAAAAGAGAAGATGTGGACAAGGGAAGGGAGGGATGATAGTAGAGAGGGCAGATTGGTGATAGGGGAAATTAGAATGCTCAATGTATTGGGTTGGGGAATGGGGACAAATGGGGACAAAATTTGAAACCCAAAATTTTGTGAAAATGAATGTAAAAAATTAAATAAATAAATTAAAAAAGAGGATTGCAAAGTATTAAAAAACTATGTGAAAGGATATTTCAAATTATAAATATGATAAATGCAAATCAGAATAAATGAGGTTTCTTGTAACATCTCACAAATTGATAAAAGTAACAAAAGATGGGAATAATCAAAATCACATATATATTTAGATAGATAGATAGGAACTCTAATGTATTGTTGATGGAGCTATGAATCAGAATAAACATTTTGGAAAACAATTTAGAATCATGCGAATAAAATTATTAAAATATAAAACCCTCTTTATCCCAGGGGTTATACTAGTTGATTCGTTGCTGTCCTTTGTCTTCAAAGAGGACCAAAATGACGTTGCCTCAATAAAGTGAAATTTCAGCAAGTCCAACTATGGCTGATCAGACCAATATGATGAGCTCACAATGCTCTATCGCATATTGGGCACAGATAGTCCATGTGAATATTTGGGGTGTGTATCCCAAATTTGCATATCCTGCCTTTTCTTTGTGTACAAAGAGCACAACACCCTTTCTGATGTGGGCACGCCATACTGAGTGGTTCTGGGCCAGTGTCTCTTATGTTGCATAGTCAAATCCAAAGTTCCTGAGAGAAGCTTTGAGAATGTCCTTGTATTGTTCCTTCTAGCCACAGTGTCATCACCTGCCCCATGCAAGCTCTCCATAAAATAGTCTTTTTGGCAAGTATACATTTTGCATTGGAACAATGTGGTCAGCCCATTGGAGTTGAGCTCTCTGAGGCATAGTTTGAATACTTGGCAATTCAACTTGAGCAAGGACTTCAGTGTCGGATACCTTATCCTGCCAGGTGATCCTCAGAATCTTCCTAAGACAGTTCAAATGGAAGCAATTCAGTTTCCTGGCATGCTGCTCGTAGACTGTCCATGTTTCACAGGCATACAACAATGAGGTCAGCACAATGGCTCTATAGACCCTCAATTTGATAGTCAGTCTAATACCTCTTCTCTCCCAAACTTTTTTCGGAGCCTCCCAAACACTGAGCTAGCTCTGGCAATTCTCATTGTCAATGTGTACATCCCTGGGAGGTACACTACCAAGGTAAGTGAATTTATCCACAGCATTCAAAACTTCTCCATTTGTTGTAACTGATGGTTCCACATATGGATGGTGTGGTGGTGGGTGATGCAGCAGCTGTGTTTTCTTGGTGTTAATTATTAGGCCAAAATTAGCACAGGCAGCAAGAGAATTGATCCATACTTTGTCACATCTCAGCTTCAGAGGTTGCATTGATTGCACAATTATCTACAAAGAGAAAATCATGCACCGACACTCCCTCCACTTTGGTCTTGCCATCAGTACAGTAGTTGACCTTGATGCCACGTTCATCTTCATTGAAAGCATTTGTCAACATGGTTGAAAAAATCATGGTAAAAAGCATGGGAGCAAGCACACAGCTTTGTTTCACTACATTGATGAGTGGGAATTCATGAGAGCATTGTCCAGAACCCAGGCAAATATGCCATTATGAACTTGACATACAATATTGATGAACTTCTCTGGGAAGCCAAATTTTGACATAATTTTCCATGAGCCCTCATGACTAACAGTGTCAAAGGCTTTGGTCAGATTTACAAACGTTGTGTACAGTCCTCTGTTCCACTCCTGGCATTTCTCTTGGAGTTGTGGGCAACAAACATCATATTGATTGTTCCTCAACCCTTTCTGAAGCCACACTGGCTCTCAGAGATATTGTCATCTTCCAGGTGAAAGATATTAAGGAGGATTCTAGCAAGAACTTTGCTAGCAATGACTACAAGAGAGATCCCCCTGTGATTGTCACAGGACAATCTATTCCCTTTACCTTATAGAGATGGACAATGAAGGCATCATTGAACTCCTGGGGGTTAACTTCCTCTTGCCATATAACCTGGAAAATTTCAGTCAGCATTTGTATGAGCAATGGTACCCCTATCTTGTGTTATACTGGAAGACTGGTACTCAAGGAAGTAACTGATAAGGAGAAAGTACACATATTCACCAAAGTAATTGTAGCAGCACTCTGTGTGTGTGTGTGCGTGTTTGTACGTGTGTGTGTGTGTGTGTGTGAGAGAGAGAGAGAGAGAGAGCGAGAGAGAGAGAGAGAGAGCAAAGAATTAGAAACAAAATAGATTTCCATTGACTGAGGAAAGGTTAAGCAAATTATCAAAAATGAATTGCAATGTGGTGTTATTGTATTAAGTGAAATAACAAATATGAAGCACACATTGAAAGATATATAAGATCTGTTGCAGAATAAAACAGAGCAGGACAGAAAGAGAATTCATGAATATAGCAAAGAATGATTGTTACAAAACCCTGAAAATTAATGTTGTAAAATTTCAAAAAAAAAAAAACCTTCAGGGAAAGCTGGACAGCAGTATGGAAGAAATTCAATTTAGTCCAACAGCTTTTAAAATACTACACAATAAATTCAAACTGGAAACAAAAGTTGCATTTAAAAGATCGTACTGTAAAAACATTAGAAGTGGATCATACCTTTCTCAGCTACGAGTAGGAAATTTTATATAGATATATAAAAATATATATATATATATATATACACATGTGTGTATGTTGTGTGCATTTGTATCTATATCTATCATATATGTGTGTATGTATGTGTATATATATATATATATATGTAAACACTGTATCTCATTATCTTGCCCAGGCTGAAAGTGTAGGTGCTATTCAAAAGCTGGTCCCACTATGAAATAGGGATAGGAGAAGGTACCTCAGCCATTCCTTTGCAGAAGTGTGAGGTCCTCATTTGTGGAACAATGCCTATAAAATTTCATACTTTTTCTGATATATCGATCAATTTTGCCATTTTTTCCTTTCCCCTTTTTTCTTTATTCTCTTAAAACATATTTGTTATACAAAATTACTTTCTGAGAGGAGAAAAAGGAGAATGGAAGGATACAGGGGAGAATTTAGGCCATGGAAAAACCAAAGCTGTTAATAAAAATTTATTTTAAAAAGATGGGGTAGAGACTGTCTTCAAAAGTTCCTGGGTTTTTTGAAGACACGTAGGAACTCTTCTTGATTGACTTCTCCATCTCCATCTAAGATCACTTATATCAATAATCTCCTGCATTACCTCATAACTGACATCTTTCCCTAGACTAAAGGTCATACATTTTAAGTTGTTGAATGCAATTTTCCAGTTTCATCATCATCAAAAAGGGTGAAAACTTTTTGATTTTCTTCCTCAATATCCCTTTCAGTCATTTTTTGGGTCATCAGAACCAAGAAATTATTGAAATTGATTTTTCCTGTCCTTTCCTTGTCAATTTCATAAATTAATTTCTTGGTCTCTTCTTTCTCATTTTGGAAACCTAGAGCTCTCATGGCTACCTTAGGGAGCTCCCTAAGATCAATTGCTTCAGTTCCACTTTTATCAAAGAGATTAAATGCTTACATAATTTCTTTTTTTGTGTTCTTCTTTGGGATCAAATGGTACTTGGAAATGTGTGATCACCAAGCCTACCAGCTATAGTCCTAGATAATCATGGAAGACTATTAATTTTTTAATTGTACAAGAAATATGCCTTATAGACTTTGTTATTTGTGTGAACTCTGGATGTAATCGAGTTTTAATCCCTAATAACTATCATATCCTAAGTTGTCCATTTATATTCAGAACTGATTTTAGTTTGAATTAGTAGGATCATAGAATCCTAGCTTTGGAGGCTGGAAGGAACCTCTGGAGGAGACTGTAAGGGTGGTGACCTTGCACAACCCACCCTTATTCAATTCAAAATCAACTGCAAGTCATGTCATCATTTCTCTGATGCCATGCCTCTTTGAAAACAAAGGGCAAATACGACCTTTTATGCATGAGGGAACCAAGACAAAAAGTTATGTGGCTTCCCCAGGATCACAATTCCAGAAGTGTTTGAGATGGGCTTCGAACCTTCTGGACTCCAAATTCACTTCTCTAGTTAGTAGGCCACATTGCCTTCCTTGATTTTTGACCCCGTGTCTCTTTGAAAGTGTTCTTAGCAGATTCACCTCCTCATATTCCCAAGATGCTTCTGGTTTCTAGATTATTGACAGAACTGAGATGATGCACAGCACCCTTTGCCTTACAGACTTTTCTATTGTCTTCCTTTTTTTGTTTTGCTTTGTTAGTTTTTTTTTGCAAATTTTTTTATTCATTTTAAATGCAAAATGAGAAAAGATAAAGAACATTTTCATGAACACAGCAGAACCTAAGAGAAGATTCCTTTCCTGTTGTCTTCTGAGGGTCCATCCTTATGGGAATAAGTTTCTGAAAACACATTCATAGAGAAAAATATTTGCACATAAAATAATTACTAGCATAGACTTCTCCCACCAGTTAAGCCAAGGTCTTGACATTAAATTTTGCCTATTGTTATCCTTTTTTAATGAATTATAAGAAGACAAGCTATGAAGGACTTTGTAAAAAGTTAATAAACATGATTAATTTTCTAAAACTTTAATTTGGCTAATATGGGATTGATATAGACTACAATGCACCAGACTATGAATCAATAAACAAGGATCGATTGGATCCTTGACTTTGGCTTTCTATGCAAACTTAATTTTTTTAATCTGTTTCTTCCTTTTTGAAATTAGGATACTACGGGTTACCTACCTATTCCCTTGAAGAAGGCAACCTTGTGTCCATGACAATAAAACATAATAGAAAATAAGTATAAAAACAGAAAAGTGAACAAAGACCTCAATTTTCTCTGAACTATTTTCTTAATTCTTAAAAGTATGCATATTTTTAAAAGAAGAATAGAATTACAAAAAGATGGGATGCCAGCCATTTTCCTGCCATTCTACTCAGCTAACTATTATTGCTATTGCTGCTACCACCTCCACCTTCTGTCTGAACCTGTCCTCTAGTACCAAATATCTGAGCTCTTTTGAGTGATGAGAGAGTTCTACATATATACATACACACACACACATACACATACACACACACACACACACACACACACATATATATATATATATATATATATATATATATATATATATATATATATATATACACATACCAGGTCCTAGAACTACCATAATGCATTCTGGGTTCCTTCCCACTATGCTACTTCTTCACTTCATTCCCACCTTGCTGTGGGAATAGTAATCAAAGTAATAAAATTCCTCAAAAGAGGTGTTAATTGAATACCTAATGACTACACTCAGCTTCATCTTGACTTTCCAGAACAAAATACCCCTCTCTTCCAAATGTTCTTTTCCTCTATCAGAACAAATTCTTTATTTGAAAGAGTATCAAAATATCTTTAGTAAAGGGTAGATACCTATCACAATCTTAGAGGGTGTTTTTGGCTTTTTTGATGCTTGTATCCCCAGTGCTTAGTAAAATAGTTCCAGGAGTATTGTAAGCACTTCATATGTGCTTTGTGATTCATTCATTAATTCAACAATTTCATTGTTTTTGTTTTTCAGTCATTTTCAGTTCTGTGTGCTCATTAACTCATACTTGGACTATTGCAACAGTTTGCTGGTGGAATTAATTGTCTCAAGGTTTTCCCGATTGCAGTACATTTGCCAACCAACCATCAAAGTGATTTTCCTGAAAGGTAAGTCTGGACATGTCTCCTCTCTTCTTCAATAAACTCCAGTGGCTCCCTATCAACTCTAATTTCAAATTTAAAAATTCTCTTTGGAATGCAAAGCCCTTCATAAACTAGCTCCCTCATCCCTTCTCCAAACCACCTTTCCAGATGTCTTACATCTTGCTGTTTTCTATGAACTCTGATTTATTGACATTGGCCTCTTTGTTATTTCAAGAACAAGACTCTCTGTCTTTCCACTTGGGACATTTTTTCTGTTTATCTTCCATACCTGGAATCTTCTCCTTCCTCCTCTCCTGTACTGGAATCCCTGGTGTCCTTCAAGTCCCAGATAAAATCCTTTCTTTTAAATGAAGCCTTTTCCAACCCTTGTAAATCCCAAATCTCTTTCTTATTTATTTTCTACTTACCCTGTATATGTAACTTCTTTATATATATTTATTTATTTATTGCCTTCCCCACTAGATAGTAAACTCCTTGAAAACAAGGACTAGCTTTTACCTCTTCTTGTTTGCATATGGTAAATTTATTTAGTAAATATTTATTGATTGACTGACTTTTATTCATTGATGGCAAAAAGTATCTTTATTTTATCATAATTCCTTATAGATCTACAGAGTATCAGAGCTCGAAAGATTCCTAGAGATCATTTTGTTCAACACTTTAATTTTGAAAATAATTTTTAGAAATCTCACATTTATGTGGAACTTTTAGGTTTCTCAGGTAATTTAGCACCAAATCAACTGAGATCCAGAGAAATGAGGTAATTTGCCCCCAAAAATGCCAGTAATAAATTGTCAAATCTGGGACTTGACTCTAGAGTCTTCTGAAGCAAATTGCAGAGCTCTTTCTACAATGCTGTTTCTCTCCCTCCAAAAGGATTTCCTCTTTGGGAATCAAGAAAACACTACTCACTTCATCCCAGGGTTTTTGTCACCAGAGTATCCTCTACAGGTCACCATGATGGACACTATTAATAACTTAAGAAATAGTAGCTAGAAGGCAGTTAGATTTCCAAGTTAGTCATTTGAGTATTTGTCAGTTCTTGAATTAAAGATTCTGACTAAATTCCTTTGATTAGGAATACTTTTAATATATTATTTGGAGCCAGTTCTGGAGAGGATCCTAAATCTCTAGCATTTAGGAAGTATATTAGTCCTTTCTATGGCCTATAGATTAACATTAGTCATTATCACTGTACAGATCATATTTATATATATAGATAGATAGATAGAGATAGAGATAGAGACAGAGATATATAAAACAATAGGAAAAATATCATTTGTGAATATCTGGAACAACAATAAAGATATAAAATTAGGTGGACCTAGATTTGAACAAGAAATCTCAATTGATTTAGGGAAATGTAAAGTTCTTTTACTGATCCAAGATTCCAATAAAAACAAAGGTCCATCTTTTTTACTATGAATATTCTACTGGTATTCCTATACCAGTGATAATATGAAGTATAACTACCTCTGAAAAATAAAAAAAAAAATGGAATCACATAGAGGTCAATGGAGAGATGCACGGTAGGAGTGAGGAGGCTTCAGTGTACAGTCCTGGAGGAACTCTAAAGAAGAACAAAAATGAAATATCAAGGAACTATAGAAGATAGAAAGAAAAGATAAGCTTCTCACAAGAACTAGAGATGACAAGTGGAAAGTCAGAGTGTTCCATTGAAACTCTTCTGATGTCAGAAGAAGTGAGAATGTCTTCTAGTATATTGGATAGACCTTCTACTGAAAACTTGGAGGAAAATATGGACAAGAGTCCTATAGGATGGGAAGAATAAGTAGGCTGTGATCCCCATTGCTGGAGAAAACCAGTGTCAAGATATTAGGAGACACCCTATTTTTCAGAGGTAAAGCCCAGCAAGTAAGCTGTGTGCTGAGCTTGGCATAACAACAATCCTTTGTGCTCACTCTCTGGTAAAATTACATAGTTATTGTATAACTTTAACCAGCACTAAGTATTCTTTCAGTTCAGACAAGTTCTGGTCATGAAGTCCTACCATGAATCAAACCTGTCACACTGGTGTTACCCCTCAATGTTAAGGTTGTAGCTCAATGCATAACCATTGGTATAAGTATAGAGATCTTCCCACACTTCCTTGGTTTTCAGGGGCAGGGCATTTAGGGTTAAAATGGGCTCAAGTGTCCTTACTTGCAAAGCATTTCCCTTACTTTGAAATTAAACTAACCTGTATTTGTTTTCTTATCCCCTGGAATATGAGCTCACTGTGAGTAGGGAAACCTCACTCGACCACTTTAGGAAGACCTGATGAGAAGGTCAGCTAGTATGGCATGAAATCGGTTTTGATATGATATATCTTTCCCAAAAGGTGTGACAGTTCTTTAGGTATAGGAGCAATATAAAGATTGGAGGACAGTCCACCTTGATCTTCTAAAGTTTCCAGACTCTCACTTCCATGTTAAAGCCTATGACTTTTAATGTCTCAAATCTAGTCAGGTGAAGGGGGAAGGAAAAGTATCAGACATATTTTTATTGCAGTTGCATAGGATCTGGAGTCAGATGACTGAGAAAGTGAAACCTGTCCACATCTGCAAGGAAGGTGGAGGATCACCTAAGGGAAGAATTCCCTTCCATGCTCCTTAGGAAAGAGGAGAATGTAGTTTGCAGGACATAGGAAAACTGAATGGGAGATCATGTTCTGTTTTCTTCCTCCCCAACATTGCAAATACTTAGTTTCATAGACCCAGTCCCCAAATTAACAATGACTGGCACAAAATTCCAATGTGCTAGTATTGGTAATTTATAGGCAAAATTCCTATTTTTGTGAATTCTTTCCATTATCCTACATGTTCTGAATGCCTGGTTAAGAGGTGAGGAAAGGAAATAATTAGGTATGTGAAATTCTTTGACTCCCCTGTAATCCATCACCACATTCATTGTATTCATTGTTCTAGATTAAGCTTTAAGTGAATCAAATTCTAAGTTTTCCTAAAGTTTCCATGCTAAGATAAATGCAATGATGCTAACTTAATATATGTTTAATAACCAATAGATCAATAAACAAGTATTTATTATGCTCTTACTATGTGTCTTACAGTGGTTAAATTTACTAAGCTCTTACTCTGGGGATACAAATAAAAGCAAAACACAGTCCTTTAATATTCTAAGGGAGCAGATGAAATGTAAATGACTTGGTACCAGTATAAATAGAAAGTAATCTCAGAGGGAAGGCACAAGTTATTGGGTGGGCAGAGTTGGGAGACAAATTCAGGAAAAAAATCTCCTGTAAAAGGTGAAATTTCAGTCAAATCTTCAAGCAAAACAGGGAAGGTAAAAAATGAAGATGACTTGAGAGAACAAGAACATTCCAGTCATGTTTCACCTTGTGAAAACACAGAATTGGGAGATGGAGTGTCACGCGTGAGAAACAGCAAGTAAACCAGTGTAGCGAAATTGTAGAGTTCATGGAAGGGAATAAAGTACAAGACTGGAAATGCAGGACAGGCCAGGTTTTGAATGGCTTTAAATATCTAACAGAACATTTCATATTTCATTTTGGTAATAACATTGAGCCACTGGATCATATTCAGCAGGAAAAATGACATGGTCAGAACTGTGCATTAGGAAAATCACTTTAGCATTTGAATGGAAGGTAGATTGAAGAGTGGAGAAACTCGACAGGGAAAGCATCTAGAAAGCCATTGTAATTGTCCAGATATATCATAGGCAGAATGCACTGGTGAACGTTGCCAGACCCTTTCATCAGAAGGTCCCAGTATCTGTCAACAGGTGCTCATTCCAACTTACTATGCATATAACTACCATTTGAGGAGAACATCAAGTTTTCTGACTCCCACAGAACTGGCTGCTACTATTTCCTTAGCTCCACTCCTTTATACATAGCTTCATTCTTCTTTCTCATCAGTATAGAATTTATCATGAATTATCTATTTGAATTATAATTTGTAGCCACCATCTAATGAGGAAAGCAATTCCTTTTGTCTGTTATCCTACTGTGTTCTCAAATGATTCATCTACTGTTTAAATACATAGTAATAAGCATTTAATCAGATTCAATTAAAAATAACAGAAAGAAACATTATCTGCATGTAACAGAGACATAGATCATACTTTCATTTTGGTTACTGTTGCCTTTTCTCCCTAAACTAGAAATCCCATGAGGGCTGAAATCTCTCTTTTTGT
The DNA here is from genome assembly GCA_028658325.1 of Potorous gilbertii. Taxonomy (NCBI): domain Eukaryota; kingdom Metazoa; phylum Chordata; class Mammalia; order Diprotodontia; family Potoroidae; genus Potorous; species Potorous gilbertii. The sequence continues at coordinate 103,860,374 of CM053772.1, read as the reverse complement.
CATTAGTCTTCCAGTAATGAGGACAGGAGCCATCCCAGAAGTTCAGCACTTAGTTGCTACTGTTTGGGAGCTGAACAAAAGGATGTCTTTCACGGAGTCTGAAACATCAGTAGTAATATATCTCAACTCATTGTTTTAAAGATGGAAGGAGATCATCATGCTTTCTCCCTGCTTCAGCTGGATGCAACTAATTGTTTGCTCAGGATCTGAAACTCTACTCCAATTTTACTCCTTCCCTATAACTGAGGTGCAGATAACAGATGCCAAGCTGTTTTCACACAGCAACAGTCTGGTCTTCAAAAGTCTAGTATGCACAATAAGTGAATTCACATATATTGGAAATTATATTCTTTATTCTGTTTTAAATCAAAAACTCTGTGCTTTCCTAAATCCAATAATAGTACAACTATATGCATTCACTGCCTCAGTGTAAATGGCTAATACAGTCCCTGGGTCATGGAAAAATCTCAGTGTAATACAGAAGTCTCAAGAATTACATCAGATTGCTAAAGGAGAAGGGGAGTCAGGGTAGAACTACAGCATTCAAGAATGATTCCATTTCCTTTATATATTTTTCTAATAAGAGCCTTGAAATTTAGCTTTTCAATATCACCTTTTATGCATCTTTTTTGACAATTTCAAGGATGTAGGCTCAGTCCTACACCAAATAGAGGTTGCATTAATGCAACTGCAAGTACTGCAGAAGGGAATTGTGAAACAGAACCATATGTGTTGGAGGATTCATAAAAATTATGAAGAGGATGAGGATTAGATGAGAGAAGACAAGCTGTTGACAGGAAAGAACTTACAAGATGCTGCCAAGAATTGTAGGGTTTTAATTGTTGTCTGGAAATGACAGTACCTGATTGACTAAACCTTTTCCTCTCCCCCTGAGGATTTAGTTTCTAAGTTGATAAAAGAACAAACTTCAGCTCATAGTGGAGGAAAAAATGAAGAATTAATAATTAGATAGTAAGCTGCCATCCTGGCAGGGTGATGGAATTGGGATGAGGGGAATTCATGCAGCTAGCATTAAATTAATCTGTTTTCTGAAAATTATATAGCCTTCCTCCACTCTGACTTAAAAAAAATGCCTTCATTAAAATTCAAAAGAAGTAGTAAATTAGAAAGGAAAAAGTTATTAGAAATGTGTTATGTCAGCTGATAATATTTAGCATGTTTTTAATCATGTAGCACTTTAAACTAGATATTCACATATTTTGAGGGATGTTGGATTACATGAACAATCAAAATTCATATAGTTAATTAGTGGTGATTCTAGGGATGAAAAGTGAACTAGTGTCCTCAGTTCTCAATAGGAACTAAAATCCTTTACCATTGAGAAATACTAGTACACCATCTATAGAAACATAATGAGAAAATGTACACTAAATTTATGACTTTATTTCCTACAGAAAGAATAAACTCTCATGGCACATTTGTACTACAGTCAAAAGTAGTCATATACTATCTTCCTGTAGTAATACTTTCTTCAAATACTTTTATTTGCAAAAGACAGAGTTGGTAAGAATTCACAAGACTGTCCAATTTAGAGATTTTTCCAGAGTTCTCAATAGGGATTTGAGTTAGTAGTTGGAGGATTTTATGAATCCTCCAACACATATGGTTCTGTTGCACAATTCCCTTCTGCAGTACTTGCAGTTGCATTAATGCAACCTCTATTTGGTGTAGGACTGAGCCTACATCCTTGAAATTGTCAAAAAAGATGCATAAAAGGTGATATTGAAAAGCTAAATTTCAAGGCTCTTATTAGTAATGGGATTCACGAAACCCATGAAAGACAGTATATACTTTCATGCATGGATAGTTCTGGTCCACTGATTTTTAACACTCTCAATTTAATGTATTTTTATAAATATGCATATGTACTTATTTGGTAATGATCTATTTCTTTCCTGGGTATAATAATAAAGAGTTTTAACTTCCCTTAAAGAAAGTAAAATTTACAGACCTATGATATTAACAATGAAAAATAACTTTATGAAATTTTTATGGGCAGCAACACAACTCAACTCTGTCAGACCTCTTCATGTGACTAATCAAGAGGAGTTGAATGAATTAAATTCTCATAGGCCAGGCATTGGTCTGACATCTGGCTTTCTGTCCAGGTTCCTTCCACGGTAGGGTACTGCCTCTCACAACTTTTCAAATTGGTAATTCCTTTTCTCTATTTCCTGCTTCACCCAACACTCTATCCCTGACAAAAGAAATTTATCATGCCACTTAATTTAGAACATATAATCTGACTGTGCCTAGAATACAAAGGCAAGTTCACTTTCCATGAGACTGTAACTAAGGATGAGTTTAAATTCACCTAAAATACCCTTTATTATAGTTTACATGTAAATAGTATTTTTGCCATTGTAACATTTTGTAGAGGAACAATCCAAATCAAATCACTGGATAATTGTTACTTTAAGTAATGTATTACTTTGGAAATGTAATAGTTGTAAGGGGTATAGAATACAGGAGGAAGCAATTGAGTTTAATTGGATCCTTGGGACTACTTTGTTGTGCCTGTAGCTGTTTTGTTGCATGAAAAAAGCCGAGGTCTCTGATATATTCTTCAATTGCTGCTGAAATTGTACAACAATTCCCTAGCTAATCTTCAACCACTGAATAATTTTTAAACCAGAAAGAACTAAGACCTGTATTAGCTTAAAGTGCTGCAACTCTACATGGCATCAGGCAGCCGTGTGAAAATGAATTGTGTGAGACAGTCCCACTCTTGCCCAACTTCCCAAACCTCAGGGGAAATATTATAATATAGTGCTTCCTGGGAGTCAGTGGTCAGTCACTGACAAATAATTTTATGAAGAGAAATTTAAATGGTGTAATGGATTTAGGGGCAACTACAGAGTCAGGAAGACTTGATTTTAAGTCTTGCCCCTGAGACACACTAACTGAGTAATGGACAAGTCATTTAACCTGTTAGTGCCTTGAGCATCTCTTTAAGGATATAAATTATAGAAGAGTTGCCATTTGCCTTGGAAATTTATACAATATGAGTTCCTTTTATCAATGAAATCATAGATTCAGACCAAATAAATTATACACAGCCCAATTTACAGGAGATTAATGTATAGACATTACAATAGAGCCCTGAAGACAGAGTTCTAAAATATTGCTCATATATTTCAATAGCATATATGGTTTTTAAAATTTTTCTTCTACTATTATAAACTTAGCAACTATCAATAAGCATAAATCTTTATACAAAAATAAGAAAGATTGTATACAAAACCATGAGCTTCATATATGTAAAATTTTAAGTTGAGTATTAAAATTAATGTGGAAGTAACAAAATTCCCCAGTTTACTGCTATCTTTCTGTGCCCTTTTAAAAGGCTCTATTGATGAAATTAGCATTCTCCTTATCATTGCTGTTGCATTTTTGTCACTATTCCTTCACTCCATGAGTAATGCAATTGTTCATACAGATAGCACTAAGTTATAATCAAACATACTATTTCACCAGGGTTTCTATGTTATGTGCAACCAGGATTTCTATGTTTCTTGAAAAGGACCAAAATGACATCACCATGATAAAGTCAAGTTTCAATGTGTTTGACTGTGACTGATCAGACCAATATAAGTTCAGAATGTTCTACCACACGTTGGGCACAGATAGATAGTCCATGTGAACATTTGAGGTGAATAACACAAGTTTATACAACTTACATTTCCTCTGAGCTGTTTCAGTTCTGCTTTGCTTGTAGAACACGGCACTATTTCAGATGTGGGCCTGACATGCTGAGTGGTCCTGTGTCAGTGTCTCCCATGTCACAGAATCAATTCCAAAATTCTTGAGAGAGACCTTGAGTGTGTCCTTGTATCACTTCTTCTGACCATCATGTAATTGCCTGCCCCATGCCAAATTCCCCAAAACATACTTTCTGGCAAGTATACATTTTGCATTCAAACAGTGTGGTCAGCCCATCAGAGTTACACTCTCTGAAGCTTAGTTTGAATGTGTAACAATTTAGTTTAAGTAAGGATCTCAGTGTCTGGTACCTTATCCTGCCAGGTGATCTTCAGAATCTTCCTAAGACAGCTCAAATGGAAGCAATTCAGTTTCCTGGCATGGCACTGTTAGACTGTCCATGTTTCATAATCATATAACAATGATGTCAACACAACAGCTCTGTAGACCTTCAGTTTGGTAGTCAGTCTAATACACTCTTCTCTACCATACTTTTGTTTGGGGCCTCCTAAGCATGAGCTAGTTATGGCAATGAATGTGTCAAATTCATTGTCAACATGTACATTCCTGGAAAGCACACTACCAAGGTAAGTGAAACTTATTCATAGGATTCAAAATTTCTCCATTTGTTGGCACTGACAGTTCCTCATATGGATGGTGTGGCAGTGGTTAATGAAGAACCTGTGTCTTCTTGGTGTTAATTGTTAAGCCAAAATTAGCACAGGCAGCAGAGGATTGAGTCATACTTTGCTGTATCTCAGCTTCAGAGGTTGCATTAAGTGCACAATCATCTGAAAACAGAAAATCATGCACCAACACTCCTTCCACTTTGGTCCTGACTTTCCAAATTGAAGAACTTATTGTCAGTGTGGTAACTGACTTTGATGCTGTGTTCATCCTGATTGAAAACATTTGATAATATGGCTGAAAACATCATGTTAAAGAGCATGAGAGCAAGCACACAGCACTGTTTCACTCCATTGATAACTGAGAAGGCATGAGAGCATTGTCCACCAGCCAGGGCAAACATGTAATCATAAAATTGACATAGAATACTGATGAACTTCTATGGGCAACCAAATTTTGACATAATCTTCCATAAGCCCTCATGACTAACAGTGTCAAAGACCTTAGTGAGATCTACAAACATTGTGTACAGACCTGTGGTCTGCTCCTGGCATTCTCCCTGGAGTTGTTGGGCCACAAACACCACATTGACTATTCCTCAGCCCTTTCTAAAGCCTCACTGGCTCTTAGGTATATGACCACCTTCCAGGTGAAGGAACAGCCTATTAAGGAGGACTCTTGCAAGAATCTTGCCAGAAATGATTAAGAGAGAGACCCTGCTATGATTGTCACAGGACAATCTATTCCCTTTACCTTTATAGAGATGGACAATGAGGCATCTTTGGACTCCTGGGGGATAACCTCCTCTTTCCATATAACCTGGAAAATTTCAGTCAGCTTTTGTATGAGCAATGGTCCCCTTACCTTGTAAATCTCAGCTGAACTAGAATCATCACCAGATGTTTTGTCACATGAGAGGAACCTAATGGTCCTCACAACCTCTAATTCAGTTGAAAGTTCAGCTAAGGAGAGACTGACTTCAATCTGAGGTAAACAGTCAATGGCCTCAGCATTAATGGATGATAGTCTGTTGAGAACAGAACACTATGGAAGTGTTCAGTCCATCTCTCTAGGATCATGTCCTTATCACTAATCAATGTGGCTCCATTAGCACTGAGTAGTTGTGATGTACCATGGGTTTTTGGTACATAAATATCTTTCAGGGAATCGTAAAAGCACTTTGGATTGTTACATTCAGCATAAAACTGAATTTCATCTCTTCCTTTTAACTGAACCAGGGATCCTGCATCTCTCTAAACTTTGCTTGTACTTTACTTTTGATGGAATTAAATGCTGCCTTCTTAGAGATGGATGAACTATCATGCTGATAAATTCTATCAAGTTCTTACTTTTTCCTTTAGCAGCTTCTGAATTTCCCCATCATTTTCATTAAACAAGTCTTGGTGTTTGCAAGTGTTTTGACCCAGATGGGCAAGGGCAGTGCTGTACACAAAGTCTCTGAGAGCTGCCTACTCAATTTTTACTTCATTGTTGTCAACTGTGTGTTGGCTCAACTTTCCCTCCAAGTTAGCAACAAATTGCTCATGCTCACAGAAGAGCTCTCCTTTCTTGATATTAATTCTTCTGGTAGTCATTTTGGAGGGCGGAGCCAAGATGGTGGAGTAGAAAGACTCACATTTGCTAGCTCCGAACCCACAGCCCATGGATTTCCTTTAAAAAGACAAATTCTGGAACAGTGGAAGCCATGCAGCAACACAGTGAAGGAGATTTCCGTTCCAGAGAGCTCTGAAAAACTGATCCCAAAGGTCCATCGTGCCCCGGACAGGAGCAGAGCCCTGTCCTGCTCTGCCCCGGCCACACGGCACTGAGAGGAGTGAGCAGAGTCGAGTAGGCGTCAGGATTGGAATCTCCAGTGGCCATGAAGGTCCCTCCACCCACAGATGCACAGGTCAGTGAGAGAGACGGGCTGAGAGGGGAGCAGGGTGTCTCTGGGACTCAGGCCCCCTCAGGAGGCAGGGGCAGTGGGTGGCCAGAGGCTCCCAGAGCAGGCAGGAGCTTGGCAGCAGCTCCATTACAAAAGGTCTCTGCATAAACCACCTGAGGGAATTGAGCCTGGGAGGCGGCCCTGACCCCACCTAAGAACCTGATTTAATCTTACCCTGAATAGCAGCCAGGCCAGCCGCCAAAAGCCCTGAGGCTGGGGAGCAGCATTTGAATCTCAGACCCCAAGCACTAGCTGGGCAGACCTAGGCCAGGGGTGGAGAGGACTCTCAGAAGTCAAGTAACTGGCTGGGAAAATGCCCAGAAAAGGGAAAAAAAATAAGACCATAGAAGGTTATTTTC
>CM053772.1:103830080-103853220 GCA_028658325.1 Potorous gilbertii | reverse complement strand
ATTGCCTGCCTTCCCAAAGGGAATGGGTGGGGAGGGAGGGATGGGGAGAAGCTGGAACTCAAAGTTTTAGGAGCAACTCTCGAGTATTGTTCTTGCTACTAGGACATAAGAAATACAGGTAATGGGTAATAGAAAGTTATCTGGCCTTACAGGACAAAAGAGAAGATGGAGACAAGAGAAGGGAGGGAAGATAGAAGAGAGGGCAGATTGGTGATAGGGGAATTTAGAATGCTCGGTGTACTGGGGTAGGGGGAGGGAACAAATGGGGAGAAAATTTTGGAACCCAAAATTTTGTGAAAATTAATGTAAAAAGTTAAATAAATAAATTTTTATTAAAAAGAAGAAAAAGAAAATGGCAGACTAATAGCACCAACTTTCTAGAGTGCTCCCACAAAGCCCAGTCAAATACCTATAAAAAATGGTTCTAAACAAATTCTGGAGTTTCAGAACCCACAGAATGATGGAGTGAAGCAAATCTTCAGCCTGTAAGGTTGGAGGAAAGTGTCTATCATGGCACACTGGAAGCATAGTACAGTCTAGTGTAGGTCACAAGTGCACAGAGGGGACCTGAGCACGCCTTGGGGAGACTGAATCTCTCACACCTGTGATGGTTGCCAGACTCCATGACCCTAAACCGCTGAGGATAAATTGGAAGGTCAGTGAAAAATGTCTCTGGGACCAGTGCAGGAGAGTGGAGAGGTCCAACTGCAACCCCAAGGTGGCTGAGGGGGAAGAGAGGGGAGGAACCTGCAGCAGCCACAGCAGAAGCAGGGACAGTTGCAGTCACTGTTTCTGGAGCTCTCGGCCCAAAGATTTTGGGGGAATTGAGCAACCAACATTACACTTTCCACCAGCACTGGAAGCAGAGAACTACCTTGACAAAGAGCTCAAAAGTCAAGTACATGGCTGGGAAATGAGCAAAAAATGGAAAAAGAAACAAACTATAGAATCTAACTTTGGTGAGAAGAAAGACGAAGGCATACAAACAGAAGAAAACAAAGTCAAGTCAAAGTTCCTCCAAAGCCTCTAAGAAATATATGAATTGGTCTCAGGTCATGAAAGAGCTCAAAAGAAAATCAAGTGAGAGAAGCAGAGCAAAAATTGCGAAGAGAAATAAGAGAAATGAAAGAAAATTATGAAAAACAAGTCAACTGTTTGCTAAAGGAGATCCAAAAAAATCTACTTTAAAAACCTACTTTAAAATCTATTTTAAAAAGTAGATTAACCCAAATGGTAAAAGAGTCAATGAAGAAAAGAATACCTTTAAAAGCAGAGTCGGCCCAATGGAAAAGGAAATCCAAAAGCTCACTAAAGGAAATAATTTCTTAATGATTAAAATGGAGCAAATGGAAGCTAATGATTATGAAAAATCAAGAAATTATAAAACAAAACGAAAGGAATGAAAAAATAACAGAAAATGTGAAATCTATCCTTGGAAAGAAAACAACTGACCTAGAAAATAGATCCTGGAGAGATAATTTAAAAATTGTGGGTCTACCTGAAACTTATGATGAAAAAAAGATACTAGGCATCAACTTTCATGAAATTATCAAGGAAAACAGAACCAGAGGGTAAAATAAATAATGAAAGAATCCGCCAATCACCTCCTGAAAGAGATGCAAAAGGATTGTTGTATAGGAGTATTGTAACCAAATTTCAGAGTTCCCAGGTCAAGGAGAAAATATTGCAAGCATCCAAAATGAAACAATTCTAGTATTGTGGAAATACAATCAGGATAACACAAGATTCAGTAACTTCTGCATTAAGGTATCTAAGGGCTTGGAATATGATATTCTAGAAGTCAAAGGACCTGGGATTAAAACCAAGAATCACTTATCCAGCAAAACTGTGTGTAATACTTTAGGGGGAAATAATTATTATTCAATGAAATAGAGGACTTTCAAGCATTCTTGATGAAAAGACCAGAGCCGAATAGAAAATTTGACTTTCAAACACAAGAATCAAGAGAAACATGAAAAGATAAACAGGAAAGAGAAATTGTAAGGGACTTACTAAAGTTGAACTGCTTACATTCCTACACGGAAAGATAATATTTGTAACTCTTGAGACTTTTTTCGGTATTTGGGTAGTTAGAGGGATTATATGAATGTAGACAGAGGGCACAGGGTGAATTGAATAGGAAGGGATGATATATAAAAAAATAAAATTTAGGGTTGATAGAGGAATCTGTTGGGAGGAAAAAGAGAGAAATGGAATGGGGCAAATTATCTCTCATAGAAGAAGCAAGAAAAAGCTTTTTCAATGGAAGGGAAACAGGAGGAAGTGAGATGGAAAACATGAAGCTTACTCTCATCACATTTACCTTAAGAAGGAAATAACATGCACACTCAATTTGGTATGAAAATCTATCTTACACTGGAGAAAAGTAGGCAAGAACGGATATATGGGTTGCAAGAGGATGATAGAAGGAAAGGCAAATGGGAGGAGGGGGTAATTAGAAATCAACACTTTTGGGGAGGGACAAGGTCGAAATGGAGAATAGAATAAATGGGGGGCAGGATAGTATGGAGGGAAATATAGTTAGTCTTTCACAACATGACTTTTGTGGAAGTCTTTTGCACAACTACACATGTATAACCTATATTGAATTGCTTGCCTTCTCATTGGGGATGAGTGGTGAGGGAGGACAGGAGAGAAGCTGTAACTCAAAGCTACAAAAACGAATGCTAAAAATTGTTTTTGCATGCAACTTGTAAATAAGAAATACAGGTAATGGGGTACAGATATCTTTCTTGCCCTACAAGTAAATAGAGGAGATAGAGTTAAAGTAAGGGAGTTGTGTGATAGAAGGGAGGGCATATTGGGAGAAGGGGTAATCAGAATTCATAGTGTGGGGGTGGGTGGGGGGAGGGGAGAGATGGGAAGAAAATTTGGAATTCAAAATTTTGTGGAAACGAATGTTGAAAACTACAAATAAATCAATAAATTTAAAATAAATAAACTTTCAAGTACTATTATTGTCACTGCTGATACTTTTTATTGGAAGGTTGATTCTTAAGATTCATATCCTTATGGTTATTCTCCTTGTTTTCCCTCTGTTTGACTATTTTTTGTTAGTCTTCAGGAGACAAGAGAATAAACTACTTTTTGGTGAACATGATAATAGTTTGGAATATGACCTTCAACTTTCATGATCAGTTAGTTACATATAAATGACCTTTGTGATAAAAAAGTTTGAAAGAGGCAGTCTTAATTATATAATTCCCTGATCGAGAAGAAAGGCTAAATAGGTACTTGAAAGGGAAATTGTTAATAGTGTTCAAGGATCCCTATAAAACAAAAACACTGAGATCCTGGCCACAGTGTTAGGAATACAAGAAGAAAGGTCACTAGTTGCCTGTATTACTTAATTTCAATTATATTGAGTGACTGTGTGTTAAGAAGTTGTGTTTGTAGAAATAATTTAGGAATGAGTCAAGTAAGCCAGTTCTAAAAGACTCACTCAGACTTGTAGTCAATTTCAGGGGGACTGGCAACAGAAGTAGGGAAGGAGAAAAATCCCTGAGAAAGGCAATGTGTTCACAGGAACTGGGGCAGAAAATCAGGTACTTGACATACAAGACAGGAGTCACAAGACAGTTAGCAATGCTGAATGTCACTGTACCTTTTTTGTTTTTAGACAGAATTCATTTGAAGCTCTGGGGTAGTAAGTAAATAAGAGGATTAAATTTCAGGGACTGAAAAGATTAAAGAGAGGTAGCAAAAAAAGAGTGGAAAAAGCCAAGAAATCACTTAATCATTTCAAAAATAAACTTTAATGTGAAGCCTTGCCAAAGGTTTTTTGAACGTGTAAGTAAATTATGTCTTCTAGATTGTCCAGGAATATTATTCTTCAAAATAATAATTGTTTGCTTTTGTTCAATTGTGTCCTACTCTTTGTGACCACATTTGGATTTTCTTGGCAAAAGTACTGGAGTGTTTTGTCATTTCCTTCTCCAGCTCATTTGCAGATAAGAAAACTGAAGCAAATAGAATTAAGTGACTTGCCCAGAGTCACACAGATAGTAAGTTTCTGGGGCCAAATTTGAAATCAGGATGATGAGTCTTCTCAACTCCAGATCTGTCATTCTATCCACTGTACCATCTAGTCATCTATAATTATAGTATTTACATGATTTTTATGAATATTATCTTATTTATATTTACAATAATCCTGGAAGATAGGTACTATCATGATCCTTATTTTGTAGAAAGTAAGGCAGAAAGAGGTTAAATCACTTGCCAACAGTCATAGAATTAGTAAATAAGTTTGAATTTGAACTCAGATCTTCCTGATTCCAAGTACTGCACTTTATACACTGAACTACCCCCTGGACTAATATATTATTTAGGCATTTTTTTCTTTTACTTATAGAATTTACATTGCCTTCCCTTTGGATATTGTTGTGTGTGGCTTAAATAGCCACTGTCCTGACTTTTCAGATTATTTTTTTCTCCTCACATCATGAGTAAAAATAAACTTAATGTACCAGTGTCATAATTTTCATTTTAACAAATGTGCCAAGGTTTAGGGGGAAAGTAGTGAATTGTAGCATTACTGTAGCTAGTACCTAGCACATATCATTCCCTCTTCATTTTTTAGGGCAACAAGAAAAATAGTCTGTACTTCTTTTGCCAAGCAGTTTAGAATAATATTATTTAGCTTGGATAACACTATCATTTATTTAACATCAATATTAATGATTTGGAATAGGGAGTAAAACCCCAGAAATGAAATTCATAGATGATACTAAGTTTTGAACTGTCAAGTATGTCAAAGAAAGATAAATATGCAAAATGACTTGCAGGAATTAGAATCATGTTTAATTAATTGCAACAGATTTAATAGGGGGCTGGATTCTTAAAAGCAAGTAGAAAGACATTTCTTTAGGAAGGGATGTATCTTTCTAACTTATTCCAAATAGGAATATAAGCAAATCCCACCTAAAAGTCTTTAATTAGTGTTGGAAAAATACATTAGAAAAAATGCAGGAAAAGTTTCTTAAGAACAGTGTTATACATTGAACTACTTTGCACTGGGATTTGGTTATAATATGATGTTAATATGAAAATTCATATCAGAGTATATATAAATATATATACACACATACATATATGCTTATATGCACACACATATATTTAATATGCATATATATTTATATATTTATACACACATATGTGTATTGATATTTATATATACTTATATATATATATAAGTATATATATAATACTCATGAATGTATATATCTATATACATCTATAGATGTATATATCTATATAGTATGTATCCATATACATCTATAGATGTATATATCTATATAGCATATATCTATATACATCTATAGATGTATACATCTATATCTATCTACCTATCAATACACATATATATGTTGCATTTATATTTCAAATAGTTAGCTACCACTGCTGAGCCCAGAGCTTGGGGCACTGTGTACCCTTCTCCAACAAGGGGCTCTTCTGACATAGAGCCCATGAGTGTGTATAGTACCAACACAATATTCACAAAGCCTAAGAATGCTGTGATTATCCCAGCACAATTTTTAATCACAAAATACAGCAGACATGCCACATGGAAGACAGAACCAAAACATTTATTCAGACACTAGAAAGTCAAATCCCAACATCAGAAAGTCACATTCATCATAATAACAAAAATCTATACACAATGTGTGTTCATCCTTTCTTTCTGAAGAAGACCATGCCACCAGAGAAATGATGACATGATTTGTGCTTGACGGATCCTCCAGCTTCAGCTTCGACCTCATGTCGTGGCCTCTCCCTTTAAGCTACTTCACCCTGTCTGCAAGACCCCAGTGGAGCTCCTGGGTCTCCAAAACTCATGGGATAAGGAAGAAGAGGAAGTGGAACAGGAGAAGGAGGAGGTAGAAGAGGAGGATGAGATCAAGATTAAGGAATCACCCTCATAGTACTGCAACAATGGTGAGTGCCCATCCCAGCAAGGCCGGTGCTGGGGGAAGTGGGGGGATAGATAGGCCTGGGACCAGAGAGAAGGGCCAGGACCTTTCCTATACACAATAACAATGCAGAGGATAACACCATCCCCAAGCCTTCCCTATGCTAGGGCCTACCCACAAACAAACAAATACTCACCAGCCTAGCTGGACCTACTTGCCTGTATCCTTCCCAGCTCTGACTAGCCTGACCAACTTCCTCTCAGCTCTGCTCCACCCTTCCTATTCTACCTGTTCAGTAAATTCCTCCCACCATATGTAACTTAGGTTTCCATGTGATTTTAAGGAGGCCACATGGGCCCATTAAATAATGGGAAAAAAATCTTCCTTTTTAAATTACCATTACAATGTGGAATGTGTTCAGTCTTGAGGCAGCTTGGCCTATAAGGAGAGAATTAAGCTCCTTATCTTGCACTTGGATTATTCTACCCCTGCCCAGTACTAAAAGTTACTTAAGTGTTCATTTCTTGAATTACATCTATCATCTGTCTCTTCAAAGGTTTTCCCAAAGGAATAGAAAGGTTTATGATACACTATGCAGTATAAGCCAGAAGTGGAACAGATATTTATTTCTCCTAGACAAAGAAATTCTTAACACAAAAGGCTCCAACGAAACATAAATTGACAGGAAAACTTTAGCTAAACAAGCCTCAGTAATTTCTACTGTTATAACAGAAGGTTCACATCTCAATATCAGAACGTAAGGCAGGGCAATTTATGTGTCTGCTGAGGAGGCACTGTTGTATTTAACTTTAGCTCTGCTTGTCCAACCAAGAACTCTGCCTTCTAACAAGCCTGGGCTTGAGTCTCCACAGCTCAACATTCATCCTTTCCATAAATTATTAGGTAGTTGCTGGGTACTATACTCACAGCATACCTAGAACTGATGTAGGACTCAGTATCTCTGAATATCTCAAAAATCACAAGGTCATTCCACAGCCTAGACAGGTCTCCTTACAGATTGAGGATCATGAAAAGAAATACAGAACAGAAGCAGCAGCCGAAAGCCCAGTTCAAGCTTAACTAATCCTGCATTAATTGCCATATAAGTATAATCAATCCATTATTCTCATGTAGAGGTCCACTTCTCTCCCATTGTTCAATAGCAGGCACAAGGTCACATATTTTAAATGCCCAATGAGTCATCAATTTTCTTGTTCATTGGTCAGTAAGGGAGTTGCTTGGCCATCTTCCAATCACTGGAGCCCTTTAGTGTTGATCCAGAGGTCTGATAATACCCAATGTACTCAAGTATCGAGCAGTGGCCAATACCAAAGAACATGGTCAGGCAAAAGTTCTGATCACAGCTCAATTAAATAATTGCCATCCTCAGAAATAATTGGAGTTCATATGGTACATTTGTTCATTCCCAATTATGGAAAGTTTTGGAGGGGTCATTGGGAAGTTCAAACATTGTCTTTTCAGGTACCTTCCTCAGTTCCTCTCAAAAGTCTTTCCCAGAATCACTATTCAAAAGCAAGTATTCTATGGCACTCAGTTTTCCTTATACTCTGTACTGTCAATGTATTTTTTGCTTAATTTGAAGATTTTTCTCATCCATTAATATGCCCATGTGACCTGTTTATATCACATGGAAGTCTAAGCCACATGTGGTGGGAGGAGCTTACTTAAATGGGTAGAATAGGAAAACTAGGGCAGAGCTGAGAGGAAGTTGGTCAGACTGATCAGAGCTGGTAAAGAGCAGTCAGAAACTAGTGTGTGTGGGAGAGCTTGTCAGTGATTTTATTTAAGGGAGCCTGTTTGTGATTTGTTTAAGGGAGCTGGTTTGTGGGATGCTCAATAGAGGGAAGACTTGGAAATTGTATGGCCATCTGCATTGCTAGTGTATATAGATTTCTTTGTTACTATGATGAAATTGGTTTTCTGGGGTTTAAATATGGATTTCTGGTGTCTGAATAAATGTTTTCCTTCTGACTTCCATATGGAGAGTATATTATATATTGTAATTCAGAACTGTGCTAGCCTATTCATAGATGCCATAGGTACTATGAATATCATGTTGGTTCTACATTTGGCAATGAGGATGGGATCTTGAACCAATCAGTTGTCCTTTGTTTGTTTCTAACTGTTACTTGTTGGGCTGCATACAAGGAGACTCCCATCTCTTTGAGGACTTGCCATGTTTTGTTGTGATTCAGACAATCAAATGACTTTAATATAGTCAATCAAGCAGAATGACAAGGTAGTGATGTGGGAATGGCAGAGCACTCTACTATTACTAATATTTTTTTCCACTGGATCCTCACAATAGCCCTATGAGAGTCATACTATTATTATTTGTATTTCACAATGAACAATAATGTTCTATTACATTTATGTATCAATTTGTTTAGCCTTTCCCTGGTTGATAAAAAAAACACCATTGCTCATTAAAAAATGATAAATATGGAAATTCAGAAAAAATATTGGAAGACATATATACTAATGCAGAGAGAAATGTACCACACATAATAACTATAAAAATTTTATTAAAAGAACAAAAAAAGGGAAGAAAATGAGGTATTATAATGACTGATCTCAGTAACTTCACAGTAAGTATTCAGTAAATATTTGACTAATATCCCTTTCAAAGGCCCATATTTTATCTTTTTTGTTCGGTTGTAAAAATACCTAAATGCATTGAAACCTTAGTTTTCGGAGAGGTCTCTTTGTCATAATACCATACAATTTCCTCCCTCTCCAACCAGAACTAATTTCCCTTTAAGCCAAGATGAAGTAACTAGAGAACTCAAATCTAAATTAATCAATCAATAAAGATATTTTTAAGGGTATAACTGTGTCTGGGGCTGTGCTAAGTATAGAGGCTATAAAGACAAAATCATGAAATGAATCAATACTATCACTGTCATTGCAAATACATGGTACATGGGTGTTGAATGGTGTTGAATATTAACCAAGAAATATAAAATACAGTGCCTTCTCTCAAGGAATTTACATCCTCCAGAAACATAATAAGCGTATATTAGGGCATAGAGGACTAAGGCAAATGACACCGATCATAACAGCAGTTCTGAAAAAAAAGACATAAATGAGGGGGGAGTCAACATGGCAGAGTATAAACAAGGACCTGTTAGAGCCCTTCCCCTGAACCCCTCAAAAATTCTGTAAAAGAATGACTCTAAACAAATTTTAGAGCAGCAGAAGCCACAAAATGACAGACAAGCAAATTTCCTGCTTAGAACAATGTGGAAGATCAATAGGAAGGGTCTATCACATTGGGTTGAGAGTGGAGAGCAGTTTGGCATGAGCCACAGCAGTGTGGACAAAGCTGGAGCAGGCCTTAGGGCACTGAATCACTGGCAGCTGCTGAAGTTTTCAGATTTCTCAACCAGCAAACACTAAAGACAACTTCAAAGGTCAATAGAAAAGGTCTCTCATTTGACTGAGAGAGAACTGTGGTCTGGTCCCAGGCCCAGACCTGATCACAGCATTGGCCCTGGCTTAGCCCCAACTCAAGGGCAGAAGTAGCCACTGCTTCAGCAGTGGATGTTTCTGGAGTCTCCAACATAACAAAGAGAGCAAAAATCTAGTAATTGACTAGGAAAATGAGCAAACAGAGGAAAAGAAAACACTATAGATTTTTACATTCTCAATGAAGAGTTATTTTCTTACATCATTGAGGAGAAGGATGATCAAAACATACAACCGGAAGAAGACAACAAAGCCAAAGCTCCCATATCCAAAGCTTCCAAGAAAAATATGGAAAACCTCAAAAAGGATTTGGAAAATCAAGAGAAGTAGAGGAAATATTGAGAAGAGAAATGAGAGTGATGCCAGAAAACATGAAAAACAAGTCAATATCCTGGAGGAAACCCCAAAAATGCTGAAGAAAATAACCTTTAAAATTAGACTAACCCAAATGGCAAAAGAGGTGTAAGCAATCAATGGAAATGGAAAAAGAGGTCCAAAAGCTCACTGAAGAAAATAATTCCTTCAAAATTGGAATGGAGAAAGTGAAAGTTATCTATTTTATGAGAAATCAAGAAATAATAAAACAAAATCAAAAGAATGAAAAAATAGAAGGCAATGTGAAGTATCTTATTGGAAAAACAGCTGACCTGGAAAATGGATCCAGGAGAGATAATTTAAAAATTGTTGGCCTAACTGAAAGCCATGATCAAAAAGAAGCTAGACATCATCTTTCATGAAATTATCAAGGAAAACTGTCCTGATATTCTAGAACCAGAGGGTAAAATAGAAATGAAAAGAATCCACTGACCACCTCCTAAAAGAGATCCCAAAAGGAAAATTCCTAGGAATATTGTAACCAACTTCCAGAGTTTCCAGGTCAAAGAGAAAATATTAAAAACAGTCAGAAGGAAATAATTCTAGTTTTGTGAAAATACAATCAGTATAGCACAAGATTTAGCAGCTTCCACACTAAGAAATCAGAGGGTTTGGCATATGATATTCCGGGGATCAAAGAGATAGGATTAAAACCAAGTCACTTACCTAGAAAAATTGAGTATAATACTTCAGGGGAAAAATGGTCATTCAGTGAAACAGAGGACTTTCAAGCATTCTTGATGAAAAGACCAGAGTGGAATATAAAATTTGATTTTTAAATACAAGAATAAAAAGAAGCATGAATAGGTAAACAGGAAAGAGAAACCATAAGGGACTTATTAAAGTTGAACTGTTTACATTCCTACATGGAAAGATGATATTTGTAACTCAGAGGTCTTTCTCAGTATTAGGAGAGTTGGAGGAATATATATGTATGGTGGTTGGTTGGTTGTTGTCCTTTTGGCTACCATGTGATCACCTGCCCCATGTGATGGAGCATAAAATAGTCTTTTTGGCAAGTGTACATTTCGCCTTCGAATAATGTGGCCAGCCCATCAGAGTTGAACTCTCTGAAGCATAGTCTGAATACTTGGCAGTTCAGTTTGAGCAAGAGCTTCAGTGTCTGGTACCTTATCATGCCAGGTGATCCTCAGAATCTTCTTAAGACAGTTCAAATGGAAGCAATTCAGTTTTCTAGCATGGTGCTGGTAGACTGTTCATGTTTCACAAGCATATAACAATGAGGTCAGCACAACAGTTGATATATGTATGTGTGATGCATGTATGTACGTATGTACGTATGTACGCACATATGTATGGTAGCTGTATGTATGTTTTTGTGTGTATATCTGTATGTGTATGTATGTGTGTGCATATGTACATATACGTATGTATATATGTGGTGGGTGGGTATGTGTGTATAGAGAGAGAAAATGAGAGAGACAAAAGGCACAGAATGAGCTGAATATGAAGTGGTAATACCTAAAAAAAGAAAAGTAAGTATTGAGAGGAATGTACTAGGAGAAAGAAAAAGGTGCAGTTAGAAGGTAGTAAATCATCTCACATAAAAGAGCTTTTACAGTAGAGGAGAAGAAGGGAAACATACGAGGGAATAAGCCAGCCTTCCTTTCATCATATTTGGCTTCAGGAAGGAATAACATACATACTCAATTGGATATGGAAGTTTATCTTACCCCACAGGAAAGCAAAGGAAAAAGGGATAAGAGAGGGGGGAATAATAGAAAGGACTACAGATTGAGGGAAGGTTAATCAGAAGCAAACACTTTTGAGGAGGGATGGGTTAAAGATGAGAATGAAATAAATGGAGGGTGGGACAGGATGGAGGGAAATGTAGTTAGTCTTTCACCTGACTATTGTGGAAGTGTTTTGCATAGCGACACATGTATAACCTATATCCAATTGTTTGCCTTCTTAAAGAGGGTGGATGGGGAAAGCAGAAGGCAGAGAATGTGGAACTCAAAGCTTTAAAATTGAATGTCAAAAATTATATTTACAAGCTACTAGGAAATGTTATATAGGCAATGAAGTATAGAAATCTATCTTACCCTACAGGAATATAGAAGGGAAGGGGATAAAAGAAAAGGGAAGGGTGATGGAAGGGATTTGAGGAAAGGGTAATCAGAATACATGCTGTCCGAGCTTGGGGGGAAGGGGAAGATAGGGGAAAAACTTAAAATTCAAGATTTTGTGAAAGTGAATGTTGAAAACTGAAAATAAATTAAATTTTAAAAGAATGATATGGATGAAAACTAAAATAATCAGAGAAATACCATATGGTAAGAAGGATGGGTGGTGCAGAGCACTTGCTACTCAGCACATCATACTTCTTGTGAACCAATCTGCTATCAACCTCAAGGCACCTTGACCTTCAAATCTTTCTCCCACGGCAGCCTTCTAAAACCCTGTGGTTTGGGGATAAGTGTCACATAAAGATGCCGCTAACCAATAAGAGAGTACAGTGGGAAGGAAGATGAGGAGAGTTAAAAGGGTTTTTAGTGTTGGAGAGGCCTTGACAATAAAGACAGCATGGATCAACCATGACATCCTGGCACACCTCAGAGAAAACTGTTACTTTTTTATAAAATGGAGGTAATGTTACCCTCAGAGGGTGACTAGGAGAAAAGTGTTTTCCAAGCAAAATGTC
Organism: Potorous gilbertii; assembly: GCA_028658325.1. Lineage (NCBI taxonomy): Eukaryota > Metazoa > Chordata > Mammalia > Diprotodontia > Potoroidae > Potorous > Potorous gilbertii. The sequence continues at coordinate 103,840,758 of CM053772.1, read as the reverse complement.
TGCCTGTCTCTATGTTTCTCTCCTCGTCTCACCTAGAAAAAGAAATGCTACCCAAGTTGACAAATGCTAAAAAATGTCCTTGCTATTTATAGACAGATCTTAGAGACAATTTAGTCATGGCCCAAGTACAATATTCTGAGCTTACAAGTATCTAGTCCCTTCTTGGGAACTACCTAAAAAAATCACTCTTTTTTGCTCTCTGTTCCACTCTGAATTTATTCTGATAAAAACTCTAAATATAGCCTATGTCTGGGCCTCCACAGATGTAGGTATGAAGGTCTGGAAATTGTGAATAAGTGCTTTCCATACGATCTGCTCCACAGCAATATCAGTCAAACATTTCATCCCATAGAAGAGAATTCCATCTTCCTGGAGGTGCTAAGGGATGAGTCCATATCTCTCATAAGAAAAAGCAATCATAGCCCTCCAGGTGAGCAAGTTACTCTATTGTTCAATTCCCAATTCACTCATTTGAGAGAGAAAGAAACTAAGGTCCAGAATGGTGATCTGATTTATTCAGTATTATACAGCTAGTTAAAGCATTCCACTTCAGTCCCAGGACATTTTGTGATTCTAGCTTCCAACTCATGTACTCATGAAGTATCTATCATAGGTTGTCTCATCCTTTGTATTTGGCTATTGCTATTATATTAAATTTTGTGGGCTGTCCACTCTAACAAGGCCATCCAGGTAGTAAATACTTGTTAAATATTTGATTAAAAAATAAATGAATGACAGACTATTGTACAGACATGTAGGTACTTTTTTCAAGTAGGTTCTTATCACAATGTTTGAAGTTAACATGAAGGAAAAAAATCTTCCATTATTACCAAGAAAAAAATTGAATTTGATGGAGAAGTGATTACTGATAATAGTTTATTGTGAAAAGTATTTAGAGTGAAATTGGATATTACTCTCTACTAGGTAACTTGTATAAATCATCAAAAAAAATGCATTTAGGGAAGAAATTGATTTGTGTGCAGGCTTAGAATTGATCAGAAATTCATGTGAACTGCCTTTTCATTATTACAATTTGCTGAAAATTTTGTTTATCAATAAGGCACTAGGATATGGAAATATATCTGCATCAGTGTATAATAGAAAATGATGATGGGCTCACCAGAAGGAATATTTACTTGAATATTGCAAGGATCTGTGATCAGTATATTTATTAGGTAGTCCTTCTGAGTTATTATATAGTATCCTTCAATCAGCCTGGTGATGAATCTATTAATTTCTTAAAGTCAGTTTTCAGAAAACAGAGAGCCAGGTCATCACTGGATCTCTGTCTTAAAGTCTTATTCTAATATTATACTCAACCAAATTTTCCATTTGTATCAGAATTCCTAGTAATAGCTCTGGCTAAGGTAACGATTGAATGAGTCAATGAACAAACAAAAGGGAAGTAACTGAGACACTGTTTTGGATTCAGATATATTTTTGGGAGCAGATATGGAGAACATGGTGAAAATAAGCATAAAGAATTCTTCATTCAGGGGTGTGTATGTGTGTGTGAGTGCGCGCCAGGCTGCTACTAGGCTCCCTAGGCATCTCACTGCCACCTACCCTATACCAGCTCACCAAGATCCCTCTCAACTTTCCATCTGTGTTCCTTTAGATTTTTTTAAAAGATATATTATTCCATGTCATTTTTATTTTAATCTCCTCGTATCACCAAAACTGGTACAGCTGGAAGCAGCTGCCTCCACTCCCTCTCCTTCCCCTGCCCCAAATCAGAAGAATAGGATGAAAGTCGAGCCACCGAGCTCAAATTCAAAGGTTCCTTCACAGATGTTGTCACCAACAACCTGAAGTTTGACAATACTGCTGACAGAAATGTATGTTTTAAAGAGACTATATTGCCCTCTGCCGATATTGTGTGAGACCCAAGAGTGGAATTATGGATGCAGGAATATTATATCAGGTGTCTGTGATGCCACAGTCTTTCGATTATAATCCTAATGAGAAAAGTAAACACAAGTTTATGCTTCAATCTATGTTTGCTCTGACACCTCACATATGGAAGCAGTATGGAAGGAAGCAAAACCAGATGATCGTATGGATTCAAAACTTAGGTATGTGTGTTTGAATTGCCAGAAGAGAATGATAAACCTCATGATGTAGAAATAAATAAAATTACGTCCACAATGGCAACAAAGACAAAATCATATGTTAAATCTAAATCCGTATGTTCTTTTTTGGATGATACTGAAACTAAGAAAATAATGGAAGAATGTAAAAGGCAACAAGTAGAAGTTCAGAGGCTACAGAAGGAAAACAAACAATTTAAGGGAGAAGATGGCTTGGAGATGAGGAAGGCACTACAGAATAACAACTCAGCTTCCACTTCAGCCACCCTAGTGAAGGAAAAAGGGCTTTGGCTCTCTTGTTCTTTATCGTCAGTGTAACTATAAGGAAAATTGTCTTATAGAGGAAGCATGCAAAGACTGGTAAATTGGACTGATGGATCTGACATGTCATGGGATTGAAATTTATTCATAACAAAGAAATTGTTATAGAAAGAAACAAAAAAATTTTTAAAGAAATTAATATATAACATCTCATAGGTTTTGCCTTTAAATTATCTCTTTCCTTCTGCACAAATATAACATAACATAATCTCCTAAAAAGTTTGATATGTACAGTGACCTATTGGGGCAAAAACCAAATGCAAAAAAATGATACTGCAATTTTAAACATTTTTAGACCTTGATACATGTTGCTAGACTGCCTTCTTTAAAATGAGAAACTGGTTCTTTAACTGCTAGAGTTCCCCCTTCAGATAGTGGAACCAGAGCTAAGCAGGAAGGGTCAGAATTCTCTGTAAAATATATTAATCCACCATACATACTGCTCATAAACTTCAAAGTTTGTCTATCTTCAGTTCTGTATAAGTTACCAATTATTTTTTGAGAACTTAAGTGAATCAAGTCAGAAGCTGAAAAGAATTAAGTGACAGCATTGAATGTGCTGCTGGAGAGCTGTAGGATCTTTCTATGTCCTACTTCTGATTTATTTGAACATTGGAAAACAATGGTCAGGAAATGTTTTTTCTATGTAAATAAATAACATTTATCTTGCGGAAGGGAGGGAAATTGTATCAGCAGTAATAATTTTCAACTCTTGATTACCCTGCTGATGGAAGGGGTAGCCATAGTGCAGATAACCTTTAAAAAATGTCATTTTAATGTCACTCAAATTTATTCTATTTCACCTTCCCTCACTATGCTTGGCCTCTTTTTCTGCTCCCCATCCTCCCCTCTTCCCACCATTTTTGTCCTTAATTGGAGTAGCAACCTGGAAAGTTATCCCAGTAGTATGGAGGGAACAGTATTGGCTATAGGAAATAGTCCTGGAGCCAATTGGGAGGCAGGAGAGAAGAAACCCACACCAAATGAGGGGCTGGTGGTCAGATAAAAACTTCCCCCAACTAACCCAGAAAGTAGATAACTGAAAGACCAATGCTATTGGACTATGTAGCATCTTTAAAAGAAAAAAACATTAAATAAAGCCCCAAATTGAAGATTTCTTTTGTTATTTTGTCACATTTGCAAGAGAAAAATTATTTTGAAATGACAAACACTATCTATTTTTGTTTCATAATGCTTCTCTTTAACAATATCTTCTTAGATCCTCTTGGTCTGGACTGAAAGGCCTACAGATGAAACTGCTAAAATTTTTAGTCGTTAATTGCTTGCTAAAGGAGGAATTTTTAAGGCATATTGCCTCTATTCAAGTCTAGAATGTTTCAGTTACTGTATTAGGGAAGGAAAGCTTCTCTCTTTAGTGAAGCTTTTGAAATAATTAAGAAATGAAATTAGGCCCTATTGACTGGTCATGGACTGGACTGTGCATTTAGCTGTTAGGAAAGATGAGTAGAGTAAAGACAGACTAGTTCAACTAAGAGATTTAGCATGACACAAGTATTTTAGGTGCTTCCCTGACCAGGATCTTCCTTGGAGGCAGGGGACTGGTTCAGCAAGCCACTCTGAACCTCACTGCCCATGAACTCCCTTCTCATGCACCATGAGCTTCCTCAGTGAACAGAATTGTAAACTTGAATATGTGGACCTACAAGTCTCTGTTTAATCTGGCCTCCAGTGTTGCTGTAGAAGGAAGGATCAAGTAGTTCCTCATGAAAGAGAATCAAAGTACAGAGTGTCTCAAAAGTCTTCGCTAACTTTTAAGCTTAAATAGTTTAGTGAAATTTCAAGTTGAAATAGCTTAAAACTTCATTAAGACTTTTGGGACACCCTGTAATGACATGGGTGCAAAAGTCACATCTTTAAATTGAGTTAAACAAAGTAAAAGATATCCATAATTGTGGTTTTAAAAAAAAGAATTATTCATTCAACATGAGGAGTCTGTAGAGCATGACTCCTGCTCTAGCCTCTGAATTCTCCTGCTCATCCTGCCAGCTAGCTATTTGTGTATTTGGGGGCAAACCACTTAAACTTCATAGTCTAGCTTTGTCTTGTGTAATGGAGTTAGGCTTGATTTTTCTTTTTTTTTTCCTAAATTCTCTTCTAGTTCTAAAATACTATGATTCTATTATTTTTCTCCAATGTTTTCTTGCCTTTGGTAAAACAAGTAAATGAAGGCAGAGCAGGGGAGCAAAAGGAGGGAGGACATCCACTGCCAAAAAAACATTCACCCTTTGCCCTCTCACCAAAGAGAATGAACAACAGATGTTTAATCATATTCTCATCACAGGTGACCCTCGTAGCTCCTGTTCAAAGAGAATTTTGAGGCTAAAACCAGAGAATAAACATAACTAGACAATTATAAAGCAAAGTATCAAAAAGTTCAAAGCAATACATTGTATTAGATAAGACTATTGTCTTGAGAGGAATATGCAAAGCACAAAAATTTTATCTCATTTTCTAAAAAGAATAACAAAAGAATCCGCGTGATTGTCTTATTTAAATGTCAATTATGATGAGAAGAGAGAACGAATTTAACATTCTTTGGTTAAAATCTATAATATTTATTATCAAGAAAAAATAGTGTTATTTTATGAACTGAAGTAATGAAATTAAAGGACTGAATTGCTAGTTTTCAGTTTAGCAAAAAGATAGGTTTTTTACTATTTTATCAATCAGTTAATAAGTATTTATTCAGCACCTATTATGTACCAGCACTCTACTAAGCAATGGGGTAAAAGCCAGTCCTCATTTTCAAGGAGTTTACAATCAAATGAGGGAGACAGCAAGTAAACCAATATAGGTGAATTGAGATATATACAGATAAATAGGAAGTATTTAACAGAAAGAAAGGATAAAAATTAAAAAGGGTTGGGGGAGGCTCTCCTTAGAAAGTGGGATTTTAGTTGGAATGTAAAGTCAAATTTTCTTTTCAGCTCTGGTCTTTTCATCAAGAATGCTTGAAAGTCCTCGATTTCATTGAAAGACTATTTTTCCCCTCAAGTATTATACTCAGTTTTGCTGAGTAGATGATTCTTGGTTTTAGTCCTAGTTCCTTTGACTTCTGGAATATCATATTCCACACCCTTCAATCCCTTAATGTAGAAGCTGCTAGATATTGTGTTATCCTGATTGTATTTCCACAATAGTTCAATTGTTTCTTTCTGGCTGCTACAATGTTCCTAGGAGTTTCTCTTTTTGGATCTGTCAGGAGGTGATCATTGGATTCTTTCAATATTTATTTTGCCCTCTGGTTCTAAATTGTCAGGGCAGTTTTCTTTGATAATTTCATGAAAGATGATGTCTAAACTCTTTCTTTATGGTCATGGTTTTCAGGTAGTCCCATAATTTTTAAATTGTCTCTCCTGGATCTATTCTCCAGGTCACTTGTTTTTCCAATGAGATATTTCACATCATCTTCCATTTTTTCATTCTTTTGGTTTTGTGATTTCGTGGTTTCTTATAAAGTCATTAGCCTCCATCTGTTCTATTCTAAATTTTTTATATTTAAATTTATTAATTTAAGTTTTCAACATTCATTTCCAAAAATTTTGGGTTCCAAATTTTCTCCCCATTTCTCCCCTCCCCCAAACCCAAGATACCAAGCATTCTAATTGCCCCTATCACTAATCTGCCCTCCCTTCTAACATCCCTCCCTTCCTTTATCCCCATTTTCTCTTTTGTCCTGTAGAGCAAGATAGCTTTCTATACCCCATTACCTGTATTTCTTACTTCCTAGTTGTAAGAACAATATTCAACAGTTGTCTAAAATTTTGAGATCCAACTTCTTTTCATCTCTCCCTTCCCACCCATTCCCTTTGGGAAGGCAAGCAATTCAATATAGGCCATATCTGTGTAGTTTTGCAAATGAATTCCATAATAACCATGTTGTATGAGACTAATATATTTCCCTCCATCCTATCCTGCTCCCCATTTCTTCTATTCTCTCTTTTGATCCTATCCTTCCTCAAGAATGCGGACTTCTAATTGCTCCCTTCTTTCCATCATCAACCCCACCTTGCTTATCCCCTTTTCCCCTCTTTCCCGCATCCTAAGACAGATTTTCATACAGAAATGTGTGTGCATTTTATTCCTTCCTTGAGTCAAATATGATGAGTAAGCTTCATGTTTTTTTCTTACCTCCCCCCTTTTTCCATCCATTGAAAAGTCTTTTACTTACCTCTTTTATGAGAGATAATTTGCACCATTCCATTTCTCCCTTTCTCCTCCCAATATATTTCTCTCACCAATTAATTTCATTTTTTAAAGATATGATCTCATCATATTCAATTCAACCTATGCTCTCTGTCTTGCTATCTGTGTGTGTGTGTGTACCACCAACTACCCAGATACTAAAAAAAGTTTCAAGTGTTACAAATATTGTCTTTCCATGTAAGCAGTTCAACTTTAGTAAGTCCCTTATGATTTCTCTTTGCTATTTACTTCTTCATGCTTCTTTTCATTCTTGTGTTAGAAAGTCAAATTTTCTTTTCAACTCTGGTCTTTTCATCAAGAATGCTTGAAAGTCCTAAATTTCATTGTTACTGAGTTTCAATTGTTACTTCTGTTTCAGAGTTACTGGGATGCAACATGTAGTGTCCTTTTGGTTTAATAAATGTTGAAAATTTCCTGGTAATGAAATTCCAGGTTGTAAGTTGATATGTAGGTTTTATGCTTCTTACATTTTATTTGGACACTAATTCTTTCATTCATTCAATAAGTATTTGTCCTGAGGATATCATTAATCTGCTTGTGTCAGAGAATGAAGGTTAAATGAGTTTTGACTTTCTAGGGCCATAAGTATATTATGGGGAACTTTCTGAAAAATACAGTCTCTGCCTGTGAGGGCAAGCAAAGTAGGATCTTTTCCTGTTTTGTTTGTATCAAGAAGTATATTGCCTCTGAATAATGTGATTAAGGAGGATTTTTTCCACTCATTGTTGGGCCTGGGAAGATTTGTAGGAAGGTTCACACCTTCTGTTGATGAGGCACTGGTTCTCAAGGGGTGTGATGCTCTCTGGCTCTAAAAAGTGTATAAAGACTCTGAGGTGTGGTTTTACTTTGGCACTCACTTTTTGGAAGAAACTTTGTGTGCCAGACGAGACTCTGGGAAGCCATTAAGGAACCCCCTATCTTTGAAAACCCAGATGTTGGTGCTTCCCTCTCCAGCAGCTATGATCAGACAGTTTAGACCTGTATGTTTGTTTGTGATATACATATTGCTTATGTCAGGGAGTTTGGAAGTGTTGTCTGTTGATTTCCTGAATGAAGTGAATGATATATGTGCTTGATTAAAGGAGATTGTTATCTCCTCAAAATTTGCCTTTACTTTTAGAAAAATAGATCAAAGAAGCTGTGATAGCAGGCCCCTCTGTTTATGTTGGGGTGCTTACTGATACACTGCCAAAAATACTATAGGAGTACAGTTTTTCTCCATGTCCTTTTCTATTATATTCTCTTCTGTTTCCTTCTATTCTATTGTAATAAGAAATTATTTCTTGAGTGTTTACTATATATAAAACATAAAGATCCCTGGTATTTAACCATCTTGGTCATTATTTTACCTCTAAAGCCAGTTGGCAGTAAAGTTCTATTACCAGATTGAAGAGAAAAAAATATTTGGACAGGGCCATCTTGTTAACTTTGTTTAGATGAATAAGATAAATATGCCTGTAGACAAATCCAAATTGTTTAAATATACAGATTCAGCTGTCTAGTTGTTGAGGAATATCTTTGGAATCCTACCCAAACCTCTATAAAGGAGGCTATGAGTTCTAATTTGATGGGAAAAGGAAAATAAACAAGGATGAATACTTACTCTCCCTCTTAATGAGCTCTAAGAGGCTTATCTTACTATATCTATCTGTAGGTTCAAATATCAGTGATCTCTCTCTCTCTCTCTACATATATATATATATATATATATATATATATATATATATATATATATATATATATATAAATTTTGGGGTTCTTCAAAACAAAATCTACTTCCCTCATTGCTCTTAAAGAAAGTAGTCAAGCTTACAAACATCAATTTAGCTCCTTCCTGAAAAGACTGGTTACGCAAAACACCATCACAAATAGTGAATAAACACATTTATCCAAACAAACAGCAAATAAAAATTAGAGTACTATAGATTAGAACATATCAGAAAATACTGAAGAATGAATCATCTCTTTTCTGAGACTGAGATAAGATCTCAGACCAACTGAAAGGTAAACCTCAGTCTTAGTTGGGAAGAAATGCTCTCTCTGAGTCATGTAGAGAAGCAAGGTGAAAATAACATAGCTTCCACTATATATCTTTCACTTCCAAAGTCTTTTTACATATCTCTCTCATAAAGAATGTTGGAACCAACCCCACCCATTACACTGGTCTTCAGTGTTTAACAGAATCCTTTCCACAGACTAGGTGTACCATATCCTTCCATACTGCCATGGCAAGCAAGTCTTGGTTGGAATCCTAGGTTAAAGGTATTTGTGCTGAAAGCGAGAAATTTGCTGAAGAGTTCAGAGTAAACCTAGGTAAGAGAGGATGAAAGTCTGAACTGGGGCAATGATACGAAGAAAAGAAGTTAAATTACAGTGGAAGAATAGACAGGGTGATTTGGTCACTGATTTGATGTGCTGAATAAAGGTCAAAGTAAAGATCCCTTGCTTGGCATGCTAAAATGATGGTGGCCTTGTCTGCTCTGATGGAGATACTGAGTGTCCCTCCTATGAGCAAGTGCTTAATGTGAGTATATTTCATTGTAGTCTTAACCCTAATATCATAATTTATTTTAAAGATATTTATTGTTGGATGCAAAAAAGAAAGTTATTTTGAAGGACAATTGCAAATCTATCAAAGCATTCTCATAAGTTACATGTTGAAGTGAATATAATTTTCACTCAAGAAAGATTCATATGCGGAGATGTGAGTTATTCAAAATCTATCTTCAACCTTTAGAAAATGAGAAAAATGAGGCATAAAATAGAGCCACCTCTGTCATCTAGGATGGCCTATTCTTTACCTCACAAAATTAGAGTATAATGTCAGAAGGCATTTTGTTGACAGTTGAAGAAACGATTAAATGTGACTGATATTCACATACAAATGTCAGGGCAATAATATAGCAATACTTCTTGATTTGTGTATTCCATACACAAAATCTCTAAACTCCTAAAAAAAAAAAAAGAAAGAAAAACACAAAGACTTTTAGCAACGAATCATAACGTTTACTGAAACCAAGATTAAAATAAAGTTGCCTTCTTGCTAAGTGAAAATAAGCAATTTTCATTGTCCCAATCCAAATGTATCTTTTTGAAACGGGAAATGCCTATAGAAACTTTGTATCACTTTGTGTATGTCCAGACATTTAATTGCATAGATGACATAAAATACTGGTATGTATCTGAAGCAGGATTTGAAACTCAGATTACAGATTACAAGTCTAGCCTTATATTTATTTATTACTGCAATATACATATACAAACACATGTTTATGTACATATAGATTTACATATATAATGCATGTATGCACATATGTGATATACACATATATGTGTGCTAAAAATAACTATATCTACATTATAAATACAAATCTAGATAAAAGTAAGTGGGGAGGGAGGAAGGGAACTTCTCAAGCACTTTTTATGTGGCTTTCTCCCCACGCCCATTTTCTTATAAAAATTGAGAGTCCATGTTAAAATGATGTCACATACTGGATTTTTCAAGGTTAGAAAAACATGTGAGGGTTTCTTTTTTTTTTCAAATTTTTTAAATATAAATTTATTTAACTTTTTACATTCATTTTCACAAAATTTTGGGTTCCAAATTTTCTCCCCATTTGTCCACTCCCTCTACCCCAGTACACTGAGCATTCTAATTTCCCCTATCACCAATCTGCTCTCTCTTCTATCATCCCTCCCTTCTCTTGTCCCCATCTTCTCTTTTGTCCTGTTGGGCCAGACAACTTTCTATTCCCCATTACCTGTATTACTTATGTCCTAGTAGCAAGAACAGTACTCCACAGTTGTTCCTAAAACTTCGAGTTCCAACTTCTCCCCATCCCTCCCTCCCCACCCATTCCCTTTCGGAAGGCAGGAAATTCAATATAGGCCATATCTGTGTAGTTTTGCAAATGACTTCCATAATAGTCATGTTATGTAAGACTAACCATAATTCCCTCCATCCCATCCTGCACCCCATTGTTGCTATTCTCTCTTTTGATCCCGTCCCTCCCCAAGTGTTGACTTCAAATTTCTCCCCC
>CM053772.1:103808605-103829580 GCA_028658325.1 Potorous gilbertii | reverse complement strand
AATCATATGAAAAAGTGCTCTAAATCACTACTGATTAGAGAGATGCAAATCAAAGCAACTCTGAGGTACCACATCACACCTATAAGATTGGCAAACACGTCAGAACAAGAAAATGATAAATGTTGGAGAGGATGTGGGAGAGTTGGAACACTAATTCATTGTTGGTGGAGCTGTGAGCTGATCCAACCATTCTGGAGAATGGTTTGGAACTATGCCCAAAGGGCTACAAAAATGTGCATACCCTTTAACCCAGCAATACTGCTACTAGGACTGTATCCCCAAGAGATTATAAAAATGGGAAAGGGACCCACATGAACAAAGATATTTATAGTAGCACTCTTTGTAGTAGCCAAGGACTGGAAATTAAGGAGATGCCCATCAATTGGGGAATGGCTTAATAAATTATGGTATATAAATATAATGGTGTACTATTGTGCCATAAGAAATGATGAACAAGAAGACTTCAGGGAGGCCTAGAAGGACTTATATGATCTGATGCTGAGCGAAAGGAGTAGAACCAGGAAAACTTTGTGCACAGCAATGACCACATTGTGCGAGAGTTTTTTCTGGTAGAATTGGAACTTTGTAACAACACAAGAACTTACTGAAAAAAAAATCCCAATGACGATTTTCTAAGCCATAATGCCTCCCACCCTCAGAGAAAGAAATATTGAAGTCATTCGCAGAATGTAGCAGGTCATGTTTTTGTGTGTGTGTGTTTTGGTGTTTTATATTTTGATTTGTTATATGATTTCTTTCATTTATTTTAGCGCGCCTATATAGCATGACTATAGTGAAAAAATGCTCAATGGGAAAGTATATGTAGAACCTATGTAGAATTGTATGGTGTCATGGGGAGGGAGGGGGGTAGCGGGGAGAATGTGTGGGGGGGATAAAATCTTAATTTTAAGGAAGTGATTGTAGAACATTTAAAAATTAATAAATAAAAATATTATGGATTGTTAGGGTTGATCTTATTCCTTTCATTCCTTCACACCTCCTTCTTCTCCATTGCAAAGAGGGACATGAGAGGCAAAGGGAGAAAACAAAACATTACTATAGAAAATGATGGAGGGAAAAGGTTGACTAAAAATGGGAATGGGAATGGGATCACTTCATTCACAAAATTAGAAGGATTACAGAAAGGATGAGAATGTAGAAGTGAACAGTAAATTATTTATAAAAAACACAATTGAAATATTCTTTTTTTTAAATTTAAAAATTTTTTTATTGATATCTTATTTTCATATCATCTTCAATATTTTTTATTTTAATATAAATTTATTTATTTAACTTTTTACACTCATTTTCACAAGATTTTGGGTTCCAAAATTTTCTCCCCATTTGTCCTCTCCCCCCACCCCAGTACAGTAAGTGTTCTAATTTCCCCTATCACCAATTTGCTCTCTCTTCTCTCATCCCTCCCTTCTCTTGTCCCCATCTTCTCTTTTGTCCTGTAGGGCCAGATAAATTTCTATTCCCCATTACCTGTATTTCTTATTTCCTAGTAGCAAGAACAATACTTGACAGTTCTTCCTAAAACTTTGAGTTCCAATTTCTCCCCATCTCTCCCTGCCCACCCATTCCCTTTGGGAAGGCAGACAATTCAATATAGGCCATATCTGTGTAGTTTTTCAAATGACTTTCATAGTAGTCATGTTGTTTAAGTTTAGCTATATTTCCCTCCATCCTATCCTGCCCACATTGTTGCTATTCTCTCTTTTGATTCTGTCCCCCCACATGAGTGTTGACTTAAAATTGCTCCTTCCTCCCATTACCTACCCTTCCATCATCCCCCCCACCCTGCTTATCTCCTTCTCCCACACTTTCCTGTATTGTAAGATAAGTTTTAATACCAAAATGAGCGTGCATTTTATTCCTCCCTTTAGTCGAATGTAATGAGTAAACTTCATGTTTTTTTTTCTCAACTCTCCTCTTTTTCCCTCCACTAAGAAGTCTCCTGCTTGCCTCTTCTATGAGAGATAATTTACCCCATTCCATTTCACCCTCTCTCCTCCCACTACATTTCTCTCTCACCATTTACCTTGATTTCTTTTAAGATATGATCCATTCCTATTCAATTCATTCTGTGCTCTCTGTCTCTGTGTGTGCATGCATGTGTGTATGTGTGTGCACGCACATTTGTACATGTGTGTGTGTGTATGTGTGTGCACGCACATTTGTACATGTGTGTGTGTGTATGTGTGCATGGAATCCCACCCAACTACCCAGATACTGAAAAATTTCAGGAGTTACAAATATTATCTTTCCATATAGGAATGTAAACAGTTCAACTGTGGTAATTCCCTTATGACTTCTCTTTTCTGTTTACTTTTCCATGCTTCTTCTCATTCTTGTGTTTGAAAGTCAAATTTTCTTTTCAGTTCTCCTCTTTTCATCAAGAATGCTTGACAGTCCTCTATTTCATTGAAAGATCATATTTTCCCCTAAAGTATTATACTTAGTTTTGCTGGGTAGCTGATTCTTGGTTTTAGACCTAGTTCCTTTGACTTCTGGAATATCCTATTCCATGACCTTCAGTCCCTTAATGTAGAAGCTGCTGGATCTTGTGTTATCCTGATTGTATTTCCACAATCCTGGAATTGTTTCTTTCTAGCTGCTTGCAATATTTTCTCCCTGACCTGGGAACTCTGGAATTTGGCCACAATGCTCCTAGGAGTTTCTCTTTTTGGATAGCTTTCAGGTGGTGATTGGTAGATTCCTTGAATACTTATTTTGCCCTCTGGTTCTAGACTATCAGGGCAGTTTTCCTTGATAAATTTATTAAGGATGATGTCTAGGCTCTTTTTTTGATCATGACTTTCAGGTAGTCCCATAATTTTTAAATTGTTTCTCCTGGATCTCTTTTACAGGTCAGTTGTTTTTCCAATGAGATATTTCACATTCTCTGCCATTTTTTCATTCTTTTGGTTTTGTTCTGTGATTTCTTGCTTTCTCAGAAAGTCACTAGCCTACATCTCTTCTATTCTAATTTTGAGAGTACTATTTTCTTTAGTGAGCTATTGAACCTCCTTTGGCACTTGTCTAATTGTGGTTTTGAACGCATTCTTCTCCTCATTGACTTTTTGAACCTCTTTTGCCAATTGAGTTAGCTTATTTTGCAAGGTTTTATTTCCTTTAGCATTTTTTTGGATCTTCTGTATCAAGGTATTGACCTGTTTTTCATGCTTTTCTTGTATCTCTCTCATTTCTCTCCCCAGTTTTTCCTCCACCTGTCTAACTTGATTTTCAAAATCCTTTTTGATCTCTTCCAAGCCCTGAGCCCATTGGATATCTATTTCAGATGTTTGGGATGCAAAGGCTTTGACTCATGTCTTTTCCTGATGGTAAGCAATTTTCTTCCTCGTCAGAGACAAAGGATGGAATCATCTGGTCACCAAGAAAGTATCCTTCTATGGTCTTATTTTTTTCCCCTTTTCTAGGTGTTTTTCCAGCCAGTTACTTGATTTCTGAGATTTGTCTCCACCCTGCCTAGATCCACCCAGCTAGTGCTTGGGGTCTGAGATTCAAATGCTGCCCCCCAGCCTCAGGGCTTTTGGCAACGGGCCCAAGTGCTTTTCAGGGTAATATTAAATCAGGTTCTCAGGTGGGGGCAGGGCAGCCTCCCAGACTCAGTTCCCTCCGGGGATTTATGCAGTGACCTTCCATAATATATCTGCTGCCATGCTCCTGCCTGCTCCAGGAGCCTCTGGCTTCCTGCTGCCTCTGCTGCTGCCTCGTGATGTGTCATGTGTTATGGAGACATCCCGCTCCCCTTCCAGCCTGTCCAGACATCTCTCTCACTGACCTGTGTGTCTGTGGGTGGAGGGACCTTTGCGGCTGCTGGAGATTCTGTCCCTGAAGCTTTCTCAGATCTGCTCGCTCCTCTCTGTGCCACTCTGCCCGGGCAGGGCAGGGCTGGGCTCCGCTCCTGTCTAGTGTGCGACGGACCTTTGGGATAGGTTTTTCAGGGCTCTCTGAAACGGAAATCTCCTTCACTCTTTTTCTGTGAGACTTCCCCTTCTCCAGATTTTGTTGGGAGTTCTTTTTACAGGAGATCCGTTGATTGTGGGTTTGGAGATAGCATATGTGAGTCTTTCTACTGGGCCATCTTGGCTCCATCCCCCCACAATTGAAATACTAAAATAGAATTTTAATGAGGTACTGGAGCATAATTTGTCATATCTCAGGGAAAGAAAAAACAGAGGTGCTATTATGATCTCAGATGAGGAACCAGTAAAATTAGACATTTTAAATGAGATTATCAGAGAAACTATATTATGTTTAGAGAAACCATAGATTATGTGGTAATATTGATCTTTTATACACACTCACTGAATGGTACAAATTCTAAATATTCAAAGGAAAAATGAGTTTAATTATAGGGAGAGGTAAATAGCAAAGCTATAATAATTGGGTGTCTCAGTGTGGCCCTTGCTTTGTATTTACAAAACAAAGCTTAATTTAAAAAGGTTTTTTCTTCCTTTATAAAATAAAATAATACTTTAGAAAATTTAGAGTTGATAATTCTCTAGTAATTACTGAATAAGAATCAAAGTTCATAGACATGTTGTTGGTTTTTTTATAGCACATTATAAAAGCAAAACAATGAGAAGTAGTATCACAAAACAGTTATAGGCAATTAATATTTTTAAACACAAAAATACCTTCAAGAGGTAGTAAAATAAATTTCTTTAAGCATAACTGCATAACTATAGCATCTGTAAAGTATCTGGGAGTCCATCTACATAGACACATACATGATTTAATCAAACTGCAGTTTGCTTTGTCTAATTAAAGTGGGGGATGAGATCATATCAATAAAAATAAAGCCTAAACATCTTAGGGAAAATAATAAAAGAAAGTAAAGAGAAAGGAAATATGGCAATACTAGTACCAGACCTGATACTGTCACATTTCCTTCTTTTCCACTTTTTCTATTACTAATTAGTATACTATTAATTTTTTAATGACATTTTTTCAGTTTTCATTTTTAAGATAGTATTTATAACACATATTTTTATATTGCGTTAAAATTCTTAACAATTACCTAGACTATAGCATATTCTTCTTAAAAAAATTCTTCATTTTTTTCTGACCCTAAGGAAAAAAAATCTTTTCCATAACAGAGTAGGATAGAAAAAAACCAAATGAGTGTGTATGAAACTTCAAATCTACTATGAACAATTTACTCTTCTTTTAAATATTTAATAAAGTTATCATGTATTTTTTCCTTTTTTTCTGTTTCCCCAACTCTGCCATAGAGATGGCTACTATATATGTGTGTGTATGTGTGTGTGTTTATACACACACACACACATACACACTACAAATATACACATATATGTATGTGTGTGTACATACATATTTTTATTTCCCATTCTGTACATAATTCCATTTATCATTTTTTTCTCTAGATGCAGATATCATCTTCCTTCATATGTCCTTTATAGTTTATTTAGATATTTAGTCCAAGGGAAAAAGTCAGCCCTTTCAACTTCAGAGAAAATACAGAGAAATCAAAATCAACAGATAGAGCTTCCAACTATCTGACATAAACAGTGCATACATCATAGATCAACAGACAGTTCCAAATGTCTGATTATATGTACATAGTTACCAGAGACAGAAGCACCAACATCTGGGTTTTCAAAGCAGAGGGGCTCCTTAGTGACTGCCCAGGCTCTCATCTGGCCTAACAAACACTTCCAATAAGTAAAACCTCACCTCAGAGCATTTGTACATATTTTAGAGCCAAAGGGCATCACAACCATTGGGAACCAGTGACTCATCAACAAAACATGTGGCCCTTCCTACAAACCTTCCCTAATCAAACTTCCTTTAATGAGCAAGCACATTAATATGTGAGGAAGATATTCACATTAAGAAGCAAAATTATACTAAAAATAAGCAAAAATACGTTATCAATATATGTGTAGAAATTTCCCATATTAGTTTATGTAGTTTATGTTGTAGGCTAAGAACTTGGTGTGTTCAGGGAGGATTAGCATCTCTAATGTGAGCCCTTGCTGAGTCATTTTCAGACTGGCTTATCCACCTTTGATGTCCACGTTTACCCAATTCTCACCTATAGCTCCAAAAAACAGTAACATATACAGCAATCATATCCTTGTAAAACATTTTGGCAGACAGGTTGAATCAGGTTGAGGGTGACAGACTGGCCTCAAACTTGTCAGTGAGTTAGGAGGATGTCTGCCTCAAACATGTGAAGACTTTTCCTGGTGGAATGGGTGGATGAGAACAATTTGTTACAACAGCCATGAAGGTGGCCAAAGTAGGCACTGTGGAACACTTAGAGCTTGCTCAGACAACAAAGATGCCAAGATCATCCACTTCATCCTGAGTCACTGTAGTTCATACAGTCTTTTATCCTGTCACTGGACTTCAGTGACTTAGGGAGAGAGGCTGGTGACTTTGTGAAACTCTGTCTCACTTAAATCCAATTCCGAGGCAAATCAAGTCATCAGTAATGATGTGATTTGTCCTCTTTGAAAACAAAGGACAAACAACATGTTAAGAACTTTTATTCATCACTATTTGAGAATCCTTTAGATGTGAAAAACCTAAACTTTAGGTAAATCTTTGGTAGGAGTGTCAGGGAGTGGGTGTAATGAACCAAACAGCTCAATGAAGTAAACTAACCAGGCTCTCCCCAGGACTGAATCCAGTACTCTTGTGCCCAGAATAGAGAATTTTCCTGTGGGTAGAGAAAGTTTATAGCACTCATCCTTCTGGACTTAGAAAGGCTTGAAATTGTTAGAATGCTATTCAAAACCC
This sequence comes from Potorous gilbertii, assembly GCA_028658325.1. NCBI lineage: Eukaryota > Metazoa > Chordata > Mammalia > Diprotodontia > Potoroidae > Potorous > Potorous gilbertii. Next base: position 103,822,782 of record CM053772.1, on the reverse strand, counting down.
TTTCAGACCTTCCCCCCACTAACTTTTTCAACCTTATTTCATATATCTCCCTTTCACTCAATATGTTCTCCAGTAAACTCATACTGCTGACTAACATATTCCATGAACTCACATGCAGAATTCCATCCTTGCCAGTTCATATAAATTATCCCTGGAATACACTCCCTCCTAAATCCTAGTTTTCAGAACATATTTTTACCATAAAGTTTCATCTCATGAGACACCTTCTTATCATTTTCCTGATATTCAAGTTTTTCCTGTTGTCTCTAGTACTTTTTCCATTTATATGTTTCCCAATCCGTTGTGCTAAATGCCTCCTGTGCCCTTGTCATGCCCTACATTTATCTGTATATAAGCACTTGGAGGACATGAGCTGTTACATTTTTGCCATTGTGTGTTCACTACCTACATGTAGTAGGTTTTATTAACTCTCATTTTGTAATTGTGTAATTTAGTTTGTTTCATTCTCTTACTAGACTGTGTTTCATGAGGACAGAAACTAAGTCTGATCTAAAACTTGTCTTTCTCCAAATGGCTAGTATGGTGTTCTTCACACAATAGAAGCTTAATCTTCACTGCTATTGATGAATATGGCCATGTTTTCATTTTGTGTCACAGGATTATTGAATTTTAAATTGTGAGGGATCTTAGTGATGATTGAGTCTTGTTTGACATATGAAACAGGCGTAAAAAAGTAGGATAATTTTAGACACAAAATGGAAATATTAAGTTAATTTAAATAAATTAATTTTGTTCTTCCTATATTTTTATGCATTTATTTATTTTAGGAAATCAGTCCTACATGAAGGCAAGCCATTTGAGGAAAGGAAAGAAAAGGAAAGGTTGAAAGATCTGAAATTAAAAAGCTATAGCAAATGAGAAAAATTTTTAAGTTGCTGTAATGGTAATTTAAATGTAACCTCTCCAGGTCATATGGAAGCCTGAGTCACATGATTCTAGGGAGGGAGAAGTTTGCTGAACACGTGGAACAAGAACAGGTGGAGCTAAAGCAGAGCTGAGAGGAAGTTAGTCATGACAGAAGTCACAGCTAGAAGGATTCAGGCAAGCAGGCAGCTGACTAGCTTGAGTGAAAGAGCTTGTTCATGATTTTGTATAAGGGAACCTACTTGTGACTTTATTAATGGATCTGATTTGTGGGAAGCCTAGCAAGGGGAAAGCTTGGTCAAGTTCTCTACACTGTTGGTGTGCATAGATTTTTGTTACTATAATAGATTTGGCTTTCTTGTGTCTGGATAAATTTAATGTTTTGGTTCTGTGTTGCATGTGGGAGTCTGCTGTATTTTGCGATTCAGAGTTGTGCTGGGATATTCATGGTTCCCTTGGGGCTGTGAATATCACATTGGTACTACAGTTACATAAATGTATGACAACTTGAAAAGTATTTTTAGAATATAAACTAGTAAACCAAGAGCAGATAGCAATGACACTACTGCAAAATTCTAATTAATGTTATCCTAATTAATGAGCCTTTGCTACAATAAAAGCTGAACCAAAATTGGGGCACTTAAGTGGCACAATAGATAGAGTGTAGGACCTGGACTCAGGAAGATATGGGTTCAAATCTGACCTTACATACTTATCAGCTGTGCTACCTGAGCAAGTCACTTATCTTCGGTCTGCCTCAGTCTTCCTATCTGTTAAATGAAGATAATTATAACTCTTACCTTTCAGGGTTGTTGTTGTGAGATTCACACTAGAAATATATGAAGTGCTTGGCATAGTAAGTATTATATGTGTTAGCTATTATTAATATTATTATGGAAATACAATAAAAACATACATATGGTTTTGAAAAGTTAACCTACAAAGATGTAAAAAAGGTCCATGCATTTGCTAGTTTTTATAATTTTCCCAAATTAAAAAATATTCAATTATATTTAACAAATACCTTAAATATCTGCTTTTCCCAATTTATAATTCTTTATACCTTTTCAAATTGGAATGGGAAGGGGATTGACTCTGCAATAAGAGAGCCCAGGGTCAAATCCCAACTCTGATGCTTACTACCCCTGTTACTATAGGCAATTCAATTAATAAACCTGGTCCTCAGTTTCTTCATCTGTGGAATGAGGTATTTGGGCTAAATAGCCTCTGAGTTCCATTATATAACCTAATCTTTGATCCTATGACTTTTATGCCTTCCTTAGCTCACATTATACACTAGCTAGTCTAGTTGATGTTCCTAGAATTTATTACTCTACTTCTTGTCTCTAAGTCTTTGCACAGAATTTCCTCCTCTACCCTTATTCTCCCAGAGTAGACATTTCTTTCAAGGCTCAGTTAATGTACCTTTTACTAGGGGAAGACTTTTCTGATCCCTTAGTTTTAAAGTACTTTCATATATGATGACTATATCTAGTACAACATAAGAACCCTAAAGGCGGAGATGTTCTTCATGTTTTTTTTTTATCCTTAACCTCTAGGTTATCATCATCACCATCAATCATCATTTATTGAGTTCTTTCATGTTTTCAAAGGACATTTTAAAGTTATTTCATTTCATTTTTATAATAGTCTTTTAAGGTAGATGACATTATTATTTTTATTTTAAAGATATAAAAGAAGACTAAAAGAGCCTAAGTGACTGGCTCAGGATCACAAGGTTAAGTGTCTGAGAAAGGATTTGAATTGAGATTTTCCATTCTCTAAATCCAACACTATCCACTGTATCATCTAGCTGGCCAACAGGCAATTAATGAATGCTTATTAAATTGGATTGGCAAAACAAAAAATGTAAACAAAGGCATTGTGTTTGATTACACTTGATATGCTATCAATTCTCAAAATGCTATTGTTAGAAGTCACACTCAGTCATTAAAACAACCAATCTTGGTTATAAGGAAGAGATAATGAAATTTGCATTTCCTTTTTTTCCTAGAGAGCTCTATTGCATACAATACTAGTGTTAGTCTTGGTTTTACACTGTAGATTTTCTTTGCTGGGGGTGGAGTGATCATTGGGTAGGTGGGTGCCAGAAATAATAGCTATGAATTCATTTTTTAATGCTACTATTCAGTTCAATTCTTTGGTGTACATATTCACTGTTTAACTCAAATTGTTCACTTTGGAGAAACTTCCTTGGATATATGGGGCTGATACAGTAGCAGAGTTATATACTCTGGAAAATATTACAAGTATAGTCTATATATGCAAAACAATCTATAACCTGTATTGAAATCACACCTATGACACATACCAGGCCATGTGACCCTGAACAAATCACTCAGTTCACCAGGCAAAGCAAATCTGAACTTTAGAGTAGTTTGCATTTTTGAATCATTTTCCTTACCAGGAATTCCTTAGGTGAATGAAACCACAGGTCTAAGATAGAAAGAAAAGAAGGAAGGAAGGAAGAAAAGGAAGAGAGAAGGGAAGGCAGACAGGAAAAGAAGAAAGGAAGGGAAAGAAAGAAAGAAATGTAAAAATCATTTGTTTCTCACATTTTAATATCCTCTATCTGTATAACCTCAAATGCTGTTTTTGTCACTTAGTATATACATATCTATTATTTTTAATGAAGTAGAGATGGGGGTTAGAGAAGGGTAAGGTGCCAATTAGTAACTACCTTTTATCATGACAGAAAACTAAATAGAAAATATGTCAACCCATTCAATTACAGTCAGTCCAAAGTCTGCAATGGCAATCAGGAGATAATAGAGCATTTTTTTTAGGTCTTTTTCCTCATTGATTGCAACACATCTGCAATAAAGAGTGACTAATCCTGGGTCACTAAAGATCATTTAGCACAATGACTTCCAATCTTCTTTTTTTGACACACCAAAAAGAGTTATGGAATTTTCATGTACACATATAGTCAGACATAAATGGATATTTAAATAGATTGTAATCATTGTCTAAATTTTAGTCCAAGTTTTATAGAACATATCCTTTTAATAGAATTTGTTCTGTGAAGTTTAGATTCATTCAAAGGGCATCACTTGAGGGCCTAGAGGACCACATGTGGCCTTGAGGTGGCAGGTCCCCCACATCTGGAAAATTTTGCTGACAGGTGACATAAATAGATATCTCTGGAATCTGACCTAGCCTTCTATAAGAAGGCTCAACTTTTTTTTTCTTTCAGTAAAGGGAGAGAAAGATCATGGCTGGGTTCTTGCTTCCTTCTCTTCCTACAAGAGGGATATTGGACTAAAATATAAAATTTATCCCTCTAATACTGTTTTTCTAAGGAGATGACTCTGAATTAGAACAAAAACTGTTTCATCAGTCAATATCCCTTAGCTTACATTCATCAGATTAACTTCTTCCTACCAAAAACTGGTTGTATAAAAGACCATCTTATATAATGAAAGTTCATTTATCCAAACCAAGCAGCAAAAAGAAATCAAAGAAGTTATCCAAATTAGAATACACTGGAAAATACACCAGACTGTATTGTATGTAGTCCATTGAGTTGTGCAGTGGATGGGGTGACAGGTTCAGAGTGAGGAAGACTTATCTGCATGAGTCCAAATCTGGCCTCTGATACTTACTAGCTCTGTGACCCAGTAAGTCAGTCACTTAACCCTGTTTGCCTCAGTTTCCTCATCTGTAAAATTAACCAGAGAAGAAAATAGCAAACTACTCCAGTATCTTTGCCAAGAAAATACTAGGTCACAAAGAGCTAGACATGACTGAAAAACTACAGCAAGTTCCAAATAAATTTATAGTTCTAAAGCAGGGATTCTTAACCTGGGCTCTACCCCTCAAAGAAGCTAGATGGTACAGTTAGTGTGGTACTTGGAATCAGGAAGACCTAAGTGCCAATTCTGCTTCAGACATCAACTGTTTGACACAGAAAAAGTCAATGAATTTGAATCCTGCCTCAGGCCCTTGCTATCTCTGTGTATTTGGGTAAGTCATGGCACCTCATTCAGCCTGTTTTGTTATTCAGTTATTTTAATCATGTCCAAACTCTCCATGATCCCATGTGGGGTTTTATTGGCAAAGATACTGGAATGGTTTGCCATTTCCTTCTCCAGTTCATTTTACAGATTAAAAATTGAATCAAACAGGGTTAAATGACTTGCCCAAGGTCACACAGTAAGAATCTGAGGCAAGTTTGAACTCAGGTCCTCCTGACTCCAGAGTCGAAGCTCTATCCACTGAATCACCTACCTGCCCTCAGTCTGTTTCTTCATCCATAAATTAGGATAATTTTATCTACCTACCATGCCATTGTGAGGATCAAGTGAATTAAGAAATGTAAAGAACTCTGCAAATCTTAAAGCATTATTCAAAATATAGATATTTATATTATTATTATTTCTGGTGATCCATGATCTTAAATAGGAATGAATTCATCTTTATTTTCACTTATTTCTCATTAACTGGAATTTAGCATTTTCTTCAGTTATGAATATAAACAGCAATTCACTGAAATACTTGTAGTATTTGTGACTTTGTAACCAATAGAAATTGCAAATACATTTATTTATACAACAATTTCATTAATGGTCCTGGTGGATAATTCTGGCATCTGTAAAGTATTAAGTCAGTTCTGAAAACAATTTTGACAATGCCTTTTAGTCAAGTTCATTGGTGTTTTGTGTGTGTGTGTGTACGTGTGTGTGTATATACACATATATATTTATGTGCATATATAATATATGTATGTTTATATGTACATATATCTGTATAAATATATTTATATATATATATATATAAAATCTCCAGCATGACTAAAATATCTATACTTTTATGTCGTTATTGACCAGATTACTATGAAAATACCTGTACTAATAAAGTTATTGGAAAACTAGTCATGGTGGTATTCAGAAACTTTCTGATTCTGAACAATACTCTAGTGGAATAAAAGCAGTCTTGTTAATAAAATGGGCAATAGGGCCTTCATTTTGTAACTGGTAAATTTCCTTCTTTATAAGGATCAATTTTTTTTCATTATGCATTTTTAAATTAAAGTTACTCATGGAATTTAAAAGGAAATATAATTTCCAACTTTTAAAGTAAGTTTTAAATAGAGATACAGAAATTTAGAAAGGATTTCCTTTTAATCTTTTAAGGTGAGGTCCATTCCTTATAATACTTTTTACCAAGCTCTTGAGGGCCTACATCATTCTTTTCCTTACTAGCTATTTTTTCTTACCTCATTGCTCAGTAAGTGATGATTTTAATTTTAAAAACAACTTTCATAACACAGTTCCCCTAGATAACACTGTGAAACATATAGTTGGCAAATGTCAAAGTATAATTCCTTTAGTCTCTAGTAAAAACTCTTGACACATTAAAAAGAAAAATTTCTTGTCAGCAGAACATTGAAGATAAATAATATGCTTCATATACCTGGAGCGATGCACATAAATAAACTTTTTGAGCTAGAATGACACTCATTAACCTGAACGTGAGATTCACCATAGCTATAGTCATGACATCATGACAATTTGCCGCTCCTCTGGAACCTTTCTTCCCAGACTCTCAAAACAGTTTAAGAACATTAATTTTCTAGTTCTCACAACTTTCCTACAAGCAGGCAATTTTTTTTCTTGCTTTATTGATGAAGAAATTAAGGTACAGAAGTTATTTCAAAGTCACAGATCTAACTAGGAGCTAAGAGTGGTGTGTGGGATTTCCTACTTTACACTGCATTTTATTCAAAGTTGTATTGAGAACTTTTGCTATATTTGTCCCCAAGTGGTAATATAATTTATTCTAGTTTCTTGCATCATCCACAGTGGTCACCCAAATAATAAAATAACAAGTTATTCTCATAATAAAACATTACCATGTAGTTTGAAACAGAAGAAATTCAAATAGTCATCACAAAAATGTCCACTGTGAGACATCTTCACAATTGGGAAAACTGACTCTGGAAGGGAACAAGATGGTGTTTATAGTATTGGATTGAAGGTCTTAGAGAAAATGCATGTATGAACTATTAGATCAATTCTGAAAACTATTCTGGCAATATGCTCTTTGTCAGATTCATTGCCATTGCTGGATGTAGTTTGTGTGACTGAAATATCTAAACCTTTGTGCCTTTCCTGACCACATTACTATAATAGCTGAACTAACCAGGTCATTGGACAATTACAGAGTGGTATTCAGAACTATTCTGATGCCCATCAATACTCAAATGGTATGGACTTGAGGGGAGGCAATAAACACTTATTAAGAACTTATTTCATGTGAGGCACTATGAAAAGGGCAAAAACGAGGCCATTCACTATTCTAGTTAAATTCCTAAAGGTGCTCTCAATTTTATCAACATTCTTTAAATGTGGTACCCATACCTGAAGAAAATATGCCCCAAAGTCTCACTTAGGTAGAATACAGTGGAAGTGTCAACTATTCCAAAAAACTATTCTTCTATTTTTTCTTATACCCAAATCCCCAAGATCCTAACTTATTTTTGACATTATCTAGTATTTCCACTAGATCATAAATAGAGGAGAAAATACACCTTTACTTTAACTCTTCACTTTTTGAGAAACCTTCAAGTGTTGCTAAATCAAAAATAATATTAGCACTTTCTTTTATATGTGGTTTTGTTCATATTAAATAAAGGCCCTGTGATACAACTTTGTTTTAGGGTCTCTAGCATAAATGATTACTGTGGTTGTTTGCTTAAGGTTTTTTTGTTTGTTTATCTATTGGTTTAATCATATGATTTGTTTTTGTGATTAATAATACTAACTGTGCTGTATTTAATGCTGAGCCATCTTTGTGTCCCTTATACGAATCTAATAAATAATATTTTAAAAAATATTTAAAATATATATTGTGAATACTCTTGTAAAATTTATTTAAATTTTTTTATTTCAATTGTTCTATTTCTTTCCTTTTTCACTCTATTGATGGAGTATCAGGGTGATATTTGTCTCACAAAAGAATTCTGCTAGATTGTCTTGTTTTTCTGATTGTTATTATATTTTATTAAAAACAGTGACTAATTGCTATATAAATATTTAATAGAATTCACTTAAAATCCATTGGCTGTAAGATCTTTTCTTTGATAGTTCATTTATTATTTGCTCATTTAGTTTAATGATAGATCTCACTCATGCGCCCTCTTTTATGCCTTTCTTTTTCTTACATACAATGTCTTATTAGGAGCATAATCATAGAATTACTAATATTTAAATTTTGTCATTTAAGGTTTTCTTGGTCTACTAATTTGGTTGTTTTATAATTCTTAAGGCAATAGTCTATTTCTTTTAAATCATTAATTTTTGGTATATTGATAATTCTCTTCATTTCCTCTATTCAGAATCAATTTATCTTGTTCATTTTTAATTTTGACATTTGTATAATTTCTCATTTTTGATCATTAACTAATTAACTTATCAATTTTGTTAATCTTTTAGAATAGCACTGTTTCATGAGTTTAAGAATATTTTTTCCCAATTTTTAAATTATTTGTTAATTTGTCCCCAAAATATCTTTCATTAGGTGTTCTTAAGGCTGACATTTATTGTCTAGATATTTTATGTATTCAGTTTGTATTCTATTTTGTATGTTAATTCTTTGAAGTAAATAAATATAGGCAACAGTACCTTATAGATATAACAATTGTTTAATAATATCTTCCTTAAAAGAAAAGCAGTGAAGCAAAAAGAAGTGGAAAAATGATGGCACATGCCACTATATGTAATGTAATCCATGTTTCCCTCACGTTTTGCTAGAAAGAATAAAGTGCTGATCTTCATTTCTTTTCTGAATCGGAGATTGGTCATTAAAATTACTCAACAGCATCTTAAATTTTGTGTGTTTTGCTCATTTACGTTATTGTATTCACTGTATATATTGTTAACCTAGTTCAGATTGCTTTATTCTGAATCAGTTCATAGGTGTTCCCATGTTCACTGACTTCCTCATATTCATCCTTTCATACTTGTTTCCTTCAGTCATTCATTCTGCCCCAACTCTTCATGACCTCATGAACCATAGCACTCCATTATTCTATCTTCTATCTTCCAAAGTCTGTATAAGCTTATGTTCATTGATTCCATGGCACTATCTTTCCATATCATCCTCTGCATTCCTCTCTCTTTTGCCTTCAGTTTTACCCACACCAGAGATTTTTATGCAGCATGACAAGGTTTTGCTATTTTTGGTATTCATGTACTAGTTTGTTCAATAATCTTTCTAATAGATTCAACTATACATATAAAAAAGTACTGGAAGTAACATTTTTATTTTTCTATATGTCTTCATTGGAATTCCAGTTTTATGGAATGATTGACAAAGAAATAAAATTGTAAATTAAGATTCAAGTAGAATGATCATTTAAAAGATATAATTAAAAGTGCATCAGCACAGTCTAACCTTGAAAAATGAAGATTCCTTCGTATATGTTTTCAATTATTTCTATAAACACTGCTCTTTAATTGTATTTGTTTTTTATAAGTTTCTCACTAGGTGAACCCAAATCTTTCATGAATTTTATAATTATTTTGAATGACATTCTCCCTTCTAATATTTCTTTCTGGGATTGTTTTCTACTGCTATATTGGAAGACTAAATGAATTTATGCTTTTATATCATTTTCTGATACTTCTGATGTTCTTGGAGATTTTCTAAGTCATATTTTCTGCAAATAGAGTGGGTAATTTTTAGTAGTGTTATTATTTCATTGACTATGAGTGATGTATAAAAATTTCCTTCTTTATTTCTTTTGACATAATTTTTAATTTTGATTTCTATGCCATCATTTTGGTAATATCTGTTTCTCTTAATTTGCTTAAAACATAATAAAATTTGGTGTAGTCTCTCATATTATATATTCTATTTATCATTATGCTTCTTTCATGCAACATATTTTTAGATTTGTGTCCTTTCCATTTTTTTCTTTGGAAATTTAATCCATTTTAGATTAACAGTATATATTTTAAGTTTTTATTGTTCATTCTTGACCTTATATAATTTCCCCTTTGTTTAAACCTCCACTTCATCCTTACAATTTGTTTCATCACATTAATCTATTTTTCTTGCATTTTCTCCCTTTTCCTGTCTCTAGATTACTAGATTTCTAAATCCTTGAGTTTACTTGTGCTACCATTTATTCTATTCTTTCTAAACCTTTCTATTCCCAGCAACAATAAAAGCATCACATAGCAACTTCCATGACTACCTTCTGTATGTCTTCTTAGAGTTCTTTTAACTGGGACTGTCTTATTCAAAAAGGATTCATATTCTTATCTTCCTCTAATATTAGGTTCTAATAAAACTCATTTTATGTGTCCAACTTTGAGAATTGTCTCACAGGCATCCAGTAAAGGACATCTTGAATTTTTGAAATGTACTTAGTATTGTTGTTTTATGTCTAACTATATACTACATCCCAATTTTGAAATCATTTTTGTAGCCTTGTTACTAGGTGATACACTTGATAGAATGCTGGGCCAGAAGTCAGTAAAATCTGAGTTAAAAACTAACCTTAGACACTTCCTTACAAGTAATTAAAACTCATTCTGCCTCAGTTTCTTCATATGTAAAATGGAGATAATATTATCACGTATCTCACAGAGTTGTTGAGATAATGTTGTTAAGGTGTCCTGCAAAATTTAAAGGACTAGTTTCTTCTACTGCTGCTGCTACTACTACTACTACTAGAAATTGTGTTGACACTTAACTAAACTATTTCTTCAGTTACTTCCTAAGGTTTTCCATCTAAGAGAGGGTAGTTTTCTGATATTGAATTAAAAGTGTTTGGGAGTGGGGTACGAAAAAATAGATACACTGATGTATCTATGATGTCAGTGGAGATGTTATGAAGTTCAAACATTCTGGAGAACAATTTAAAACTATACCCAAAGAGCTATAAAGTCATGCATACCATTTAACCCAGCAATGAAGCTATTAGAACCACTCCCTAAGGATTTAAAAGAAAATGAAAAAAGACACATACATACACACAGTATAGAAACACTTTTTGTAGTGTTAAAGAACTTGAAATTGAGGGGATGCCTATAAACTGAGGAATGACTAAACTAGTTGTGGTATATGATGTTTATGTAATACTATTGTGCCCTTAAAATGATGAACAGGATAGTTACAGAAAAACATGGGAAGACTGATACAAAGTGAAATGAGCTGAGCCAGGAGAACATTGTAAACAGTACAGCAATAGTGCAAGAATATCAGCTATAAAAATCCTATCCATCTCCAGATAGAGAACTGATTGGTGGGTGGAGGATGGGTACTTGGAATGGGGCCATGATGAAGTCCTGCAGCCAGGCGATAAATGATGAGTGTCTCTCAGAAGACATTCTCCTTTAAAGAGGATCTGGGAAGAGCTTTCTAATTCCATTCTCTACCCTTTCCACTCAAAGGGAGAAAGGAACCCAAAGAGCAGTGGCTACTGAGGAGTTATGAGTTTCAGGGATGACTTTATTTTGTGGGAAGAAGCATTTCTAGAGACAATGGAGAAGTCTAGTTGGGTTAAAAGTTTACTCGTTCTTTGATTCTCTCTGTCACCACTGGCTCACATCTTATAAATTTCTACATAAGATTCATGGGAAGTCAAAATGCATAGGTACTGAGTACCCCCACTTAACTTTCTACAATTTTCTGCAGTGCTTTGATTAGACTTGAGTTAGTGTCAATGAACACTGACTCTTCTGAGTTACTTACTTTGCCTAGCCATATCAGAGCCATTGTCTTCAATTTCTTTATAATGTATTTTGCTATAATTCTTGTTTGTATAGTTCTTTCTTCTGCCAGTTCAGAGATACCTAGACCCTACTCTCTGTTGAATTGTGAACTGTAATTATCCTTCATAAAAAGATTCAAATGCGTTTGAGACTCAAGATCCCCTATTCAGTTAAGAAAAATTCTTTATATTTTCATTTCTCATTGTCACATAATAAATGCTTAATAAATGTCTATTGATTGGTTGATTGATGGATAACTGTGACAGAATTTTGACTAGACTAACAATTGAATAGAAGTGGAATGGAACTAGCTCCAGAAGTCATCACAAGGCGAAGTCATTCTGACTTACTCGGTTTCAATTACCACTTGCTACTCCAATTTCCTCAGTTTCCTCACACTTTGATCCTTGAGTGATACCACTATGTTGCTTCAGAAAATTCATCCAGAACATACACTCTTCATTTGTGTCTCAGTTCTGAGCAGCAAGGCAACTGTTCTCTTCATCCATGCAGTTGTAGGTGCATTCATATCATGACATCATATGTGATCTTTAAGAGCACTTGATTTAGTTCTATGTAGCTTAAAGATCCTGTGAACCAGGTTCTCTGGCTCTACAACAAAATTTCAGAACTTCTCTCCTTTATGTCAAGAAGCATATAAGAATTCCTAACATATAAAAACCTGACACTTGCAGAAGAAACTGGCTTTTTGGAAACACTCAAACCTGGCGCATTTCACCTTCATGTCTGTACTATGTGAAACATATGTGCCCTGAAACTCTATATAACTATGTTTTTTGATTATGTGTCCCATGCTTCACCTATATCATATCCTTGTTCCAGCCCCTTACTAAAGAATTTTTTTTTAAATTAGGCAGAGGACAATGCTTTCCTTCCAAGTTACACAGATTACCATATTGAATGACTACAGTAATTTGTTAGGGTGTCAGCTTGTCACAAGTTGTTTTTGTCACAGAATCATTGCTTTCTGAGCTTTGTGAACTCTAATTCAAAATGGGGAGATGGTGGCACTTCTAAGTTGTGAAATGGTGAAGACAATTTTGCTTCTGAATCACAAAATTCACGAGAGAGTTGCTTAAAGCATGAGGGCTCTTATATCATCCATAGTTGCTCCTTATTTTGTTAGGAATAATTTAAGCATTCCCATCATTTCCTGTTCAATAGTTGGGGTTTTGGGGGGTGGAGCCAAGATGGCGGGGTAGAAAGACTCACATATGCTAGCTCCGAACCCACAGCCCATGGACTTCCTCTCAAAAGAATTCTCAACAAATTCTGGAACAGTGGAAGCTGCGCAGCAACACAGTGAAGGAGATTTCCATTCCAGATAGCCCCGAAAAACTGATTCCAAAGGTCCATCACACACCAGACAGGAGCAGAGCCCAGTCTTTCCCTGGCCACGCAGCACAGAGAGGAGGGAGCAGATCTGAGCAGGCTTCAAGGATTGAATCTCCAGCTGCTATGAAGGTCCCTCGACCCACAGATGCACAAGTCAGTGAGAGAGATATCTGGTTAGGCTGAGAGGGGAGTGGGGTGACTCCATGATTCGGGCCCCCTCAGGAGGCAGTGGCACAGGCAGCGGGTGGCCAGAGGCTCCCAGAGCAGGCAGGAGCTCCATTACAGAAAGTCTCTGCATTAACTCTCTGAGGGAACAGAGTCTGTGAGGCAACCCTGCCCCCACCTGAGCACCAGAACTTAAGCTCACATTAAATAGCAGCCAGGCCTGCTGCTGAAAGGCCTGAGGCTGGGGAGCAACAATTAAATCTCAGACACCAAGAACTAGCTGGGAAGATCTGGAGGCAAGGTGAGGGTGGAGAGGAATCTCAGAAGTCGAGTAACTGGCTGGGAAAATGCCCAGAAAAGGGAAAAAAAGAAAAAGACCATAGAAGGTTACTTTCTTGGGGAAAAGATGATACGACCCTTCCTTTCAGACGAGGAAGAAGAATGCTTACCATCAGGTAAAGACATAGGAGTCAAGGCCTCTGTATCTCAAACATCTGAAATACATATCCAATGGGCTCAGGCCATGGAAGAGCTCAAAAAGGATTTTGAAAATCAAGTTAGACAAGTGGAGGAAAAACTGGGAAGAGAAATGAGAGACATGCAAGAAAAGCATGAGAAACGGGTTAATACCTTGATAAAGGAGACCCAAAAAAATGCTGAAGAAAATAACACCTTGAAAAATAGGCTAACGCAATTGGCAAAAGAGGTTCAAAAAGCCAGTGAAGAGAAGGATGCTTTCAAAAGCAGAATTAGCCAAATGGAAAAAGAGGTTCAAAAGCTCACTGAAAAAAATAGTTCTCTCAAAATTAGAATGGAACAGATGGAGGCTAATGACTTTCTGAGAAACCAAGAAATCACAAAACCAAACCAAAAGAGTGAAAAAATGGCAGAGAATGTGAAATATCTCATTGGAAAAACAACTGCCCTGGAAAATAGATCCAGGAGAGACAATTTAAAAATTATGGGACTACCTGAAAGTCATAATCAAAAAAAGAGCCTAGACATCATCCTTCATGAAATTATCAA
>CM053772.1:103786989-103802379 GCA_028658325.1 Potorous gilbertii | reverse complement strand
TCATCTGGTCCCCAAGAAAATAACCTTCTGTGGTCTTATTTTTTTTCCCGTTATCTGGGCATTTTCCCAGCCAGTTACTTGACTTCTGAGAATCCTCTCCATCCCTGACTAAATCCACCCAGCTAGTGCTTGGGGTCTGAGATTCAAATGCTGCTCCTCAGCCTCAGGGCTTTCAGTGGCAAGCCTGGCTGCTATTCAGTGGTAGCTTAAGTTCTGGTGCTCAAGTGGGGTTAGGGCCACCTCCCAGGCTCAGTTCTCTGAGGGGGTTTATGCAGATACCTTCCATAATGGAGCTCCTGCCGAGCTCCTGCCTCCTCCAGGATCCTTTGGCTGCTGCTGCCTCTGCTGCTGCCTCCCGAGGGGGCCCGAGTCATGGAGACACCTGCTCCCCTCTCATTCCGTCCAGACGTCTTTCTCACTGACCTGTGCGTCTGTGGGAGGAGGGACTATCGGGCCACTGGAGATTCCGTCCCTGAAGCCTGCTTGGATCTGTTCCTGTCTTTGCCGCATGGTCAGGGCAGGGCTGGGATCTGCTCCTGCCTGGTGTGCGATGGACTTTTGGGATCGGTTTTTCAGGGCTCTCTGGAATGGAAATTTCCTTCACTGTGTTGCTGCATGGCTTCCACTGTTCCAAAATTTGTTGGGAATTCTTTTTACCAGAAATCCATTGGATGTGGGTTCAGAACTAGCATGTGGGAGTCTTTCTACTCTGCCATCTTGGCTCCTCCCTTTTCATTCATTTTCACAAAATTTTGGGTTCCAAATTTTTTCCCCATTTGTCCCTTCCCCCACCCTAATACACCGAGCATTCTAATTTCCCCTATCACCAATCTACCCTCTCTTCTAAAATCTCTGCCTTCTCTTGTCCCCATCTTTCCTTTTGCCCTCTAGGGCCAGATACCTTTCTATTCCTCATTACCTCTTTCTCGTATTTCCTGGAAGCAAGAACAATACTCAACAGTTCCTAAAACTTTGAGATCCAACTTATCCCCACCCCTCCCCACCCATTTCCTTTGGGAAGGCAGGCAATTCAACATAGGCCATATCTGTGTAGTTTTGCAAAAGACTTCCATAATAGTCGTGTTGTGTATGACTAACTCTATTTCCCTCCATTGCATCCTGCCCCCCATTCTCTCTTTTGATCCTGTCCCTCCCCATGAGTGTTGATATCATATTGTTCCCTCCTCCTATTGCCTTCCCCTCCATTATCGCCCTGACCTTGCTTATCCCCTTCTCCCCCTCTTTCCTATATTGTAAGATAAGTTTTTATACCAAAATGAGTGTGCATTTTATTCCTTCCTTTAGTCGAATGTGATGAGAGTAAACTTCATGTTTTTTGTTTCTCAGCTCTCCTCTTTTTCCCTCCACTAAAAAGTCTCCTGCTTGCCCCTTCTATGAGGGACAGTTTGCCCCATTCCATTTCTCCCTCTCTCCTCTCAATACATTTCCCTCTCACCGCTCAACTTCATTTTTTTTTTAAGATATGATCACCTCCGTTTCAATTCACTCTGTGTTCTCTCTCTCTGTGTGCTTGCACATGTGTGCATATGTGTAATCCCACCAGCTACCCAGATACCAGAAATATTCAAGAGTTACAGATACTGTCTTTCCATGTAGGAATGTAAATAGTTCAACTTTAGCAAGTCCCTCATGACTTCTCTTTGCTGTTTACCTTTTCATGCTTCCTTTTATTCTTGTGTTTGAAAGTCAAATTTTCTTTTCTGCTCTGGTCTTTCCATCCAGAATGCTTGAAAGTCCTCTATTTCATTGAAAGACCATATTTGCCCCTGAAGTATTATACTCAGTTTTGCTGGGCACGTGATTCTTGGTTTTAGACCTAGTTCCTTTGACTTCTGGAATATCCTATTCCACGCCCCTCAATCCCTTAATGTAGAAGCTGCTAGATCTTGTGTTATCCTGATTTTATTTCCACAATACTGGAATTGTTTCTTTCTAGCTGCTTGCTATATTTTCTCCTTGATCTGGGAACTCTGGAATTTGGCCACAATGTTTCTAGGAGTTTCTCTTTTTGGATCTCTTTCAGGTGGTCATCAGTGGATTCCTTGAATACTTATTTTGCCCTCTGGTTCTAAAGTATCAGGGCAGTTTTCCTTGATAATTTCATGAAAGTTGATGTCTAGGCTCTTTTTTTGATCATGGCTTCCAAGTAGTCCTAGAAATTTTAAATTGTCTTTCCTGGATCTGTTTTCCAGGTCATTTATTTTTCCAATGAGTTATTTTACCTTATGTTCCATTTTTTCTTTCTCCTGGTTTTGTTTTGTGATTTCTTGACTTCTCAGATAGTCATTAGCCTCCATCTATTTCATTCTAATTTTGAAAGAACTATTTTCTTTAGTGAGCTTTTGAACTTCCTTTTCCATCCGGCTAATTCTGCTTTTGAAAGCATTATTGTCCTCACTGTCTTTTTGAACCTCTTTTGCCAATTGAGTTAGCCATTTTTCAACGTGTTTTTTTCTTCAGCCATTTTTGGGTCTCCTTTAGTAAGGTGTTGACCTGTTTTTTCATATGTTTGGGATACAGAGCCTTGACTTCTATGTCTTTCCCTGATGGTAAGCATTGTTCTTCCTCATCTGAAAGGAAAGGAGGAAATATCTATCACCAAGAAAGTAACCTTCTATGACCTTATTTTTTTTTCCCTTTTCTGGGCATTTTCCCCAGCCAGTTACTTGACTTCTGAGATTCCTTTCCACACCCACCTCACCTCCAGATCTGCCCAGCTGGTGCTTGGCGTCTGAGATTCAAATACTGCTCCCTGGCCTCAGGTCTCTCAGCGGGGGTAGGGCTGGTATGCAGTTTGAGATTAAGTTCAGCTGTTTCGGTGGGGGCAGGGCTGACTCACGTGGCTCAGTTCCCTCAAGGGGTTTATGTAGAAACCTTCAACTATGGGTCTGAGCTCCTTCCTGCTTTGGGAGCCCTTGTCTACTGCTGCCCCTACTGCTGCCTCCTGAGGGGGCCTGAGTTATGGGAGCACCTCACTCCCCTCATGGCGAGCCTAACAGGCTCTTTCACTAACCTTTCGCATCTGTGAGTGGATGGGCCTGCATGGCTGCTGGAGATTCTGTCCCTGAATCCTGCTTGGATATGCTCCTCTTTGTGCCGAGCAGACAACGCAGGGCGGGCTCTGCTCCGGGTCCTGTGTGTGATGGACCTTTGGTGTTTGTTTTTCAGGGCTCTCTGGAACAGAAATCTTCTCCACTCCATTGTTGTTTAGCTTCCACTACTCCAGAATTTGTTGAGAGTTCTTTTTACAGGTATTTTATGGGCTGTGGGTTCAGAGCCGGCATATGTGAATCCCTCTACTCTGCCATCTTGGCTCTGCCCCAGCTGTTTTGTTTGTGCAAAAGCTTTTTGATGTAATAAAATTGTCCATTTTATTTCTTGTGATCCTATCTATTGCTTGCTTGGTTATGAACTCTTCTTTTATCCATAGAACTGAGAAGTACATTTTCTTATGCCCCCCTAATACATCTAAATCATTTATCCATTTTGATCTTACCTTAATATACAGAGTGAAATCTTGGTCTATGCCTAGTTTTTGCCAAACTACTTTCCAGTTTTCCTAGTAATTGTTGTCAAATGTTGAGTCCTTACCACCAAAGCTTGGATCTTTGGGTTCATCAAACACTAGGTTACTATGATACTATGTATCGTGTATCTGTTTCACTGACCACCACACATTTCTTAACCAGTACCACATTGTTTGGATAATTACTGCTTTGTGATGTAGTTTGAAATCTGGAACTGCTAAACTACCTTCCTTTACTATGTTACTTTCTTTTATTGATTCTTTTGATATTTTCATCTTTTTTCTTCCAAATCAATTGTATTAAATTGGTTTCTAGAACCATAAAATACTTCTTTGGTAGTTCAATTGACATGACACTGAAAAAGTAAATTAACTTAAGTACAATTCTCCTTTTCATTATACTGGCTTGTACCCAAGTGCAATTAACATTTCTCCAGTTGTTTAGAACTGTCTTTATTTATGTGAAAATTGTTTTGTAATAGTGTTCAACTTGTCTTAATAGGTAGACTCCCAAGTGTTTTATATTATCTTCAGCTATTTTAAATGGAATTCCTCTTGTTGATAGGTTTTGTGTTAGTATATGGAAATGCTGATGATTTATATTTGTTTTATTTTATATCCTGCACCTCAGTAAAGTTGTTAATTGATTCAACTAGCTTTTTTGGTGATTCTCTAAAGTTCTCTAAGTATGCCATCATATCATCTGCAAAGAATGATAGTTTTGTTTCCTCATTGCCTTAAATTTCTTTTTCTTGTCTCGTTATGATAGCCTATATTTCTATTACAAGATTGAATAAAAATGGCGATAATGGACATACTTATTTTGCTCCTGATCTTATTGGGATGGCTTCAAGTTCATCTTTATAGCAGAGAATGGTTCCTCTTGGTTTTAGAGTTTTCCAAGATATCCTTTCCACACTGTATTTTTTTTACTATTAGATTTGGTTAACTATTAAATGATTTGCTTATATCATTTTGTTTCAGTGGCAAACCTGAAATACTGTTCTGACCTGAGTGAAACCTGGTATAAAACATTGGAATAAAGGGTCATCTTGGGAAGCCAGGTTGCTGTGAGTGCCAGAAAAAGAATGAATCATAAGAAAAGTAATTCTAAAATTAAGAGAATTTTTTGGATAACAGAAAGATGGCTATAGAAGTTATAGAGGAAGGGAAAGGCACATAAGGAAAAAATAATTTAGTAATTATAAGATCCTAATGGGTAGGAAGGAGACAGTTGGCAACAGAGTTGGAAACTACGTTTTCTTAAAAAAAATGAATAAAGTGAATTTAAAACACACATGTATTATCCTTCCAAAATAAGAGAAATTCTGGAGAAGAAAAACAAATAGCACATTTGGGAGCTCAAAAACAAATGAGGAAACAAGAATAGCTTCAAATTTGTGAATATAGAGGATTCTAGGTGTCCCAGAACAACACAACTAATGGAAAATCCTAAGTACCACACTGAAGGGAAAACAACAGCAACAACAACAGAAAAACAAACATTTTCCAGAACTGAAATGAGGGAAAAAATCTAATTGACAGAACTGAGAGAGATTACAATGCTTGGCACACAGGAGGTGCTTAATAAATGCTTGTTGATTTGACTCACACATTATATTCCATCTCCTATCTCTTTACCTTCAAATATGCTATCTACAATGCCTGGAATTCACTTCCTCTTTACCTCTTCTTTTGAGCTTTCTGGGTTTCCTTCAAATTTTACCTCATATTTGAGGATCACTTCCTGATCCTCCAGTTGCCATTTTTTCTTCTTTTCACTTTACATTTATTTTGTATGTGTCTACCATATTCATATATGTATGCATACATACACACACATTATATATATATATATATATATATATATATATATATATATATATATATGTATATACACACATACATCTTTTTGTTATCTCCTCTATTAGAATATAGACTACTTAGGAGTAGGGATTGCTTCATTTAGGTCTCTGTGTCCTTAGAAACTAACAATATCTGTCATATAGTTAACTTCCTGGTTTACTGATCTATTGTTTAGTCTAGGGTCAGTGTGGACAATCTCATCATATCAAAACCTCAAGTTTCATATACTTAGTCATGTCCACCTTCCCTCACTGCTGTCAATCAAACTTTTGAGTAAAGTGTCATTATGTTAGGTAAAAAACAAATAATAAAATTTAAGTAATAATCACCTCAGTTCTCCCCACCTTTTAAAAATATTAGCTCCCATTTCAAAGTTTAAATAAACACATTATTATTCTAATTATACAATCATGGTATAGGTATAGCATGTTCCTCTCATCTGCCAAAAGTACAGAATTGAGAAGTTATCAGCTATTCAAAAAAATCATAGGATTGGCAATTATGTTCAAATAAATTATTAGCATCCTCTATAATCAACCAATTAATCAGTCAATAATCATTTATTAATTACCAAATTGACAGCAAGCACCATGCTAAATTCTAGGCTTATCATTAACAAATGCAACAGTTTTTAGTTGTAAGGAGCTTATAATTCAAACAAAGCAAGGAATATCAGAAGGAATCTTGTAATCCTAACATATTCCCTTCTGACCTTTCCGCAGTTTGGCTAACCATGACCTCATCATCTCTGCTGATTTGACAGATCATCTACTGTTAGAAGAACTGAAAATACCATGACTGGGCAAAGAGGCAGACCAAGACATTGAATTACATTATTTTTTGGGGACTTTCATTTATAAGCCTTTAACCATGAAAAATCCTCTGCCTTTATATCAATACATCAGACGCAGAGGCCAGAGAGAGGTCTGTGAAGGTGGGGATAGGGAAACATCTTCAGTGTCTCAGATCTTGAATCCTTGTGTGGGAGGAAGAAGATGATTGAAGGGAGGAGAGAGAGAAGGGAACACAAATGAGTTTTCAGCTACAAGGTGTTTACATAAATTTTTTAGGTAACATCAATTTCTTAGCTATTACATGTGTATTATCCCTATTAGCATTGAGGAGAAACACAAGACTGGGGAATTATCCTAATTTGGTAAAGACTGCTGCGTTGAAAAATTAGATTAAGCTTCTCTCTTTTGAGATGAGAATATAGAATAGATCTAGTATAACTGGTTCCATTTACATCTAAGTCCTTAGTGCTTGTGTATAGGACATTAAAGCTAATGTAACAATATAGACAAAAAATTTTCAAAAGGAGAGATCAAAAAGCCCCTTATTATTTGTCACTGATTTCATTTCACCTCTCATTTATATGTGGCAATACGGTCTTAAAATTATTCTTTGGTTGTCTAAAATTGATCAGTACATGGCACTACAGAACACTTTTATGCAATTCAATGTAAATGAGTGTACTTTACAATTAATTCCTGGGTTTAAATTAAAAGAATATGCAATATCCAAAATGAAGTTGTACCACCTGTTCATGTGATGTTTTTATTGAATGATTCATTAGTTCTTTTAAGTCTAGTTAACAATAGTGCTCCTTTACATGTTCTCTTTTTCTTTGGAAAAGCCTTCCAAATGAGAATTTTTTTTGCACAAATTATACACAATGAAAATTGAATAATACAGTGAAACATATTTGTATATTTTTACTGTACCAGCAGTTACTAATAGCCATATTCAGTGAGTAATTTTAAAGTCTAAACACATTCTGAAAGTTTGCAGGCATATGCTCTCTAGGCCAAATTTTCATCCAGTTCATTTCATCCAGCTGAATAATAATCATTTTTAAAGCTAATGGAACTAAATGATGATGATTCTCTTTTGTGACTAAATCACTCCATAGAAGTAAGAGGTGAATAAAGAAAGAGGTTCATTAAAAGTCTTCAGTCACTTAAGAGTTCATTGAATATGTTGGCTTAGTTGATGTTATTAGAATGAATGCTTGGTTTTGAATACCGTTCCAGTCTTCTTAGTTTCCTTTTACTTCATGGCTAAGGGTTACTCTATCATCTTAAAACTAGGTTGCAGAAATTTCTTTTTTTTTTTAAATTAACTTTATTTATTTTCAGTGTTATACAATCACTACCATATAACTTAGATCATTAGTTTGCCTTTCCCCCCCACTTTCCCCCTCCCTCCCTGAGATGGCATACACTTTTATGTAGCTTCTACACATACATTCCTATTACATATGTTATCAGTATAGTCATGCTGTGCAGAAGAATTAAAATGAATTGGAGAAATCATCTAACAAACCAAAATGTAATACACACACAAGAAAAATGATCTGTTACATTCTACAATTGAATTCCATAGATCTTTCTCTGAATGTGGAAGACATTTTAGATTTTGCCTTAGAGGACCATTGGAAATTTTTTTTAAGTCCTTGGATTGCTACGAAGTTACAAGTCTACCAGAAAAAACTTTCCCACACTGTGGTCATTGCTGTGCGCAAAGTTCTCCCGGTTCTTCTTTCAATCAGCATCAGATCATACAAATCTTTCCAGGCCTCTCTGAAATCTTCCTTTTCTTCATTTCTTACAGCATAATAGTGTTCCATTACATTCATATACCATAATTTATTCAGCCATTCCTCAATTGATGGGTATCCCCTTAATTTCCAGTTTTTGGCCACCACAAAGAGTGCTGCTATAAATATTTTTGTACATGTGGGATCCTTTCCAATTTTTATGATCTCTTGGGGATATAGACCTAGAAGTGATATTTCTGGGTCAAAGTGTATGCATAATTTTTTGGCCCTTTGGGCATAGTTCCAAATTGCTCTCTAGAATGGTTGGATCAGCTCACAGCTCTACCAACAATGTATTAGTGTTCCAACTCTCCAACGTCCTCTCTAACATTTCTCATCTTCCTGTTCTGTTATGTTTGCAAATATGATAAGTGTGATGTGGTACTTCAGAGTTGTTTTGATTTGCATCTCTCTAATCGAAAGTGATTTAGAGCATTTTTTTCCTGTGACTATAGATATCTTTAATTTCTTCCTCTGAAAATTGCCTGTTCATATCCTTTGACCATTTAACAATTGGGGAGTGACTTGTATTTTTGTACATTTGATTCAATTCTCTATATATTCTAGAAATAAGACCTTTATCACTGACATTAGTTGTAGAAATTATTTCCTAATTTTCCTTCCAAATTTTGGTTACATTGGGTTTGGTTGTGCAAAAACTTTTCAGTTTAATGTAATCAAAATTATCCATCTTGTACTTCATAATACTCTCTATCACTTCTTTAGTCAAAAATTCTTCCCTTCTCCATAAACCTGATAAATACACTATTCATTGCTCCATCAATTTGTCCATAGTATCAGTCTTTATAACTAGATCGTGTACCCATTTGGATTTTATTCTTGTGTACAGTGTCAGACATTGGTCTATGCCTAGTTTCTGCCACACTTTTATCCATTTTTCCCAGCAATTTTTGTGGAACAGTGAATTCTTATCCAAGAAGCTGGGGTCCTTGGGTTTATCAAACCATAGATTGCTATATTCGTTGACTACTGTGTCTTGACTACCTAACTTATTCCACTCTTTCATTTCTTAACCAGTACCAAGTGGTTTTGATAATTGCTACTTTGTAGTACAATTTGAGATCTGGTAGTGCTAGGCTACCTTCTGTTTTCATTAGTCCCTTTGATATCCTGGATAGTTTGTTCTTCCAGATGAATTTTCATACTCTTTTTCCAGCTCTAGAAAATAATTATCTGACATTTTAATTGGTATGGCACTAAAAAAGTAAATTAATTTAGGTAGAATTGTCATTTTTATTATATTGTCTTGGCTTACCCATGAGAAACTGATGTTTTTCCACGTACTTAGATCTGACTTCATTTGTGTGCAAAGTGTCTTGTAGTTGTGTACATATAGTCCCTGAATTTGTTTTGGCAGGTAAACTCTCAAATATTTTGTCACATCTACTCTAACTTTAAATGGAATTTCTTTTTCTATCTCTTGCTCTGGGGCTGTGTTACTAATATATAGAAATGTAAAAGATTTGTATGGGTTTATTTTGTAACCTGCAAATTTGCCAAAGTTGTTTATTTTTTCAAGTAGCTTTTAACTTGAATCTCTGGGGTTTTCTCAGCATGTCATCATATCATCTGCAAAGAGTGATATGTCAGCTTCTTCTTTGTTTATTCTAATTCCTTCAATTCCTTTATCTTGTATGATTGCTATAGCTAACATTTCTGGAAGCATATTGAATAATAGTGGGGATAGTGGACATCCATGTTTCATCCCTGATCTTATTGGAAATGCATCTAGCTTATCTCCATTGCATATAATGCATGGAGAGGGTTTTAGGTGGAAACTGCTTATTATTTTATGAAAAGATCCATTTATTCCTATATTCTTTAGTGTTTTTAGTTTAAATGGGTGTTGTATTTTGTGAAAAGCTTTTTCTGCATCTATTGAGATAATCATGTGATTTGTTAGTTTTGTTGTTGATATCATTGATAATGCTAATAGTTTTCCTAATCTAGAACCAGCCCTGCATTCCTGGTATGAATCCTACCTGTTCATTATATATTATTCTCGTGATAAGTTGCTATTTTCTTCTTGCTAAAATCTTATTTAAAATTTTTGCACCTACATTCATTAGAGAAATTTGTCTATAATTTTCTTTCTCTGTATTATCTCTTCCTGGTTTAGGTATCAACACAATATTTGTATCATTGAAAGAATTTGGGAGTACTCCTTCTTGCCCAATTTTCCCAAATAGTCTATATAATATTGGAATTAACTATTCTTAAATGTTTGATAGAATTCACTTGTAAATTCATCTGACCCTGGAGATTTTTTCCTAGCGAGTTCATTGATGGCTTGTTCAATTTCTTTTTCTGAGATGGGGTTGTTTAAGTATTGACCTTCCTCTTCTGTTAATCTGGGCAATTGATATTTTTAAAATACTCCTCCATTTCATTTATATTGTCAAATTTATGGGCATCAAGTTGGACAAAGTAGTTTCTAATTGTTGTTTTAATTTCCCCCTCTTTGGAGGTGAGTTCACCCTTTTCCTTTTTAATATTGGTAATTTGGTTTTCTTCTTTCTTTTAATCAAATTGGCCAAAGATTTATCAATTTTATTATTTTTCATATAACCAACTATTAATATTATTAGTTCAGTAGTTTTCTTAATTTCAATTTTATTTACCTCTCCTTTGGTTTTCAATATTTCTAATTTGGCATTAACTTGGGGATTTTCAATTTATTCTTTTTCTACCTTTTTCAGCTGCATGCCCTAGTCACTGATCTCCTCTTTCTCCATTTTATTCATGTAGGCATTGAAAAATGTCAGGGAAAGTAGTTCCCCTGAGAACTACTTGTGCAGTATCCCATAAGACTTAGTAAGTTTTCTCATTATTGTCATTCTCTTGAATGAAACTGTTGATTGTTTCTATGATTTGTTGTTTCACCCACTCCTTTAGGATTAAATTATTTAGCCTACAATTAGTTTTTGGGTTATATTTCTTTGGTCTTCTATTACATATAATTTTTATTACATTGTGATCTGAGAAAGATGCATTGACTATCTCTTCCTTTCAGCACTGTATTTTGATGTTTTTGGGCCCTAGAACATGGTCAGTTTTTGTATATATGCCACATACTGTTGTGAGAAAGGCATATTCCTTTCTATCCACTTTCAATTTTCCCCAGATATCTATCATATCAATCTTATTCAGAGTTTTATTCACCTCCTTAACTTCTTTCTTGTTTATTTTAAGGGTAGATTTATCAAATTCAGAGAGGGAGAGGTTCAGGTCCCCCACTAGTATAGTTTTGCTCTCTGTTTCTTCCTGCAACTCCCCCATTCTCTCCTCCAAGAATTTGGATGCTATACCACTTGGAGCATACATGTTTAGTAATGATATTGCTTCATTGTTTATGGCACCATTTAGCAGGATATAATTTTCTTCTTTATTTCTTTTGATTAAATCTATTTCTGCTTTTACTTTGTCTGAGATTAGGATTACCATCCCTGCTTTTCTTACATGAGCTGAAGCACAGTGTATTCTGCTCCAACCTTTGGCCTTTACCCTGTGTGCATCCCTCTGTTTCAAATGTGTTTCTTGTAAACAACATATTGTTGGATTATGGCTCATAATCCATTCTGCAATCTGTCTCCATTTTATGGGTGAGTGCACTCCATTCACATTCACAGTTATGATTACAATCTATGACTTTCCCTCCATCGTCTTTCCCACCATTTGTCCTTTTAGTTCTCCTCTCTCCTTTCCCCTCCTCAATAGAATTTTCACTTTTAACCACCTATTCCTGCAGTCTTCCCTTCCTTCTTTCAACCCCCCTCCCTTACTCCCCTTTACCCTCTATTTAGCTTCCCCTACCCCTTCTTCCCCCTTTTCCTCATGCTGCCTATAGAGCTAATTAAATTTATATACTTAAGTTTATTGTTCCCTCTTTGAACCAAATCAGATGAGAGAATCTCCCAAACAATGCTCCTCTCCCACCCTTCTTTCCTTCTATAATATAATTTTGTTCTTCTTCTTGTGATGTAATTTATCATTTTCTGCTCCTTCCTTTTTATATCTCCTGCTACAATCCTTTCACATGCTTATATCACATTTTTTATCCTCATATCATTAACTTTATACCCATTCCCTCTATCTAGGTATATCCCTTTTATACTTCATGATAGACAAACAATTTTCAGGATTAACACCTATCATCTTCCCTTACAGGGATGTAAACAGTTTGCCCCATTTGAGTAACTAGTTTTTCTTTCCCCCTGTTTACATTTTTATTCCTCTCTTGAGACCTGTGTTTGAAGTTCAAATTTTCCATTGAGTTCTGGCAGTTTTGTCAGGAAGGTCTGGAAATCCCTTGTTTAATTGAATGTTCATATCCTTGCCTGAAATATTATGCTGAACTTCGCTGGGTAAATGATCCTTGGTTGTAGTCCCAGCTCCTTTGCCTTACAGAATATCAGATTCCAATTCCATTGATCTTTTAATGTAGAAACTGCAAGATCCTGTGTGATCCTGACTGTAACTGCTCGATATCTGAATTGTTTCTTTCTGGCTGCATGTAGTATTTTCTCCTTCACTTGATAGTTCTGGAATTTGGCAACAATATTTCTTGGTCTTTTTAGTTTGAGATCCCTTTCGGGAGCTGAAGAATGGATTCTTTCGATGACCACTTTGCCCTCTGGATCTAGTATTTCTGGGCAGTTTTCCTTGATGATTTCTTGGAGGATATTTTCCAGACTTTTTTTCATAGTGGCTTCCTGGTAGGCCAATGATTCTTAAATTCTCTCCTAGATCTATTTTCAAAGTCAGTTGTTTTTACAATTAGATATTTTACATTTTCTATCTTTCATTCTTTAGATTTTGTTTGACTGATTCTGGATGTCTTATAGAGTCATTAGCTTCTACTTGTGCAATTCTAATTTTCATCAAATTGTTTTCTTCAGTTAACTTTTTAATCTCTTTTTCCATCTGTCCAATTATTTCTTTTAAGGAATTATTTTCTCCAGTAAATTTTTGTACTTCCTTTTCCATTTGTCCAGTTTACCCAGTTAGGATTTTTGCTTCCTTTTTCATTTGTTCAATTCTCCCTTTTAGATACGTGTTGTCTTCAGAGAATCCTTTTGGCATACTTCTAAAGTCATTGGACATTTTTTCTTCTATTTCCTTCTTCAGCTGATCCAGGAGTGCTCTCTGTGCAAGTGGGCAGGTCATAGTCCCTTTTAAAGTTTCAAATGGGAGTATAGTCTCAATACTGACCTCTTTGGTAAATATGATTTGGTCTTTGCCCCATAGATAGATTCAATGGTCTTTTCCATCCTCCTTTGCTTCTTGCTCATGATGGTGAGACTTTGTATGTTGTGACCTTTGTTTCTTCCAGTTAGATGTTGGAGAATCTGTGGTTGAGCTCTTGGTGTGGGAAATCTAAGGGCAAGTGCCTTTGTTTTTCCTTTTGCTTTCTATTTCCAGGCTTAGCCATGAGTTCGAGGTTATTAAGTGTAGGGAAGGGGTGGTCTGGTCATGGGAGATCTCCTCAGCTGAGCTAGAGAACAGACAGGCTCAGCTCATGCTTGGGTCCTAGTGTGAGTTTCTACCACTCCTGAAATTCTTCTCCTAGTGCTAAGGCACTCCTGGGTTCTAGTGCGAGTTTTCACCTGCTGGGCTCCTCAACTTCTGACTAGCCTCTGCCACAGTGAGGAATCTCCCTTAGCTATTTTCCTAGCTTCAGGTGCTGCAAGACTGATTGCCCTTTCAACAGTTTCCACTGATCCAGGATTTTTCAATGGAAATATTTTATGGTTCTTTTGAGGTTAATAAGGGGAGGGAGAGAGAGCATTTACAATCACTCTGCCATTTTGGCTACCAGAAGATCAAGTAGATGACTTATAGACCTTTAATCTGTGAGCTAAAACTCTTGGGAGCAAGTACAGCTGATACTTACAGAAATTACTTTTTTTAATATAAATTTATTTATTTAACTTTTTACATTCATTTTGGCAAAATTTTGGGTTCCAAATTTTCTCCCCATTTGTCCTCTCCCCCCACCCCAATACACCGAGCATTCTAATTTCTCCTATCACCAATCTGCCCTCTCTTCTATCATCCCTCCCTTCTCTTGTCCCCATCATCTCTTTTGTCCTGTAGGGCCAGATAACTTTCTAGTTCCCATTACCTGTATTTCTTATTTCCTAGTAGCAAGAAAAATACTCGACAGTTGTTCCTAAAACTTTGAGTTCCAACTTCTCCCAATCCCTCCCTGCCTACCCATTTCCTTTGGGAAGGCAGGCAATTTAATATAGGCCATATCTGTGTAGTTTTGCAAATGACTTCCATAATAGTCATGCTGTGTAAGACTAACTATAATTCCCTCCATCCTATCCTGCTCACCATTGTTTCTATTCTGTCTTTAGATCTTGTCCCTCCCCATGAGTGTTGACTTCAAATTGCTCCATCCTCCCATTGCTCTCCCTTCCATCATCCGCCCCACCCTGCTTATCTCCTTCTCCTCCACTTTCTTGTATTGTAAGATAAGTTTCATACCAAAATGAGTGTGCATTTTATTCCTTCCTTTAGTCGAATGTGATGAGAGTAAACTTCATGATTTTTTCCTCAGCTCTCCTCTTTATCCCTCCACTAAAAAGTCTCCTGCTTGCCTCTTCTATGAGAGATAACTTACCCCATTCCATTTCACCCTCTCTCTTCCCACTACATTTCTTTCTCACCATTTACGTTGATTTCTTTTAAGGTATGATCCCATTCTATTCAATTCACTTTGTGCTCTCTGTCTCTGTGTGTGTACATGTGTGTGTGTGTGTGTGTGTGTGTGTGTGTGTGTATGTGTGTGTGTAATTCCACCAACTACCCAGATACTGAAAAATTTCAAGAGTAACAAATATTGTCTTTCCATGTAGGAATGTAAACAGTTCAACTTTGGTAAGTCCTTTATGACTTCTCTTTGCTGTTTACTTTTTTCATGCTTCTCGTTCTTGTGTTTGAAAGTCAAATTTTCTTTTCAGCTCTGGTCTTTTCATCAAGAATGCTTGAAAGTCCTCAATTTCATTGAAAGATCATACTTTCCCCTAAATTATTATACTCAAGTTTGCTGGGTAGGTGATTCTAGGTTTTAGTCCTAGTGCCTTTGACTTCTGGGATATCCTATTCCACACCCTTCAATCCCTTAATGTAGAAGCTGCTAGATCTTGTGCTATCCTGATTGTATTTCCACAATACTGGAATTGTTTCTTTCTAGCTGCTTGCAATATTTTCTCCTTGACCTGAGAACTCTGGAATTTAGCCACAATGTTCCTAGAAGTTTCTCTTTTTGGATCTCTTTCAGGTGGTGATCAGTGGATTCCTTGAATACTTATTTTGCCCTCTGGTTCTAAAGTATCAGGGCAGTTTTCCT
>CM053772.1:103771252-103786489 GCA_028658325.1 Potorous gilbertii | reverse complement strand
CTTGCAATATTTTCTCCTTGACCTGAGAACTCTGGAATTTAGCCACAATGTTCCTAGAAGTTTCTCTTTTTGGATCTCTTTCAGGTGGTGATCAGTGGATTCCTTGAATACTTATTTTGCCCTCTGGTTCTAAAGTATCAGGGCAGTTTTCCTTGATAATTTCATGAAAGTTGATGTCTAGGCTCTTTTTTTGATCATGGCTTTCAGATAGGGCCATAATTTTTAAATTGTCTCTCCTGGATCTATTTTTCAGGTCAGTTGTTTTTCCAATGAGATATTTCACATTATCTTGCATTTTTTCATTCTTTTGGTTTTGTTTTGTGACTTCTTGGTTTCTAGGAAAGTCATTAGCCTCCATCTGTTCCATTCTCATTTTGAGAGAACTGTTTTCTTCAGTGAGCTTTGGAAACTCTTTTTCCACTTGACTAATTCTGCTTTTGAAAAAATTCTTCTCCTCATTGCCTTTTTGAACCTCCTTTTCCAGTTGAGTTAGCCTATTTTTCAAGGTGTTATTTTCTTCAGCATTTTTTTGGGTCTCCTTTAGCATGATGTTGGCCTGCTTTTCATGATTTTCTTGCATCTCTCTCATTTCTCTTCCCTGTTTTTCCTCTACCTGTCTAACTTGATTTTCAAAATCCTTTTTGAGCTCTTCCATGGCCTGAGCCAATTGGATATTTATTTCAGATGTTTGGGAAAAAGAGGCCTTGACTCCCATGTCTTTACCTGATGGTAAGCATTGTTCTTCCTCATCAGAAAGGAAGGTCGGAAACATCTGTTAAGCAAGAAAGTAACCTTCTATGGTCTTATTTTTTTTCCCTTTTCTGGGCGTTTTCCCAGCCAGTTACTTGACTTCTGAGATTCCTCTCCACCCCTCGCCCCAACCAGATCCACCCCACTAGTGCTTGGCGTGTGAGATTCAAATGGTGCTCCGCAGCCTCAGGGCTTTCAGTGGCACACCTGGCTCCTATTCAATTTGAGCTTAAGTTCTGGTGCTCAGGTAGGGGCAGATCCAACTCCCAGACTCAGTTCCCTCAGGGAGTTTATGCAGAGACCTTTAGTAATGGATCTGAAATCCTATCTTCTCTGGGAGCCTCTGGCTACTGCTGTCTGTGCTGCTGCCTCCTGCGGGGGCCTGAGTTATGGATACACCCCGCTCCCCTTTTTGGCCAGCTCAGAAATCTCTCTCACTGACCTGTTCATCTGTGGGTCGAGGGACCTTCACGGCCACTGGAGATTACGTCCCTGAATCTTGCTCAGATCTGCTCCTCTCCGTGCTGTGCAGCCAGGGAAGGGCTGGGCTCCACTCCTGTCCAGGATGTGACGGACCTTTGGATTCGGTTTTTCAGGGCACTCTGGAATGGAACTGTCCTTCACTCCATTGCTGCGTGGCTTCCACTGCTCTGGAATTTGTTGGGAGTTCTTTTTACAGAGAATCCATGGGCTGTGCGTTTGAAGCTAGCATATGTGAATCTTTCTACTCTGCCATCTTGGCTCCTCCCCCCCAGAAATTTCTTAAAGCACTGACTTGACAAGGGCATTTTCTTGCTTGAGTCTCATCTCTAAGCACACTATATACCTTTGGATATCACTCAATATCTCAAGATCCTAAGCAACTATTCAAGGCTACAAGTTGCAGAGAAGGAATTAATCTGCAGTAGTGGAAGGATTTCATCTCCAGGAGCTTCCTTCATCAGTGAAATCATAGGTTCAAACCAACAACAACACATCCATCATTTTATCTTAGTTATATGGCAGAAAGTGATAGATCAAAGCAATGAAATCACTAGAGATAAAATGGAAGAAAAAATGTCCTCAGTGTTTCTAAGTAAAATACAGACTTTGTCTTGGCATGTAAAACCCTTTCAGTGTTAATTATATAAGAGACCTGGAAGTCTTACGTAGGCCAGCAAATAGCATGAATTGAGTGTGCCACCACAGCTGGATCCATATATGCTTCTGTAACTCAACTGTTTAATTTTCTCTAAGAGAAAACTGATGCTTAAAGAGGTTAGATAAATTGTCAAAACCTGGTAACTCAGTTTCTTAAATGCTTTAAGGATAGTCATCAATTTTCACAAAAACAATTCTTTCACTCCTTTGGATTCAATCAGAGAAAGGGGCTAAATTTTTATACAGTGGTAACAATGTATTAAGACCTTGCTAGCAGATTATCATGTGACCAGGATGAAACAAAATTTCTTTTCCATTTCATTTAATTTAAAGAACTTTGCATACTATATCCAAATGGGAATGGAAGTGGAGGGTATCTGTCGGAACAGAACACAATAGTATTATAACTAAAACTAATGACAAGGAAAAAGTACCCATTGAAAAGAGAAAAGAAAAAATTAAAATATATAAAAAGAAAAAAATGGAGGAAAACATTTAGCCTAACCAGCATACATTAAATGTAAAATATTTAAATCTAACAAAATTAAAGTTTGATAGAAAAAAACGAAGAAACTCAGCAGTCTTTTGCATGTAAGAGACACATGAAAATTTAAAGATACAAAATCAAAATGAAATTTTGGAAAAAATTCTTCTAAATCATGTGACTTCCCCTCATCTCCTCTCTCTTACCAAAAAGCATATAATCATGATTATAGATAAAGTAAAAAAGATCACAATACCAAGATAGACAGTGAAACTATATTATGCATATATGAACTATAGACAATAAGCTGATATCAGTGATAATCATGTTCATCCAGTGTAATGACACTTAAATTAATGAAGCAAAAATTAGCTGAATTATAAAAAAATATGTTATGAGTAGCACAACCTTTATAGGAGACAAATATTTTTTTCAGAGGTGGAAAACAAAGAACAGAAAAGGCTTTTACCAAATTAAGGTTGATAGACTTATGGCATCTTCTGAATGTATGTATTAAGATATACCTATTTTCAACAATAAATGATCCTCAAAAACTCGTATATAATTCATCAAAATATAATATTATGCGTAATGAGAGTATTACTTATGAAAATGTAAAATATCCAGATTAACAAAATATGAAGTTTATACCTTAAGCAATGCAATCTCAGAAAATCAAACTGAACGAGATATAAAGAAAATAAAAAGCAAAAACTAAAAACTATGGTCCAGATATATTTGCAGGTGAATTGAATTAAATTTCTTAACAACTTATTTATTTGGGAAAAAAAAGATAAAAGAAATAATTTTACCTGTCTCCTTGTATGATACAAATATATTCCCAATATCTAAAACAATGAAGGATAAAACAATGCAAAAACACTCTAGAGCAATGTTATTCATGATTATCAAATCAAAACTTTATAATAAAATCCTGGGAAAAAGCAATTTATTAAAAATTCATTACTCTGCTGAAATTGATTATATGCCAGGTTTAAATTATGATTCAAAGTTAGGAAAACTGTTGATATAATCATTTAACAAATGAAAACATTCTAAAACATATAATCATAAAAACACTGACAGAATTTAAAATGCCATTTAAAATATCATTAAAATAAGTTGATTCAAAAGTATACAGCTTTAACCTAAAGCTGTATTGCAAAAGTAAATTATCAGAATAATTTCCAATACAGCAATAACAGTAAAGCAAGGATAATCTCTTTCTACAATTGATTTGTTATGTTTCCTGAAACGTTAAAATGATAATTAGGCAAGAGGAACTTTAGGAAAGAGCAGGGGGAAAAAATTATTATTTGTTGGTAGCATGGTGGCAGTACCAGAGGTGGGTAACAAATCTTTGACCCTTTTGGAACTTCTTAAGGATTGTTCCGCCTGTTATACAGGGATTATCTAGATAGTTTCACCTCTCTCTATGTTCAGAAAGCCATAATGTTTTTTTATAATAAATTAACTTATTGGTTTTCAGTTTTCAACAGTCACTTCCACATGTCTTAAATTATTCTCCTCCTACTTCCCCAAGGTGGCATGCAATCTAACATGGGTTCTACACATACATTCTTACTAAATACATTTCCACATTAGTCATGTGGCATGGAAGTATTTAAAAGAATGGGAGAAAACTTAAGAGAAACCAAAACAAAACATAACATACCACAAGAGAAAATAGTCTTTTTCATTCTGTGTTCTGGTTTCATAGTTCTTTCTCTGGATGTGGACAGTATTTTGCTTCAAGAGTCCTATGGAAATGTTTTAGGTGCTTGCAGTGATGTCAAGGGCTACATCTATCAGAACCACTACTTGCAAACTGTGACTGTTACTGTGTACAATGTTCTGGTTCCGCTCATTTCACTCATTATCAGTTCATATAAGTCCTTCCAGGCCTCTCTGAAGTCTTCCTGTTCATCATTTCTTATAGCACAATAGTACTCCAATACATTCATATACCACAACTTGTTCTGCCATTCCCCAGTTGATGGGCATCCACTCAGTTTTCAGTTCTTGGCCACCAGGAAGAGAGGTGCTATAAATATTTTTGTACATGTGGGACCTTTTCCAATTCTTATGATCTCTTTGGGATATAATTGTAGAAGCAATACTGCTGGATCAAAGAGTATGTACATTTTTGTAGCCCTTTAGGCATAGTTCCAAATTACTCTAGAGAATAGTAGGATCAGCTTACAGCTCTACCAACAATGAATTAGTGTTCCAACTCTCCCAGATCTTCTCCAACATTTATCATCTTCCTGCTTTTTCATGTTAGCCAATATGACAGTTATGATGTGGTACCTCATAGTTGTTTTGATTTGCATCTCCTTAATCAATAATGATATAGAGCATTTTTTCATATGCCTGTATACAGCTTTAATTTCTTTGCCTGAAAACTGCCTGTTCATATCTTTTGACCATTTATCAATTGGGGAATGATTTCTATTCTTGTAAATTTTACTCAATTCTCTTTGTATTTTAAAAATGAGGTCTTTATTGCAGATACTAGTTGCAAAAATTCTTTCTCACTTTTTTGCTTCCCTCCTAATCTTGGCTGCATTGGATTTATTTGTACAAAAATTTTTCAATTTAATGTATTCTAAATTATCCATTTTGTACTTCATAATGTTCTTTATCTCTTGTTCAGTCAAATATTTTTCCCCTCTCCATAAATCTGACAAATACACTATCCTTGTTTCCCCCTTTTTTGTTTACAATGTCAGCCTTTATACCTAGATCATATATCCATTTAGACTTATTCTTGTGTATGGTGTCAGGCATTGTTCTATGCTCAGTTTCTACCACACTGTTATCCAGTTTTCCCAGCAGTTTTTGTCACTGAGTTCTTATCCCAGAAGCTGAAGTCAACAATTTTATCGAACAGTAAGCTGTTGTATTCATTGAGTACAGTGTCTTGAATACCTAACCTATTCCACTCATCTACCCTTCTGTTTCTTAGTCAGTACCAAGTGGTTTAGATGATTGCTGCTTTATAATACAAGAATTTTGTAGGACTCCTTGTTCACCCATCTTCGCAAATATTGTCTATAGTATTGGAATTCATTGTTCTTTAAATGTTTGATCAAATTCATTTGTAAATCTATCTGGCCCTGGAGATATTTCTTAGGGAGTTTATTGATGGTTTGTTCAATATCTTTTTCTGAGATGGGCTCAAATTGTTTAAGTTATTCAAGTTATTCAACTTCCTCTTCTGTTAATCCAGGCAATTCATTTTTTTAATATTTATCCATTTAACTTAGATTGTCAAATTTATGGGCATATAGTTGAGCAAAGCAATTTCCAATTATTGTTTTAATTTCCTCATTGTAGGTGAGTTCACCCTTTTCATTTTTGATATTGGTAATTTGATTTTCTTTTTTTTAAATCAAATTGACCAAAGGTTTATCAATTTTATTGATCTTTACATAAAACCAAACCTTAGTTTTATTTCTTAGCTCATTAGCTTCCTTAATTTCAATTTTGTTAATCTCTCCTTTAGTTTTCAGTATTTCTAATTTGGTATTTACTTGGAGATTTTCAATTTGTTCTTTTTCTAGCTTTTTCAGTTGCATTTCCAACTCATTGATCTCCTCTTTCTATATTCTATTCATATAGGCATTCAGTGACACAAAACTTCCCCTTAAAAGTTCTTTTGCCTCATCCCATAAGTTTTAGTAGGTTGTCTCATTATTGTCATTCTCTTGAATGAAGTTATTGATTGTTTCTGTGATTTGTTGTTTATCCCACTCATTCTTTAGGATTAGATTGTTTAGTTTCCAATTAATTTTTGGTTTATATTTCTATGGACTTTTATTACACATAATGGTTATATATTATCATCTGAACTGTGAGGATTTTATGCTTTGGCACATGGTCAATTTTTCCATATGTGCCATGTACTGCTGAGAAACAGGTTTATTCCTTTCTATCTTCATTCAATATTCTCCAAAGATCTATAATATCTTCCTTATCCAGAGTTCTATTCAGCTCCTTAACTTCTTTCTTTCTTATTTTGAGTTAGATTTATCAAGTCAGAAAGCAGGAGATTGAGGCTAATAGACTTGCTCTCTGTTTCTTCTGGTGACTCCCTTAACTTCTCACAAAATTTGGTTGCTATTCTGCTTGGTGCATATATGTTTAGTAATGACATTGCTTCATTGTCTATGGTGTTTTTAGAAGGGTATAATTTTCTTTCTTATCTCTTTTGATTAGATCTATTTCTGCTTTTGCTTTGCATGAGATTAGGATTTCTTGATACCCCTGCTTTTTTTTTTACATCAGCTGAAGAGTAATATATTCTGCTCCATCCTTTGACCTTTTCTCTATATGTATCCCCAGTTTGAAATACGTTTCTTTTGGATAACATATTGTTGGATTATTGTATTTGATCCATTCTGCTATCGGTCTCTATTTTATGATAGAGTTCATCCCATTCAGATTCACAGTTATGATATCTGCATCTTTCTCTCTGTCCTATTTCCCCCCATTTCTGCTTTTAGTTCTCCTTTCCCCTCCAGAATAGAGCTTGTTTTTGATCAATGCCTCCCTCAGTCTTCCCTCCCTTCTATCAATATCCCTGCCTTTTATTCCCCCTTTCCCTTAGTACTTCTTCCCTCTTTTAACTTCTCCTCTCTTTTCTTTCCCCTTTCCCCTTCTACTACTTATAGGGCAAGTTAGATTTCTATACTTAAATGAGTTTGTTGTTCTATCCTTGAACCAAATCAGAACAGAGTAAATCTCAAAGAGTGTTCATTTCCCTCCCCTCCTTCCCTCTACTATAATATGATGTTGTGCCTCTTTTTGTGATATAATTTACTTTTTTCTGCCTGCTCCTGTCTCCTGTTACAATCCCTTTCCACTCTTAAATCGCATTTTTGCCATCGCATCACTTAATTCATACCCACTCCCTCTATCTACGTTTATCCCTTTTAAATGTCATAATAAATATTCATTTTTCAGGATATTTTTCAAATACTCATTTTCAAGATATCACACTCCCTTACAGAGATACAAACAGTTTGCCCATATTGAATAACAAGGTTTTTTTTCTATTTACCTTTTTATGCCTCTCTTGAGACTTTCATTTGAATATCAGATTTTCTATTGAGCTCTGACTCTTTCATCAGGAAGGTATGGAAATTCCTTATTGTGGGATACAACCAAGTATCCTTTGGGCTACATTAACCCAGCAAAATTGATCATAATATTTCAGACATGGAGTTGGACATTCAGTGAAGCTATGCCACTCTCTCCTCTGAAATTGCCAGACTCTAGTGCTAGTCCTCATCACCTCAGGTCTTGATTATTGCAATGGCCTTCTGGTGGGTATGCCTGCCTCTAATCTGTCCCTACTCCAATCCACTCTCTATTTAGCCACTAAAATGATTTTCCTCAAATACAGGTCTGATTTTGTAATGCCTTCCACGCAATGAACTCGAGGAGAAAACACAAATTGCTGTGCTTGGCATAGCCCTTCATAGCTTAGTTCCCTCATATGTTTTCAACATATATTCTTTTGTTCAGTACTACTAGTCTCCTGGCTGATCCATAAAGGAGATAGTCTGTCTCCTGGCTCTGAGTATTTTCTCTGGTCATGTCTGGAGCACTCTCTCTCTTTTTCTCTGACCTCTCATCTCCCTGACTTCCTTTCAGTCCCAACTAAACTTCTACCTTCTATAGGAAGCCTTCCCTAACCCCTCTCATTTCCAATTCTTTCCCTCTTTTATTTCCCATTTTTCCTGTGTATAGTTTTCTTTGAATATATTTGTTGGCATGTTGTCTTCTCTAAAAGATTGCACACTCCTTGAGAGCAAGGACTGTCTTTTGCCTCTTTTTATATACCCACCAGGCAGTACAGTGTCTAGCACATAGTACATGTGTAATAGACATTTATTGAATGAATCATGGGCACATGGAAACAGATCATAGAAAAGTTAGCTAGTCAAACCCTTGGTCTAATCTCATTTGTGCTAGTTCTGTAAACCAGTGTTTCCCAACCATTATGTCAGGGCACACTCCAAAATCATCACCCTCATTCTTATGTCATGCACAGTCAGGGTTTCCTCTGTTTTTTGCTGCCAAAAAATCATCAGAAAGGACATATCCGACTGGATGATTTTTGTCTTTTTAAAAAGTTTCTTTTATCTAATTCCTCGCTTCCAGTTTACTGAATCAGAACTGAGCCAAAGTTCACATAGTACAACTTGGAAGTATGGCTTTTTACTGAAGGTTGACTCCTCTTTCACATGTGCCACTGTCAACTGCCATGTCTGTGGCAAGTGCAAGCTGATATGAGGAATGTTGAGCTCTGAAGTCCTGATAGCTCTTCCCCAAATCATATTGTATTGACATTTTTTCTGAATTTACTATAAATATTTGTGTATGCACACATATGCACATATTTGTATATATGCATATGTGTATATGTACACACATGTATATGTATATATACATATGCATATGTTTCATTTTTACTAGCAACTTCAGAAGATTCCTTCTAAAATGAATCTCCTCAGAGACCATATTGTTTCATATTCTAAACTCACTTCAAATGATAAATGAAAGCTACAGTGCCTACATTTAAATATTACCTTTCAATGGAAAACTACTCAGAAAAAAAGGCTTTCTGATTATTTTCTTAAATC
This sequence comes from Potorous gilbertii, assembly GCA_028658325.1. NCBI lineage: Eukaryota > Metazoa > Chordata > Mammalia > Diprotodontia > Potoroidae > Potorous > Potorous gilbertii. The sequence continues at coordinate 103,777,462 of CM053772.1, read as the reverse complement.
ATAATTTAAGTCTCAAATCTAGAAAATAAATTATTTTTTGCCTCTGAATGCATAAAAAAGGATTTTCTTTGTTCATGCATACCTGCCTAAGGGATAGAGGCAATGTTCATTTGAAATCTGCTCTACCGCATGCCTCCAGAAGGGAATATGTTGATAGGATCTGATGATTTTTTATTTCAAACTACTAACTGGGCCTAGTTTTAATTCTTTCCCCATGCTCCTTTACTCATTGTAAAATATAATTTTTTGTTCTTTCTTTTTCCCTTTCATCTTATTTTCCTCTTTAATTCTCCCTTATTCTTTCAATTTCATTCATATTTTCATCTATATGTATGCATTCATGAATCTATATATGTGTGAATATGTAAGAGAGGAGGTCAGTTGAGTGAATCAATTAATCACCCAAACCCACTTTGCCCCAAGATTTTGTTAGGTGAAAATACATGGCACCTAAATAAATCAAATATGAGAAACATATCTGAGCAAGGACTAAGCATCTTTAATATTTAACTTATGTGGGATAGGAACTATCTTCAAATTTATTGAGGGACTTGGTCATGATATTCTATGGGTCTTAAGCTAGGATGCTGGCTTAGAATTAGATAATGATATACTTGGCAACAGAAAAGAATATTCTATATAACTATTGACAATAGACTGGAGGAGGAGGAGAGTTTCCGGCTTTTTCTCACGTTCATCCCCTCTTTCTTCAATAGGAAGAGGACTTAATGAACTACAAAAGATCAAGATAATTTGGTACTTTTCCTCTAGGTCTTAATAGTGAAGAATGTCAGTTATCTACATTTGAAGTTAATCAGATGATATTCAATAAAGAAGGACAGGTTTAAGAAACTACAAAAAGCCAATCAGAGAATATGGGTCATGCCTAAGGATGGTGAGAAAAAAGACTTTCAGCATGCAGATTCTTTGCCACACATGCTCTCTAAGATTGAGTCCTCTTTAACATGGACCCTGTGTGTATCTGCGAGAGCTTATGTCACAAATTTGGGGGGCAGATATGTTTTGTATGAAATTTTCATACTATACTGTATCATCTTCGTAAATGCCCTTTTCTGAAAGCTAATTAAATATGCCTAGTTGATATCATGGAGGGAAGCATTTAGAAGGGGGATCATTAGCAATAGCACTAGGAAGATAACTTCTAGCTCCTCTGAGTTAAGCCTAAAACTCTGATGAAGTGTATTCGCTGAGCTCTGGAGGCACACCCTGGACAGTGAGAATAAGGGCTGTGAGAGTAACTCCTATTTCTGTTGAGGGCAATACAATTCTCCCAGTTGTTCAGGCTCAAAAGCCTGAACCATCCTTGACTCCTCCCCATTTCTCATATTCCATATTCAATCTATTGCCAAAGTCTTTTGATTTCACCTTTGCCACATCTCTCAAATAGTCTCCCATCTCTCCTCAGATACTGTCACCACATTAGTACATGCCCTTATCACTCATGCCTGGATAATTACAATAGTTTACTGTTAAATCTATTTGCCTTAAGTATCTCCTTCCTAAAATTCATCTTTCCTTTCATCACCAAAATGATTTTCCTAAAGCAAAGATTTGAATATGTCATTTTCCCACACCACCAAATAAATTTCAGTGACTCCCTCTTATCTTCAGAATGAAATACAAAATTCTGTTTGACATCCAAAGATCTTCATAACCAAATTGCATTCCACCTTTCCAGTTTTCATATACATTACTTACTTTCTGCCATGTACTCTTTGACCTAGTGACACTGGCCTCCTTGCTGTTCCATGAAAAAAATACTCCTCTCACCTTTGAGTATTTATCTTGCTGTCCTCTATGTCTAGAATGTTCTCCCTATTCACCTCCACCTCCCCTTCACATCCAAACTAAAGTACCATCTTCTAAAGGAAGATTTTCCCTCTCCTCTTAATAATAATGCCTTCCCCCTTTTAATTTTTTCCTGCATATACCTTACTTGTACATATTTCTTTGCATATTATCTCCTCCATTTGATTGTCCCTTGAGCACAGGGATGGTCTTTTATCTCTTTTTTCTATTTTCAACATTTAAAACTGTGCCTGAAATACAGTAGTTAATACATAAGTCACTTCGTTATCTTTAGGACTTGGTAGTATGAAGGACACCTTCTTGTTTTCTACAAATTTCTTCAGGCATGGATTACAAGACTTGAGATGTGCAGAGGCAACTCTACTATGTGGGGATATTAACGAAGTAGTTGATAAAAATAGTTGTGGTCTGACCAAGTGCTTGACATTTTTTTTTCTTTTTGGTTGTTGTTGTTTTGTTTTGTTTTCTCTCTTCGGCTTAAACATCAAGCAGACATTTCAGGTATCCAATGACCACAAAGTAAGTTAAAATTCTGGGTTCTTCATATGTCAACCCATAAATGTTTCTTGCATGCCTACTATGTGTCTGCCCTGAATTACAGTCTGAATTTGATACCTGGCAATTTCCCAACAGGGATTCATTTGCTAGGCTTGATAAATATTTTGATGTGCTAGCAATTACTAGTTAGGGCATGTTACTGTAGAATTAGAGCTGGAATGGAATTTAAATTAATCCTATTAAAATCTGTGCATTTACAGATCAGGAAACAAGACATAGAGATATTGTTACATGACTTTTCCCAAGGTAACACAGGTAACAAACAGAAGTAAGGATTTGAACAAATGTTCTCAGATTACAAAGCCAGAATTCTTTCCACTGTTAGAATTCAAAACAACATCTTAAACTGTACACAATTTTTAAAAAGCTGAGAAATGAAACAAAGAAACTGAAGTCATTAATCCAATGAGTAAATAATTACACTGGAAAAAGAGTGCTATGATAAACACAATCTATAGACATTGAATATCATACAATTACTAGGCTACTATATGACCTGGCACTTATCAATGGAAACTTGGATTACTTAATAAGAATTGCATATTTTAATTCTTTATTTAATGTGTTGTCTTCAGAAGGTAGTATTCTATTATATAGTAAATAGGTATCTCTGGGTAAATGCGTCTGGTATAAGAACAATGAGTTCAGATGATATGTGTTACTAGGGTTGGAGATTAGTGGAGATGTAATTACTAAGCCTCGTTATGGCCATAAAATTTTCTGCAAGAAATTGCTGAGGTGGTTGCTGAGGCATTACTGGAGGTATTTTAATGTCATGGAGAATGGGAGAGGTTCTACAAGACTTCATTTGAACAAATGTTTTTTTCCGGTTTTCAAGGAGAGAAATAAGGTTGATTTCAAAATTACATACTAATATATACATATATATATATATATATATATATATATGTGTGTGTGTGTGTGTGTGTGTGTGTGTGTGTGTGTGTATGTGTGTATAATTATATAATAATCTGGATTTCAGTTCCTAGCAAAATTATAGAACAAATTTTTGAGAGGAAAAACATTTTTGGAGGGGCACCCTAACAAATACCTTTTTCGCTGATCCCTTATCTAATCTATTTGTAAGATCTGTTGATGTATCTTTCATGTCTGCCCCCTTCTTTGCTCTCTCCTCTGACACTGCCCTCACATTGGCATATTCCATCACCTTCTCAAATATGAACTCATGCCTACTGTTTGGTCTCCTTCCCTCAAGTCTCTTTCAATTCCAGCCCAACCTACATTTATCTGTCAAAATAATCTTCTAAAGTATGAATTTGTTCTGGGATGAAAAGATGAAGAAGGAAAAGACGGTAATCATCTGAACTTTCCCCAATTCCCCTCCACACAACTTTAAAATAATTATTCAAAAATGAATACTGGAGTGACAGAGCTCAGCAAGGTGAAACAATTTTCCAGCACAAGATGACTTAGAAGATCAGCAAGAAAGGTCTGTTGCATTGTGGAAAGAGTAGATCACAGCCCAGGGCAGACTGCCCTTGGCAAGTCAGTAGGGAGGCCCGAGCGCCAGAAAAAGGCAATATCATGGCCCCAAGGTCCTGCACCAGGCAGCATAATGGCTCATGCCAGCAGTAGTCTTTGGGGTCAATTGCATTGGCCCAAGTGGCTTCTGGAGCTCTTCATCAGCATATGATAAGGAGGGAGGTCAGACAAGTATCAAAAGGAGATTATAGGGGTTGCTTTGCTGACACTGGGACTGTGTTGCATTGCCCATATATGGACCCAAGTCAAAGTCCAGGGTCATAGTCCTGAGTTGCAGTACCAGGTTGAGGAGTAGCACTAGCACACCAAAACTTGCAATGTCAGGGAAGTGGGGACCTTGCTCCAGAACAAAAAAGAGTACTTGTGATCATTCATGAGAGCCAGAAAAGGAGTAAACACATCTTTCTTTAGATCATATCACATTGGAGAACTAAAAATTTATAGAGTCTAAATTTACCATAAAGTTAAAGTCAAGAAGCAGGGGGGAGGAGCTAAGATGGCAGAGTAGAAAGATTCACATATGCTAGCTGCAAAACCACAGCCCGGAAATTTCCTGTAAAAAGAACTCCCAACAAATTCTGGAGCAGTGGAAGCCATGCAGCAATGGAATGGAGGAGATTTCTGTTCTAGAGAGCCCTGAAAAACCAACCCCAAAGGTCCATCATGGACCAGATTGGAGCAGAGCCTACCCCTGCGCTGACCACACAGCACCAAGAGGAGCAGATCTGAGCAGGCTTCAGGGACACAATCTCCAGTGGCCTTGAAGGTCCCTCCACCCACAGGCACACAGGACAGTGAGAAAGCCTTCTGGGCTGGCCAAGAGGGGAGCGGGGTGTCTCCATAACTCAGGCCCCCTCAGGAAGCAGCGGCAGAGGCAGTGGTAGCTAGGGGCTCCTGGATAAGGGTCCAATAGTGAAAGTCTCCCCATAAAACCCCTGAGGGAACTGAGCCTGGGAGGCAGCCCTGCCCCAACCTGAGAACCTAAATTTAATCTTACCCTGAGCAGCAGCATGGCCTGCCCCGCTGAAAGCCCTGAGACTGGGGAACAGCATTTGAATCTCAGACCCCAAGCACTAACTGGGCGGATCTGGGCAGGGGTGGAGAAGAATCTCAGAAGTCAAGTAACTGGCTGGGGAAATGCCTAGAAAAGGGAAAAAAAATGAGACGAGAAAAGGTTACTTTCTTGATGACCAGATGATTCTGCCCTTCCTTTCTGATGAGGAAGAACAATGCTTACCATCATGTAGACACATAGGAGTCAAGGCCTCTGTATCCCAAACATCTGAAATCGATATCCAATAGGATCAGGCCGTGGAAGAACTCAAAAAGGATTTTGAAATTCAAGTTAGACAGGTGGAGGAAAAACTGGGAAAAGAAATGAGAGAGACGCAAGAAAAACATGAAAAACAGGTCAAAACCTTGATAAAGGAGACACCAAAAAATGCTGAAGAAAATAACACCTTGAAAAATAGGCTAACTCAATTGGCAAAGGAGGTTCAAAAAGCCAATGAGGAGAAGAATGCTTTCAAAAGCAGAATTAGCCAAATGGAAAAAGAGGTTCAAAAGCTCACTGAAGAAAATAGTTCTCTCAATATTACAGTGAAACAGATGGAGACTAATGACTTTATGAGAAACCAAGAAATCACAAAACAAAACCAAAAGAATGAATAAATGGAAGATAATGTGAAATATCTCATTGGAGAAACAATTGACCTGAAAAATAGATCCAGGAGAGACACCTGGAAAACATGATCACAAAAAGAGCCTAGATATCATCCTTCATGAAATTGTCAAGGAAAATTGTCCTGATATTCTAGAACCAGAGGGCAAAATAAGTATTCAAGGAATCCACGGATCACCACCTGAAAGAGACCCAAAAAGAGGAACTCCTAGGAACATTGTGGCCAAATTCCCGAGTTCCCAGGTCAAGGAGAAAATATGGCAAGCAGTTAGAGAGAAACAATTCCAGTATTGTGGAAATACAATCAGGATAACACAAGATCTAGCAGCTTCTACATTAAGGGATTAAAGGGCATGGAATAGGATATTCCAGAAGTCAAAGGAACTAGGACTAAAACCAAGAATCATCTACCCAGCAAAACTGACTATAATGCTTCAGGGGAAAATATGGTCTTTCAATGAAATAGAGGACTTTCAAGCATTCTTTTTTTATATAAATATATTTATTAAACTTTTTACATTCATTTTCACAAGATTTTGGGTTCCAAAATTTTCTCCCCATTTGCTCTCCCCCTCCTCCCCAATACACTGAGCATTCTAATTACCCATATCATCAATCTGCCCACTTTTCTTTCATCC
>CM053772.1:103722004-103770752 GCA_028658325.1 Potorous gilbertii | reverse complement strand
AATATCAGGGCAGTTTTCCTTGATAATTTCATGAAGGATGATGTCTAGGCTCTTTTTTTGATCATGGCTTTCAGGTAGTCCCATAATTTTTAAATTTTCTCTCCTGGATCTATTTTTCAGGTCGGTTGTTTTTCCAATGAGCTATTTCACATTATCTTTCATTTTTTCATTTTTTTGGTTTTGTTTTGTGATTTCTTGGTTTCTCAGAAAGTCATTAGCCTCCATCTGTTCCATTCTCATTTTGAGAGAGCTATTTTCTTCACTGAGCTTTTGAACCTCTTTTTCCACTTGTCTAATTCTGCTTTTGAAAGCATTCTTCTCCTCATTGGCTTTTTAAACCTCTTTTGCCAGTTGAGTTCACCTGTTTTTCAAGGTGTTATTTTCTTCAGCATTTTTTTGGGTCTCCTTTATCAAGGTATTGACCCATTTTTCATGCTTTTCTTGCATCTCTCTCATATCTTTTCCCAGTTTTTCCTCCACCTGTCTGACTTGATTTTCAAAATGCTTTTTGAGCTCTTCCAAGGCCTGAGCCCATTGGATATTGTTTTCAAATGTTTGGGATACAGAGGCCTTGACTCTATGTCTTTACTTGATGGTAAGCATTGCTCTTCCTCCTCAGAGAGGAAGCTTGGAATCATTTTTTCTCCAAGGAAATAACCTTCTATGGTCTAATTTTGTTCCCTTTTCTGGGCATTTTCCCAGCGAGTTGCTTGCCTTCTGAGAGTCCTCTCCACCCCCGACCTATATCCGCCCAGCTTGTTCTTGGGGTGTGAGATTCAAATGCTGCTCCCCAGCCTCATGGCTTTCGGTGGCAGACCTGGCTGTTATTCAGTGGGAGCTTATCTGCTGGTACTCAGGTGGGTGCAGGACTGCCTCCCAGGCTTAGTTCCCTCAGGGGGTTTATGGGGAGACCTATTGTAATGGAGCTTCTCCTGCCTGCTCTGGGATCCTCTGGCTGCCTGCTGCCTCTGCCACTGCCTCTGCTGTTGCCTCCCGAGGGGGCCTGAATCCCAGAGACACCCCGCTTCCCTCTCACCCCCTCTCTCTCAGTGACCTGGGAGTCCGTGGGTGGAGGGACCTTCGTGGCCACTGGAGATTCCGTCCCTGAAGCCTGCTCTGATCTACTCACTCCTCTCAGTGCTGCCCCGCTAGGGCAGGGCAGGGAGGGCTCCATTCCCGTTCGGTACGCGATGGACCTTTGGAGCAGTTTTTCATGGCTCTCTGGAACGGAAATCTCCTTCACTGTGTTGCTATGCAGCTTCCACTGTTCCAGAATTTGTTAGGAGTTCTTTTTAGAGGAAATCCATGGGCTGTGGGTTCGGAGGTACCAAATGTGAGTCTTTCTACTCCGCTATCTTGGCTCTGCCCCACTTTCAAACATTCTTGATGAAAAGACCAGAGCTGAAAAGAAAATGTGGCTTTCAAACACGAGAATGGGAAGAAGCATGAAAAAGTAAACAGCAAAGAGAAGTCATAAGGGACTTACCAAAGTTGAACTCTTTACATTCACACATGGAACGACAATATTCATAACTCTTGAAACTTTTTATTAGCTGGGTAGTTGGTAGAATAACACACACACATCCACACAAACACATATGCACGCATACACAGAGACAGAGAGCACAGACTGGATTGTATAGGATGGGATCATAACTTAAAAGAAATCAAGGTAAATGGTGAGAGAGAAATGTAGTGGGAGGAGAGAGGGAGAAACAGAATGGGGTAAATTATCTCTCATAGAAGAAGCAAGCAGGAGACTTTTTAGTGGAGGAAAAAAGATGAGAGCTGAGAAAAAAACATGAAGTTTCCTCTCATCACATTCGACTAAAGGAAGGAATAAAATGCACACTAATTTTGTTATGAAAACCTAACTTACAATACACGAAAGTGGGGGAGAAGGAGATAAGCAAGGTGGCAGGGCGATGATGGAAGGGAGGACAATTGGAGGAGGGAGCAATTTGAAGTCGACACTCATGGGGAGGGACAGGATCACAAGAGAGAATAGAAACAATGGGGAGCAGGATAGGATGGAGGGAAATATAGTTACTCGTACACAACATGACTATAATTGAAGTCATTTGCAAAACTACATAGATATGGCCTATATGGAATTGCCTGCCTTCCCAAATGTAATGGCTGGGGAGGGAGGAATGGGGAGAAGTTGGAATTCAAAGTTTTAGGAACAACTGGTAAGTATTGTTCTTGCTACTAGGAAATAAGAAATACAGGTAATGGGAAATAGAAATTTATCTGGCCCTACAGGACAAAAGAGAAGATGAGGACAAGAGAAGGGAGGGATGATAGAAAAGAGGGCAGATTGGTGATGGGGAAATTAGAATGCTCGGTGTATTGGGGTGGGGGCCACGACAAATGGGGAGATAATTTGGAACCCAAAATTTTGTGAAAATAAATGTAAAAACTTGAATAAATAATTTATATTAAAGAAATAAAAATGTAACTGGTAAATGTTTAACAAAGTAAATTAAAGTACAATACAATGTAAAAAAAAATAAAGTCAAGGAATAAACTGGAAAAAATGAGCAAATAACAGAAAAAACAACCTTACCATAAAAAGTTACTATGGTGACAGCGAAGATCAAAATACAAACTCAAGAAGAAAACAAGGTCAAAATTGCCATATCCAAAGCCTCAAGGAAAAATGTAGTTTGGTCTCAGGCACAACAAAATTCCAAGACTTCAAAAGAAATTTTAAAAACTAGAGAAGAATTGTAGAGGAGAAATTGGGGAAATAAATAATTGATTCGCAGAAATCATGAAGAAAAGAGTGGACTGCTTGGTAAAGCAGACACAAAAAAATGCAAAAGAAAATAACTCCTTGAAAAGAAGAATAGGCCAAATGGCCGAGGAGGCACAAATATCTACTGAAGAAAAATCTCCTAAAAACATAATATTAGTCAAGTGGAAAAAGGAAGTACCAAAGCTCCCCAAAGAAAATAATTTCTTAAAAATTAGAATTGGGCAAGTAGATGTGAAATGTTCTATGAACTCTCAAGAAATACGTAAACAAAAAGAGTGAAAAAAATGGAAGAAAATGAAAACTCTGTCTTTGGAAAAACAACTAAGATGGAATATAGCTTGAGGAAAGATAATTTAACAATTATTGAATTACATAGAAGTCATGTTCAAAGGAAGAGTCTGGACATAATCTTTCCAGAAAATATCAAGGAAAACTACCCTGATATCCTAGAGACATAGAGTAAAAGAGAAATTAAAAGAATACATTGAGCAGCACTTTCTAAAAGACATCTTGATGAAAATTCTTAGGAATATTATAGCCAAGTTGCAGAGCTCCTAGATTAAGGAGAAAATATTATATTCAACTAGAAATAATCAATTCAAATGTCATGGAGCCCCAATGAGGATAACACAAGATTTAGTAGCTTCTACTTAAAAAAATTAATGGGCTTGAAATATGATATTCTATATTACAAAGAAGTTAAACTTTCAAGCAAGAATTACCTACCCAGAAACACTGAATATAATCTTTCAGGGAAAAAATAGATATTCAATGAAATAGAAGACTTTTGAACATTCCTGACGAAAGGAACAGGGCTGAACAGAAAATTTGCCTTTCAAATACAAGACTCAAGAGAAGGATAAAAAGGTAAACAAGAAAGAGAAATCAAGAAGGTTAAAGTGTTTATATTTTCACATGGGAAGATGGTAATTGTGATTCCTAAAAGCTTTGTCATTGTTAGGCTTGTTAAAAGGAGAAGATATCAACATATGGCATGGGTATGAGTTGGATATGATGGAAAGAAATAAAAAGATAAAATGAAACAGTGAAAAATAGAAATGAATTTGGAAAAAGAGGGAAGGGACAGGCAGAATGGGGTAAATTATCTCACATAAAAGAGGCATGAAAGAGCTTTTAAAGTGGATGGAAAGATAGGGGAGGTTAGGAGGAATACTTGAACCTTACTTTCTTTGAAATTGTCTCAAAGAGTGAATAACATATACACTCAGTTGAGTATGGAAATCTAATTTACCCTACACAAAAGTAGGAGGGAAAGGGGAAAAAGAAGAGGTAAGGGATTGATAGAAGGGAGGGAAGATTGGAGAAGGCAGTAGTAAGAAATAAGACATTTTTGAGAATGGACAGGGTATGAGGATAGAAAGGAGAGTAAGATAAATGAGGGGGATAGTTTGGAAGGAAATACATAATCATGAAAACATTTTCATGGCAAGTTTTTCTGACACATACCATTTCTCAAATATGTAGAGAATTGTGTCAAATTCATAACAATGCAATTCATTCCTTAATTGATAATTGGTCAAAGAATATGAATAGGTACATGAAGAAATCAAAACTATTTACAGTTATATTAAAATACTCTTAATCACTATTGATTGGGGAAATGCAAATTAAAATAGCTCTGAGTTACCACCCCCACCTACCAGACTGAGTAATAGGAAAGAAAAGAAAAATTATGAATGTTACAGGGGATGTTGGAAATTGAGACAATGCTAGAGTTGTGAAGTGATTCAATTGTTCTGGAGAGCAATTTGGACCTATGTCCAAAGGTCTATAAGCCTGCACATACATTTTGACTCATGAATACCACTATTAGATATGTATGCCAAAGACAGAAAAAAAAGAAAAAAAGACCTATAGGTACAAAAATATTTCTAGGATCTCTTTTTATGTGGAGGCAAAGAATTGGAAATTCAGGGGATACCCGTTAAATGGGAAATGGCTTGTTGTGGTATATGAGTCTGCTGAAATACTGTTTTGCTTTAAGAAATGACAAGCAAGACACTCCCAGGAAAAACAAGAAAGACTTACACGAACTGATTCAAAGTGAAATGAGTAGACCATTACAGAACATTGTATATAGTAACATCAATATTTTATGATAATCAACTGTGAATGACTTAGATGTTTTCACGATGAAAAATGCTATATACATCCAAAGAAAGAATTAAGTGTTTGAATGCAGATTGAAACAAATTTTTAGAAACCTTGTTTTTCTTGGGGCTTTTTTGGTTACTTTATCTATTTTGTTTTGCAGCATGACTTATATGGGAATCTGTTATCAAGACAGCACATGTAAATTTATGTCAAATTGTTTGACTTCTCAATGTGGGTGGAGGAGAGAGAAGAGTAGAGAAAATTGGGAGCTAATTTTTTAAAAACTGTTTTTATATGTAATGGGGAAATATAAAATATTAAATAAAAAGTCCTGACATGACTATTTTACCACCTCCTCCCCTATCTCTTTTCAATAAATTTCAGTAGCTATCCATCACCCCAAAGATCAAGTATAGAAATCTAGCATTTAAAGCCCTTTATAACTGGACTCCCTCCTAACTTTCTCTTCTTTTGTACTTTATTCCTCCCCCATATATCTGCAGTAAAATAATAGAGGGTTCCTTGATTATCCTCATATGTACAAAATAATACTTCACCCAACTCCAAATGATCATCAGCTGTCTCTCTATGCTTAGGATGATCACCCTCCTCATCAATATCTCCTGGATTCTGTGACTTCCTTTAAGGCCCAGTTAAAATCCTACTTTGTGCAAGAAACCTTTCCTGATCTATCTAAAATCTTGTAACTTTCCTCTGTTGATCATCTCCAGTTTATTCTGTGTAAATCTTGTTTGTGTGTAGCTTTTTGCAAACAGTCTCCTACATTGACTGAGAGATGATGTGATGATTATGATGATGACAATGGTAATGGTGATGATGATGATGATGTCACTACAAAATTTTCTATTATTTCCTACCTTTTGGTTTTTTCCTCTTTCAGATACCATATGAGGTGATAACTCAACTCCATCCCAATTGTTTTGCTTCTAGTATGGATGTGATCCATACACATTTGGTCTAATTTAGTAATTTTTTCATCTTTTTTCCACTTTAGTGTTATTTCTACCTTACAAGGACATCTTTATATTGAAATCTGTGATATTATGTCAAATTGTGGTGACTCCACTATTTGTGATGAAACATTTGCTATTTTTTTAATCATTGGAAATATTTTCAATGTTCCTTTTGTTTTCTGTTTTCACATCTTGTGCAGTAATTTCTTTTGGATGATTTTTCTTAGTTGAATTCCTTGTCAACCTTCTTAAAAACTGGTTCTGCCATTTCATATCTTTGATTTATGACATGATGCTGCCCATAATCATCCATAGTCCTTAACCTTTGACTTCCACATCTATGACAAATAAGTCTTGAATCTACTTACTGAAGCATTTTCTGGACTTCTTTTTATTCTTCCTTGTTGTGACAAATTATGTTGGTTAAAATTCTATAAAAAATGTTATAATTGCTATCAGTGTTATTTTTGTCCGTCATTCAATTTTCTCATGATCGGTTACTTTTTTAAGTAGTTTGGCAGTGAGTTGTTTAAATGGTGTGTCACATTTTCACCGTTAATTAATATTCTTTCTTATAGCTGTTTATTAATTCTGAACTTTCTTCAGATAAGTGAGTGTTGTGACTGCTACACCAAAACCAAGTCTCTTCATGTCTCTTGCAATATAATTGACTTATTTCTTTGTGTGTGTATGTGGGATATTTGTTTGTAGGCCATCATATTCAGTAATAATAAACTATTTCACGAAGAAAATGTTCTATATATGCTATTAAGTTTTAGCTTCTCTTGTTCTCCTTTCCTGAATAATGGTTTGCTACATTTCTCAACAACCTTATTATTCTCACCAATGCATTGAATTCATTAAATATCAAAGTATATGATGATTTATTTTGAAAAGTCTTATTGAATCTGTAAAAACTATTGATTTATTCATTCCCTGCAACTGATTTATGTATTTGAAAAAGTTCTGAGTGTGTCAAAGGCAACAGATTAAATCTGTTCTCTAAAGGCCAAAGAAGTTCATCAGATAGAGGCCAGTCATTTGGAGATGGATTTGTTAGTCATAGCAATTTATGGAGCAAATATTCTTGAATTGTTTCTATTTTTCAGTGTTCTCCTTATATTTTTGTCTTTTTGTTCTTTTTGGTAATGTAAGTGACAGAATGGCAGGGGAGGGAAGAAAGCATGTTAAGAATCACGAAGTTTTTAGGCTGTCTATAAAATATATATATTGATTGTTGTATTTTAAATGTGAGATCCTTGTCCATGACCATTGGATAAGTATATGGCTGGTTTTATGAGTTATTTTTGAATTTAAAATGTTAGCAATACTATTAATTAATTTGATGTATTTTTTATTAACCTTCTTCTTTTGGGTATTGCAATAATTGTTGGTTCAAACTGTTATTTTAACAGTGTAAGGAAAGTTCTTGTATGGAAAACCCCCTCCACTGCTGCAAATTGGCAAGTCGCTTTCAATATGTGTTTGAAAATGTTACTTATGCTACTGATAGTTGCATGATCATGCAACTAATAAATTCTAGAGGCTGAACTCAGAGTCTTTCTGACTCTGAGGCGACTGAGCTGTCATATCTTTTAGAATCATATTTGCTTCACTAATGGTAGAGTGATTTCTCACTTATTTAGAACTATGAATGTAGTGTAAATATTATTTATTCTTTAAACTTGCTCGAGATATAACCATTAAATGCAGCTTCAACAAGTATTTTTGAGTGTTTGGTTACTATTCTTTTATTTTTCATTCATGACTTGCTTTATTTCTTCATCTGAGATTGGGTTGTTAAAAGCATCTTTCCTGTTTCATTATTTTGGTAGGAAATTTTAGGATAAGAATTGCAGTTTCAGATAAGACCCAAAACATGTTGTTAACATCAAGTGAGATGAAACCATATTGGGCTTAAAGACAAAATACACAATAAAAGAAAAGAGTTATTAAAATATGCAAAAAATGTCATCATCTTAGTGCGTAAAGGAAAAACCAATTTACAAAAGGATATTGAAGTAGCACAGTATTTGTTAGAAATTTTAATATTCCTCTTTCAGAGATAGATGAATATAACGAGAATAAAATACGACACAAAAGACATTGTAAAACAGATTTGAAAGAGTTAGGGCAATGTCTAATTAATGAATATACATATTTCTTATCAATGGTAATTTTAAAAATTCATGATGTATCGGATTACAAAGAAATAATCAATAGATTAAGTTAGGAGAGGCAGAAATATTAAATTATTCTTTGTAGACCACAGTACAATAAAAAAGATACTGATCAATGTTTCCTCAATACAAATGTCAAAGAAAAAAAATCAAAGAAACAATGTTAAACTATGAGACAAGGCAATATTTAAATATTGCTGCATTTTGTCAAGGGATATTTTATATCTCTGAAACATATGCAATAAATTAGAAAAACATAAAATTAATGAAATCATCATGAAATTAAAAAAAAACACTCCAGACTGTCACCACATTAAAATGTCTTAATCAGTTCTCAAAAGACTCAAATTACAGAAGAAATAAATAAAACACAATAGAGTATTTAAATAAATTTAGAATACCATCTTTAAGGAATAAGAGAACAAATTAAATATTTTAAACAATAAAATTGATTTTTAAAATAAAAAAATTTAAAAGTGTGGCTAATCTATACAGAAAATAAGCAGAATTATTAGAAACAATTACATGTAACCATGTTACCTAACTCAGAAATTAAAGAAAGTGCACTCCATAAAATAATCAGTACAATGCAATATATTTTGAAACATACAAAATAACAAGATAAACTCATTATTAACATATTCTCCATCGCTTTTTAATTGTAAAAGTCAACAAAACAAAACAGATTTTTAGCGTTTGTTGATTTCCAAAATACAAATGATCACACTAGAAATTTAACATTTGACTCTTGCTAGCTCTTTTCAAGATTATTCTTGAATACCTCTGAATTTATACCTTGTCTAAGAGTAAATCCCTGGTAAAAGTCTTAAAACAAAGTTTAGTCAGGGTACATGTATAAATGCCTCCACAAAAGCTATTGGCACGTTACTTTCTAGAAAGCCACTTTGTGAACAAAATAGTAGATTTTGAAGAGTTATTTATTCTTTTTGCCAGAAAATAAATAATCTTAAGACACAAAGACTGATAAAGAAATGCACATTGACAAATGCTTAAAATATGAAACAATAACTCATCATTTCTTTGTACTCTGCAAGGAGGTGAAGATTATTGAAAGACTTGTGGGAGAGCATATCATAATTTTTACTTTACTCGATGATCTGTGCTATCTTGAAACTCACTGTCTTTGGATGGAAATGAAGAAGGGAGAGCAACACCTAGATAGACAAAAACTATTGTTTTTTTTTTTATTTTTAAATGTTCTACAATCACTTCCTTAAAATTAAGATTTTATCCCCCCCACACCTTTCCCCCATTACCCCCTCCCTCTCCATGACAGCATACAATTCTGTATAGGTTCTACATATACTTTCCTATTGAGCACATTTTCACCACAGTCATGCTATGTAGTAGCACTAAAATAAATGGAAGAAATCATATAACAAATCAAAGCATAATACACTAAAACCCACACACACACAAACATGATCTGCTACATTCTGCGAATGACTTCCATATTTCTTTCTCTGAGTGTGGAAGGTATTTTGTTTTAGAAAATCGTCATTGGCATTTCTTTTCTTCAGTAAGTTCTTGTGTTATTACAAAGTTCCAAGTCTACCAGAAAAAACCCTTGCACACTGTGGTCATTGCTGTGCACAAAGTTTTCCTGGTTCTGCTCCTTTTGCTCAGCATCAGATCATATAAGTCCTTCCAGGCCTCTCTGAAGTCTTCTTGTTCATCATTCCTTATGGCATACTCCACTATATTCATATACCATAATTTATTAAGCCATTTCCCAATTGATGGGCATCTCCTTGATTTCCAGTTCTTGGCTACCACAAAGAGTGCTGCTATAAATATTTTTGTGCATGTGGGTCCCTTTCCCATTTTTATAATCTCTTGCAGATACAGTCCTAGTAGCAGTACTGCTGGGTCAAAAGGTATGCACATTTTTGTAGCACTTTGGGCATAGTTCCAAGCCATTCTCCAGAATGGTTGGATCAGGTCACAGCTCCACCAACAATGAATTAGTGTTCCAACTCTCCCACATCCTCTCCAGCATTTATCATTTTCTTGTTCTGACATGTTTGCCAATCTTATAGGTGTGATGTGGTACCTCAGAGTTGCTTTGATTTGTATCTTTCTTATCAGGAGTGATTTAGAGCACTTTTTCATATGATTATAGATAGCTTTAATTTATTCCCCTGAAAATTGCCTGTTCATATCCTTTGACCATTTATCAATTGGGGAATGACTTGGATGGTTATATATTTGAGTCAGTTCTCTATATATTCTAGAAATGAGGCCTTTGTCCCCAAGCTTAGCCGTAAAATATTTTTCCCAATTTAATACATCCCTCTGAATTTTGGATGCATTGAGTTTGGTTGTGCAAAAACTTTTCAGTTTAAAGTAATCAAAATTATCCATCTTGCATTTCATAACACTTTCTATCATTTCTTTAGAAAAAAATTCTGCCCCTCTCCATAAATCTGATAAATACACTATTCCTTGCTTCTCCAGTTTATTCATGGTATCAATCTTTATACCTAAATCATGTACCCATCTTGTGTACGGTGTCAGGAATGGGTCTATGCCTACTTCCACCACACAGTTAACCACTTTTCCCAGCAATTTTTGTGGAACAGTGAGTTCTTATCCCAGAAGCTGGGGTCTTTGGGTTTATCAAACAGGAGGTTGCTATATTCCTTGCCTACTGTGTCTTGGGTGCCAAGTCTATTCCATTTATCTACCCCTCTGTTTCTTAGCCAATACCAAGTGGTTTTGATAATTGCTGCTTTATAATGCAATTTGAGGTCTGGTAGTGCTAGGCCACCTTCCCAACATTTCTTTTCATTAGTCCCTTTGATATTCTGGACCTAAAAAAACTATTGTGGCAAGAGGAAACAGCAAACCAAAAAAAAGATGAGGTGAATCAAGATTTAGGGTTTTTGTAACTGACATATTTCACAGGTTAGTGTGCTCTCATCCCCCTACTTTGTAGCCCTACACATCATGAACTTTCAGCCAAACTTTTGGCTATAAACCTCTCTTGACTTACCTTGGTTTCTTCTTGAACAGTAAAAAACAATACTTGTGGGGGAAGAACCAAAATGGTGGAGTAGAAAGATTCACATATGCTAGTTCCTAATCCACAGCCCATAAATTACCTGTAAAAATGAACTCCCAACAAATTCTGGATAGCGGAAGCCACACAGCAAAGGAGTGGAGGAGATTTCTGTTCTAGAGAGACCTGACAAACTGACACTAAAGGTCCATCACACACTGGACCCAGAGCAGAGTCCAGCCCTGCCTTGGCTGCATGGCACCGAGAGGACCAGATCCCAACAGGCTTCAGGGACAGAATCTCCAGTGGGAGCACAGGTCCCTCCACCCACAGGCACAAAAAGTCAGTGAGAATGTCTGTTTGGCTGGCCAAGAGGGGAGTGGAGTGTCTCAATAACTCAGGCCCCCTCGGCAGGCAGTAGCTGAGCCAGCAGCAAACAGGGGCTCCCATGGCAGGTAGGAGCTCAGATCCATTATTGAAGGTCTCCACGTAAACCTTCTGAGGGAACTGAGCCCCGTGTGGTGGCCCTGCCCCAACCTGAGCAGCTGAACTTAATCTCACCTTGAATAGAAGCCTAGGCCTTGCTGAAAGCCTTGAGGCTGGGAAGCAGCATTTGAATTTCAGACCTCAAGCACTAGATGGGAGGAACTGGAGGCAAGGTGGATGTGAAGAGCAATCTCACAAGCCCAGCAACTGGCTTGGAAAATGCCCAGAAAAGGGGAAAAAAAAATAAGACCATAGAAGGTTACTTTCTTAGTGACCAGATATCTCCTTCCATCCTTTCAGATGAGGAAGAAGAATGCTTACCATCAGGGAAAGACATAGATGTCAAGGCTTCTGTATACCAAGCATCCAAAATAAATATATAATGGGCTCAGGCCATGAAAGAGCTCAAAAAAGGTTTTGAAAATCAAGGAAGAGAAGGTGGAGGAAAAACTAGGAAGAGAAATGAGAGAGATGCAAGAAAAGCATGAAAAATAGGTCAATATCTTGCTAAAGGAGACACAAAATTATGCTGAAGAAAATTGTCAAAAGAGGTTCAAAAACCCAGTGAGGAGAAGAATGCTTTTAAAAGTAGAATTAGCCAAATGGAAAAGGAGGTTCAAAAGCTCACTGAAGAAAATAGTTCTCTCAAAATTAGAATGGAACAGACGAAGGCTAATGACTTTCTGAGAAGCCAAGAAATCACAAAACAAAATGAAAAGAATGAAAAAATGGAAGAGAATGTGAAATACCTCATTGGAAAAACAACTGCCCTGGAAAATAGATCCAGGAGAGACAATTTAAGAATTATGGGACTACCTGAAAGCCATGATCGGAAAAAGAGCCTAGACATCATCTTTCATGAAGTTATTAAGAAAAACTGCCTTGATATTCTAGAACCAGAAGAAAAAATAAGTATTCAAGGAATCCACTGGTCACCACCTGAAAGAGATCCAAAAAGAGAAATTCCTCGAAACATTGTGGCCAAACTCCAGAGTTCCCAGGTCAAGGAGAAAATATTGCAAGCAGCTAGAAAGAAACAATTCCAGTATTGTGGAAATACAATCAGGATAACACAAGATCGGACAACTTCTACATTAAGGGATTGAAGGGTGTGGAATAGAATATTCCAGAAGTCAAAGGAACTAGGACTAAAACCAAGAATCACTACCCAGTAAAGTGAGTGTAATACTTCAGGGAAAAAAACTGGTATTTAAATGAAATAGAGGACTTCCAAGCATCCTTGATGAAAAGATCATAGCTGAAAAGAAAATTTGACTATCAAACACAGGAATGAAAAGAAGCATGAAAAGATAAACTAACTAAAGTTGAACTGTTTACATTCCTAAATGGAAAGACAATATTTGTAACTCTTGAAACTTTTCAGTATCTGGGTATTTGTTGGGATTACACACACATGTATACATACACATGTGCACACACACACAGAGATAGAGAGCACAGAGTGAATTGAGTAGGATGAGATCATATCTTAAAAAAAGAAATTAAGTGGTGAGAGATAAATATATTGGGAAGAGAGAAGGAGAAATGGAATGGAACAAATTATCTCTCATAGAAGAGGCAGGCAAGAGACTTTTTAGTGGAGAGAAAAAGAGGGGAGCTGAGAGAAAAACATGAAGTTTACTCTCATCACATTTGACTAAAGGAAGGAATAAAGTGCATACTCATTTTTGTACGAAAACTTCTCTTACAATACAGGAAAGTGGGGGAGAAGGGGATAAGCAGGGTGGGGAGGATGATGGAAGGGAGGGCAATGGGAGGAAGGAGCAATTTGAAATCAGCACTCTTGGAGAGGGACAGGATCAAAAGAGAGAATAAAAGAAATAGGGAGCAGGATAAGATGGGGGGAAATATAGTTACTCTTACACAACACGACTATCATGGAAGTCATTTGCAAAACTACACAGATATGCCCTATATTGAATTGCCTACCTTCCCAAAGGAAATGGGTGGGGAGGGAGGGATGGGGAGAAGTTTAACTCAAAGTTTTAGGGACAACTGTCAAGTATTGTTCTTGCTAATAGGAAATAGGAAATACAGGTAATGGGGAATAGAACCTTTTCTGGCCCTACAGGGCAAAAGGGAAGATGGAGACAAGGGAAGGGAGAGATGATAGAAGGGAGGACAGATTGGTGATAGGGGCAATTAGAATGCTTGGTGTATTGGGGACAAATGGGGAGAAAATTTGGAACCCAAAATTTTGTGAAAATGAATGTAAAAAGTTAAATAAATAGATTTATTAAAAAAATTTAAAAAGCAATATTTGTGGCTGTGTATGTTTATGAAATTTTCCATCTTTTCTTCTCCTCCATTTGTATTACATTTATTCATTTTTATGGAACAAAATAAGCACGATAAGTAATAAGTAAATAAATAGTAAATAGTACAATAAAAAAGACAATTATATATGAAATTACACAATTTGCTCTCAAATATACAATATGTGAAATTATTATGTGAATTTATTTTTTTCTCCTTTTTTCTATCATTTGTCATTCTGTCTTAGAGATGGCTATCATTAGACGTGTGTGTGTGTGTGTGTGTGTGTGCTTGTGTGTGTGTGTGTGTGCATGTAAAATTATTCTAGATCAACTTCTATTTTTCACTTTTATTTCTCTGGATACAGATAGGGTCTTTCTTCATATGTTCTTTACAGTTAAATTCAGTATACATAATAGTCTAAATAACTTATTCATTCAAAGTTGGTCTTAAAACAATATTGCTGTTACTGTATACCATGTTCTCTTGGTTCTTCTCATTTCAGTCTTAATTATTTCCTCCAAATCTTTCCATGTTTTTCTAAGATCATTGCACTCACGAATTCTTATAGCACAGTAGTATTCCATCACAATTATATACCTCAACTTGTCCAACCATTCCCCAATTGATGGATATCCCTGCAATTTTCAGTTCTTTGCAATTATAAAGAGAAATGTTATAAATGTTTCAGAAAAATAGATTCTTTTCCTTTTTCCCTAATCATTTTTGGAAATATATATAGTAGTGTTATTGTTGACTCAAAGTGTATAGGTAGTTTAATAAGTCTTTGGGCATAATTCTAGATTGCTCTCCAAAATGATTGAATCAGTTCACAATTCAACCAAAAACAAATTCGTGTAAAATGACAATATTTCCTCAACTAATTTATATATTCAATTAATTCACTATCTCCTGAAGTCTGCCCAAGCTTATGTTCATTGCTTCCATGACACTGTTTCATCCCCTTTCTCTTTTGTCTTCAATCCCAATATGAGAGTCTTCTTTTCCAGTGAGTCTTGTCAACATATTTCAGCTTCAGCTTCAGCATTTGTCTTTGCAAAAAATAGTTGAGTTAATTTCTTTAAGTATTGACTTATTTTATTTCCTTGCTGTCCAAGAGATTCTCAAAGTCTTCTGTAGCACCATAGTTAGAAAGTATTGATTATATAATACTCAGTTTTTCTTATACTCCAACTCTCACAGCCATATATTACTACTGGAATAACTGTAGCATTAACTATATAAATCTTTCTTGGCAAGAGGATGTTTCTGCTTTTTAGTATGCTGTCCAGATTTGCCATACCCTTTTTCCCCAGGATCAATCACCTTTTAATCTCGTGGCTGTAGTTCATCTGCAATGAACTTTAAAACAAAAATATAAATTCAACACTGTTTCCATTTCTCCTACTTCTATTTGCCAGGAAGTCATTGGATCATTTGTCTTGATATTTTACTTTATTGTTATGCTTAAAGCTAGCTTTAATTCTCTCCTCTTTCACTCTCATCAAGAGGCTTCTTAATTCTTCTTCACTTTCTCCCATCAGAGTGTTATCATTTGCATATCAGAGATTATTGCTATTTGTCCCAGAAACCTTAATTCCACCTTTAGCATTTCCCATGATGTACTTTCTTATGTAAATAAAGTGACAATACTCTTTTTCCAATCTTAAACCAATCAATTGTTCTATGTTTCTTTCTAACTGTTCCTTCTTGACCTGCATGCAGGTTCTTTAGGAGAAAAGTAAGATGATCTAGTATTTCTACCTATTTGGGGACTTGTCACATTTTGTTGAGATTTACATAGTCAAAAACTTTGGCATAGTCAATAAAACATAAATAGAAGTTTTGTTTTGTTTTTCCTGGAACTCCCTTGCTTTCTATAAAATCCAAAGAATGTTGACAATTTGGTCTCTTATTCCTCTGACTCTTTGAAAACCAGTTTATTCTTCTGGTAATTCTCTGTTCAAATATTACTGAAGCCTAACTCACAGAATCTTTACCATAATCTTGTTGGCATGTGAAATGAGCTCAGTTATTTGGCAATTTGAACTCTATTTGGCATTTCTTTCTTTTTTATTGGGATGTAAACAGATTTTTTTCTATTCCAGTGACTACTGTTGATTTTTTTCCCGTATTTGCTTGTATATTGAATACAGTACGTTAACAGTAACAACTTTTAGGATTTTCAATAGCCTAGCTGGAATTCTATCACCTCCACTTGTCTTATTGTGGGGATGTGCCCCAAGGTCCACTTTTTCTAATTTGTGGCTGTATAGAAGGAATCATACCATCATGGTTATTGGGGATGTTAATATCTTTCTCATATAGTTCTTTTGTATATTCTTGTCCCCTGTTTTCTAACTCTTGTATGAATAATTCCCTACAATGTTTTTGCATGAAACTTTCCTTTTATATCTCTAGCATTCTTGAACGGATCTCTTTTTTTCCAATTCTGCTGTTTCCTTCTATTTAATTTCATTGCCAGTTTAAGAAAAATTTCTTATCTTTCCTTGCTGTTCTTTGGATATTAGTTGAGAATATCTTTGACTTTCTCCTTTTCCTTTACTTTTTTCCTTAGCTACTTGTAAAGTCTCATTAGACAAACATTTTGCATTCTTGTTC
Source organism: Potorous gilbertii (assembly GCA_028658325.1). Taxonomy (NCBI): domain Eukaryota; kingdom Metazoa; phylum Chordata; class Mammalia; order Diprotodontia; family Potoroidae; genus Potorous; species Potorous gilbertii. The sequence goes on along the minus strand of CM053772.1, from coordinate 103,754,315 downwards.
TTTTTCTTTGGAAACTTCATTGTTGTTCCTGCTGCTGCCTGTGCAAGATCTCTGTCCTTAATTTTTTCAAGTGTTTTATTTGCCACATTGAATTCCTTAAATATGTTCATCACCTCTACTTCTTATACATAAGGGATATTATTTAGGTCATACCATATACGGTGTAATGATTTTCCCTACTCTTTTCCAAGGTCAATTTTGCAATAAGAAGCTCATGATCTGAGCCACAGTTAGGTCCAGACTTTGTTTTAACTGAATATATAGAACTTCTCCACCTTTAGTTGCAAAGTACATAATCAATATAATTTTGATATTGGCTATCTAGCGATGTCCACATGTAGAATCATCTTCTGTGTTGTTGAAAAATAGTGTTTGTTATGACCAGCAAGTTAACTTGACAAAACTCTATTAGTCTTTGCCCTGCTTCATTTTTACTTCAAGTCCAAACTTGTCTGTTTTTCCAATTATCTTTTGATTTCCTCTTTTAGCACCCAAATCTTTCATGATGAAAGTGACATCTTTTTTTGGAGGGTATTATTTCTAGATGTAGGTCTTCATAGAATTGAGCAACTTTGGCCTCTTCACATCATTAATTAGAGCATAGACTGTGTATTACTGTGATGTTGGATGGTTTGTCTTAAATTCAACTAGATGCTATTCTGTCATTTTTGGGATTATACCCTAGTACCACTTTTCTCATCCTTTTATGTACCATAAGAGCTACATCACTTCTTAGGGATTCCAGCCCACAGAAGTGGATGCAGTGATAACCTGAATTAAATTTACCCATTCCCATTCCTTTAAGTTCACTGGTATGCAAGATGTTGATTTTTAAATTTTCCATCCCCTGTTTGACCACATGTAGCTTACCTTGGTTCACAGAATTTACATTCCACATTCCCATGCAATGTTGATCTTTATGGCATCAAACTTTCCTTTTATCACCAGACACATCCACAGTTGAGCTTCCTTTTTCCTTTGGCCCAGCCACTTCACTTTTTCTGGAGCTACTTGTAGTTATGCTCTCTTCCCCAGTAATGTGTCGAACAAACTCTGATCTTAAGAACTCACCTTCTTATGTTATTTTTTTATCATTTTGATATTGTCCATTTTTTTGGTGGGGGGGAAGGATACTGTAGTGGTTTGCCATTCATTTTCTTCTTTAGTAGATCACCTTTAGTCAGAATTCTCTACTCTGACCTGTCTGTCTTGGGTAACCCTGCATGACCTAACTCAGTTTTATTGAGTTGTTCAAACTTCTCTGCCATGACAAGACAGGGATCCAAGAGAGGTCAAGTCTATATATTTCTTTTTATTCATATTTTAATTAAATTTATCCAAATCAGAAGGAAGGAAATTGAAATTTCCTATCAATATGTTACTATCTGTTTTCTTGCAAATTTTTCTTTTGGAGTTACGTGTTTGGAATATATAAATTTAATATTGATAATTGTTATCTGTAATTCTTTTCCACATAAAATAATTTTTCTTTTATGTTTTGAATATTTTTATTTTGATTCATAGTACATTGTGTTTCAGTCACTCAATTTCATTTTGAGTGTGTCTTTGAATTATTGGTATGTTCCCAGTATGAGATTGTGAGACTATATTTTCTTATTCAATCTGTAACTTTCAATTTATTTGAATTTTAAATCCACATTTAAAGGTATGAGAATAGATTTGCATTTTCCTTTAAATCTCTTGTACTGCTTTATTTCTAGTATTGGGGTTTTACCTTTGCTTCACTTCTTCTTAAATAAAATTTGTCTTTCCATTTATCTTTGACTAATCTACATTAAAGTAATCCTAATCTCACAGACTCTTCTCCCATCCTTTTAAACTCATCTCCCTTCAGTTATCTCTTTAGCTAGTTTGACAATTTCATTCATTTTATCAGTTTTTTTCTTCTTTTTATTTAAATGGAAATTATTTAACTAGTATTAATAGAGTGCTTAATTTGTGTCAGGCAATTTTATAAGCATTTTATAAATATTATCTCAGTTGATCCTCATAATAATTCTTGGAAGACAGCTCCACTTTACAGTTGAAGAAAATACTGCAAACTGAGATTAAGTGACTTGCCCAAGATCAAAGAGCTAGTAAGTGTGTGGTGTAGAATTTGCATTCAAGTCTTTATGTTTCCAGGCACAGCATTTTGTACACTGGGCCAGTCTAGCTCTTCTAATCCTTTCTCTCTTTTCCCCCTCAAAGAAGTCATTGATTAACTTTCCTAATCCTCTACTTCTCTTCAATATCTTTAAAAAATTTTTTTCTTTCATTTTCTGTGCCTTTCTCTGAAATTAATTTCTTTATCTTGTTCTCTTCATAACTTCTCTATTCCAAACTTTTATTCTTTGATGAGCAGTCTTTTCATTTCTTCTTTGATCTTTGTTTTTCTCATGGAATTAAACTTCTAAAATATCAATTTTGAGTTCCCAGTTCTAAACAATTTTTAGATCATTGTCTTGTAGATCTTACCTCTATTTTATCTTTTGGCCTGTTGTGTCTCATTTTTAGTTATATCAAATTCAGTGGTAGTTCTACAGATAGACATGCTACTTTGTAGTTAGCGTTCCTTTCTATTCTTTATTGTACAGTCCAATTTTATCCCCCATCTTCCTGAGGATCATTTTATTTCTCATATGCCATGGACTTTTCCCCTTGGCCACATTCTTTTTCACTCTTTTGTTTGATGGCTGCTCCCTGAACCTTTGATCTTCTGAAGGAGATGCTCCTCATGGAAGCATGGCACTCTCTCAAAGAAAGTAGCTTCTATAAAACTTTCATATTTTCCTGATTGTAAGATCCCAATGACCCCCAACACCATGCAACTGGTTTTAGTAAGATTCTCATCAGTGAATTGAGATGTTTTCCTTCCTTCCCCTATTTGAGTCCCTCTTTGATACCTCATTCTCTTATAGCTACTCTTCTTTCGGTGGCATTATGCGTGTTATTTTCCTTTTGTTGTTTACATTAACTTGAATAGGGTTCATCACACATTTCCCTTTATCTTCTACCTCCCTTCTCTTCTTTTTGACATTTTTGCATTCGAGTTTAGCTGCACTGATTCACTGATAAGGAGTCATGAAGTTTAGTTTGTGATATTTCAGTGCTCTTGTACAATTGCATCTCCACTTTCACCTTTATACTCTTTATTTTAAGAAAGAAAACCCAATGGTATTTTTCTTTTATTATTCTACAATTAAATTTCTACTTTCCCATTTTAAATAATAGTGATAATGGTAACATTAACATTTATATAACACTTTGATTTATAAAATATATTGCAAATATTATTTCATGTTATCCTCACAAGAATTCTGTCAAATAGGTGCTATTATTATTCCTTAGGGGTCAGGTAGGTGGTTAGAATATCAGTGCAGGAGCCAGGAGGACTTAAGCTCAAATCTCACCTCAGATACTTGACATTCACTAACTGTGTGACCTTGGACAAGTCACTTAATCCCAATTGCCTCCTCCTGGGTCATCTCCAGTCATCCTGATGAATACCTGGTCACTGGATTCAGATGATTCTGGAGAAGAAGTGAGGCTGGTGACCTGCACAGCCCTCACTCCCTCAAAACAAAGTCAAGTGCAAGTCATGTCATTATTTCTCTGATGGCAGGGTCTTCTTCTGCAATGAAGGATGAACACACACATTATTATCCCTACCTTATATGTGAGAATACTGAGGCAGATGGATTTTATGACTTGCCCCAAGTCCCAAGTCACAGTACTGATGTCTGAGGCACATCTGAACTCAGATCTTCCAAACTCCTATAGAACTGTAATTCTATAGAATCACATATGCTCTAACAATTAGGTGCCTCATCTCTCAAAATTGGATTTTTAAAATATTCCTGCTTTCTTAGTTGCTTTTTTCTACTTGTTTATGTTTCTTTCACTTGAGGTATTTGCAAATTTGAATAACCTGTTCACCTTTATTTTTTTCAGTAATTCATCAAATGTGTCCCTTTAGGAGATGGAGCTAAAATGGTAGCATAGAAGCAGGGACCTGCTAGAGCTCTCCCCTCAAACCCCTGAAAAAACCTGTAAAATTAACTGTCAATGAATTCTAAGCAGCAGAAGCCTCAAAATGAAAGACTGGAGCAAATTTCCAGCGCAAGACAATCTGGAAGATCGGCAGGAAAGTTCTGTTACACCAGACTGGGAGTGGAGCACAGTTCAATTTGGAATACATTGGCATAAACAGAGCTGAAGTAGGCCTTAGGGGCCTGAATAGTTGATGGCTGCTATAGGTATGAAAAAATAGCAGATAATGTGAAATATCTCACTGGAAAAAAAAAACAACTGACCTGGAAAATGGATTTAGGAGAGATAATTTAAAAATTATTGGACTACCTGAAAGGCATAATTTAAAAAAGAGCTTAGACATCATCTTTTAAGTGATTACCAAGGAGAACTGCCCTGATATTCTAGAACCAGAGGACAAAATAGAAATGGAAAGAATCCACCAATCACCTCCTGAAAGAGACTCTAAAAGGAAACCTCCTAGTAGTATTGTAGCCAAATTGCAGAGTTCCCAGGTCAAGGAGAAAATATTACAAGAAGCCAGAAAGAAACAATTCTAAGTAATGTAGAAACACAATCAAGATAGATCAGTATTTAATAGCTTCTACACTAAGGGATAAGAGCACTTGGAATATGATATTTCAAAGGAGATAGGATTAAAACCAAGAATCACTTGCCCAGTAAAACTGTATATGTATATATGCATTTGTATATGTACATGCATACGTATGTATGTATGGAGACTGAGACACAGAGAGAGGAACAGAGACAGAGAGGTAGAGACAGAAACAGAGGGCACAGTGTGAGCTGAGTATGAAGGGATGTTATCTATTTTGAGAGGGATATACTAGGAGAAAGAGAAAGGGAGAAATAGAATATAGCAAGTCATCTCACATAAAAGAGGCAAAAAAGAGCTTTTAAAATGGAGGAGAAGAAGGGGAAGAAGGGGAAGATGAGAAGGAAGAAGTGATCCTTCCTATCCTCAGATATGACTTCAGGAGGGAATAACAGACACACTCAATTTTGTAGGAAAATTAATCTTACCCTACAGGAAAACAGAGGGAATGAAATAAGAGAGGGGGGAGGGCAGATTGGGGGAAGGAGTAATTGGAAGTAAACATTGTTGTAGAGGGACAGGTCAAAGAAGAGAATAGAATAAATGCAGGGTGGGACAGAATAGAGAGACATATAGTTAGTCTTTCCCAACATGACTGTTATGGAAGTCTTTTGTATATAGGATATGTATATTTATATATATCTCATCTATCTGCATTCTGTCTTTGGGATCAACGTGCTTTACTTATACAGAGACAATTTGTGATTTTAATATTATTGCTTTTTGCTTCTCTCCTTCCAGATTGTCCTTTACTTTAGTCTATTTATATCCTGAATCAGTTGTTCTCTCACTTATTTGAATGCACTTGTCATCCTGGATTCAGATTTTTTTCTTTTATGTTAATTATTTCTACTGTGTAAAACATAAATTCTATCATTTGTTCACCTCCTATTCTGCTATGCAAGCCATAAATTCCATTACTTGTTCCCTATTTACTTCTTTCAAGATTCCAATTTATTTCCCTTTTGGAAACATTTCTACTGTGCTTCTTTGCTCTCTTTGCAATTCATAGCATCCTCTGCCTCATCAGTTGGTTCAATTTTCTTTTCTTGAAATATTTAGAGATGTTTTCACTTGTTCAAATGTCTTAATAACCACTGTCCCTTTAATTTTAAAATTTTTCTATGCTGGTATATTGTTTTTGTGCTTTAGCTTTTTAATTAAGTTTTCTTTCTCCTGACATTTTTGGTGGTGTTGGGTTTCTTTTCCTTCCTTGTATTCCTTTTTTACTCTCTTTATTATTCTTTCCATTTAATGAAAGACAGCACACCTCCCATGCATTACCAAAGCTGACTAGCCTTGTCCTATATTGAGGAATTCATTTCTCACTGACTTTGATTTCAGGTCAAAGTGGTTTTTAGGGGAACAGAATTCGATCCCCTGGATGCTAACTTCTGTCCTTCAGACCTCATGCAGCCCCACACTTACAATGTCACCCTGAGTCAGTTTCTTTATTCTTTATTTCTCTGGCTGAGACTCTGGACAAAGCAAGTATTCACATCTTCTTATACCATTCTCTCCATTGCAAATTGTTAGGCAAAGTTGAGATCTGCTATTTATTTAGACAGAAAGGAGTTTAAGGTGAGGGTCATCATGTGTGAACAAAAAAATCCAATGGTAACAATAAAATTTCTGAGGGATTACCACAGTCTAAGTTGGTGGGTCAAGTTGTGCCAGAACATGCAGAGTAGCACAAGGATTAAGTTCAATAAATGTGTTAAGAATTCATGTTTTTTTGCTTATAATTCTAAGGCTGCTTCTTAATGTATTGACTCATGAAAGTAGATGTAATTGTTCTACTTCTAACCCACAATTCCTCTTTTATGGAATTTTTGAGATATAATGAAGCCTGGATAAAAAATATCTAGTTCTCAGTCTTTTTGGTCACTTGACCCAGAAGTTCTCTCAATGGTCAAATTAATGGGGGAGGATGATTTTGGTGATTATTCAGAACAAAAACCCTTCCCCATTTAAATACCTTATATTCTTTTATTTCATAACTGTATAAAAATAGTTTACTTTTTTTAAACCATCCTGGGATTTCATTCTTATAGGAAATAATAATAGTGCATGCTTTGAATATTACAGTTTAAAGTATCAAAAAGGTCTCACAATATGTATATATACATATATATTACACACATACATATATGTATGTATATACCTGTGTATATATGTATATATATCCATTACTGAATTTTTTCTTCTTTCATACTAGAATTAACTTTGAAGTTTTATAATAAATGATACATTAATTTTGCCTAGCATTTGCTGTGCCAAGAAATTCCACAGTTCTTTACTAGTCCTTATCATAGTTCCACAAAGTTTTTCTGTAAAGAGAATGGTAGCAAATACTTTAGTTTTCTAGCTCTATGACATTTATGTGTGTTCCTTTCCTTTCCTTTCCTTTCCTTTCCTTTCCTTTCCTTTCCTTTCCTTTCCTTTCCTTTCCTTTCCTTTCCTTTCCTTTCCTTTCCCTTCCCTTCCCTTCCCTTCCCTTTCCTTTCCTTTTTTCTAACCTTCCTTCCCCACTTCCTTTCCCTTCCTTTTTCTAACAAGTTCTTCTAACATATTGCAGAGGATATACACAAAGCTTGCATATGTGCTTATAAGCAACAATATTCATGTCATTCTTTTTCGGAGCAGCAGAGATGAAATCTCTAGTCTACTTGCCATGTGGAATATGATACTCCTACACCTTTGACATGATGAAAAATCTCTTCATTGATCACTAAATTGGAAGCACCAGTGGCTTAATGAACCTTGAAAAGGGAGAGGTAGCTTTTGATTCATCTCCTTTCTTTGACTCCACTTTGTGGCAAGTAGTACATCTTATCTCTAAACTTCCAAATGTTTGATGGCAGGAATTGATTTTGCTCTTTTCCTTCCAACCTATTACTTCTCCCATTGGAACAATGTACTCAGTTGAGTTTCCACCTGAGCTGCTGATTGCCTCTTCTGCTTTGCATTTATAGAATAGGTGATCAAAATTGTTCTAGAGATGGCTATATCCCAACTTGGAAGAAACATGGCAAGTTTAAGAGTTGTAGATGTCATTGAAGACTTGAGTTCACTTACAGCCTTAGATAATTACTATTTATGTGACCTTGTACAAGTCACTTTTGTTTTCTTTAATATGCTGGAGAAGAAAATAGCAAAAGTGTCTTTGCCAACAAAACCCCATGGATGAACAGTTGGACAAAACTAAATGACTGAACAAGAAGGAATGTCTTAGGCCCTTTCAGATGGGAGTTTTCTGGTGGCCTGGGGAAGAATTTCCAGCAATGACTCCAATATTCTTAAAGAAAAAAAAAGAAATCACTGACAAGTGAGTCGTCCTGTATTACCAGTAGATTTGTCCCTGTAGCAGTGCAGAGCCCAGGTGAAATGTAAAATGATTAATCAGCAGTTCTGCTGAATATTTTATGATTTGATAATATTTGCATATCAGCTTCCTTAGAAGTGATATCAGTTATTAAAATAAGTTGCTTAATTCTCTTTTAAGTGTCAATTTTATATTTTTATATTATATGCATATATATGCTTATGCATATATACATATATACACACATATGCATGTGTGTGTGTCATTTGTCTATTAATTGTTTCCAATTCTTTGTGGGCCCAATACGGGACAAAATGCTGGAATTGTTTATCATTTCTTTCTCCAACTCATTTTATAGATAATAAAACTGAATGAAGCAGGGTTGAGTGACTTGCCCAGTGTCACACAGATTTTAACTGAGATCCTCCTTACTCCATCACTGGCACTTTATCCATTGTGCCACCTGCTTGTTCCATATTCATAATGCATATATTTATAGGTTCTAGATTTGATTATTTACTTTAATTATACATACTTCATATAACATATATATTTATGTCATTAAATTTTTGTATTTCCTTTGTATTTAAAACAACACCCACACTACAACTTATTCATATTGTGCACTGAATTTTTGCTTTCCCTTTTGAGGAATTCCTAGACATAAATCCACGGAAAGCTAAGTGGCTTCATAAGTTTAAATTTGACTTCCCACACTCACTAGCTCTGGGATCCTCCCATTCATAGGCCAGCAAAACAATCAGGCTCCTCTCCGATCACTCAGTAGTGGAATCCACTTGGTTCTTCTTGAGGGGATTCCACATAAGTGAAATCTGTTTTCAAGAAGGTTACAAGGGAGTTCATATCAAAAGTTTCTAACATCTACCATGCGGAGATAGTTAAATGAAACTCATTAACCTAAGATCTTATCAAGATTATAAAAATACCCTGATCAATCCCTTACATTGAAAATAAAATTTGATTTATTTTCCCCTGACTTTTTCACATTGGTGGAAGAAATTTAGTAGATAGTTAAAGTTTTATAAAGTGGAATAAAGGAGAAAAGCAGAGTGTAATTAGTTGGATGATATTTTATTTATATTTTTAATTAAAAATGTGCTACTTATTACTATTTGCTTAAGGGTATATATATATGTATATATATATATATACCCTTAAGCAAAGTATATATATATATATATATATATATATATATGGAAGCATTTTGGAGAAAAAAATCTAGTCACAAATCACAAACAAGAGTTTTGATTATAGTTGAAACTTTCTCTTTTTAAAGTGGTTTCTTTTCATAAATACACTATTTCCTTTCCCCTGAATATGAAATATCTCTGTCAGCACAAATTTCTTCTGGAACATGCCATCAACACATTTGCCATTTCAGTTTTACACCTTCTTTTGGTGTTAGAATTTGTCTCAAATATCATGTCTCTGGGCATGTTATGTTTACTGGATGACACTAGTCTGAAAATCTAAACTTAAGGACTATAATTTTCAGTATATGTTTATAACATATGTTTATAACATAAGCAAAAGTATCAACCAATTAATAGTATTTATTATTTTGGGTCCCCAAACAAATACTTGTATTTCAATATAATTGATTTCCTGATCAATAATGTGGAACCCATACTTTCATTGAATTCTGCATCGTCTCTCCAGGCTTATTGAGACCAGTATCTGAAGAGCTTCAGTACATTATCCTTTACACATATTAGACAGTATAAATGTATATTAAATTGCACACATATAAAAAAGCCCCGTCTGTTGTGTAAATTCTTATCCAGGCTTAAGTTCATAGTTCCATTTTCAACCTGTGCTACTTTCACATCACAGTGGAAATTTTTGTTCACTTCTGGAGGACAAGAAAAGAAATGGGTGGATTTTGAGCAAAATCATGCTAAACAAGGAATTTCTGACTTTTCTATGAAGAGATACTTAAAACTTTTTTTCTTAAAGACAAGATCTTTGACAGTGTATGAGATTAGAATGTATACAGCATCAATGTAACAAAAGTTAAAAGTATTTCATATTCCCCTCAGATTTAGAACTAAGGACTTCAAAACTGCTGCAAAACAGGAGTTGAAAGACTAGAAAGTTTTAACTCTGGCATTTAAGTCTAGCATTCTGCTAGCTTTAGTTCACATGACTGCATGTGATGACTATGCATGCCTTAAATGTGCTGCCAATTTCCCTACAAACCAGTAGACAGCTCTGAAAAGCCTGGATAGCTGATGTCCAAAGTTAGCTGCAGAGAACACCTTGATGACATTACTTGAGTTCACTGGCCACTCTGTGATGTGAGAGGTGTGATTTACCCTGGCTTCATGTCTCATTGTGTGTGTCCTCTATAAGAATACTCTATTCCCTCATGTGTTCCTGATATATGTGTATGTTCCCTTTTCATCTGCCTTTCATATGTTATCTTCCTCCATTAGAATGCAAACTCTTAGAGGGCAGGCACTATATTTGCATTCCCAGTTTTTAGAAAGTATTTGACAAAATGACTGTTGACCAAATGAATGATAGTGTCACTTATATAAGTTGTTCTCCTGGTTTTCTGTTTCACAATTTTTCATCCCAAACATGAATTTACTTGGTAGATAATTTGTTATTATATGCATTATGTAGATAGATATAGATATACAGTCATACATAGACATAGATAGATATTGGTATTTACTCTCATCTCTCTTCACTCTTTTTTGCAAATTATTGTTTAGTCTTATGCCCTTTTTGATTCTTCTATTTTTATCACTTGAACTATTCTGGCAGCTCAGGAAGTGATTTTTATTATTTTCAACAGCTTTACTGTGACATTTGTGGCCCTTCTCTTCTAAGATTTTCACATCCAATGCTTTCTTCTACATTATAGCATTTGTTCATTTTATTAGAATTCTCTTATGTTAATCCATTCTTGCTGTTCTGCCAGTGAGCTTTTTTTTTATTCCATGAAGTTTTTCTCCTTTTTTAAAACTTTTCTATCCTCTTTCCCCTTTATTTGTGTACTTTTTAATGCTACTTGGCCTATGTCTTGTTATTTCAATGTGATGAAGGACTGAATTTAACAATGACACCTTGTCATTATATATAGACATCTTATTCCATTTTTAGTGAAGCATTTGAACAAAGTCTCATATTTGTGGAAAGATGCAGATTAGTAGCATTAGTTAGATTCAGAAAAATGTCAAAATATCTAATAGTACAAGATTCCTTAATTCTCAAATATCTTCAAACCAGAATCTACTCTTTCTGAAGACATAACTATGAGGCAATTTTGAATTATTGACCTTTTAGGGGGAGAAAGTGCAATAAAATAAAATAAACAACATACTTTAGAAAATTAAATACAATTGTTCCATAATGTTTGAAACAAAAGTCACAGTAAAAGGTAAATAAAATTCATGTCACCAACACAAAGACGTTGTAGTCAACATCCAGAGCTTCAGAACTAAATGAGCCTTGCAAATAGCTGAGAGATGAAATTTTATATATCAAGTGAAAAATATTTAAATCACATAAGACCATTTTGCATCCATAAGATATCAAAACAAAAATTTAATCTTACAAGTTTTTTTATCACACATTATTTGCTATGAATATTTTGTACGTATGGTTCTTTTATTTCTTCAATAAATTGAAATGTAGTGCAAAGCCCTTGGATTAAAGAACATAAATAATTTTGTATCTTTTCTTTCATAATTCAGAACTGCTTCATGGTGCAGTTGAACCAATACATTTCCAGTGGTAAATCAGCATGCTTGTCTTGCTCCTCAGTTCCCATCTTTTTCCATTCTGATATATTGTCCTATATAAAATGATGCTTCAGGCTAATTTTAATGTGCTCTAGTGTGTTTTGGTTATTATGAATATTTTTAGGTGATTAATGATGATTTTTCTTTCTTTTTAAATTACTCATCAATTGGGGAAGATACTCTTAATACCTTTGACAATTACTTGCATATTTGACTGCAAATTTTTATCAACAATTATGCAAATATTTTCTAATCTATGTTTCTCCTGATTTCCATTGAATTGATTTCATTATGCAGTAGCATTTCTTTTAATTTTGTAGAATCAAGGTTGGCTAGTGGAAGATATTGCCAAGGTTACCACACGACTCTAGGTTTTGAAGTTCTCACATGACCCTGTAAAAGAGGGAAGAAGGTGGGAAAGGGCAATGACTTCATTCTAGGCCAAGTTTGCCTAGGCAAGATATGTGTTCATGGTTTATGAATGCGTAGAGGTAAGTTTCAACTTGAATACACACACACACACACACACACACACACACACACACACACTACCCCATAGGCAGATTAGAGAATCAATCTTGCTCAAATCAGATCAAGCAAATAGTACATAACCTACTTAGTATATCCATGGAATGCTAGCTCAGCAGACATCATGAGGTCTCAATCCAGCAATGAATCATATATGAGCAGAAGTTTTTCCCTTTCATACCCTAAACTTCCATGTTGCTATGAGGAATGCAGATTAAGTAGACTAAAACATTGCGTTTCGGGAGAAGGTATCTACTGCATAGCTTGCCTAATATTTTATACAAACAAGTGGTTTTATTTATGTCCATTTTGCTATCCTGAGCAAGGAGGAAAGATGATCATCTTTCTATTGACCCAGAAGATCATACAAGTTCCACTTAGAGGCCAAATATGGAGTTAACATAAGCTCATGCAATTTAGGTTTGGGCTGGGGATCCTCTTTGAGGTAGAGTGTTATAATAGAAAGAGGTACTCAAATTTCCTTTTGAACTTAAAAGTTATGAGATGAGTTTGAATCCTTGCTTTTCTGTTTATTATCTGTGTGGTGTGACTTTAGGGAAGTCACTTATCCCTTAAGTATCAGATGGATTATATGTAAAATAGTTGGGTTGGATTAGATTTTATTGCACTTTCTCCCCCTAAAAGGTCAATAATTCAAAATTGCCTCATAGTTATGTCTTCAGAAAGAGTAGATTCTGGTTTGAAGATATTTGAGAATTAAGGAATCTTGTACTATTAGATATTTTGACATTTTTCTGTTTCATCCCAAACATAAATTTACTTGGTAGATAATTTGTTATTATATGCATTATGTAGATAGATATAGATATACAGTCATACATAGACATAGATAGATATTGGTATTTACTCTCATCTCTCTTCACTCTTTTTTGCAAATTATTGTTTAGTCTTATGTCCTTTTTGATTCTTCTATTTTTATCACTTGAACTATTCTGGCAGCTCAGGAAGTGATTTTTATTATTTTCAGAATTGGTTGGATGATGGACTCAATGAGTTTTAATGAGTTTATGTCAAGGAAAGAGGTTTCTAGAGGAAAGAGGTCCCAGGAATTAGTGTTTGGGGATATTAAAAAAGTTATCAATAAGCACGAAAATGAAGTTGATATAAAATAGAAAATAATTAATATTTAATCTTAAGAAGAATGAGACAGCTGTCTCCAATTAGTTAAAGAGATATCACATGGAATAAGGATTGGAATTGTTCCATTTGATCTCAGAGGGCTGAAGTAGCAGAAAAGTGTGATAGTTGAAAGTAGAAAAAATTAGGTTTGGAAAAATTTCCTATTAGATTTATCTAAGTTCAGAATGAATTTTTTAAAGAGGGAGGCTCATGAGAGGTCTTCTAACAAAGGCTGAATGACTATTTTCTGTGTATAATGTAGAGGATATGTTAGTTGGTTTTTCAAGTTCTTTCAAACTCAAATTCTTGATTCTGTAATTTACATCCCATTATTTTAATTTTAAGACTGGGTCTTGAAGAATTGCTATCTCCTTCTGCCATCTCCAAAAAAAGAAATCACACTTTTTACATTGAGCAAAAAATAAACATCACCACTAATATAAGGAATCTGCTTTTGTAGGATCTATTTTGGAGAGGATTTACTTTAAAAAAAATAAAACAGCAACAACTTTATGTCCATGGAGCAAATGCCCTACTTTTTAAAGGCTAAATCTATTATATCTTAAAAAGAGATTTATATTCTAAATGGATTGGGATGATGGTTGGGATGTGGTTGGGATGATACATCATTTACCTTTTTTTCATCTTCATACGGTGGAATATATGTGAGGATTGGTTTGCCTTATGGCATTTTGCTATCTATTCTTAGGAAAACATGTATAGGTATAATGAAAATATAAATGAATTAATTTCATTTTCCATATAGTGTATGAGTCTTAATGTCAACCCTGGAATTAAAGTCAACATTTTTAGTGCCTGGTAGGTACAGAGCAGTATCCTCAAGATTAAGAATGATTACCTTTTCCCAAACTCCTTTCAACCACAAAAAAGCATTTACAAACTTTACAGGTGATGAGAATTAAATAGGAGTTTCATTTCTTCACTCTATTAGAGAAATAACATGATATAAGCAGACAAAATTTTCAGAGTGCTTGATGTATATCACCTCTTCTTGTTTTCATATGTACCATTTAAAGGAGATACTGCAAGTACTATAACCCCCAATTGTATAGATGAGGAAACAGATCTGGCCAGGATCAAGTAGCTAGTAAATTATTCAAAGTAGATTTTGAACTCAGAACTTCTAGTTACTTAGCTCAACATTCTATCAACAAAGCCACACTGCTTCTTGATGTAAATCTCTGCTAATAAGAAAAAACTGCTAGTTAAGGACCACATCTTCTTTTGGGCAGCAACTGAAAATGCAAGATATCTGCCTGTTACTTCTTGAATAATGTCATCTGTGGCAGAACAAATGGAAATTTTGCAGCCATTGTCTGTCTTAATAGTTTCTCTTTTAGAAAACAAAACAAAAACAAACTACCATCTGGATGTGGAAATACACTCAATTATACATTTACATTCTGTTTAGCATTTATATAGTGCCTTTACAATCATTAGTCAGTCTGCTTCTAAGCCAAGAAATAAGTATATAATCATTTTCCATTTTGCAAAAGAAGAAGGTTTCAATTCAATGACGTTTATAATAAACATTTATTATATGCCTACTATGTGTGAATCAGATATTGGGCATAGAAAAACAAATAAATAAAAATTTTAAACAATAGTCCCTATAATCTAGGGGTGGGATTAAAGGAGAAGTTAAGTCCATGAACACATAACGTGCCTTAACAATACTAGAATTTTGTCATGCCTATGTGTATACGTGTGTGTGTGTGTGTGTACTATATATGTGTGTGTATAGATACGTACATATATACATCCAAAGATAGGTTTTAATAAAGGCTAAATTTCATGTGACATTCCACAAATACTATTTTTAAAAATAGAAGATTATAGTTCTAGAAATTGTCTTTCAGAAGTTCAAAATAAAAAATGAACTCAAAAAAACAATGGATAATTCCAATAGTGAAAATTCTCCTGCTGATTTGCCATCAATAAGAAATACAAATACACTTTGAGTTGCCTTGGTTCTTCTGACTCACAAAATTAAAGATGATACTGCTTTCAGCGCTGAAGTAAAGTGAGATCAGGGTCAGGGAATTAATTCAATTATCTGAATAATTTAGGTGAAGAGAACCTTTATTTGTCAACCTGAAGTTATTTATTGTTCATGAAATTCACCAGATAACTGAGGTTTCCCCTCTTACCCCAACTTCCCTCTGAGCATTTGCTCTGAATATTTCTTTTTTGTGCATTGTTTTTGTTTTTCAAATTGTCTCCTTCAATATATTGCCCATGAACTCTTTGAGAACAATGACTTTTTTGTGTGATGGAGAGAGGAAGAGGCTTGTTTTTTCATCTGCAAAGCCACAGCAGAATGCCTGTATATAACAGGTACCTAATAAAAGTTGCTGAATGACAAAACTCCCTAATAAGGGAGAGAAGGATAGAGAGAGAGATAGAAAGAAAGACAAAGAGACACAGAGAGACAGAGATAGACTAGAGAGATGGAAGGATATAATAGCACAGAGACACATAATATTTTTAATTTATAAATTAATTTAATAAAGATTACAACTTCATTTTTCTTTTACCAAAGTTGAAGTAACCATCTTGAGTGTAAAAAAGGCTGAGTAAAGAAAACAGGCATTTTCTAGTAATATAAATGAGTAGTAATTTTCCTCCTGTATAACCAAGGCAATGTATTTAGAAAACAACTGACTGGATTTCAATCTTTAGTCTATTGCCAGAGAAAAGTATTACTTTGCATTTAACCCTTATTACAAAGAAACAGACTAGCCCTATGGTTTCATTGGCAAAGGGAATTCCAAGCAAGGAAACCCCTTTACTCATGCAAATCACCACCTTCTCTGAACTTTATAGTCTTAGTTGCTTCCATAGTGGAGAGGTTAAGAGTCTTGTCTATCTACAGTGACAGAGATTGTTAGAGTGGGAGTCAAACATAGGACTTACTTCCTTGCCTGATGCCTATTACATCATACTGTCTCTACCTAGTCATATATTCTTTAATGAACTAGACTTCTGTATCTACTATTCTGGTGAAAGAAAAGATCACTGATATCCTTCTAATCACTAAATTAAATAATCTTTTATTATCTCTCAACTTCCTTGACTTCTCTTTAGCAAGTAAAACAATTGAACCCTGGGTCTCTCTTGAAATTCCCTGCTTCTCAATCTTCTGTGACACTATACCGTATAAGACTCCACAAGAATAATATGGTTATGTAAAATCTAGGCAAGCTATACATAAAAAAAAATTATTGACTTTACTTACCTTCAGTTCTTCTCTCACTGCTCAAGCCTTTGTCTTCAGTCAACTGAAATTCTCAATCAAGATGCCAATGATCACTTAATTGTAAAATCAACTAGTTTTTTTCTTAAGGCTCATCTTTCTTGACCTCTGCAACATTAGCCACTGTTATTTACCTCCTTTTCCTTGGTACTCTTTTCTCTCTGGATTATTTTTACCCTATTTTCACTTAATTTGTATCCAACATATCTCTCCTTATTAACCTTTGCTAGGCATCAGTCATAGTTTGTACTTTACCCTGAACTATGAATGGTGTCCTAGATCCTCTTTTCCATTTATAATATCCTTCCTAGTGATTCAATTAGCTCCAATTGTTTCATCTCTATGAAGATGCTTTCCCAAATCTGTATATAAAGACCTAATCTTTCTTCTGAGTGCATGAGTATCTCAACCTTGCCACAGTTATAGAACTCATACTTTCCCCACTTTCACTCAAAGATACTACACTTCTTTCTCCCACTTCCCCTCCCCTCCGCATCCTTTCCTTTTCCTTCTATAAGTTTAAAAGTCACAATGGACTGACATTTGCAGGAAATAGGAGAGAACTTTTTTTCTCAATTAGAGACATAAGAAGAATTTAATATGATGGGATGTTGAAATTGGCATAAGAAAAAAGCCAAAACTGTTCAATTCTCCACACAACTTTTTTTTCTATTTTCTCTGTGAGTGACTTTTAGACAGGATAAGAGGAATAAATATGGGTAGTAGAAAATTGATAGCCAAAATAAATATGAATATTTTGAGAGATCACTTAGCTGATCTTACTGTCAAAGACATCCAGGTAGCACAGTGGATAGAGTGTCTGGCCTAAAGTCAGGAAGAACTGTGACCCTGGATAAGTAATGCAAGCTGTTTGCTTGAGTTTCTTCATCTGCAAATGAAGATAAGATCACTCTACATTCCACGATTTTTATGAGGATTAAATGAGATAATTGTTAAGTGAATAACACAATTCTTTGCACATAAAAAGTGCTACATAACTGTCATCACCATCATCAATGAATTGATGTTATTCAATTTGGATAAACTGCATCTTCAGGTATTGAAAAGACTGATAGATGTAATTGCTTACTTATATAATGCAGAATTATCAAGGATAATACATTATTCCAAACTAGCCTTTTCTTCTATATTTTTTCTTTATAAGTTTACTAAAGTATCAGATTAATAGAATATTATAGTTCAAATGGTTAATCTGTAAGTATTTATTAAACAGTACATGCAGGGGTGAGGAATCTGTGGCCTCAAGGCCCTCTAGGTGTGCAAGTGTAGCCTTTTAACTAAATCCAAACTTCATGCAACAAACCCCCTTAATAAAAGGGTTTATTCTGTAAAATTTGGACTCAGTCAAAGGGCTGTATCCAAGGGTCTTGAAGGCCACATATGACCTTAAGGCCACAGTTTCCTCACTTCTGTGCCAGGCACTATACCAAGTGTTGCGGATACAAAGAAAGGCAAAAATAATCTTTACCCACAAAGAGCTTGAATTTTAATGGAGGGGCTACCATGTAAGTCATTAGGCACATTAAAAACTGCATAAAGTGAAATAAGCAGAACCTATTGAACAGTGTACAAAATGACAGCACTATTATACAATGATCACCCATAACTGACTTAGCTTTTCTCAGCATTGCAATGATCCAAGACAGTTCCAAGGGACTCATAATGAGAAAAGCTGTCCATTTCCAGGGAAAGAACTGATAGAATCTGAATGCAAATTGAACCATACTCCACTTTAATTTTTTCATGTTTTTTGATCTGTATTTTCTTTCCTTCTTGACCGATATGGAAATATGTTTTACATGATTGCACATATAAAACCTCTATCAAATTGCTTACCATTTTAGAGAGAGGACAAGGAGGGAGAAAAATTTGGAACTCAAATTTTTCAAAAAATGAATGCCACAAATTGCCTTTGCATGTGATAGGAAAAAGGTACTATTTAAAAAGAAATATGGTTTGCATGATTACATATACATAACCTACATCAGATTACTTGCCATCTCAGGTAAGTAGGAAGGGAGGTGGGGAGAATTTAGACTTTAAATTTAAAAAAAAAACACACATGTTAAAAAATCTTTTTTAAATGCAGTTGGGAAAAAAATGAATATTATTATTTAAAATAGTAGCTGAAAGGTTGCCTGCAAGGAGAAGGCTTTTGGTGCTTGGTGAACTGAGAAAAGCTGCTTACAAGGAGTCAACTTTTACTTGAATCTTGAAGGAATTGAGGGAATCTAAGAGATGGAATCATAGTGGGGAGAGCATTCCAGGCATTGGTCAGTGAAAAGGCAAGGAAATGAAATATTTTGTAGCATCTGAAAGACAGAACAGGTCTCTAGATGACTGGACTGTAGAGTAAACATTATAAAGAGGCCAACATAAGATGACTAGAAAAGTAGGAAGGGAAGACAGTACATTTGATCATGGGAGTAAAAGGGAGCCATGGTGATTTATTGAGTATATGTGAGGGGTGTGGGTGTATGTGGGTGCATGTGTGTGTGTGTGCGTGTGTGTGTGTGTGTGTGTGTGTGTGTGTGTGTGTGTTGGGGAGTATAACATGATCAGATGAGGCAACTAGGTGATTCAATATATAAAACATCAGGAAGTTGTGAAAACCTGAATTCAAATCCAGCTTCAACCACTAGCTGTGACCCTGGGCAAATAACTCAACTTCCATTTTCCTTGATCCACTGTAGAAGGAAATGACAAACCTCTCTAAGTATCTTTGCCAAGAAACCCTATAATGGAGTCTTGGAAATGTGGACATGGCTGAACAACAGCAAACATGGTTACACTTATAACTTGGGAAAAATGTTTGGCAGCTAATTGGAGGATGGATTGTAGTGAGGAGAGACTTCATTCATGGATAAAAACTTGAATGATCTATATGCAAAGATCATTAAGGAAAAAAGTAAAAGAGGCTATATGTTCTAAAATGTTCGTGGTGGCAAAGAACTTTAAATTGCAGGAATGTTTATCAATTGGGAAATGACTGAACAAGTTAATGGAATACTAAGTGCTATAAAAATTTAAAAGCAGTGACCTTAGAAAAACAGAGAAAGAATTGAACAAAAGAATGAAGAGTGAAATGAGTAGAACAAAGAGAACTGTGGTATATACATATATATATATATATATACATATATATATATATATATATATGTATATATATATATATGTATATATATATACATATATATATATATATATATATGATGGAAGCCATCTCTGGGGTTGGGGGATAGAAAAAAGACATTTACATAATAGCTTTATGTAATATTTAAAAGGAATAGGAATTTGTACATAATAGATTTACAATTTCATGGGCAATAATTTTTTTATTATACTGTGTTATGAAAAAAAGTTGTTAGTATTTTTATAGTGATTTAGGGCTTACAAAGTGATGTACAAAAGTTATTTGATTTCACTGATTATATGAAAACTGCATTAAACTTTTGTTTTTTAAAAAGGGACATTGCAATAGTTTATTGAGCAGAGAAATAGGTTATGTATATGAATGATATTGCAAAGGTAGAAACAAGATTTGGCAAGTGATTATATATGTAGATTGAGTACAAATGAAGCAAGATTGACATGTTGCAAACCTGGCTGACTAGAACTGTGGTAACCTTGAGAGCAAATAAATTAAGAGAAAAGGAGAGTTTCTGGGCAAATAAAAGTGGTGATTTTTTTTCCTTCAGATAGGGGATAGTTTAAATTTCTTCTTAGATTCCCTCTGATTTTGAAATTACATCAATGAAATGGCCTCTAAGGGTCCTTCCAGTCTCAAATCACTGATCCTATGAATTCAAAGGATGATATTCCGCTGAAGGACAAAATAAATTTTAAGTCATGTCCTGGCTGACCAAGAGATCTGGACTTTATGAGATGCTCAGACATTGAAGGTCTGAAATAAATATGAACTTAAATGTAATTAGGGTCCTCTTAATTTATTTTCAGTCACTCTTTTACTCTTTCATTTCCCCATTACTAACCCTTGCTCCACACAGCACAAATCCAAAGGGCAGAAATAATGAATCTTGAACTCTTGAATCTTGAAATTTGAACAAAATATTCAACTCTTTGTTATATTAAAGTCAGAGTTGTAGAAGCTGGAGAAAGATTTGTAAAATGTGTGTACCTTATGATTTCTGAAGGTATTTTCCATATTAAGATGTGTGAACTGAGAAGAGCATTTCTAAAATACAAAACTAGACAAACAAAAATCAAGGCTAAGTTTAGCAGGCCTATATATAATCTGATTTTTTTTTTATTAAGAGGTTTTGAGATGTCAAATGATGTATAGTATATGTACATGTGTGACAATCCTTTCAATGTTGTTCACAGATTTCCCTCTCCTATATCAGCAAATTTCATTCAACACTTTTCAAGCTGTAGAATTTGACTTTGCAAATGAAAATTTGTATAAAAAGCATCAATGTAAAACGAAGGTCATTGGTACAAGCCTGAGCAATGAGAGAATGATTGGTTTTACATCAAATGCAATGTATCTTCTTTTCTTTTCATTTTGATAATTGCATTCTATAAGATATCTCCATGATTCTTATCCTTCTTCTTTGTCACATTTTTTAAAATTTGTTTGATGGCTTTATTTCAGGAAAAAAGGGATTCCTGAAACAGAAAACTATTCAGAATTGATCAAGAAGTAAAATCTCAGATATACTTTTTCTTGGATAAATTTTAAAGGTGCACATGCACAGTTCATAATGTAGTAAACCAACTATAAAGGGAAACATTTAAAAAGCTTTTCAAAGTAATTAATTTTCCTTTAGATCAGATCTTCATTTTGACTGTGAATGAACCAAAAAAAATGTGTGACTATAAACAAAAAAACAGATTGAATTCTATTTCTGAAATTTAATATAAGAAAGAAAGGAAAAGGCACACAAGGAAGGAAAGAAAAAAGGATGAAAAGAAAAAAGGAAGAAGAAAGGAAAAGAAGAAACAATAAAAAAGAAAGGAATGAAGAATGAAGGAAAACATTTTCAATATTTTTTCAGTGAATAAAAATGAAGTTTTCCCTCTATGCAACCATTATTTGCCCCTTTCTGTCTTATTTTCAACATAATGAAGGTAAGAAAAAGTATTTTCTTTTAAAATGAGCTTTTCCTTTCCATAAAATATCTTGTCTATTGCAGTAAGGTTACTGTTGATATGACTAAAGCAACAGTTAAAAAAAATCACAAGTGATACCTTCAGACCTCGCTCTGGTCTTATTTCCAAAAGCATTGTGTATATATTAAAGATACAATAAATGTTTATATAGTTGAATGGAATCACCAAATGATAGAATTGAACTAGATAATCTCCAACTTCCAGTTTCAAAT
The DNA here is from genome assembly GCA_028658325.1 of Potorous gilbertii. Classification (NCBI taxonomy): domain Eukaryota; kingdom Metazoa; phylum Chordata; class Mammalia; order Diprotodontia; family Potoroidae; genus Potorous; species Potorous gilbertii. The sequence goes on along the minus strand of CM053772.1, from coordinate 103,732,258 downwards.
TTAAAATTTAGATTCAAGATAATTCTATGCAATATTATATATTCTGTAACCACTTTATATCCAAGTAATTAATGCTTCACTATTAAACCTGGTTGGCCCTAGAAGGACTATGTCATACATCTCATATCCAGCTACATGTTGTCAATTCAGCTTCTAAAAGGCCTCTTTTGCCAAACATTTTTCAGCCATGTCATCTACACTTTGCTAAGGTTTCCATTTCCTCTCCCTCTAAGAATGTGAATCTTTCCTAATCTATGATTTCACTGATTCAAATAACTCTCAGTGGAGAAATTATCTCCAAGAATGTATCTGCAAATACTTTTCCATTTATAGATAATTGACTGAGATATTAGCAGGTTAAATGATTTGACCAGGATTACACATCCAGTATGTGTCAAAATATGTTTCAAATCTATACCTTTCTCACTTAGTGCCAACTCTATCCACCATACCACAATTTCTTTCAATTAAATATATATGTACATATGTATGTACATATGTATTTGTGTGTATGCATGTGTGTATATAAATTATAGAGATGGAGACTATATTGTGAATTCATTTTTCCAGGAAATTTTCAGTTAAGAAAATTATGTCTAGCAATTCAGGTTGGCACCTACTCTGGAATTTACCATCTCAGACAGTTGCCTAGAGAATTGAAAAGTTGGGAGGCAGAGCCAAGATGGTGGAGTGAGAGCAATGACTCACCTAAGCTCTCGGGTAAACTCCTTCATATACTTCTGAAAGGAGAATCTGACCAAATTTCGGAGGTGCAGAATCCAGTGGGAAACAGAAGGTGACAGATTCGGAGCTCAGGTTGGACCAGAAGGTCCACAGTAAGGATCTGTTCTTTGGGGGTGAGCACACAGCACACAACACAACGTGGCCAATGCAGAGCGGAGCAGAAGGGACCCGAGAAACCTGAGCAGTGGGCAGAACCAAAGGAGCAGCACCAAGGGTGGGAGACAAGCCCACCAGAGTCAGTGAGAGCCGCTGATCGCCAGATATCAGCGCAGCAGCTCCTGAGACCTTCAACCTGAAGATCAAACTTCGGTAAGTCACCTACTTGAACTTCTGGGAGCCAGGATGATGGCATGATCAGTAAATGCTCTCTCCTCCCCCCTTGATGACCTTGAAAGAACCATAAAATATTTCTCCAGAAAAATCCCAGATCAGCAGAAACAGCAGAAGGAGGCCAATAGTCTCATAACACCTGAGATGAGGAAAATAGCTAAGGGGGATTTCTCCTATGGTGGCAGAGGCAAACCAGAAGGAAAGAGGACCCAGGGCAGGGAAAACTTGCACTAGCACCCAGGCAAGCCTCAGTGCCAGGAGAGGAGCCCCAGGATGGGTGAGAACACCATTAGCATCTAGGCATGCCTCATCTGTCCAGGGGAATCAGAAAGACAATAGGGCATCTGGGATTATCAGCCCCTGAGCTTGCCTTTGCCTCAGGTCAGCTGAGGAGATCTCCTGTGACCAGTCTGTGACCTCCCCCACACTTAACAAGCTAAACCCAGGGCTGATTGGGGAAACACCAAACAAACACCTGCTTTTAGCTTTTTCACGCATCAGCTCAGCAAAAAGTTCTCTAGCTTTGGACTTGAAAGAACCAGAAGCCACAACCCTCAATCAACATCATGAATAAAAAAAAGCAGAGGACCGAAAGAACCATAGAATCTTTCTATGGGGATAAGGACCAAAACACAAACACCAAAGAGGTCAGAGCTGAGACTGTACTTCCATCTGAATCTTCAGAAAGGACTATGAACTGCTCGCAAGCACAAGCAGCTCTCCTGGAACAGTTGAAGAAGGAAATAGAAGATAAATTGGTCAACGATCTTAAAATTATTGACAATTGAAAAGTTAAGTAAATTGCCTTTTAATGACACAGACTCTATATGCAGGGTTTGAACCCACGTTTCTCAGTCTCAGCCTTTCGCTCAGTTCAATACAACGTGCTGACTCTACAATAAAGTGTTGTGAAAGTATATTCATAAAACAGATGTATTCAAAGTATATTCATGAAGGAGGTGGCACATGAGATAAACCTTGAAGGCAGCTGGGTATTTATTTCAAGAGTAGGAAGTGAGATGGGAATATATTTCAGGCCCAGGGCAGCATATGCAAAATGCACTGAAGTGAGAGATTGAATGCCATGTATTAAGAACTCAATAGCAGGCCAGTTTGACAGAAATATGGAATGTGTGAAAGAGAGTACTTTTCAATAATCTTGAAAACATAGTTTGGTGCCATTCTGTGAAACTCTCTAAATGTCAAACAGAAGAATTTACATTTGATCCTAAAGACATTTGGGAGTCTGTTGAATTCCTACCCATCCTGTAAAGCCCAATTCAAATGCCACCTCTTGCATGAAACCTCCATGAATCCTGGAGTCCATAATGACCTTGCCTCTCAGATTCTACATAGAACTTTGATTCATACATTTTTAATGCACTTATCATGCAATATTGTATATAAGGTGTCCAAAAAGCTCTAGCCATTTAACTCTGCACAAAGACTTTCTGCATTATAGACAACTGTGTTCAATTTAATGCAACAAACATTTATTTTGCTGAATGTGTGCATGATACTAGGCACTGACAATACAGAGATTTTTTTTTAAATCATATTCTGTTTTCCAAAGGAAATTAAGGTCTACTGTATATGTTATGTCTAAAATAAGTATATTTCAAGATAGTATATGATGGGAGCAACAAAGAGATCAAACAAAGCATGGTAGAAAAATGTAAACAGAGATTTATCCCTTGAATCTATGAGGACAAAAAAAATGTTTTCATGGAAGAGTTGTGGCATCTACTTTGACCTTAAAAGAAGAAAATATTTTTAAGGATGATAAGGATGACTTAAGCGGTGCATTCTAGGTATGGAAAGGGGACAGGTAGCCTGTTCACAAATGTTAGGAAAGTAAACTACTAGTTATCTCTTTGGGTTAGAATGTAAAGGACATGAGAGGGAGTAACGTGAAATACCAAAGGAAATTTATGTTGAAATCAAACTGTGGAGTCTTTAAATGATACCATAAGGAGATTTTCTTTTATCTTAAAGTTACTGAGAAGCTGGGAAGTTTTTGAACAGATTAGTGATGTGTCCAGACCTGTGCATTGAGGACATGATTTTCATAATTGTGTCAAGGGTGCGTTTGAAGGATGAAAGACTGGAGACTTGGGAGGGATTGAATAGAATGGGAGAAAAAGAGGATGAATGGAAACAAGGAGACAGGTATATGCACATAATTTTGTAGAGGTAGGCAGGACTTAGAAATTGTGATGTGAAAGATGGGAAGATGGCAGGTTTTTAAGGCTATGTTTTTCCTTTCTTTGTATCCCCAGCACTTAGCACAGCACCTGATTCATAGTACATGTTTAACAATTATTTGGTGACTAACTGAAAGGCATAGCTATGTTAAGTTTTGAAAGTTTAGTAGTTCTTTCTTTCTCTATAATTCAGTCAACTGAAATAAATTAGTTGGGAACAGGAAAGATTTTAATGCTCTTTGTGTTTGTGTGTGTGTGTGTGTGTGTGTGTGTGTGTGTGTGTGTGGTGTGGGCAGGGAGGGTGGAAAGGAGTGGAGGAGAGTTCAGTATTGAAAGAGTTGAATTTGAGATGGCAGGAAGAAATCAGGTGAAGATAAACAATAGGTAATTGAAAATGCAGGACTAGAGCTCCAAGCAGAGCATATGTCTCAACCTAGGTTTGGGAGTGGTGGTGATGACTGAACCCAGAGGAGCAGAAGTAAATGCCAAGGGAGTGACTAGAATGAGAGATGATCTGATCTAGCTCAGAGCCTCTTTTTTTTATACAGGTTGAGATTAGAAAATCTACAGTTAGGTGGAATAAGAAGGTGATGATAACATTGAAGGATGGGAAGAAAAAATGCTTTTCTCTTATACTGTGAGGTACTATGCGGAGGGGGGGTGTCTGTCATGTATCTGTCAGTTCTTAGCATTAAACTTAAACATTTTTGTGCTTGCTTTGGCAGCACATATATTAAAATTGGAATGATACAGAGAAGATTAGCATGATCCCTGAGTAAGGATGACATTCAGACTCATGAAGAATTCCATATTTTTCAACTGGAAATTAAGATATACAGGCAATGGAGTATAGAAATCTATTTTTCCCTGCAGAAAAATAGAGGGAAAATGGGATGGAAAAAAGGGTGGGTAATAGAAGGGAGGACAGATTGGAGGAAGGTATGGATGGGGTGTATGCTGTCCTGGGGCAGGGGTGGGGAGAGATGGAGAGAAAATTTTGAATTCAAAATCTTGTGGAAGTGAATGTTGAGAACTGAAACTGAGAGATTATAATGATAGTTTAAATGAGAAGATCTTTCCCATTCGTTAATAAGCCCATGTGACCTGGCTGCATCACATGAATCTATGGTTGGAGGAGTTTGCTGAATGGGTGAAATAGGAAGAGATGGAGCAGGAAGAGGTAGAACTGGAGCAGAGTTGAGAGGAAATTGGTCACAACAGCCAGAATTGAGAAAGATAGAGAAAAGCAAGCAACTGGCTAGCGTGAATGAGAGAACTTGTTTATGATTTGTTTAAGCAAACGGGTTTGTGCAAAATCTAATAGAGGGAAGGCCTGGGGCTGGTGTTGCCCTCTGCATTGTTATTGTGTATAGATTTCTTTTTTGCTATGATGGATTTGGTTTTCTGGTGTTGGCATTTGGTTTTCTGGTGTCAGAATAAATGCTTTGGTTCTGTCCTTCATGTGGAGAATATGTTGTATTTCATGACGCAGAATTGTGTTGGAGGCTGCTGTAGGTGCTGTGAATATCATGTTGGCACTACAGAGTTAAATGGAAACATCCCATGGTTCTTAGGGTGAGGCAACAAAGCTGATAGATTCATGTATCTGCCTTGAGATTGCCCAAAGGTTATCAGTCAGGAATGACTAGTCACTTTCTCCACAGGAATCACTTCCACAGATGAGAGCTGATTGGGATGGGCTGGAGGCAGGAGCCACAGTCTGGCAGGCTGGTATCACTCCCAGGGCTCTTAGGACCATGTGACTGTTGAAAACAGCCAGAAGTTTTTAGTGATATTGAGAATAGCTGGCCCCTTCTCTATAGTGATTTTTCCCTTCATTGATAACAGGAGACCTGAAGTAGAAACAGATCTAGTGTTTTGGGGGCTTCTGCTCTTGCTAAGACTCTTGGGTTCAGGGTCCTGGCTGTCTCCATCAAGGTTCAAAGGTAGAAAGAATGGTTAGATGTGTCTTGTATATTAGCTGCCTCCCGTCCCCAATCCTCCTCCACACTTTAATCTAGGCTGGCTTACCAGTCCTATGGTTGGCATTTAGTCCATTTGGCCAGCCCCTTCTTCATAAGAGCTGAATTCACTGATAATGGTTGTATGGACTAGATTAGTAATAGGACTAGTATGTGTGTAGGTAAGGGAAACAGTTACCATTCTCAGGATTCTCACGTCTATTTTGAACGAATCAAAGGCCTTTCCTACTCCAAGGTTTGCTCTCTATAAATGATCATGCTACATCTTCCCTATATATTAGGTGCTTAGAATGATGAAACTGAACTGGATAATCTTACGAAATTAAATAGGGAATTGTTATGATAAACCTTAGCTCTAGTAAGAAGAAAAAATGACAGTCACTGCAATCAAGGATTTTAAAAGCTTAAATAAGATATGTACATAAGTAACTATGACCCAAATTTAAAGTATTATTGCATATATAAAGATACAATGGAGTTGTCAGAAATATACCTACCTAGGGAAAAAGCTTAATAGAGTCTTGGAATAGAAGAAGCATGAAGATAGGTAGCATGTTCTAAAATCTATTTTAGCCATAATATGGGCAAGGGGAGAGGGGAGTTCTATCTTGGGTCTATTTATTTAAATGTGTTGGAATAACATTATGGTTTTATAAAAAAGAGGATTTCCTATGTATTCCCAGATCACCTAATATGGATGGGCGTGCTCTGCTTCCCTGACTTGCCCTACCACTGGTGTGAATAGCCTCTTTTGATTGATGACTTAGTCAGAACAGGCTCTGTCTTTAAAACTGGCCAAACGGAGAAAGTCATACATGTCTGCAGTTCTTTCTTACAGTATTCAGAGGATAAAGAATATACACAGCTAACCTTTAGCATAAGATGCCATGGATTGAAACTTGAGGGGGTTTATTTCTCTTTATCTCTTTTATAAGTTCAGAGAAATGAGTCTGGGAGTGATTGTCTCAGTTCTGTCTCTCATGTTTAGGTGCTAGTAGTGATATCCACCTGACTGGTACTTCGATTCATGGAGACCTTTGAGCTGGAATTGCAGGTAGGATGTTTCAGTCAGCCAGACAATCTAGAAAAGTGAGAGAGGGGAGAATTTGTATATTATTAAATCTTTAAATTTTTTCTATGTATTTCATATTTTATTAATTATATATTAAAACAAATTTTAACATTTTTTTTAAATTTGAGTTCAAAATTCTATCTTTCCCTTTCCCTCACCTCCCACCTCCCTGAAATGATGAGCATCTATGAGATGCTCTTGCCAAGACTCTTGGGTTCAGGGTCCTGGCTGTCTCCATCAAGGTTCAAGGGTAGAATGAATGAGGTGGTCAAGCGATGGCAGTGGTTAGACATTTCTGGTCTGCCTACCATTCCCAATCCTCTTCCTCTGCGTTAGGTTATACATGTACAATTTAGGTTTATTTAGGTTACACGTGTACAATCACGTAAAACATTTCCATATTAGCTATTTTGTACAAGAATACTTGAATAAGAGAAAAAGACTGAAAGTGAAAAATAGCATGCATTGGTCTGTATTTGAACAATATCAGTTCTTTCTCTAGAGGTGAATTGTATGCTTCATCTTTAGTCCTTTGGGATTGTCTTGGATTGTATTGCTGAGAATAGGTAAGTCATTCACAGTTCTTCATAACATGCTTCCATTTGAACCTGGCAGGACATAGTTCCAAATGTTTTCCAGAATGATTGGATCAGTTCTCATCTCTGCCAACAGTGCTTTGGTGACTCAGTTTTCCCATATCCCCTCCAACATGTATTTTTCTTTTCTTTGGTTTTTGGTCATGTTAGTCATCTGATAGGGTGAGGTGGTAACTCAGAGTAGCTTTAGTTTTCATTTCTCTAATAAATAGTGATTTGGAACATTTCATTTTCATATAACAATAGATAATTTTGATATTTTTGTCTGAAAATTGTTCATATTCTTTGATCATTTATCAATTGGGGAATGACTTGTATTTTTATAAATTTGTCTCAGTTTTTTATATATGTGAGAAATGAGACCTTTATCAGAGATACTTGTTGCAACTCCCCAGCCCCATTTCTGCTTTCTTTTTAATTTTGATTTCATTGGGTTTTGTGTGTGTGTGCAAAAGCTTTCTAAATTTTATAAAATCAAAATTATCCTCTTTTACATTTTCTAATGTTCTCTGGTTTTTTGGTCCTAGTTTTCCCCTTATCTACAACTCTGACAAATAAACTATTCCATGATCTCTAATTTGATTATGGTATCATTCTTTATGTGTAAATCATATACCCATTTTGACCTTATCCTGCCTTATGGTGTGAAATGCTCATTTATACCTAGTATAAATGTACTGTTTCCTAGTTTCCCCAGCAGTTTTTGTCAAATAATAAGATTTTGTTCCACAATCTTGGATCTTTGGATTTATCAGATACTATATAACTATGATCATTCTCTATAATTATATATCTATATCTATCTATCTATATCTATATCTATCTATATCTATAATGTAATATGTGCTTAAAATATTCCACTTAATATATTCCACTAATCCACCACTCTTTTTCTTATCCAGTACCAGATTGTTTTGATAGTTACTGTTTTATAATATATTTTTAGATTTGTAATGGATAGACCACCTTCAAATTTTTGTTCATTGATTCCCTTGACATTCTTGACCTTTTGTTTTTTCCGGATGAATCTTATTATTTTTTTTATTAACTCTTGGAAGAAAATATTCTTTTGTTCAATCAACCCCAGTGTGATTGTGATAGATGTTACGTTTGAGTGAAAAAGTAGAGAGTAGGCATGGAGCAAGTGGGGCCATTAAAAGCACTGTAATACTTACTTTGAATTTTCTTTTCTACATGGTCATCATGCTATGTGTATGGGGATGGACTTGGGGAGGGGTAGGTATGGGTGTGAGTTTGGGTATGAGTTGGAGAAGTTTTGTTCAGAGAGATACTTTGTTATTTGTCTAATCAGGCTTTGTGCCTTGGGTTGCTATTGTTCTCCATACCTGCTATACCAGTATTTCATGAGAAAATTTTGAAAGCTGTAGAATGTAAGATAAGCTGAAAATATTGAGGAGTTTAAATTCTATTCACTAGACGATGGAGAACCATTCAAGGTTTATGAAGATTGGAATGATCAGAGCAGTAAATTAGGTTTATCTGGTGGCAGTATAAAGAATGACTTGATGGTCAAAATAAATGGAGAAAGAGAAAATTGTACATACATTGTTGTAATAGTTGAGTCAAGAGGTAACAATGACTTATACTAGGCTGATACCAGTAAGACATGAAAGGACAAAACAGCATGTGATAATACTGATGAAGAATCCATAGAATTTTTTGGATAAGTGATTAAATATGGAGATGGAAAAAGAGGGGATCAAAGATAACATTGAATTTTTGAGTTTGTGTGACTAGAATAACTATGCCACTATTAAGAATAGCTTAATCTGAGGGATGGATAATGTTGGGGGAAATCTGAAGGATGCCATTTTGGGACATGGTGAAGTTGAGGTTTCAGTAAAATAGCCAAGATATGACCAATAGGAAGCTGGAAATATGGGTTTGGAACTTGGAGAGATATCAGGGCTGGAAATAATCATTCAAAAGAAGTGAAAATAACAAAAGATGAGACAGTTATATAAAGATTTAAGTTTATCAAGGGCTTTATATACTACAACATAAAATTATTGGAGAAGAAATTACAAAGAAAGACACCAGAGACAGGAGCTTTGAAAATCAAGTTAGACAGTCTATGCACAGAATTTTCCAAGTCTAAAGAGGTTTTGCTGGTGAATTCACATATGGAAGTCAGTAATGTGATAAAGGAGTTAAGAAACATAACTTTAACCTCTGGGTTTAATTTTGCTAGATTAGGGGGGCGGAACAAAGATGGCAGAGTAGAAAAATTCACATTTGCTAGCTCTGAACCCACAGCCCATGGATTTCCTCTAAAAAGAACACCTGACAAATTCTGGAACAGTAGAAGCCGCGCAGCAACACAGTGAAGGAGATTTCTGTTCCAGAGCGCTGTGAAAAACCGAACCCAAAGGTCCATCACGCACGAGACAGGAGCGGAGCCCTGCCCTGCCCTGGCCACATGGCACTGAGAGGAGCAAGCAGATCCAAGCAGGCTTCAGGGATGGAATCTCCAGTGTCTGTGAAGGTCCCTCCACCCACAGATGCACAGGTCAGTGAGGGAGATGGGCTGAGAGGGGAGTGGGATGTCTCCGGGATTCAGGCCCCCTCAGGAGGCAGCGGCAGGGCAGAGGCATAAGACGGCCAGAGGCTCACGGAGCAGGCGGCCAGAGGCTCCCGGAGCAGGTGGTCAGAGGCTCCTGGAGCAGGCAGGAGCTCAGTAGCAGCTCCATTACAAAAGGTCTTTGCATAAACCCCCGAGGGAACTGAGCCTGGGAAGCGGCCCTGCACCCACCTGAGAACCTGATTTAATCTTACCCTGAATAGCAGCCAGGCCAGCCACCAAAAGCCCTGAGGCTAGGAAGCAGCATTTGAATACCAGACCCCAAGCACTTCATGGGCGGACCTAGGCCAGGGCTGGAGAGGACTCTCAGAAGTCAAGTAAATGGCTGAGAAAATGCCCAGAAAAGGGAAAAAAACTAAGACCATAGAAGGGTATCTTCTTGAAAAGATGATTCCGCCATTCCTCTCTGACGAAGAAGAGAACTGCTTACCATCAGGCAAAGACATAGGAGTCAAGGCCTCTGTGTCCCAAACACCTGAAATAGATATCCCATGGGCTCAGGCCATGGAGGAGCTCAAAAAGGATTTTGAAAATCAAGTTAGACAGGTGGAGGAAAAACTGGGAAAAGAAATGAGAGAGATGCAAGAAAAGCATGAAAAATGGGTCAATACCTTAATAAAGGAGACTCAAAAAAATGTTGAAGAAAATAACACCTTGAAAAATAGGCTAACTCAATTGGCAAAAGAGGTTCAAAAAGCCAATGAGGAGAAGAATGCTTTCAAAA
>CM053772.1:103694730-103721504 GCA_028658325.1 Potorous gilbertii | reverse complement strand
AGGATAGGATGGAGGGAAATATAGTTAGTGTTACACAACCGACTATTATGGAAGTCATTTGCAAAACTACACAGATATGGCCTATATTGAATTGCCTGCCTTCCTAAAGGGAATGGGTGGGGAGGGAGGGATCGGCAGAAACTGGAACTTAAAGTTTTAGGATCAACTGTTGAGTATTGTTCTTTCTACTAGGAAATAAGAAATACAGGTAATGGGGAATAGAAAGTTATCTGGCCTTACAGGACAAAAGTGAAGATGGGGTAAGGGAAGGGAGGGATGAAAGAAGAGAGGGCAGATTGGTGATATGGGTAATTAGAATATTCAGTGTACTGAGGTGGGGGGAGGGGACAAATGGGGAGAAAATTTTGGAACCCAAAATCTTGTGAAAATGAATGTAAAAAGTTAAATAAATAAATTTATTTAATAAAATAAAATAAAATAAATAATTTTGCTAGATTAGTTTTATTTGCTTGACACTCATTTTCAAAGAACAATGGGTATGCAAAGATAATTCAAAGGATACCCATACAGCTCTGAAGCAGAGTTTTCTTAAAATGAAGTTGAGTGCACAGAATTCACAATGTGGAATTAACCAGGGAGTCACATAGACTGTCCAGTCAAGCTGGAATTGCAGTCTCTCTTGGAGAGGCAATCTACATTGAAAAAGAAATAGAAATAGTAAAGAATAGATTTAAGTCTTAAAACCCTAATTAATTAAGAGCACTTCTGTTCCAAAGAAATTGGTATTGAGTTCCATCTGGAGATTAAAGTCCTTTCTAGCCAAGATTCTGAAAGAGTCAGACTGCCCAGATGGAAACAAACATACAAAAAGGCAGAATCTCTACCTTACTCTCCCAACCAATGTGTCCCTCAATCCCAATTCAACGACTTTGTTTTTCCTTCTTGTGAAGGAATTATATAGAAAGGAAAGTCTCAGGGCTTTAAAAGGAAATAGCCACATTATATCAATTTTATCTGTTATGAGAAGTAGGGCTTCAGTTTTGAACTCCAGCTGAAAGTCGAAGCAGAGAGAAGCTCCACAAAGAAAAGTTTGGCAGATCCATGACGACAGCATCCAGCAGCAATCAGGGAACCAGAAGAATGATGACTATCAATAGTCTCAGAAGACTAGCAGGAAGCAATTGACAGCAGAGACTTCATATCTGATGGAAGTAGGATGTCCAGTGGATGATCCAGTCTTCATGAGACCAGAGGGCAACAAGTCCAGCAGGAACCACATGATGATATCACCAGATGACATCAGAAGTTCTGTAACAGAAAAGGCATGAATTTCATCCACTATGCATGCATCCTAGTCATGTCTGTTTTCTATGTGCATACCACTCCATATGCTCTGGCTATGTGCTTCCCTCCGTATGTGTCTCTTCACATGTTACAAAAAAGTTTCCATCTTCCTACTTTGTAGCTGTTGAAGAGAGTATTCCAATATTATAAAATAAATTGATATATAATATATATATATACACATATACATATACATATGTGTGTATGTATATTTGTATATAAATATGTGTATGTATACATACACATATATATATATATACACACTTATGTGTGTATACTTATCTGCATCTATATATTACTTGTTGTCAAGAAGGAGGTCTGGGATAGAGGGTGTTTACAGGTTCTCAGATCTACATATATAAAAGGAATGGCAATTTTTGAGGGGTTAACAATCACTTTAATCTAGCACAGGTATCCAAGAAAATCAAAGTCAAAATTTCAGAGAAATCAAAAAGTTAACAGACATGCTTCCAAAATGTCTGACATACAGAGTTACCAGAGAAGGAACTTTTGGGTTTTAGCAGGGGAGGGAGTCTCTCTGGCCAAAAGAAAAATTTCAGTTAGTAAGCCCCAAAGTAAAATCCTGACTCTTTTTAGAGCCAGGGGCTATACCCTTTCACCCACTGCCTCAGTAGACAAACAAAAACAAAAACAAAAAAAAGGTACTTGGGACCCTTCTACAAAACAACTCCTCTAATCAAGCTTCCCGAAATGGGCAGGCCCATCAATGAAGGGGAAAGATTCTCCTTAATCACATTATTCAATCAGAGGCACTTTTAGTAAAACTAAAACAGTAAGAGATGCTATTTTACTTGTTATTACATCTAGTTAATTAAATGCTTTTGCTTTGCACTTATTCTGACTGAGTAGAATTTACTCTCTGCAGTTAAAGGACATGGATTCTGACTCAATCACTGATGCCCAGTGACTCTGATTTTGCATCTGTAAAATAAGGAATTGAGCTACATGAGTTAGCTCTTCCTGTAATCAATCTCCAAAATGACCTTCTCTCTCCTTTTTGCTTGGGTGGGCCAGCTTTCATTCCTGAAATGCAATCCTTTCATATCCACCTTAAGTTCTAGTTTCTAATAGAAGCTTTCCCCAATTGTTACAACTTTTAATGTTCTTCTCCCTTGTATTTATTAAATACTTTGCATTTTTAATATCTATTAATATGTTATTTTCTACACGTATAATCATGGTATATTTATTGTATACTTTTATACAAATACCTATATGTACATGTTATCTCTGTCAATAGAAGGTAAGCTTCTTTAGAGCAAGGATTATTTTATTATAAAGCAATCTTTGTTTCCCCAAATCCTAGAACAATATATGGTACAGAGTAAATCCTTCATAAGTACTTGTTGACTGATGATTGATTAGTTGGTAGAAGGCTTCTGGAAGTTAGGGCTTTACTAAATGTATAAAAGATTAGCAGGTACTTCTGTAGATATGGACGCCAACAAATTAAACTGAGGTACTGTGAAATTCTGTTTTCCTATACAATTCAAAGATATTTATGAACCATATAGTATATTTGTGAGATCAGATCTACCCATGAATTCTGTCAAAATTATTATTTTTTAAATCCACAATGACTACATAAAAACAACTATGTAGCTTAGTAGAATGAGCGGTGAACTTGGACTCAAGAAGACCTAAATTTATATTCTGTATCAAATGTTTACTAGGTCTGTGACCCTGTGCAAATCACTTAACCTCTGTCTCATTCTCTTCACCTGGGGCTAATACTTGCAAATATCTCTGAAGGCTCTTGTATGAATAAAATATTTGTAAAATACTTTGCAAACCTTGAGGTGCTATATTAATGCTAGCTATCATTGTTAGTAAATGTTTAAAAAAGCTAGACTATTTTATCTCTGATTTCCAAGTTCTTACGAATCAGTTTTTGCATATTAACCTAAAAGTATGAATTGTGGGATGAGGTGGAGGAAGAATGAGCTACATGTACATACATAGCTTTCACAACGAAAAAAGGTCAGAAAAGGAAGCAAAGAAAATGTAAATAGAGACATAGGCTAAGGAGAAAAAATAGTTTGATCTCATAGAATTTTAAAAAAGTACATGTGTATCTACTAAAATAAAAAAGGTTAAATATGCATAGGGATTATTATTTATTATTCTTTATTTCACTACGCTATATTGATTCAAATACAGGCTTTATTTAAATGTAGGTCATACACCTAAAATGAAATTCTTTGAAAGGAAAATTAGATATAGATGGCAAAGATATAGATTGAAAACACACACACACACACACACACACACACACATGATTTCAAATGTGGAAATTCTGATCATCATTCCATATTTAATAGAACAGAACCTTATGTATTGCATGTGTACCTTGCAATTTATTTTGTTATCAAAATTTTCTTTTATACATCAAATACTACTTTTATCATGAGTGATACTGAAAGAGGAAGAAGGTGTGTTATTTTACAGCATTCTCATCACACTGATTACAATGTACATTTTCAAAATCTAAAGAGAATGGTCCTCTCCATCCCTCTTGCCCCGTGGAGTAGAAAATTGTCTTTTCATTTTTTTCATGCTAATATCAATGATGTTAGGGTTGGCACTTTCTCACCACGCAGTTCATGTGAATACAGATATGATTCACAATCCTGTGTAAACTGGTGAAATAAGCATATACAAAATATGCATCAGGTTTTGTTAGATTGGAGTTTTCCTTAGTGTTACTATCAGGAGGAGACAATTGGGATTGTTATTGCTGTGTTTGTCCTTTGTTCTCCAAAAGGACCGTGACATCAAGATGATGACATGACTTGCAGGTGACTGATTAGAGTGAGGAAGGGCTGTGCAAAGTTACCAACCTCACTTTTTCCTCCTGAGCCACTTGGATCATGTGCCTGAATCAGGCTGGATCCACTGGATCGGTGGATCAGGATGGCTGGAGATGGTCAGGATGCGATGTGAGACCCTGGCCCTTTCAGGCTAAGGTCTTATAGCATTCTCATTTTGAATGAGATACACACATTCAATGAATAAACTACTCTAGGTAGTTGCTAAAGGGATGGCCCCTTTTAATAAAAAAAACTCAGACTGAGAGCAGAAGACCCTCTGGGTTCCTGGATAAAAGAGAAGCAATTACTATAGGTGAAAAATAAATATTGAACTATAAAAACTCCACCAAAAAAACCCCCACCAATTTGCCTGATACCAATTATTTCTTCTTCTAATTGTTAGATCAAATTTTTAACATGAATACAAAACTAAGAACACTTGAAAAATGTCTTATATGATGTTTTAAGCAAGGGACAAAGTAGATAAGTCAGGAAAAAGTGTACTATATCTACATACAGGTTTCCTTTGAGTGTGGGCCATACACTTTAATAAGAGCTCTTAGAAAGGCAAAATATATTTTGGTATACATTGAGAAATATTGTACAATATTGTTATATATAAATATATTTGCTATGAAAGGATTTCCTAAATTTAGTACACATAAAGACTATTTTTTTCATTTTCATAAGGTGTGTTCTCCTGGCCACAAAGAAAACAAGTGTTAATAAAAATGCATAAAACTAAGATCACAATTTTATGTACATTATATTAGGGGTAGGGATATAGCTGACATTAAGACTGATTCTTATTTCAATGGCAGATGCTTTCATTGAACTAAGGACTCTCGTTGTTGATATAGACTTGGTAGATTGCCTTGAAGCGTTCCTGTGGTTTAAAAACTCAGCACTCCAATGGAAATCAGGTGATGAACCTTCCCAGGTTTACATGGAGGTCTTGTAACATACATACAGATTCATACCGGAAGTTCTTTCAGCATGTCATAAGATCTGCCAGAGCTTGTAACCCTCTGGCATATCTTAGGAAACAGTGTCACTTTGTAATCCTCCTCCTTCTCATTTTCTTCCTTCTCCTTCTCTCTAGTTTATACCTTTGTATATGCATGGTACAAAAAATTCTAATTTAAATTCTAAAATATTTGCTTTCACACTGAATAAGGGGCATAAAACACCAAAAAACAGAAAGGATGAGGAACCATATTTGGTGAACCACTGGAGCAGAGGCTAGAACATGAAAAGAAAATGACAGCAGAACACATGATTTCTTTTTCCCTGATTACGAGTGGGTCCCTACAATGGCACACTTATTCACTCTAAGGAAAAGAAAGACCTATTGTCTCAAACGAAGTCTCTTTTAATTCATAAGATATCTGGGAAAACCTTTACTGAAGAATTTAGACCAATAAGCTATTCAAATACTATTCAACTTATTCAAACTTTTCATCATTAAGTGTATGTTCATTGAATATATCTATTTATAGTGTATGTTTTATGAAGTGTAACTAATATTTGGATAAAAGTTTTGAAATTTTTATGTATTCACTTGTAGAAAGACCATTTAAGGCCTGGGTACACAGAGGCTCTGCTAAGTCTGTGTGAGTGTCTATTAAGAAATTTAATAGAATCATAGGATCATAATCTAGGTGCTGGAAAGGATCTTAGATGCCTTCTTAAACCTATTCATCATAGAGTTAGAAAGTACCAAAGCTGGTATTTAAACTATGACTCTAACTGCAGTTTGTGTATATGTATATGTGTGTGTGTGTATGTTTGTGTGTGTGTGAATATGTATATATATATATGTGTGTTTTCTCCTATTTCACTGAGTATCCTCAATTATAAGCTAAGGAAGTAAATTAAATGACAGAGAAATATCTCTTCAACTTATAAGACTGAAATAAACACAAGTTGAAATTAATTTGAATTCAAAATATAGAAAGATAATAAATATTTTAAAAATTAAAAGCAATCAATAAACAATGAGTGCAATAAAGTAAACAATAGTGTATAATTCAATTACATTTAACAAATCAGTATAACAAGTATCTTACCTGGAAGAAACTGAAGAATATAGGCTCATATTTAAAAAAAAAACATGAAAGAGATACAATTATAAACTTAGTTGGGGGAAGAATTAAAGAGACTTAGATCTCAGTGCAGCAGAGAATATGGGCATTAACCAGAAAATTTTTGAGTTAGTTTCACCAAGTCCAGAAAAATTCAAAGAAATACTGCTACAAAATTAATAGAATAAAAAAAATTCTCAGAAACAGGTTAAACAGCATGAAACAAATGTCAATAATTGTGGTGGGTGCTGTATGAAAGGAATACATGGTTAGAAGTCTCACATACAAAGCTTCATCTATTTTTTAGCAATATGTGGTCTCTATGACAGCACCTTGGAAACTCCCCAGTAGCAACCTATTAGTTGTGAAAGCAGTCCTGTGAAAGTCTCCTTTATGAGCCTTAATGGAACATCATTCTGCTTGATTAGATGATTACCTTTCAGCCTGTGATTTGAAAATCCTGAGTATTTCTAATATTTAAAAGTCAAAGCCATCAAAAGTTGCTCATAATTAGTATGGCAAGTCAGTGAAAACCATTTTATTCTTTTGGAAGGCTATACATTTTTTTCATGTTTTAGTGGCTTGGAGAAATTATGTTAACACTATAATGTAAATTGAAATGATTTGATGCTTATTCAGCCCAGGATTTAACAAATATACACACACCCATATATACACACACATATATATATATATATATATATGCATATATGTATATGTATGTATACAATATAATATATATACACACACAGACACACATACATGCACAGACACATACATATATATTTGCATCTAATGCTGAAGTTTACTTTAGAATAAAATACTGAAAAACAGAGGGATGGAAAAATCAGAACTTTCACAGAGTTGTAATGACCATATCTTATACACAAATCAGAATTACAACATATATAACAAAAATAGAAAAATACCTTTTTAAGTTGATAGTTACAAATATGGTACATAGCAATTTTCTACTTTGCTTCAATATAATCCTTAAGACATACTCTACTACTATTGAGATACTCAAAGACTTGAAACACAAATTCTACAGATTACTTGAAAACAGTAAAATTTAAGTAAAATGCTTACATTTGTTTTTAAAAACAAAAACAATCATGTAAAAATGGTGGGTGGAAGTACTGCTCTCAGTTACGTCATATTTACTGTTCTTAATTCAGATTTACTATTTCTATAATAAAAGAAACAAAGTGAAGATGAACAGATGGGGTAATTACACATGATATATCAACCATCTTAAGTTCTATTCATAAAATTAGGTTCACTAAGTTTTAGTAAATTGTCAACCTCCTAGCCCACACTGATGGAAACCTGCTTTTCAGTTCATTGACAAGTTGGAATTTTCAAACTATTCTTTGTCTCTGTCTTTTTTTCTCATTATTTTCCATGATTAATCCTTCATCTTCAACAATCCCATTCCCTTGGTATTTGTCATGTTTCTATTTTGGACTAGTACCTGATTTTTTGATGTTAAACCACCCTCTGCCATGTTGGAGAGTGCCATGCCCTTTTCCTCTTTTGACACAATAATCCACATCATCTCTGTTGTCAAATAAGAAATACTTTTTGCACTTTGAGATATATTCTGAGTTGCACTCCTTTTCCTTTGTTCTCTTTTGAAAGGTAGTATTTGAATTTTTCAGACCAGTATTTCTCCAAGCAAAAGCTTCTCAGACTCTTCTTCTGCCTCTAATTCACAAAAAAGTTCCTCAGACTCAGCTGACTCCTGTAAATCCTGAAAATTCTTTCATTTCATGGTGGGTTTTAAACTTTTCTCACTTTTTAAAAAATGTTTATTTATTTTTAGTTTTCAAAATTCATTTCCATCAAATTTTGAGTTCCTAATTTTCAACCCAGCTCTCCCCTTCCCCCACCCCAAAACGTTGTGCATTCTGATTATCCCTTCCCTCAATGTGCCCTCTCTTCTGAAAACCCTGCCTTTGCTTATCTGCATCTTCTCTCTTGTCTTGTAGGGCAAGGTAAATTTTTATACCCCATTACCTGTATTTATTTCCCAGTTGTATGCAAAACAATTCTCAACCTTTGTTCCCAAAACTTTGAGTTCCAGCTTCTCTTTTTTTCTCTCTCCCCACCCTTCCTCACTGAGAAGGTAAGCAATTCAACATAGACTAATGTATATGAAGTTGTGCAAACAATTTCCATTACAATCATGTTCTGTAAGACTTAACTATATTTCCCTTCAACCTTTCCTGCCCTCCATTTATTCTATTCTCTCTTTGGACCTTGTCTCTCCCCCAAAATGTTTACTTTTAATTGCTCCCTTCTCCCATTTGCCCTTCTTTCCATCATCTCCCCCACCTCACTTATCCCCTTCTACCCTACTTTCCTGTGGTGTAAGATATATTTTCATATCAAATTGAGTATGCGCGTTACTCCTTCCAATGGGATGAAAATAAGTTTAATTTTTTCCCTCTCAGCTTCCTCCTTTCCCCGTTTGTTGAAAAATCTTTTTCTTGCCTCTTTTATGAGAGATAATTCGACCTATTCCATTTCTCCCTTTCACCTCCCAATATATTTCTCTTTCACCCCTTAATTTTATTTGTTTAGATATCATCCCTTCCTATTCAACTCACCTTGTGTTCTCTGTGTGTGTATATATATATATATATATATGTACATATATTATATAAACACATATATTATATATACATATATATGTGTATATATGCATACATATGTGTATGTATACATATATGTGTGTGAGTAAATATATACATATGTGTGTGTGTCTCTGTGTGTGTGTGTGTGTGTGTATAATTCCTCCAACTACCCAAATACTGAGAAAATTCTCAAGAGTTAAAAATATTATTTTTCCGTGTAGGAATTCAAACATTCAAATTCAGTAAGTCCCTTATGATTTCTCTTTCCTGTTTACCTTTTCATATTCTTGATTCTTATGTTTGAAAGTCAGATTTTCTAATCAGCTCTGGTCTTATCACCATGAATGCTTGAAAGTCCTTTATTCCGTTGAATGACCATTTTTCTCCTGAAGTATTATGCTCAGTTTTGTTGGATAGATGTTTCTTGGTTTTAATCCTAGTTCCTTTGACTTCTGACATATCATATCCTGAGTCCCTCAATCACTTAATGTAGAAGATGCCAGATCTTGTGTTATCCTGAATCTATTTCCACAATACTTGAATTATTTCTTTCTAGCTGCTTGCAATATTTTCTCCTTGGAATTTGGCTACAATATTCCTAGGAGTTTCTCTTTTTGGATCTCTTTCAGGAGGTGTTGGTGGATTCTTTCAATATTTATTTTACTTTCTTGTTCTAGAATATCAGGGCAATTTTCCTTGATAATTTCATGAAAGATGATGTCTAGGCTCTTTTTTGATCATGGCTTTCAGGTAGTCCCATAATTTTTAATTGTCTCTCCTGGATCTATTTTCCAGGTCAGTTGGTTTTCCAATGAGATATTTCACATTATCTCCCAATTTTTTCATGTTTTGGTTTTGTTTTGTGATTTCTTGGTTTCTCATGAAGTCATTGGCCTCCATCTGTTCCATTTTAATTTTGAATGAACTATTTTTTTCAATGAGGCTTTGGATCTCCTTTTCCATTTGGCTAATTCTGCTTTTAAAAGCATTCTTCTCCTCATTGGCTTATTTTCTTCAGCATTTTTGGGTCTCCTTTAGCAAGTTGTTGACACGCTTTTCATGATTTTCTTGTTTTACTCATTTCTCTTTCCAAATTTTCCTCCATCTCTCTTGCTTTATTTCCAAAATGCTTTTGAGCTCTTCCATTGCCCTGAGACAATTGCATGATTATTTTGGATGTTTTGGATGTAGAATTCTTGACTTCCCCTGATGGTAAGCATTGTTCTTCCTCATCTGAAAGAATGGAAAGAATGTACCTGTCCACTAAGAAAATAACCTTCTATAGTCTTACTTTTTTCCCCTTTTCTAGGCATTTTCCCAGCTAGCTACTTGACTTTTCAGTCCTTTGTGAAGAGGAGGTTATACTCTGGGGATCTGTAAGATCTCTTTTCCTCCAAGGTAACACAATCAAGGGAGAGGAGTTATTCCTCTCCTGGCCTTCACTCTGTTCTGTGAAGTATCAAAGCTTTTCTGTCCAGAGTCTGCAAGTAGAATTTCCTTTCCAGAGCCTCCAAAAGCTCCACTATGCCAACCAGCACTCTTCCTTACCCCTGGGCACCACTCTGTGCTGTGACCCAGATCAATGGCTCAATTCCTCCAGGGGCTTTAGGCAGAGGGCTCCAAAAATGAATGTGGCAGCTATTGTCTACTGCAGCCACTGCCTGGGTCTGGGGCTAGGGGAGGACCTTGCCGCCTTCTTACTTAGGTAAGAAAAGCTTTCTCACTAACCTTTGAAGCTGTTTTTGACATTTGTGGGTTGAGGCATCTCATAACCACAACTGATACTGGGGATTCCACCCCTGAGGCCTGTTCTTCTCCTGTTCCCACCAATGTCAAATGACGAAGGCTGAGTTGAGCTCCGTGGGTTGTGCTCTGGTCTGTGCCTCGTGTGTTAGACTTTTCTTGGTGTCCTTCCAGGTTACGTTGGGCTGAAAATCTATTTCACTCTTGTTTTGTTTTCTGCTGCTCTCGAATTTGTTTAGAGTTACTTTTTACAGGTATTTTATGGACTGTGGGGGAAAAGTTAGAGTATGTGCATATTTCTACTCTGTCATCTTCTCACCTTTTTCTTCCTGAGAGAATGCTAATAAAGAGGGTGATGAAGAGGATGACAATTCTACTTTTATATTTACTGTCACCTTTGTAAGATTTGTATTATTTTATGATCTTTAGGAGTTTTCCCTTGCTTTCTGGATCCATTGGATTCCCTAGAGTCCTTGGAATCCCCAGTTCTTTTCTTCTTTCTATTCTTCAAGCATCAATGTCATGTCAAAGATCAACAGAATCACATCTTATTTTTTTCCTTTTTTTAAAATTATGTTTTATAATTAGAGACCAGAACACAAATATGAAATAGAGAAAGGAAACAAAAGCATATGGTAAGTTTAAGTATTGGATCTTAAATAGAAGGAAAGAAAGAAAAACAAGCATGTTATATGCATAACTGAAGATAAGAGAGGATTTAAAATGTGTAACAATAAATTTTAATTTCAGGAAAGCTTGTGGGATAAATAATACATGTTGTGTTGAGAATTGCCCACCTTTGTTTCCTTATAAGTTTTCTTTTGTTCTTTGCTGTGCACTTTTTAAAATTTATTCTTTTTATCCTTTATCCACCCCCGCAGAAGGCTACAATAAAGTTTGGATAAGTTTCACTATAGTTAGAGATATATTCATATGTATACACACATGCATTCTGCTCCGCATCTTTGTTTTTGTATTTGTGCATATCAGTTGCTTCCTATCCCTCCTACTTCCACTACTTTATTCTACCCAATACCTTGCCCTCCTATAACTTGAATTCCCCCCATACAAGAATCTTCATTATCCTTCCATTCCCATAAATCTAAACGTCCTTCTATAATCCACTTTTACCTATCCCCTAATTTTCCTTTCTAGGGATCCTCCCTTGTCCTCTCTCCCTTCCCTATATCCCTGCCATTTTATTTTTCCTGAATTTAGAAGACTTTTATACACTTCTAAATATATATGTATTGTTGCCTCTTAAACGGATTCCTGATGAAAGTAGAATACCAGAACTCTTCACCCATCTAATTCCTCTGTATGTATTCTTCCTCCTGCACCTCATTTGTATACAATAATTACTCTTTTTTAGCTGTCTCTAAATGGTTTTACTTTCTAATTTCATATTGTACTCAGGTTTATTCCAATCCTTCTTATGTGGTACCCAATTGTTAATAAAAGTCCTAGACATGCATTTTAAATTTTACATATACAAAAAGTAAATGGTCTGTCCTAATGAATCAGTCTTTATTATGTACCTTACATTTCTTTTGGTTCATATATACCAAATCTTATATTAAGTTCAGGATTTTTTCTAACAAAGTCTTGAAAATCTGAGAGTTTGTCAAATGTCCATTTATTTTTCATTCAGGATAATACTTATATTTGAAGGTTATGATATTTTGAGACAGAGCCCTAGTTCTTTTGCTCTTCAATATATGGTCTCTGCTGATAGGCCTTATGTTATTCTAATTGTGGCACCATCATATTTGGATTGTTTTAATATTAAAGTTTTAAATATTTTTTTCTTGAGCTGGGGATTTCAGAATTTCACTATGGAGGGGTGGAGTCAAGATGATGGAGAGAGAGTATGGACTTTCTTTTTTTTTTTGTAGTTCCTATCTGATTTTAATGTATTTATGTATTTTTTGACCTTTTTAAATATAAATTTATTTATTTAACATTTTACATTCATTTTCACAAGATTTTGGGTTCCAAGAGTATGGACTTTCTAGAGGGCTCCCACCAAACCAGCCAAATAACTGTAAAAATATGGCTCTAAATAAATTCTGGAGCTGTAGAATCCACAGAATGATGGAATGAAGCAAATCTCCAGCCCAATACAGTCTGGAAGGTGACCAGGAAGTATTTATGGCATCACACTAGGAGCAGAGCATGGTCCAGTGTGAGTCACAAGTGCATGGAGGGTACTTGAATAGGCCTTGGAGAGACTGAAACTCTCACACCTGTTGCACTTTCCAGACTTCATGGCCCCAAAACGCTGAGGATAAATTGGAAGGTCAGTGGGAAAAGCCTGTGGGACCAGTTCAGGAGAGTGAACTGGTCCAGTCCCAACCCCAGGGTAACAGAGGGGGGCAGGTGCGGAGGATCCACTGTAGCCAGATCCCTAGGCCCACAGATAAAGGGACTGACAATACAGCCCCCATCCACACTGGAAGCAGAGAACTACATTGCCAAAGAGCTCAAAAGTCAAGTAACTTGCTGGGGAAATGAGAAAAAAAACTGGAAAATGAATCAGGCTATAGAATCTTAACTTGATGACAAGGAAGATCAAAGCATAGAAACAGATGACAACAAAGTCAAACCTACTCCATCCAAAGCCTCCAGGAAAAAATATGAATTGATCTCAGGCCATGGATCAAAAAAAGAGCTCAAAAAGGATTTTGAAAATCAAGAGAAATAGAACAAAAATTGGGAAGAGAAATAAGAATGTTACATGAAATCATGAAAAATGAGTCAACAGTTTGATAAAAGAGACTCAAAAAGATGATGAAGAAAATAACTCTGTCAAAATAGGCTAATCAAATGGCAAAAGAGATCCAAAAAGCTGATGAGGAGAATACT
The DNA here is from genome assembly GCA_028658325.1 of Potorous gilbertii. Taxonomy (NCBI): domain Eukaryota; kingdom Metazoa; phylum Chordata; class Mammalia; order Diprotodontia; family Potoroidae; genus Potorous; species Potorous gilbertii. The sequence continues at coordinate 103,708,037 of CM053772.1, read as the reverse complement.
CTAAAGAGTAAAATTGGCCAGATGGAAAAGGAGATGCAAAAAGTCACTGAAGAAAATAATTCCCTACAGATTAGAAGAGAGCACACAGAAGCTAATGACTTCATGAAAAATCAAGAAATTATAAAACAAAACCAAAGGAATGAAAAAATAGCAGACAAGGTGAAATGTCTCATTGGAAAAACAACTGACCTGGAAAACAGATCCAGGAGAGATAATTTAAAAATTATGGGAATACCTGAAAGCCATAGTCAAAAAAGAGCCTAGATATTTCATGAAATTATCAAAAAAAAAACAACTGCCCAGGTATTCTAGAACCAGAGGGTAAAATAAATATTGAAAAAAAAATCTACCAATCACCTCCTGAAAGAGATCTGAAAAGGAAGACTCCTAGGAATATTGTAGTCAAATTCCAGAGTTCCCAACTCAAGGAGAAAATATTGCAAGCTTCCAGAAAGAAACAATTTGAGTATTGTGAAAATACAATCAGAATTACACAAGATGTAGCAGCTTCCATATTAAGGGATTCAGAGGCCTGGAATATGGTATTTCAGAAGTCAGTAGAGCTAAGATTATAACCAAGAGTCACCTACCCAGCAAAACTGAGTATGATACTTCAGGGGAAAATATGGATATTCAATGAAATAGAGGACTTTCTAAAAAAATAAAATTAAGGAGTGAGAGAGGAATATATTGGGAGGAGAAAGGGACAAACGGAATATGCAAATCATCTCTCATAAAAGAGGTAAGAAAAAGCTTTTTCAATGCAGGGGATAAGGGGAGAGGTGAGAGGGAAAAGTGAAGTTTACTCTCATGACATTTGACTTAAGGAGGGAATAATGTGTTTCCTCAATTTGGTATGAAAATCTATCTTACATTACAGGAAAGTAGTGGAGAAGGGGAAAAAGTGGGATTTGAGGGGATGATAGGAGGGAGGGCAAATGGGAAGAGGGGATAATTAGAAGTAAACACTTTTAGGGAGGGACAAGGTCAAGACAGAATAGAATAAATGCAAGGCAGTGTAGGATGAAGGGAAATATAGTTAATCTTTCACGACATAACTTTTATGGAAGTCTTTTGGGTAACTACACATGTATAACTTATATTGAATTGCTTGCCTTCTCAGTGAGGATGGGAGGTGAGGGAGGAAGGGAGAGAAGCTGGAACTCAAAGATTTAAAAGTGAATGTTAACAATTGTTTTTACATACCACTGGGACATAAAAAATGCAGGTAATAAGGTATAGAAATCTATCTTACTCTGCAAGAGGAGATGGGGATAAGGGAAGGGAGGGTTGTGATAGAAGAGAGGGCAGATTGAGGGAAGGGGTAATCAGAATGCAAAGTGTCTTGAGGTAGGGGGAGGGGAGAGATGGTCAGAAAATTTGTAACTCAATATCTTGTGGAAATGAATTTTGAAAACTAAAAATAATTAAATAAAAGAGGGAAAAAAAGAAATAAAAAAGACTTTGAATATGATATTCCTATGAGTTTTCCTCCTCGTGTCTCTTTTAAGTAGTGATCAATCGAGTTTTCCCATTTCTACTTTCTTCCCTTTTTCTAATGCTTTCAGACCATTTAAAAAATATTATTTCTTACATTATTCTATCAATATTCTTTTTCTTACAATAACTTTCAGTTAATTCATTTATTTTTGTGTTTTCTGGTCTTTATCCATTCTCCAAATCAGTTTTTTCATTTTTTTTTTATTTAAAAAATAAAATTTTATTTAAAAAATACTGTTTCCTTCTTTGGACACCAACTTCCTTTCAACCAAGTGCTAATTCCCTCAGTTTATGTGATACAGTATTACCATCTAGTTATTATTTGTAACTGAAATTTTTTCTGTTCCTCTTATTGTATCATTTTTTAAATATAAATTTATTTATTTAACTTGTTACATTCATTGTCACAAAATTTTGGGTTCCAAATTTTCTCCCCATTTGTACCCTCCCCTCACCCAGTACACCAATCATTCTAATTTCCCCTATCACCAATCTGCCCTCTCTTCTATCATCCCTCCCTTCTCTTGTCCCCATCTTCTCTTTTGTCCTGTAAGGTCAGATAACTTTCTATTTCCCCATTACCTGTATTCCTTATTTTCTAGTAGCAGAACAATACTCAACACTTGTTCCTAAAACTTTGAGTTCCAACTTCTCCCCATCCCTCCCTCCCCACTCATTCCCTTTGGGAAGGCAGGTAGTTCAATATAGCCCATATGTGTGTAGTTTTGCAAATGACTTCCATAATAGTTGTGTTGTGTAAGACTAACTACATTTCTCTCCCTTCTATCCTGCTCCCCATTGTTTCTGTTCTCTCTTTTGATTCTGTCCCTCCCTGAGTGTTGACTTCAAATTGCTCCCTCCTTCCATTGCCCTCCCTTCCATCATCCCACCCACCCTGCTTATCTCCTTCTCCCACACTTTCCTGTATTGTGAGGTAGGTTTTCATACCAAAATGAGTTTACATTTTATTCCTTCTTTTAGTCGAATGTGATGAGAGTAAACTTCATGTTTTTTTTTTCTCAGCTCTCCTCTTTTTCCCTCCACTGAAAAGTCTCCTGCTTGCCTCTTCAATGAGAGATAATTTGCCCCATTCCATTTCACCCTCTCTCCTCCCAAGGCATTTTTCTCTTATACATTTATCTTAATTTTTTTGAGGTATGATCCATTCCTATTCAGTTTACTCTGTGCTCTGTGTCTCTGTGTGTGCATGCGTGTGTGTATGTGTGTGTGTTTGCGCACGCATGTATGTGTGTGTACGTGTGTGTGTAATCCCACCAACTACCCAGATACTGAAAAGTTTCAGGAGTTACAAAAATTGTCTTTCCATGTAGGAATGTAAACAGTTCAACTTTGGTAAGTCCCTTATGACTTCTCCTTGCTGTTTACTTTTTCATGGTTCTTCTCATTCTTGTGTTTGAAAGTCAAATTTTCTTTTCACCTCTGGTCTTTTCATCAAGAATGCTTGAAAGACCTCAATTTCATTGAAAGACCAGTGTTTCCCCTGAAGTGTTATACTCAGTTTTGCTGGGTAGGTGATTCTTGGTTTTAGACCTTGTTCTTTTGACTTCTGGAATATCTTATTCCATGCCCCTCGATCCCTTAAGGTAGAAGCTGCTAGATCTTGTGTTATCCTGATTGTATTTCCACAATACTGGAATGGTTTCTTTCTAGCTGCTTGCAATATTTTCTCCTTGACCTCGAATTCTGAAATTTGGCCACAATGGTCCTAGGAGTTTCTCTTTTTGGATCTCTTTCAGGTGGTGATTGGTGGATTCCTTGAATACTTTTTTTGCCCTCTGCTTATAGAATATTAGGACAGTTTTTCTTGATAATTTCATGAAAGATGATGTCTAGGCTCTTTTTTTGATCATGACTTTCAGGTAGTCCCATAATTTTTACATTCTCTCTCCTGGATCTATTTTCCAGGTCAGTTGGTTTTCCAATGAGATATTTCTCATTATCTTCCATTTTTTCATTTTTTGGTTTAGTTTTGTGATTTCTTGGTTTCTCATGAAATCATTAGCCTCCATCTGTTCCATTTTAATTTTGAGAGAACTATTTTCTTCAGTGACCTTTTGAACCTCTTTTTCCATTTGGCCAGTTCTGCTTTTGAAAGAATTCTTCTCCTCATTGGCTTTTTGAATCTCCTTTGCCAATTGAGTTAGCCTATTTTTCATGGTGTTATTTTCTTCAGCATTTGATTGGGTCTCCTTTATCAAGGTATTGTCCCATTTTTCATGCTTTTCTTGCATCTCTCTTATTTCTCTTCCCAGCTTTTCCTCCACCTGTCTAACTTGATTTTCAAAATCCTTTTTGAGGTCTTCCACGGCCTTAAGCCATTGGATGTCTCTTTAAGATGTTTGGGTTACAGAGGCCTTGACTTCTATGCCTTTATCTGATGGTAAACATTGTTGTTCCTCTTCAGAAAGGAAAGCAGGAAACATCTGTTCACCCAGAAAGTAACTTTCTATGGTCTTATTTTTTTTCCCTTTTCTGGGCATTTTTCAAGCCAGTTACTTGACTTGTGAGATTCCTCTCCACCCCTGGCCTAGATCCACCCAGGTAGTGCTTGGGGTCTCAGATTCAAATGCTGCTCCCCAGCCTCAGGCCTTTTGGTAGAAGGCCTGGCTGCTATTCAATGTGAAGTTAAGTTCTGGTGCTCAGGTGGGGGCAGGGCTGCCTCCCAGGCTCAGTTCCCTCAGGGAGTTTATGCGGAGACGTTCAGTAATGGATCTGATCTCCAGCCTGCTTGGGTCAGTCAGGTCTGTTGCTGTCCCTGTCTCCGCTGCTGCCTCCCGATGGGTCCTGAGTCATGGAGACACCCCATTGCCCTCTCAGCTAGCCCAGAAGTCTCTCTCACTTACCTGTGCGCCTTTGGGTGGAGGGATCTTCGCGGCCACCAGAGATTTCATCCCTGAAGCCTGCTTTCGTCTGCTCCTCTCGGTGCCATACGGCTAGGACAGGACTGTGCTCTGCTCCTGTCCGATGTGCGATAGACCTTTGGGGTCGGTTTTTCTCCTCCCCTCTGTTGCTGTGTGACTTCCACTGCTCCAGAATTTGTTGGGAGCTCCTCCTTATAGACAATTCATGGACTGTGGGTTAGGAGCCAGCCTATGTGAACCTTTGTACTCTGCCATCTTGGCTCCTCCCCCTGTTGTTTCTCTTAAAAGATATTTCACTTCCTCTTCTATTGTTTCATTATTCGTATTTTGGTTAATTATTTCTTGATCTCTTATAACTTGGCTGGCTCCAGTTTACCCAGTTCTAATTTTAAAGAGTTCATTGTCCTCCTTAAGATTCTGTTCTTTTCTTTGCTCATTGACTGACTTTCCTTTCATAATCTTCTTGTTTTCGTCGGATCATTATTATCACTTTTCCTCCATCTCCGTCATTTGATTTTTAAAAGTTCTTCTATGAATTCTTTCGGGTCCGTCACTCTTTGCTCAATCAGATACTTTTTGATGTCACTCTTTTGGGGGTTTCTTTACTTCAATATCCTCCTCTGAAGATTAACCATGGTCATGTGTATTCTTATAATAGCTTTCTATGTTTGGAGTCCTTCTCCTTTGCCTTTGCATTTTGGGTGGTAATAGCTTAATTTTTATATTCGCTTCCAGCCCTTGGTTATGGGAAATGGTGGTTCTTACCCCAGATCTTCAGTTCTCCCCTCCTGCCTGGAACCAAAGTCAAACCTCCAATGTCTTGTAAGTGCCAGCAGCTAGGCGCTTTCTGGCCCCCTACTTGTGTACTCACCAGGCATAAGATGGTCCCCTCTCGCCCTGGCCATTCTTGACAGCACAGCTAGGTCTGGAGTCCCTTATCAGCAGAGGTTCACTCAATCTTCCTAGGCTCAAATGCCCAACTCCCTTCAATATTTCTGGGGTTAACGTTCCTGTAGCTGGTGTGGTGCAGCCTCTCAAATCAACTAACCACAGGGCTTGATACTTGTTTAATTTGCTTACCACTAGTTGTTAAAACACAGCTTAGCCTGGAGGTATTTGCTCTTTACAAGGGCCAAACTTCATTCTGGGATTTTTCTTCCGACCTCAAATTTTTGCAGGAAGACCCTACTTGATGCCCCTATTCTTATTTATTTTTACCTACACTTTGTTCACCCTAAGGTGTTATTTTAACTCTTTTTTGGGGGGAAATATTGGCAACTTGGAATTTTCTCACCTATCTTCCCGGAATCATCTTCCACCATATTCCCAGAATCCTATCTTATTTTTTTAAATCTCTTTTGATTTCCTTTTTTAAAAACTCCTCCTTATTAAAGTAAGAAGGTAAGCTTTGTTGGGGCACTAGTGGAGATATCAACTCCCCTGTGTATTTCTGGACTTTAATTTTGATGGGTGCAATATTCTTCAGTAGCCTTCTGATATGAAGTTAGGGTCATTGAAGCTGACATGTTGAACCAAGGATATAAGGTTCGAAAGTGCTTTTCTCGGTCTGTAGCAACTTAATGTGGTCAAAGACAGACCAGAATTCTTATTCTTTGTTGAGTGAATGGACAAGTGCACTAGCAAACATCCTATCTTTAGTGAAGGAAATAGATCTGCTGGCATCAAGAGGTACAGGTGCCACTTTTAAAAATATTTTTATTTATTTTATTTTTTTATTTTTAACACAGTTTATAAGTGATAAAGCAATTCAAACTTTTGATCAGGTGACACATCTTTTTAATGCATTTACAATATGGACCACAAAAGAATATTTTTTTTAAACAGAAGCAAACTGTGTACCTCTTTTTTAAACTGTCCAGTCTTTGAAGTTTCTAGATCTCCATCATCAAGAAAAAATTAATAACACATTCTAGTTTCTACCTTTGGAACAGTGTGTGATGGGATTGTCTTTGCAGGCCCTCTCAATCAGGTGCATGCAAGAAGTTCTTCCCAATTTCCTCATCCTGTGTAGGTGTAAGTATTCAATGAACAGTCAATTATAGGAAAGTAGAAGAATTAGTTTGAAAAAGACTGAATGAATTGACAAAATTGATAAAAAAAGGTTTCTTTTAAATCTAGAAAGTGAATGATATAGGAATTGTAGATATAATAAGAGGTGGCTTAAAGTATTTCTGAATGTTTTCTAGAAAGAAGCCTTTTTTAATACCGAAACATATCATACTTTGTTATTAAAAACTGAGGAAGAGCTGGTTATTTGAACATGCTTACATTATTCAAATTCTCAGTTCATACTAAGAGTAGAAAAGAGTTGCAAGGGATAGCCAGCTAACAAACTAGGAATAATAGCCCATGTTTTCTGAAACTCAAAGTAAACAAAGAAAATCAAGATTCACACAAGGGATAAATATGAGGCGAAATTTAGTGAGAAAAGGTATGCTTCAATAAATGTGATTTTCTCACTGTGGATACTCTTATCTCTTTACTTCCCCCCTCCTTCACCTCCCTACCACCAGCAAAAGTCACAGAAGAAATTTCACATGTTACAATGTGGGTAGATCTCACTTGGTGGCCAGCCTTTTGGTGATTTATTATTGTTGATTTTTTAATTTGAATATTGGAAGCTGGATCCATTGGCTATTGCTTGGTCTAAAATTTGGGGTAATACTAAGAAAACTGAGAGGCTGTCCATCAGTCTTCTCTTGCTCCCCTATCATATGTTTCTCCTTTCTACCATATCTTTTGCTTAATTACTTAGTCTGTTCTTCGCTCTGGAGTTTCTCTGTTGCTCTTTGTATGATACTCAACTCCAATTCATCATATCATTACTCTGAATTATAGCAAGATCACATCACGGAAGAATATTCCTTTTAAAAACATTGGCTTTAGTTTCAGGGAGACATTAGGGTAATTCAAATACCTGAGCAATTTCCAAAAGATAATTCAGTCTTTCCCCTTCTTCTAGGCCCAGCCAAAGTCCAGATTGCCTATTTACAATTTTCTTCCCAGATTATATATTTGTGTCTATGAGTGCTGGAATACATTAAAATCTCTAAATTTTCCATTTGACTGTGTATTATTGTTTGAACAAATTCATCAGACAAGAGACATTCTTCATTCATTTGTCTTTTCCTGTGTGTATTACTAAGCCAAACTCTTGAGAGAATCTAATAACATAAAATTAAATAGGGATAAATATAAAGCTTTATACTTGTGAACAACAAAATCAACATCACTAGCAAAATGTAAGGCATCGTTACACAGAAATTGTTTCGAAAAAGACCTGGGGAATATAGAGACATGTAAAGTCAATATAAATCAGTAGAGTGACAAAACAGTCAAAAATAAATTAAATCTTGGCACTGCCTGTTAATTGAGTCATATGGATTAAGACAGGGATTGTTTCTAAGAATCAAGAGGTAATTTTCTTGCAGAATCAGAAGTTTGTGAACTAAAGCTGAAACAAGGATAGAACATGCCTATAACATTTATAAATTACTTCTGCCTGATGTTTTTAGAGGATAAATTCTATCCTGTTAGCACCTGCTAAGCATTAGCTAAGACCTTTACATTCCTTCCCAGTGAACAAACATATAAGTTTCCCAAATCACCATGTCATCAAGAAGAACAGCTAGTTTATACTCATTATCCAAGAATGTATGGATTCCACTGTCAAATGGGGTATCATTTTCATTCATTCTCATTGAATCATGTTTCATGTTGGTAGGCACCCAACAGATGGATTCTGTAATTGGCTCCTATTGGGATTATAATAGACCCCTGATAATGCACCCTACAGATTAAGTATAAGGGTTAAGTCAAGCATGCAACAAAACTGTTTTGGGTTAAGAAAAAATAAAATAAAATTTTTTGAATACAAATGCATATAAAATCTTTGTCTTCTGAAAAGAATGTGACCTTTGATTCTCATTTCTATTTTTGCCAGAAGCATAGATTGCTGTATGTTTAAATAATTTGGCTAAGAATATAAAGACTGAAAAACCTCGTAATTCCAGTGATGAAAAGGATTTGATTTTTTAAAAAAATACTCCAAGATTAGATATTAGCTCATAAAGCTAGCAACTTAAAACTCATGAAAAACACATTTTCAGTAAGCCTCTGTTTGAAAACCCTTTCTGATTTTTCTTGATTTTTCAACAGTATTTTTTGCAGATTATTTCTACATAATGGTTTATAAATGTGAAATATTGCTTGACTTCCTTTGGGATAAAATCTCTCCTATTTTTTTCTTTCTGGAGCAATACTTTTATATTAATGCTACTCGTATTAAATGTTATTTTTTTTTAGAATTTACTTTATTTTTTAGAATTTAGAATTTTACTTCCCTTAAAAATCCTTCTAATATATGGGAAAAAATCAACTTTTGGGGCATTTGTCATTTTCCCTTGTCATAACACTCCTAGCCATTTGCTCAAAATTGGAATCCTTCTCACAAACAAAAAGGACTCCATATTGCAAAGCAAATGAAGATTTTATCCCAATATTAATTTTTTAATTGTTCCCCATCTTTGTGATAAATTATTACTTATATGAATAAGTCCAAAACTCAGACCTACATTAGAATGTTTAGTGGTATTCTCATATTTTTATCAAAGATAATTTTTATCAAAGATAAATATTATGTGTAGTTTATTTTCATAAAGATTTTAAAGGTAAGAATGTACATATGAAGTGGTAATTATGATGCCACTTTGATATTATCACTGTTATGACCTTAGGTTTCTATTTATTTAAATGAATTGATAACTATGTATGTTTGTTCCTCAACACTGGTGGGGGTTACAGTCATAGGACCTTTGTAAATGAGAAAAGAGCATGAATAACTCCAGGCCTCACCTCATACTTCATCTTTAATCATTCTTATCATATTTTTAACATAATAAAACATATGATCATATGTTTAACATAAAAACATGTAAAACAACTCATTGTACCCAAAATATTCTGCAGTTTCTACGTGAGAAGGATTGGCATCTCACACACTGTTCCATTTTTGTAAACCACCAGTGTAGCTGTCCAAGTGTGTGTGTGTAGATTTGGAAATAAATTTTCCTTAGACCTCTAGCATCTAAAATAATAAACCTTAGAGTAACTGTCTATGGTCTTATTTTTTTTCCCTTTTCTGGTCATTTTCCCAGCCAGTTACTTGACTTGTGAGATTCCTCTCCACACCGTGGGATCCGCCCAGCTAGTGCTTGGGGTCACAGATTCAAATGCTGCTCCCCAGCCTCAGGACTTTTGGCAGCAGGACTGGCTGCTATTCAATGTGAGCTTAAGTTCTGTTGTTCAGGTGGGGGCAGGGCCACCTCCCAGGCTCAGTTCCCTCAGGGGGTTTATGCAGAGACCTTCTGTGATGGAACCCAGCTCCTGCCTGCTCCAGGAGCCTCTGGCTGCCACTGCCTCTGCCACTGCCTCCCGAGGGGGCCCGAGTCATGGAGACACCCAGCTCCCCTCTCAGCCCATCCAGACGTCTTTCTCACTGACCTGTAGCGTCTGTGGGTGGAGGGATCTTCGCGGCAGCTAGAGATTCCGTCCCTGAAGCCTGCTCAGATCTGCTCGCTCCTCTCGGTGCCACACGGCCAGGGCAGGGCTGGGCTCTGCTCCCTTCTGGTGCACGACGGACCTTTGGGATTGGTTTTTCAGGGCTCTCTGGAATGTAAATCTCCTTCAAAACGTTGCTGCGCTGCTTCCACTGTTCAGGAATTTGTTGGGAGTTCTTTTTATAGGTAATTATGGGCTGTGGGTTTGGAGCTAGCATATGTGAGTCTTTCTACTCTGACATCTTGGCTCCTTCCCCCCGATCTAATTTTTAATTGGAGAAAGAATCAGAGGAGAGAAGAGGGAACAGGTGCAATTGTTTGAAATCAGAAAAAGCGATGTACAGCCCCCCCATGTCTGAGAGCAATCAAACAAACATGGAAAAAATAACTGACCAATTAGAGGGACACTTCAGAGAAGACATAGATTACTTAAGATGCAAACTTTTGAGAAAAATTCTTGCATAAATCATCAAATCTGACTGGGTTTGTGGTCAGCATAAGTTCTCAGCATAGGTCCTCAGTTAAGGGTCTCTAAGAAATAGGTAGAGGCAATCAAGCTTCCCAGACATTCAAGGATAGGTTCACGCAAAACAATAAGGTATCCTCACAATTAAATCAAGTTTTCTCATAAGGCAGGAATTGGACTAGATCAATAATTGAAAAGAAAGAGAATTGAACTGGGTCCAGAATTGAATCACAAGATGGAGTCAGTGTGATTCACTCAAATTCCCATTAATATTTGCTGTCCTATTCCTTTCACCTACAGAGACAAATTTATCAGCACCACAAATGAACCTCTTATCTTCCTCCCCAAAACTTTATCTCTTCCAAACTTTCCTATTTCTTTTAGAGGTATCCCACTTTTTCCTGGCCTTTCTCTCTTTCAGTTATTTCCTATCTTTATTTTATTGGTCCACTCATTCTCCCTAAGTCTTTGTATCCAATCAGTTACTAAATTTTACCATTACAACATTTACAGAATTTCTTTCATCTAACTCCAATAATTAATTCACACATCTAATTCAGGCTATCATCAACCCTCACATAGATTATTACAACTGCAAACTAATTAGTCTCCCTGACTCAAATCTCTCACAAATATCTCAAATCACTCTAATCCACCCTACATAGTGCTGCCAAAACAATTTTCCTTAAATTCTCATCCTACCATGTGACTCCGCTATTCAGTCACTTCTAGTAGCTTCCTATTGCCTTTAGGATGTTAGCTTTAAAAGGTCTACATAAATTTTCCTCAACTACCTTTCTAGAGTTATTATAAATTATATTTTTACCCGTAATTTGTGATACAAATTCCATAAAGTGATCTTATCACTCACTCATCTGTCATCTCTTTTCACCAAACCTAGACCTTGGTTATTAATTCTTATAATTATTTCTATCATTTTAAATCCATCTTTGATGATCTATCCTCTAAAGCTTCTCTTGCTGCTTGGTTTTACCCAAATTTGTAAAGTTCTTTCAGGATTGAATGTCTACATCTATTAATAAAAAAATGGATGGAATGTTTTCCTTAAAGATAGTATTGGCCATCATAATTAGCAATGAAAGATACCAGAACAGTATCATTTTTTTTCTTTTTACATGAAAATTGTAATATTATTCAGCAATTGGAAGATACTAATAGAGGAAAAGGAATAATCATCAAATCAAAATCCCACTCATGGATAATTAGTTTATGGAGATAATAAAAAAGAAAGATAAACAAGATTTGTGTATGATTTTGCTGTGCTTTGTTGTTTTTAAGAAATAAAAAGGAGAGGCTAAAGAATACATTAGGAAGGAATGAGAAAGATTCATAAAGCTATTATTTTTCATAACTTTAGCACAATAGAAAAGTGTTTAACATGGATAATAGAAGAGGGAGGATTGGCTCTCTCATGGATCTCAATGTAATCTGAGTCTAGGAAAGGGAAACTTTAATCCACATATGCATACACATGTACTCATATGCCTACACAAAAACATTCACACAGAGTTTGGTGTAGAAATATTTAAAAGTCAAAGAGATAAATGGGTAGGGACAGAGAGAGAAAATGCATAGTGTTAGAAAGCAGAGTATTTTTGGTGATTGATAGAGTAGAGTAGTCACAATCAAAGAAAACTTCAACTTCATTGGATAGATCATCAAATAAGGATTGAAAAGGATAGTAAGACATAATAAGAACCAATAATTAAAGTCTATGCTTATTGGAGATGACAGAAGAGAGATCAGACTATTTTAATTATGGAATGCGGGGGCAAAGCCAAGATGGTGGAGTGAGAGCAACGACTCACCTAAGCACTCGGACAAACTCCTTCAGTTACCTCTGAAAGAAGAATCTGACCAAATTTTGGAGGTGTGGAATCCAATAGGAAACAGAAGGTGACAGATTCAGAGCTCAGACTGGACTGGAGGATCCATGGGAAGGATCTGTTCCATGGGGGTGAGCTCACAGCGCACAGCACAGTGAAGCAGAGGGGACCTGAGAAATCTGAATGGCGGGCAGAACCAGAGGAGCGGCACCAAGGGTGGGAGACAAGCAAAACCGAGTCAGTGAGAGCCGCAAAGCACCAGATATCAGCGCAGGAGCTCCTGAGACGTTCAGCCTGAAGATCAAACTTCTGTAAGTCACCTACTTGAACTTCTGGGAGCCAGGATGGCAGAGTGATCAGTAAATGCTCTCTCCTCCCCGCTTGATGACCTTGAAAGAACCATAAAATATTTCCCTAGAAAAATCCCAGATAAGCAGAGACAGTAGAAGGAGGCCAATAGTCTCATAACACCTGAGACGAGGAAAACACCTAAGGGGGATTCCTCCTACGGTGGCAGAGGAAAACAGGAAGGACAGAGGACCCAGGGCAGGGAAAACTTGCACTAGCACCTAGGAAAGCCTCAGCGCCAGGAGAGGAGCCCCAGGAGGGGTGGGAACACGAATTAGCATCTAGGTCTGCCTCAGCTGTCTAGGGGAATCAGAAAGACAATAGGGCAACTGGGATTACCAGCCCCTGAGCTTGCCTTTGCCTCAGGTCAGCTGAGGAGATCTCCTGTGACCAGACTACTCTTCCCCCACACTTAACAAGCTAAACCCAGGGCTGACTGGGGAAACAACAAACAAAAACCTGCTTTTACCTTTTTCACACATCAGCTCAGCAAAAAGTTCTCTAGCTTTGGACTGAAAGAACCAGAAGCCACAACACTCAATCAACATCATGAATAAGAAAAAGCAGAGGACCGAAAGAACCATAGAATCTTTCTATGGGGATAAGGACCAAAACACAAACACCAAAGAGGTCAGAGCTGAGACTGTACTTCCATCTGAATCTTCAGAAGGGACTATGAACTGCT
>CM053772.1:103674062-103688820 GCA_028658325.1 Potorous gilbertii | reverse complement strand
GAGTTTCTCTTTCTGGATCTCTTTCAGGCGGTGATCAGTGGATTCCTTGAATACTTATTTTGCCCTCTGCTTGTAGAATATCAGGGCAGGTTTCCTTGATAATTTCATGAAGGATGATGTCTAGGCTCTTTTTTTGATTATGACTTTCAGGTAGTCCCATAATTTTTAAATTGTCTCTCCTGGATCTATTTTCCAGGTCAGTTGTTTTTCTAATGAGATATTCACATTCTCTTCCATTTTTTCATTCTTTTGGTTTTGTTTTGTGATTTGTTGGTTTCTCAGAAAGTCATTAGCCTCCATCTGTTTCATTCTAATTTTGAGAGAACTATTTTTTTCAGTGAGCTGTTGAACCTCTTTTTCCATTTGGCTAATTCTACTTTTTAAAGCATTCTTCTCCTCATTGGCTTTTTGAACCTCTTTTGCCAATTGAGTTAGCTTATTTTTCAAGGTGTTGTTTTCTTCTCCATATTGGGGTCTCCTTTGTCAAGGTATTGACCCGTTTTTCATGCTTTTCTTGCATCTCCCTCATTTCTCTTCCCAGTTTTTCCTCCACCTGTCTAACTTGATTTTCAAAATCCTTTTTGAGCTCTTCAATGGCCTGAGTCCATTGGATGTTTATTTCAAATGTTTGGGATACAGAGGCCTTGACTCCTATGTCTTTCACTAATGGTAAGCACTGTTCTTCCTCATCAGAAAGGAAGGGAGGAAACATTGGTTGAGCAAGAAAGTAACCTTCTATGGTCTTATTTTTTTTTCCCTTTTCTGGGAATTTTTCCAGTCAGTTACTTGATTTCTGAGATTCCTCTCCACCCCCGCCTAGATCTGCCCAGCTAGTGCTCGGGGTCTGAGATTCAAATGCTGCTCCCCAGGCTCAGGCTTTCAGTGGCAGGCCTGGCTGGTATTCAAGGTAAGATTAAATTCAGGTTCTCAGGTGGGGGCAGGTCCTCCTCCCAGGCTCAGTTCCCTCAGGGGGTTTATGGGGAGACCTTCAGTAATGGTCCCAAACTTCTGCCCACTCCCGGTGCCCCTGGCTGCTGGGGCCTCTGCCGCTGCCTCCTGAGAGGACCTGAGCTATGGAGACACCCTTCTCCCCTCTCAGCCCACCAAACGGTCTTTCTCACTGACCTGTGTGCTTGTGGGTTGAGGGACTTTCGTGGCTGCCGGAGAGTCAGTCCCTGAAGCCTGCTCATATCTGCTTCTCTCAGGACCACACGGACAAGGCAGGGCTGGGCTTCGCTCTGGTCCACTGCATGATGGACCTTTGGTGAGGGTTTTTCAGGTCTTTCTGGAATAGAAATCTCCTCCACTCCCTTGTTCTGTGGCTTCCACTGCTCCAGGGTTTGTTAGGAGTTCTTTTTACAGATATTTTAAAGGCTGTGGTTTCCGAGCTAGCATATGTGTGTCTTTCTACTCCACCATCTTGGCTCCTCTCCCCAAGAAAACTGCTTTTAAGATTTAGTCTACCAAACTATGCTTGTCTCAGTTATCTTAATGTTTCACAATAGTCTCACAAGAATGAAGTCATGAAACATTATAATCATTAATGAGGAATGGAGCAGTTGCACAATGGGTAACAGTGCCTAACCTGGAATCAACATAAGAGTTTAATTCTGACCTCAGATATTTAGTAGCTATGTGTACCTGGAAAAGTTGCTTAATCCTGTTTGCCTCTGTTTTCTCATCTGTAAAATGAGATGAAGAAGAAAATGGCAAATCATTCAAGTATCTTCGAATACATCAGGTTGTGACTGGACTAATTAATTTTTTTACTAGTTGGGTTATGAATTGATCACTATTTTGATTAATAAAATGAAAACATTAGATTTCTAAGTATTCCTAGCAAGTCCTTATGGCCTACCAACCCATAATCCCACCATCTTTACTGTTAAAGACCATTTGTGAGCATCAGATTTTTATTGAGCATATCCATTTGTCTTAGAGTTCTGTGCAGTCCTGGTTCTGATTGGATTACAAATGATTGGTCCTAAATGATGATATCAAACATGGGGCTATAAATGTGTGTGAAAGACACCCTAATTGAAATGGAAAATAACTTCCACATAATACTAAGTACATAATTGAATCTAATTTCTATTAGGCATTAATAATAGAGAGAAACTCTAATACAAATCAGTCAACTAATAAATTAAAATGACTACTTCCTTTACTTCTCTATTTAAAGTGAATATTTTTAAGATTATTGCTATTTTTACTATTCTTAGATCAATGATGTCAATTTCAAATAGAAAAGAAGGTTAATAAATCACATATAAGGTTCCCTGTGGGGCACATGCTAATTTTGGCCTAATAATTAGCACCAAAAAAACACAGGTGCTCCATCAGCCACCACCACACCTTCGATACTTGGAGCCATCAGTTACAATAAATGGAGAAGTTTTTAATGTTGTGAATAAGTACAGTCACCTTGGTAAGTGTACTTTCCAGGGATGTACACATTGACAATGAGTTTGATGCATACATTAGCAGAGTTAGCTCAGTGTTTGGGAGGCCCCAAAGAAAGGTTAGGGAAAGAAGAGGTATTAGACTGACTACCAAATTGAAGATCTACAAAGTCGTTGTGCTGACTTCATTGTTATATGCTTGTGAAACATGGATGGTCTACCAGCGCCATGCCAGAAAACTGAATCGTTTCCATCTGAACTGTCTTAGAAAGATTCTGAGGATCATCTGGCGCGATAAGGTACCAGGCACTGAAGTCCTTGCTGAATTGCCAAGTATTCAAACTATACATCAAAGAGGGCAACTCCAGGGCACTGGCCTTCTTGTTCCAATGTAAAATGTACACTTGCCAAAAAGACTATTTTATGGAGAACTTGCATGGGGCAGACCATCAGGTAGTGGCCAGAAGAAATGATACAAGGACACTCTCAAGATCTCTCTCAAGAATTTTGGATTTGACCATGCCACAAGGGAGACACTGGCACAAGACATCTCAGCCAGGTGTGCCCACATAAGAAAAGGTGTTGTGTTTTTTGAGCAAAACAGAATTGAGGCAGCACAAAGTAAACACAGGATACACAAATTTGGGATATCCAACCCAAATATACGGATTATCTGTGCCCAACTTTTGGTAGAGCAGCCACAGTCAGACACACTGAAATTTCACTTTACAATGATGATGTCACGTTGGTTTTCTTCAAAGAAGAACAAGCATAAAGATCCCTGTGGGGCACATATTGAGAGTTTTATATACGTTTTCTTAATTTTTAAAAAAATGAATTAAATATTTTCAAATGACATTTTAATTTAGTTCAGACCGCACTCAAGAGTTGTGGGCTGCATGTTCACCAAAGAAAAGCTGGTAATTCCCCAAGACTATACTGTTATTTAATGAAGATGATGGTGAGTATAGTAACAGTCACTGAAATTTGTATGGCACTTTAAGATTTCCAAAGTACTTTACATATATGTGATCCTTATACCAAACCTGAAAATGAGGTGTTAATATCATTTTATGGATGAACCAATCAAGGGTCAAGAAGATTATGACTGTCTAGGGTCACATGCCCAGTACATACATGAAGCAATATATGAACCAGGTCTTCTGGCTCTCAGACTAGCACCATACTCTCTATAATACTTCGTGCTTAAAAACTGTACTCATATATTTGTATGGTCATATGCTCACATATGAATGTAGAGTCTTTTTGTCAAAGTACTTCTTTAGCAGTAATATAGCAATAAATATTTGGAACAATATTTTTATAATTAGTTTTAAAATGTAAAAGTTTCTCATATTCAGTAAAATATTATTTAGAAGAAAACATCTAAATGTTCATTGTGAAAGAAACACTGCATGATATTTGATAGGAACTAAAATATTTTCAAATGAAAATGCATTTAATATTATGTGTTAGAATAAGTAATAACGTCCATCTAATTAAAGATCAATCTCAAGTTTAATTTACTCTCTGTGGCTATCTAAAAAACTCACTGTAAAGAATGAGACTTCTGCTCACTCCTGGTGTTATGCATATATTGCATATTTGTAAATATCTATCTACCATCTAGGAAGTCATTAACCACCCCTATAAGCAGTAGGAAAAGAGAGTTTTGAAAAAGGAATGCAGGGCCTCTGTACAAATAGTCAACTAAGATGTAAATACAGTTCCACCCGGGAGGTATTTCAAAGTTAAATGTCATCTATCTGCTTATTAGTACTGTTTCATAAATTCTGTGTTTTCTTTCCTTACTCATAATTTTAAAACTTTTACAGTATTTAAAAAAAAATTGAAAGGTGACCATGTAAAGTCATGTTTTGGTAGGAGCAATATTTTGGCCTTTTCTCATAAGCAGGTTAGTCAATTTTTTTCTTATGTAGTGAAAGCTGTCCCTGTCATGCAACATGGAGGTGTCATTTTGTGTTTTGATGGCAGGCATAACAGACATCTCTAGTTTCTTCTCTTATCCTTTTCCAAAATAGACTTTATTTCTTGCTAGGAACAGGAAGCAGGAGGTTGGGGCAGAGACTTGCCTACTCTGCTCTCCTCAGAGAGAGAAGTTGCAATATAAATCAAATCTATCTACTCCCTTAAATATTATTAATCTAGAGATTGCACTTTTTAGACTCAAGCTAAATTATTTTGGGGGGAACCCAAACTTTACAGTCAAGGCTTGACTCCTTTTTCACCAAATACTAATTCCACAGTGAGCACACATAGTAAATAGGGAATAAGTCCATTTATCAAAACGAAAGCAAAACAAATCTGACAAGATATACACAAGATATTCCATGCCAGACATTACACAGTGAAAGAGTTTTCCCATTGAGACTGAGATAAATCAACTGAATTGGAAAATAATTCCAGATTTCCCTCAGTGGGAAAGTTCCTGAAGTCTCTAGTTTAGCAAGCTCAAGTAGTGTATTCATTCCTCTTCTTCCTCAAAGACAGAAGCTGAAAGAACCTGAAGGAATTTCCATGTCTCAAACCCAAAGAAATCTTCAGGAACTCAAGAATATGAAGAGAGTCTCTTGAATAGGCTTGACAACTCCATCCTTCCCCTCACACAGGCACATATATTGATCACCACCAACGAGGAAAGAGTCTCAATGGCTTTAGAACATAGTCTATATTTAAAAGGCAGTGGGACATTTCTGGATGCTCTGGAGACCAAGAACCCAGACTGTTATCATCAATTCCTCATCATTACAGTACATAGCAGAAATAGGGAGAAAGAGGTGAAAGAAGAGCAATGATGAAAAGGTGGGGAAGATAGAGGCAGGGTTGGAGTTGAGGATGACTCAGGGAGATTTACTCAGCTGAATCAACTCAAGGGGTTTTCGGTGGCTGTCTATGTTGATTGGCCTTCTCTTGCTATACCTATACAGAAATCTCATTTTATTTCAATATTAAACTAAAACTACCTTGGTACAAGTCTGACTCAGGAATATCCCAGAACACATGTAAAGATAATGATCCCTTAAAATCTCCACAAAACAGAATACAGTTCACGATTTATGTACTGAAAAGCCAGGTAGGTGCCAATAATATAGATTCTATAAGAAGAAAGAATATATCAATTTAGCTTTGGGAGACAGCTTTTTTCTCTCTCTATTTGATCTCTTTGTGGTATGTATCCAGAAGGGGTATTACCAATTATAAGTTAGAAACAAGCTAATTATTTTTCTTGAATAATTCCAAATTGAATATTAAATATTTATTTGTGCTTTAGATCATAATTTCCAGTTAGCAATAAAATACTCTAAGTGATGAGAAAGAAGTGAAAGCTAGTAAATAGAATGGTAGACTGGAGTCAGGATAGATCTGGAATTTAATCCAGCCTCTGTCACTTACCAGCAATGTGATGTTAGCTTCATTTTCCTCCTTGTAAAATGGGATGAATTGGACCTGTAATAATAGAGCGTAGGTATTTTTTTCTAGGAAACTTTTAAAAAAACTATTTGTTTTTGATTATCTACAATCACTTTCATAAGTCTTAGATTTTTCTCCCTCTCTCTCCTCCTTCCATCCTCCCTCCCTCCCCAAGGTGGCAAGCAATCTTATATGGTTTCTATACATATATTCTTATTCAGCACATTTTCACATTAGTCATGTTGCATAGAGGAAATTAAATGAATGAGGGAAACAATGAAAACAAACCAAAATTAAACAAAACAGAACACGAGAGAAAATAGTCTACTTCATTCTGCTATCCAATTCCATAAGTCTCTGGATGTGGATGGAATTTTGCACAAGAGTCCTTTGGTAATGTTTTACATCCTTCCTTTGTTGTGAAAGGCTAAGTCTACCAGAAAAGTTCCTCCCACACTATGGTTGTTACTATGTGTAATGTTCTCCTCATTCTGCTCATTTCACTGAGAGTCAGTTCACATAGATCCTTCAAGGCCTCTCTGAAGTTTTCCTGTTCATCATTTCTTATGGCACAATAGTATTCCATAACATCCTTCTACCACAAGTTGTTCAGCCATTCCCCAATTGATGGGCATCCACAAGATTTCCAGTTCTTTCCCACCACAAAGACAGCTGCTATAAATATTTTTGTACATGTGGGAGGGACCCTTTCCCATTTTTATTATCTCTTTGGGATACAGACTTAGAAGCAATATTGCTGGGTGAAAAGGTATCCACAATTTTGTAGCCCTTTGGGCATGGTTCCAAATTGCTCTCCAGAACAGTTTTGTTTCTTTCTCTTGGTCTCATTAAAGGGGCCATGCCCTAGCTACTTCTTAAACAGGCCTATTCAAAGAATGAGTGTTACCTCACCTTAAGTGAGTACATGTAAAGACCTTGACTTAAAGGGCCCAAGGTCTCCCAGTGTATCCTGGATCGTCTCCAGGCATCCTGATGAACATCTGGTCACTGGATGCAGATGGCTCTGCAGTAGAAGTGAAGCTGGTGACCTGTATAGCCCTTCCTCACTCAAAACAAAGTCAAGTGCAAGTCATGGCATCATTTCTCTGAAGGCATGGTCTTTTTTGACAAGGAAGGACGAATGCAATGGTGTCTTTTACAGGGCATAGTTTCCATCCTTGTTTCCTTTGGTTGGATTTATTTCTGTTTATTTTATTTAATTTTTTAAAAATTTGTTTTCAGTTTTCTACAATCACTTTCGTATATCTTAGATTACCCTCCTTGGGGTTATCACACAGTAGATTGCTATATTCATTAATCATTGTATTTTGAGTACCTAACCTATTCCACTGGTTTACCCACCTGTTTCTCTGCCATTACCAAGTGGTTTTGATGATTGTTGCTTTATAAGAAAATTTGAGATCTGTTAGGACTTGGCCAGCTTCCTTAGCATTTTTATTTCATTAGTTCCTTTGATATTCTGGACATTTGGTTCTTCCAGATGAATTCTGATATTATTTTTTCTAGCTCTAGAAATTAATTATTTGGTAGTTTGATTTGTATGGCATTCTATTTCTGATTTAACTTGGTCTGAGATTAAGATTGCTGCCCCTGATTTTGTTTTACATCAACTGAAGCACAATATAATCTGCTGCAACATTTTGTCTTTACCCTGTTTATATCCCCCTGTTTCAAATCTGTTTCTTGTAAACAATATATTGTTAGATTATGGTTTTTAATCCATTCTGCTACTCATCTCAATTTTATGGGAGAGTTCATCCCATTTACATTCAGTTATGATTACTATCTGTGTCTTTCCCTCCATCCTATCTTCCCTCATTTATACTTTTAGTTCTCCCTTCTCAATAATTTTAATTTTGGGCCACCTATTCTCTCGACTTCCTTTCTATCAGACTTCCTTCCTTTTATTCTCTTTTTCTCTTACTACTTCTTCTACCCCTTTAAACCTCCCCTCTCTTTCCCCTTTCCTCTTCTACTGACTAGGGCAATGCACATTTCTGTACTTAACTGAGTTTGTTTTTCTCTCCTTGAACCAAATTGGATGAGAGCAAATCTTAAACAATGTTCATCTCCTCCTCTTTCCCTCTATTGTAATATGTTTTTATAGCTGTTCTTGTGATATCATTTATCTTGTTTTCTGCCTCCTTTTCACCTCTCCTGTTACAATCTCTTTCCTCTCTTATCATGATATCAGTTAATTTATACCTGCTCCCTCTAACTATGTTTATCCCTTTTAAATATCATAATAAATATTCAATTCTGTAGATTACCAAATATTGTCTTCCCTTATAAGGAAGTAAACAGCTTCCCATATTGAATAACAGATTGTTTTTTTTTCACCTCTTTACCTTTTTATTCCTCTCTTGAGAATTGTATTTGAAGATGAAATTTCCTATCCATCTCTGGCTTTTTCATCAGGAAGGTCTGGAAATCCCTTATTCCGTTGAATGTCCCATCTCCTCACCTAAACTATTACGCTCAATTTTTCTGAATAAGTGATTCTTGCTAGGAGTCCAAGCTCTTTTGACTTACACAATATCATATTCCAATTCCTCTGATTTTTAAATGTAGCAGCTTCAAGGTCCTATGTAATCCTGATTGTAGTTCTTTCATATATCAATTGTTTCTTTCTGGCTGCTTGCAGTATTTTCCCCTTAAATTGATAGCTCTGGAATTTGGCAAGAGTATTCCTTGATGTTTTCAGTTTGGATTTCTTTAGGATGTGCTTGGTGAGTTCTTTCAATGACAATGTTGTCCTCTGGATCTAGGAACTCAGGGCAGTTTTTCTTGATGATATCTTGGAAGATATTTTCTAGGCCCTTTTCTCATCATTGCTTTCTGCAAGAGCACTAATTTTTAGATTTTTTCTCCTGGATCTATTTTCCAGGTTCAGTTTTCCTTTAGGATTTCTTGGAAGATATTGTTCAGGCCTTTTTTTTCATCATGGCTTTCTGTGAGATCAGTAATTTTCAGATTTTTCTCTCCTAGGTCTATTTTTCAGGTCAGTTGTTTTATCAAAGAGATATTTTACAGTTTCTTCTATTTTGTCATTCTTTAGATTCTGTTTGACGGATTCTTGATATCTCATAGGGTCATTACCTTCTACTTGCCCAATTCTAATTTTTTTTATAGATTTTTTCTTCAGTTAACTTTGGTATCTTCTTTTTCATTTGTCCAATTGTTCCTTTTAAGGAGTTATTTTCTCCAGTTGGGGTTTGTATTTCCTTTTCCATTTATTCGATTTTCCTTTTAAATTCTTCTGTAAATTCTTTTTTTATATGTTTAAAATAATTGGCCAATTTTTCTTTTACCTCTCTAATTTGGCATTTAAAATCCTTCTTGGACTCTCCCAAAAATGCTCTTTGGCCTTGTGAACAGAAATAGTCCCTTCTGAGGTTTCATATGAGAGTACAGTCTCAATGCTGACCTCTTCAGTATTACTTTTTTGATCTTTTTCCACATAGTAAGATTCTATGGTCTTTTTTTTTCACATTTGCTTTTTTTTTTCTCATGATGATTGTCTTTTTCCTGACCTTCAAAGTGGATATCAGGGTTTGGGGGTAGTCAACATAGTGAAGTAACAGCACATACTTTCTAGGGTACTCCGACTAAGCCCACCTCAATACCTGTAAAAAATGACTCTAAACAAATTCTAGAGCTGCAGAACCCACAGAGTGATGGAGTTCAGCAAATCTCCAACCCATGATACCCTGGAAGATGGCTGGGAAGTGTCTATCATGCTACAGTGGGGACAGGGCACAATCCAGTGTTGGCTGGAGATCAGAGTATACTTTTAGGGGAATGAATCTCTCACACTTGTGGCAGTTTCCAAACTTCAGGACTCCAAAACACCGAGGAAAAATTGGAAGGTCAATGAAAATGTCTGTGGGGCGAGTGTGGGAGACTGGAGTGGTGTGGCCCCAGCCCAAGGGAGGGAGAGGAGGGCAGAGGGTGGAGAAACCACCAGCAAGCCACAGCAGCATCAGGGGCAGCAGCAGCTATTCTTTCTGGAGGTTTAGACCCTCATATTTTGGGGGAATTGAGTGGCTGAAAGTACACCCTAACACCCACTGGAAGTTGAGGTCTACCTTGACAAAGAGCTCAAAAGTCAAGTAAATGGCTGGGGTAATAAGTAAACAACTGAAAAAGAATCAGACAATAGAATCTCACTTTGGTTACAAGGAAGACCAAACGTGCACAAAGAAGACAACAAAATCAAGCCTCCTCCATCCAAACCCTCTGAGAAAAATGTTAATTGTTCTCAGGCCATGGAAGAGCTCAAAAAGGATTTAGAAAATCAAGGAAGAGAAGTAAAGCAAATATTGGTAAGAGAAATGAGAGTGATGCAAGAATATCAAAGAAATTAATGAAAAATGATGCTAGGGAAGGTGACCTAGCTCTACCAGATCTACCAGCAAGTATTAAAATCACTTGGTACTGGCGAAGAAACTGAAGTATAGACCAGTGGAATATGTTAGGGACTCAAGACACAGTAGTCAATGAATACATGAATATACACTTTGATGAACCAAAGAACCCCAGCTTCTGGGATAAGAACTCTTTGGTTGAGAAAAAATTGCTGGGAAAACTGAATAACAATGTGGCAGAAACTAGACATAGACAAATGCTTGACACTGTACACAAGAATAAATTCCAAGTGAATACAGGATCTAGGTATGAAGATTGATACTATAAAAAAATTAGTGGAGCAAGAAATAGTATATTTATCATATTTATAGAGAAGGGAAGAATTTTTGACTAACGAAGAGGTAAAAATATTATGAAGTGCAAAATGAATAATTTTGATTACATAAATTGAATAGCTTTTGCACAAACAAACTCAATGCAATGAAGATTAAAACGGAAGCATAAAATTGGGAAAGAATTTTTGCAACTAGTGTCTGTGATAAAGGCCTCATTTCTAAAATATATGGAGAACTGAATCAAATGTACATGAATACAAGTAATTCCCCAAGTGAAAAATAGTCAAAGGATATGAATAGGTAGTTTTCAAAGGAAGAAATTAAAGCTATCTATTGTCATATGAAAAAATGTTCTAAATCTCTATTGATTAGAGAAATGCAAATAAAACAACTCTGAGATACCACATCACAACTACCAGATTGAATAACAGGAAGATGATAAATGTTGGAGAATATGTGGGAGAGTTCGAACACTGATCCATTGTTGATGGAGCTGTGATGTGAACCAACCACGCTGGAGGACAACTTGGAACTATGCCCAAAGGGTTACAAAAATGTGCATACTCTTTGATTCAGCAATACCACTTCTAGGACTGCATCCCCAAGAGACCATAAAATTGAGAGTCTCACATGTACAAAAATATTTATACAAGCTCTGTTTATGTTGACCAAAAACTGGAAATCAAGGGGATGCCCATCAACTTGGGAATGTCTGAATCAATTGTGGTATATGAATGTAATGGCATACTGTTTTGCTATAAGAAATGAAGAAAAGGAAGAATTCAGAGACCTGGAAAAACTTATATGAACTGATACTGAGTGAAAGGAGCAGAACCAAAAGAACTTTGTACACAACAACAACCACAGGGTGAAAGTAAATTTTCAGGTAGACAGCACCTCATTGCTACACAAGGACTTAAATAAATCTCAGTGGTCTCACAAGAATCAAGAGAAGCGCATAAAGGTAAATGGAAAAGAGAAAACATAATGGATTTACTAAAGTAGAAATATTTAATTTTCTGCATGGAAAGATAGTATTTATAACTTTTGGGACTTCTCTCAGTGCTATAGTAGTTGAAGGGATTATATACATGCAGACAAGGGGCACAGTGTGAGTTGAATAGGAAGGGAAGATACCTACAAATATAAAATTAAGAGGTGAGAGCAGAATATATTGGAAGGAGAAAGAAAAAAATAGAATAGGGCAAATTATCTCTCACATTAAAGAGGGAAGGAAAAGCTTTTTCAATGGAAGGGAAGAGAGGGGAGGTGAGAGGGTAAAGTGAGCCTTACTGTCATCACATTTGGCTTACGGAGGGAATAACATGCATGCTCAGTCTGCTATGAAGTTCTATACTTCACTACAGGAAAGTAGGGTTTAAGGGAGTAAGTGGGGGGTGGGGGTGATAGAAGGGAAATCTAATGGAAGGAGGGTTTAATTAAAAGTAAATACTTTTGAGGAGGGATGGGATCAAAAAAGAGAATGGAATACATGGAGGGGCAGGATGTATAGAAGGGAAATATAATTAGTTTTCCATAACATGACTTTTATGGCAGTCTTTTTGCAAAGCTATACATGTATAATATGTATGGAATTGCTTGTCTTCTCAGTGGGGATGAGTGTGGAGGGAGGAAAGGACAAAAGTTAGATCTCAAAGTTTTGAAAATGAATGTTGAAAATTGTTTTTACATGTAACTGGGAAATAAAATATACCGGCAATGGGTTATAGAAATCTATCTTATCCTCCAAGAAAATGGAGCTGATGGGGATAAGAGAAGGGACAAGTGTGATAGAACGGCAGATAGATTGGGGGAAGGGATCATCAGAATGCACAATGTCTTGGAGTGAGCAGAAGGGAGAGATGAGAAAAAATTTGGAACTCAAAATCTTGTAGAAATGAATGCTGAAAACTGAAAATAAATAAATTAGAATTAAAAAATACCCTACTATATAGGAGCTGGAGGAATAAAAATTTTAGATAAGAAATGTAGTAAGTAGCAGAAGTAGGATTTGAACCCAGATCTTTGGCCTTCAAAGACAACATTCTTTCTGATATGTCATCCTGCCATCAGTTGCTTAACCATCAAGAGATCAGTTCCCACTTGAATAGTTTTATGAGTTAGTGTAGTCAAAGCAGAAACCTTGTGGTTACTAGGTATTTGGTAATGAATTTTTCCTAACTCATTAAGGAAGAGCAGACAGATTTCATCAGAAGCTTTGTGTTTGATGTCATTTCAGCCTAAGAAAGTCCTGTAAGTGCTTGTGTTACCCTTTAAGAATTCAGCTTCTCCTCCATGTCCCAGGAAGTCAATGATCAAGAGAGCTTGATCAAAAGATGCAAAGAGAAACAATATCGCCTTAAAAATGTAGGAAGTGCTTTCCCTTTAGGCAATAATTTACTTCCTTTAAAAGTGAAATGTGAAGGATTCATTTTAAAAAAAAAAGGTATAAAACTGTTATAATAAAAATAAATGAATAAAGTGAATCTCTGCTTCTGGGACACAGGCCACTCTGTCCCACACTTCTAGTCCTGAGAACTTGAAACTTTGTGCGTTGTGGCCTCTGGTTCTTTCAGCTAGATGCTAGAATGCTGCCGCTTACCTAGTGTTGAGCTGACTGGTGTGCCAGGTGAAGTCTCTCTGAGTTTCCCAGCAGTTACCCTAGGGCTCACTTTGTGAGGTGAAGGGGTGGGGTCTTCTGGCCATAAGAGGTCTGCTTAGCAGGTGGTGAACTATCTGCCCTAGCAATTTTCTTATTCCTCTGACTCTACTAAGGCGTGTCCGGGGTCCTGGTGTTGGCACTTATGGGCTCTACCCCAATGGGGATCAGGAACTCCTGGTTCTCTGAGGTGGGGCCTCTGGTCCTGCACTGGTCGCCTTGAGCCACAGCATGAGGGTGTCTCCTTAATGGTTTTCCTGACCTCTCAAGCTGAGACTGTTTACGCCTTTGTCTGATTCCTCTATTCCAGGATTTTTCCTGGGGAAATATTCTCTGCATTTTCTTTCTTTTTTTTAAAATAAATTTATTTATTTAACTTTTTACGTTCATTTTCACAAGATTTTGGGTTCCAAAATTTTCTCCTCATTTGTCTCCTCTGCCCTCCGCAATACACTGAACATTCTAATTACCCATATCACCAATCTGCCCTCTCTTCCTTCATCCCTCCCTTCCCTTACCCCATCTTCTATTTTGTCCTGTAGGGCCCCATTACCTGTATTTCTTATTTCCTAGTAGCAAGAGCAATACTCAACAGTTGTTCCTAAAATTTTGAGTTCCAACTTCTCCCCGTCCCTCCCTCCCCACCCATTCCCTTTGAAAGGCAGGCAATTAAATATAGGCCATATCTGTATAGTTTTGCAAATGACTTCCATAATAGTCATGTTGTGTAAGACTAACTATATTTCCCTCCGTCTTATCCTGCCCCCCATTGTTGCTTATTCTCCCTTTTGATACTGTCACTCCCTGAGTGTTGACTTCAAATTGCTCCCTCCTCCCATTACCCTCCATTCCATCATCCCCCCCTCAGCCTGTTTATCTCCTTCTCCACCACTTTCCTGCATTGTAAGATAGGTTTTCAAACCAAAATGAGTGTGCATTTTATTCCTTCCTTTAGTCGAATGTGATGAGAGTAAACTTCATGTTTTTTTTTCTCAGCTCTCGTCTTTCCTGCCACTACATTTCTCTCTCACCGTTTACCTTGATTTCTTTTAAGATATGATCCCATCCTATTCAGTTCATTCTGTGCTCTCTGTCTCTGTGTGTGCTTGCACGTGTGTATGTGTGTGTGCGTGCACGCCTGTACCTGTGTGTGTACGTGTGTGTGTGTACGTGTGTGTGTGTAATACCACCAACTACCCAGGTACTGAAAAATTTGAGGAGTTATAAATACTGTCTTTCCATATAGGATTGTAAACAGTTCAACTTTGGTAAGTCCCTTGTGACTTCTCCTTGCTGTTCACTTTTTCATGCTTCTTCTCATTCTTGTGTTTGAAAGTCAAATTTTCTTTTCAGCTCTGGTCTTTTCATCAAGAATGCTTGAAAGTCCTCAATTTCATTGAAAGACCATACGTCCCCCTGAAGTATTATACTCAGTTTTGCTGGGTAGGTGATTCTTGGTTTTAGACCTAGTTCCTTTGACTTCTGGAATATCCTATTCCACGCCCTTCGACCCCTTAATGTAGAAGCTGCTAGATCTTCTG
>CM053772.1:103661525-103673962 GCA_028658325.1 Potorous gilbertii | reverse complement strand
TTTCTAGCTGCTTGAAATATTTTCTCCTTGACCTGGGAACTCTGGAATTTGGCCACAATGTTCCTAGGAGTTTCTCTTTTTGGATCTCTTTCAGGTGGTGATTGGTGGATTCCTTGAATACTTACTTTGCCCTCTGATTCTAGAATATCAGAGCAGTTTTCCTTGATAATTTCATGAAGGATAATATCTAGGCTCTTTTTTTGATCATGGCTTTGAGGTAGTCCCATAATTTTTAAATTGTTTCTCCTGGATCTATTTTCCTGGTCAGTTGTTTTTCCCATGAGATATTTCGCATTCTCTTCCATTTTTTCATTCTTTTGGTTTTGTTTTGCGATTTCTTGGTTTCTCAGAAAGTCATTAGTCTCCATCTGTCCCATTCTAATTTTGAGAGAACTATTTTCTTCAGTGAACTTTTGCACCTCTTTTTCCACTTGGCTAATTCTGCTTTTGAAAGCATTCTTCTCCTCATTGGCTTTTTGAACCTCTTTTGCCGATTTAGTTAGCCTATTTTTCCAGGTGTTATTTTCTTCAGCATTTTTTTGGGTCTCCTTTATGAAGGTATTAACCTGTTTTTCATGCTTTTCTTGCATCTCTCTAATTTCTTTTTCCAGTTTTTCCTCCACCTGTCTAACTTGATTTTCAAGATCCTTTTTGAGCTCTTCCATGGCCTGAGCCCATGGGATATCTATTTCAGATGTTTGCGATACAGAGGCCTTGACTCCTATGTCTTTACCTGATCGTAAGCATTGGTCTTCTTTGTCAGAAAGGAAGCTTGGAATCATTTGTTCACCAAGAAAGTAACCTTCTATGGTCTTATTTTTTTTCCCCTTTCAGGGCATTTTCCCAGCCAGTTACTTGACTTCTGAGTTTCCTCTCCACCCCCTCCTAGATCTGCTCAGCTAGTGCTTGGGGTCTGAGATTCAAATGCTGCTCCCCAGCCTCAGGGCTTTTGGCAGCAGGCCTGGCTGCTATTCAATGGGAGTTTAATTCCTGGAGGTCACTTCAGGGCAGGTCCTCCTCTGAGGCTCAGTTCCCTCAGGGGGTTTATGCAGAGACCTTTTTTAATGGATCTGCTGCTGAGCTGTCTGCTCTGGGAGCCTCTGGCCACCTGCTGCCTCTGTCGCTGCCTCCCGAGGGGGCCTGAGTCCCGGAGACACCCCGCTCCCCTCTCAGCCCGTCTCTCTCACTGACCTGTGCACCTGTGGGTGGAGGGACCTTCGCGGCTGCTGGAGATTCCGTCCCTGAAGCCTGCTCGGATCTGCTTGCTCCTCTCAGTGCTGCCCAGTAAGGGCAGGGCAGGGCTTCGCTCTCGTGCGGTGCGCAATGGACCTTTGTGATCGGTTTTTCAGGGCTCTCTGGAATGGAAATCTCCTTCACTGTGTTGCTGTGCAGCTTCCACTGTTCCAGAATTTGTCCGGAGTTCTTTTTAGAGGAAATCCATGGGCTGTGGGTTTGGAGCTAGCTTAGGTGAGTCTTTCTACTGCCTGAATTTTTCAAGGTCAACAAGGGTAGGAAGAGAGTATTTCTAGATCCCTATGTCATCTTGGCTCCTGGAAGTCCCTAGGTTTGTTACAAGGCTCAAATGAAATGACTTGTTGATGTCAGTTTTGTTATTTTCCAAATATTTTAATGACTTAGTGGGAAAAAATCATGGTATTTATACCATCAGTAAGTGATTTGAATGTGAAATTCAGCTCTTAAATCTTACAAATTGTTTGGTTTTAGACCTTCCAATCTTTTTGTACAGATCAACGTTTCCTCATCCTAAGGTTCATGGTGTTTGATTTAAAGTCCTAGTTTGTGGCCATGGTGTTTCTCCCACTAGAATTTAAATTTCTTTAGGGCAGTGATTCTTTTTTTTTGTCTGTATTATCTCCAGCACCTAGGACAATGTGTAGCATGTAAGCATAAATTATTATTCCATAAATAAATTCCATAAATTGTTAATAAATCTTAACAAATTTATACATTCATATTAAATCTTAACTTCTGTGAAATAATGAGGGTAAAACAGATAATTTCTAGGGTCCCCTTTATCTCTAACATTCTATAAACATGTGAACATATGAAAAAGAATAGAAAATCATGGAAACAGAGAGTATCATCCTTGTCCAATCTTTAGGAAGTGATTAAAGATTGCTTTTGCAACTTTTACCCAGAGCTGAGAATTAAAAAGTAGGATTTAGAGTGCAATCATTCTTTTTCCCACATAGGAACTGGGTTCAAACCCTAACTCTGTCATTATCTGTGTAACATAGGGCAGCTCACTCAAGCCCTTCAGTATTTTTTATCTGTAAAAATATAAAAATGGACTAGATGCACTCTGTTTATTCTACAGATTTATTTCTATGATTCTTTGAGACGTTACAAGATGTAATCAATTAAATAATATCAATTTACTAGGCAACCTTCCAAAAAAGAAACGGTTTGAGATTTATGTCCTAATAGTTCCTAGTCAGAATTGAGAATTTTTTTGACTACTGTGACAATGAGAAATATATTCATCTTTGCTCAGAAGAAATGAGTAGTGGCATTTATAATTTTACGAAGTAATGGAGTCTGAAATGTGAAACCAGGTAGTTTAAAAAAGCCCAAGAAAAAAGATAAGAATATTGTGATATAACTTTCATAATTAAGCCATTCTTACATATATGTAGGGTGGAGGACAGGTTCTGTCTATTCTTGCTTCCACTGGGTGCCAAAGACTGAAATTGCAACGGCCCTAAGAATGTCTGAATCATTAACATACTCCCTCTCTTTAGGAGTAGCAGTAAAAAGGATGGTGATTGAAAATGTATTTATTTTAATCAACTAAAACAGCAGGCATGGAGTTCCTTTCTCCTTAGTTACTCCTTATAGGTACCATAAGGAACTGTCTTGACTTCTAGTCAGCAGAACAAATGGTAGTGGACTTGGCAAGTTATTTGATTAGCTAGTCACATTTTAGTAACATAGGTCAAATATTAGTTAAGGAAAGGCAAGTTACCTTGTTTCCTATTATTTCAATAGGACTCAAGCTGGATTTGCAACTTTTTGCAATATTGTGAAATCTAGATCTCTAAGCAAACATTTCAAACATCATGGATTCTACTATTACGCACATCTTCACTATATAAATTAAATGCATATCTAAGTATAAAACCTTTTATCACTTTTTCTGAGTATTAAGATAGTCCTACTCCAATGCCTCTAGTCATCTTGAAGTGACATTGAGCTGTCATAAGTGTGGATTCAGTATAATTCAAAGTTTTCAAGTATGTTCCGACTGAAATGTTTGAAGACCAGCAAAAGTAAGCACATAGATGATAATCATCCCTGGGTCAGAAACTACATAATAAATTCATTATGACAGATAATGAAATGAAAATAGTAACAAAGCTCACACATGCACACACACACAGACTTTAGGCCTTTGTTTCTCTATTTCTGTAGTGATGGCAAAATAATAGAGAAAACTGCATGTGTTTGATAAATTACATAGGCTAGGCTTTCTATAAAGATTGACTTAATATCTGTTGCCCTAAACATGAGATGTTAATCCACTCAAAAATTAATTGATATATTATTAAGAGAATTGAATCACATCAGTATTGACATTCTCATAATGAATGAAACCAAAAGTCTTAAGGAAATTATAGCTTATTAAATGGATAGTTCTCCTTTTAGTAGAAACTAGTGGATTTAAAAAGTTGATTTAGCCCAAGACTAAAAGAAACAGTTCAAAGACATTTGATAATATTACTTATTAGTTCACAAAATGACAACAATGTTGACATCATAAAAATAATTGTAATTTATTTACTAGAATCTTTTACAAATGACAAAGCGGTAGAGATATACTTTAAAGAACGTGATAAAATTCTACAAACCAAATAAAAGTATTCAGTAATGATGGGCAATTTCAAATTGAAGATGGGAATAAGATAAGATGAAAGAAAATATGCTGTAAAATATTATTCATGGTCAAGAAATGAAAAAGACCAAAGCTTGTACAATTCACAGAACCCTCCTGAATTTATAACATTAATATATTACTCCAAAAGAGAATCTTAAGTTACTGAACATGACTAGTATCAGATAATATCACAAAAAGAAATTGTTTTTGTATTATTAGGAAAGAAATTATTTGTTATAAGTGTATGAATCATTTCTGAATCAGCTGTCAATGTGCAATTATGCCATCAATTAATTAAAATAAAATTCAACTCAAGCCCAAGCTAGAAGAAAGAACAAAAGTGAAATAACACTGGTGGCAGTTGTGTCAGCTCTAATCAGACCTCTGTAAGTAAACTATTTGTGATAAAACAGGGAAAATAGATGAAGGACAAAAATCAACATAAACTATCTATATTCTCTATTAAATTCTGACCTATATAAACCAATCACTAAAATGAAAGTCAAAAAATATCAGAAAAAGCCTCAAAAAGAAAATCCTTATTCTATTTGCCTGGGAGAGAGATATTGAACCAAAGCAATGAAATCATTGTAAATGAAATTATAAACTCATTACGAAAATATTATAGATGAGGATGGTGAAAGAGTATGAGTAATATTGTCCCATAGTAGACAAGAAAATTAGGAAAGGAAATTAGGTCTTGGAATGAGACCCAACTAACATACTTTTATTGTTAGAACATTTATGGAAGAAATTTGGAAGATAACAGTAATGAGACTAAAAAAAGGAAAGAAACTGCTAAGTTTATATGCGTCTATTTCAATTACCCATGAGAGAGGAACTACTAAATTTGCACTCTAACATCTCAGTATGCAATATGATTAAAATAATATGGCACTTAATATAATGAATAATATTTTGATTCAATGAATACACATCGAAGAAATCTACACAGGATGCTATACAATTTCATGAGCTCTGAGGGATTGATTTTGACAATATATGAGAAAGAATACCAAATGATTTAAAAAGTTCTGGTGATAGAAAGACCCATGAAGGTGACTGAGAGGACATCAATAACTACTAACCAGTATTTCAAAGAATTTGTGCCCTCATTATTGCAGATTCTTTATGCAATGATGTAAATCATAACCCATCTCTACTTTCACACATTATGAAACTATTTCTCACAGAAGATCTACACAATGTTTTCAGGTCTTTCTTCCAGATTTCTTGACATTGCATCATATTATTAGAACATTAAGATTGTTCTTTGGATATCCCTTCTGAATTCTACATAATTGATCCACGTCTTTTGATCATAACTATGTTTTCTAATGTCAAATTTTATCTCACTTTTACTGTATTCAATAGACTATTCTGAAGACTACTCACAATCCCTACATTGCCTTTTGGATGACTCATGATTTTAATATATAAACAAGCTTCTGTTTCAGAGAGAAGCTTGATAATATCAACAAGATTATATATCTTTTGAAGACAATCTAGCCCATTTTCCTCCTCCTATTCAACTGTGGGACCAGATAATTCTTGAACTAAAATGTTTTTCCAAGATGCTTTATTGTAGGAATAAGTTGACATTAAGTTCTTCAGATTACACTAGTTGAGTTCAAGCTTTAGTAGGCTCTATCACAATGGAAGAACTTTGAGTACAGCAGGTTATATCTGTTGAAACCTCTTTCTAAATATAGACAGACTAATCACCAGAAGGCTTCCAAGTCAGTGGTGAATTCCTTGACCATGACAATACCAGAAGCATGCTTTCTCATCTATAAAATCTTTGTGAGAATGATCTATATGTGAACTCCAGGCATGTCTGAGGAATTTTTAAGAAGGGAAAAGGGAAGTTTCTATAGATTATTTATTAAAACAGAATTTCTTCATAGTTAACCATTTTATGAAAAATTGTATTAAATATGAAGTTCCACTGAATTTTTTGTTACTGATTTTAATGCTTAGAGGAAAATGACAGCTACAGTTTTTATTGTAATAAGTTTTTCCTTGTGTATACATTAAGTTAATAAAAAAAATCTTTGACAGTTGAAAGCACAAAATAGCATTGTCAAATATTATTCTATAAGGTATCAAATATAGAGAAGAGGAATATAATGTATGGAGGACCAGTATTGGATTCAGGAAGTAATGAACTCATATCCTGCTTCTCACATAAACTGGTTGTGTGATCTTGAACAAAGCACTGAACTTCAGCAACACAGAGGAAACTTCCTGAGATTACATATTGCAGAGAATGTGCCTATCTGTATTGAAAGATTTTATTCACTAGCAGTTTCCCACGTCAATGAACTTATACATATCATAATAATTTATACAAGGTCTACATCTCTATCATAATTGAATTTTTCAATTCCTTTGTATTTAAATGTAATTCCTTACTTTTAGTCAGATCCTCCATATGTTCCTAATTATATTTAACTTCATGCTTATTGTATCTATCCCCAGACTATTTCAATGAAATTTATTGCCACTTAAAAGTGATTACTCTATTAATCCATACAAAAATATATGTGTGAACACACCCATTTTCTCCAAAATAAGTAAGGTAATGAAGGCCTATTGCCTAAGATCTTACATACAGCTTCTTGGGCCATCCATTTATTTTGTCAGAACTTACATCTTGTAAAGGATTCAGAATTTAGTAGAAGAGACACAGTTGTATTGCATTTGAATATTGAGAAAAGTTTTCATTAATTACAGACTTTTCCTGACCCAGAAACGGCCTCTTTTCCATATATTTAAAATAGTATTTAAGTGATAATAGTATTTAAGTGATACAAAATCACTGGGAATCAAACATCACCATAATGTCTGAATAGCCTCAATTGAAGGCTGCCCAAGAGAAAAAAAAGGAAGATACATGACATACATTAGTAAACTACCATTCATAACTAATAATGTTGTGTGCAAGAACTAGTGCAAAAGATAGTCCCAGGAATACATTATCCCGACAAGAGTTGGGCTGATCAGAGCAGGAAAACAAGAAATCAAATAGGTAGCCCAAATGATTGTTTAGTATCCACATAATCTTTAAAGATGCACAGGAAACCCTGTAATAGATTATGAGGCCAACTCAAATCCTTGCTCGAGTTACTTGTTAGATTTTTGGTATAAACTAGATCAGTATCCCAAACAGACCCCAAAAAAGAGAAAAAGGGCCTGTATGTACAAAAATGTTTATGCAAGCTTTTTTTTGTGGTAGCAATGAATTGGAAATTGAGGGGATGCCCATCAATTGGGGAATGACTGAACAAGTTGTGATATATGAATATAATAGAATACTATTTTGCTATAAGAAATGACAAGCAGATGTGTTTCAGAAAAACCTGGAAAGACTTCTATAAATTGATGCAAAGTGAAATGAACAGAACTAGGAGAATACTATACATAATAACAACAATGTGTGATGGTTAACTCTAACTGACAGCTATTCTCAGCAATACAATGATCCAAGACTCCAAAATACTCATGATAGAAAATTCTACCCACATTCAGAGAAACAACAGATCGAGACTGAATGCAAATCACAGCATAATATTTTCACTTTTTTCCTCTCTTTTGTTCTGTTTCTTCTTTCACAATATCTTAGTCAGAAAGAGGGGAGAAAGAGAGGAAGATAATTTGAAAGTGAAATTTTTATAAAAATAAATGTTAAAACTGTCTTTACATGTAATTGGGAAAATAAAATGCTATTAAAAATAAAATTTTAGTGTGAGCATTTAGCCTTGCGAATTAACAAATACTACAAATTTAGTTGATTGTCTTATCAGTCATGGTCTAAATGCCTAGTAAGAAAAGTGCTTGTATCTTATGCCCTTATTCCCTCCAGAGATCCAGTTACTTATTAAACATTTAACAGCATACTACTGTTAGTTACACTAGGAAAAATTGATGAAAGGATCCTGTTGTCATAGTTAAAGAACTGGAAGTCATCTTACATGTAATCTTGTCCAATCTCACCATTCTACACATGAAAAAAACTGAGGCTCAGAAAATGAAACTCAATCATGCAATTAAGTGACTTAACCCTTGAAGTAAAAGGAAGAATTAGGATTTGAAACTGAGTAGTCTTTCCATTATAGCACGCTTCCTTCCCAGGGTGTAGACTAGAGGATGAGAAAACTTAAATAGGTAAATTTATATCTCTGAGGAGAGTTCTCAAAGTTATGAATCCATGAATAAATTGAAGTTTTGAAGTATTTATTTATTTCCATTCCATAAAATTGCAGAATTAAGTTATAACAGAATGTCTATTTAGTCCAATATTCTAATAAGGAATACTACTATGACATCAGACAAGTTATCTTTTGAGCATCCAGTTCTATTTTGGGGCAGTTCCAGTTACTGAGAAGTTTTTCTTTTTTTATGGAAATCAAACTTAAAATTTCCCCCTTTGTAACCACAACACATTATTCCTGGTTCTACTGTTCTGCACAAAAAAAAAAAAGAAAATTCTAATCCCTCTTCCAGCTAGGAGTCTTTCAAATACTTAAGCACAGGTATCATATTTCCCCTGGATATTTTTCAACCTAATCCTCATATGACACAGAATGATGGATTTTCACAATTCTGACTGAATTCATCTGAAATGTCTTCCATTTATCAATATCCTTTTTATACAGTGGAATAAAAAATTTAAATTAACACTTTTACTGTGATCTGAGGACAGAGTAGAGTACACTTTGTTTCTTGTTCCTGGAAGGGAAAGACTTTAGACCACCAAAAGTTTATGCAAACTACTATCAAACTGTCAGATTTTTTTTAAACGAAAACATTCTTCTAAGGAGATGAACATATTTTTATGATATTTCTTTTTAATTCACTGGTACAAAAGTCATGACTAACCACTCTAAGGGCTGAGACACACACGTACGTACATACATGTGCGTGCACACACACACCAGCTATCCCTGCATTAAACCACATTTCACTAATGACAATTAAAAAAGCAAAGTGAACCTAAGGGTCTACCATACATAAAGTCATGAACATCTATGAGTTAAAGTGGGTAAAAATTCTACAATTTTTTTTTATATTTTTATTTATTTAATTTTAAATTTATTCATTTTAGATTTTCAACATTCATTTCCATGAAATTTTCAGTTCTAAATTTTCTCCCCATCTCTCCCCTCCCACATCCCAAAATGCAGAGCATTCTAATTACCCCTATGACCAATCTGCCCTCCCTTCTAACATCCCTCCCTCCCCACCCATCCCCACTGTGAAGGCAAACAATTCAATATAAGCCATAAATGTGTAGTTTTGCAAATGACTTCCATAATATTCATGTTATGCAAGACTAACTATATTTCCTTCCATTCTATTCTGTCCCCCATTTCTTCTATTCTCTCTTTTGACCTTATCCCTCTCCAAGACTGCTGACTTCTAATTGCTCCCTCCTTCCATTAAACTCCCTTCCATCATCCCCCCCACCCTGCTTATCCCCTTCTCCCCCACTTTTCTGTATCATAAGATAGGTATTCATACAAAAATCAGTGTGCATTTTATTCTTTCCTTGAGTCAAATATGATGAGAATAAGCTTCACGTTTTCCCTTTCACTTCCCCCTTTTTCCCTGCATTGAAAAGTCTTTTTCTTGCCTCTTTTATGAGAGATAATTTGCCCCATTAAATTTCTCCCTTTCCCCTCCCAATATATTCCTCTCTCACACTTTAATTTCATTTTTTGCATATGATACCTTCCTATTCAACTCACCCTTTGCTCTCTGTCTCTCTTTTTTTTCTCTCTCTCTGTGTTTGTGTTTCTGTGTGTATAATCCCACCAACTACCCAGATACTGAAAAATATTCCAAGAGTTACAAATACTGTCTTTCCATGCAGGAATGTGAACAGTTCAAATATAGTGAATCATTTATAATTTCTCTTTTCTGTTTACCTTTTCATACTTCACTTGATTATTGTGTTTGAAAGTCAAATTTTCTTTTCAACTCTGGTTTTTTCATCAAGAATGCTTCAAAGTTGTCTATTTCATTGAAAGACCATTTTTCCCCTTGAAGTATTATACCCAGCTTTGCTGGGTAGGTGATTCTTGATTTTATTTCTAGTTTCTTTGACTTCTGGAATATCATATTCCATGCCCTTTGATCCCTTAATGTAAAGGCTGCTGGATCTTGTGTTATCCTGATTGTATTTCCATAATACTGGGAACTCTGGAATTTGGCTACAATGTTCCTAGGAATGACTATTTTTGGATTTCTTTCAAGAGGTGATAGATGGATTCTTTCAATATTTACTTTGCCCTCTGGTTCTAGAACATCAGGGCCATTTTCCTTGATAATTTCATGAAAGTTGATGTCTAGGCTCTTGTTGTGGTCATGGCTTTGAGGCAATCCAATAATTTTTAAATTGTCTCTCCTAGATCTATTTTTCAGGTCAACTGTTTTCCAGTGAGATATTTCACATTATCTTCCATTTTTTCATTCTTTTCATTTTGTTTAGTGATTTTAATTTTCTCATAAAGTCATTAGCTTCCATCTGTTCCATTCTAATTTTTAAAGAACTATTTTCTTCTGTGAACTTTTGAATCTCTTTTCTCATTTGGTTAATTCTATTTTTTAAAGCCTTCTTCTCCCATTGGCTTTTGTAACCTCTTTTCCCAATTGAGTTAGCCTATTTTTAAAAGTATTATTTTCTTTCTCATTTTTTGAGTGTCCTTAATCAAGTTATTTATTCATTTTTCATGCTTTTCTTGCATTGCTCTCATTTCTCTTCCCAATTTTGCCTCTACCTCTCTTACTTGATTTTCAGAATCCTTTTTGAGCTCTTCCATTGTCTGAGACTACTGAATATATATTTTGACTGTTTGGGATGCGGAAGCCTTGACTTTCTTTCTTTTTTCTTTTTTTATAAATTTATTTATTTAACTTTTTATATTCATTTTCCCAAGATTTTGGGTTCCAAAATTTTCTCCGAATTTGTCAACCCCCCCACCCCAGTACACTGAGAATTCTAATTTTTCCTATCACCAATCTGCTGTCTCTTCTATCATCCCTCCCTTCTCTTGTCTCCATCTTCTCTTTTGTCCTGTAGGGCCAGAAAACTTTCTACTCCCCATTACCTGTATTTCTTATTTCATAGTATTAAGAAGAATAGTGGACAGTTGTTCCAAAAACTTTGAGTTTCAACTTCTCCCCATCCCTCCCTCCCTCCCCACCCATTCCCTTTGGTAAGGCAAGAAATTCAATATTGGCCACTTCTGTGCAGTTTTGCAAGTGATTTCCATAATAGTCGTGTTGTGTAAGACTAGCTATATTTCACTCCATCCTATCCTGCCCCCCATTGATTCTATTCTCTCTTTTGATCCTGTCCCTCCCCAAGAGTGTTGACTTCAAATTTCTCCCTCCTCCCATTGCCCTCCCTTTCATCATCCCCCCTACCCTGCTTATCTCCTTCTCCCCCACTTTCCTGTATTGTAAGATAGGTTTTCATACCAAAATCAGTATGCATTTTACTCCTTCCTTTAGTCGAATATGATGAGAATAAGCTTCATGCTTTTTTTTCTCAGCTCTCCTCTTTTTCTGTCCACTAAGAAGTCTCCTGCTTGCCTCTTCTATGAGAGATAGTTTACCCCATTCCATTTCACCCTCTCTCCTCCCAATACATTTCTCTCTCACTGATTACCTTGATTTCTTTTAAGATATGATCCCATCCTATTCAATTCACTCTGTGCTCTCTGTCTCCATGTGTGCATGCATGTGTGTATGTGTGTGAGCACACGTGTGTATGTGTGTGTGTGTATGTGTGTGCATGTGTGTGTGTAATCCCACCAAATACCCAGATATTGAAAAATTTCAGGAGTTACAAATAACGTCTTTCCATATAGGAATGTAAACAGTTCCACATTGGTAAGTCCATTGTGACTTCTCCTTGCTGTTCACTTTTTCATGCTTCTACTCATTCTTGTGTTTGAAAGTCAAATTTTCTTTTCAACTCTGGTCTTTTCAGCAAGAATGCTTGAAAGTCCTCTATTTCAGTGAAAGACCATACTTCCCCCTGAAGTGTTATACTCAGTTTTTCTGGGTAGGTGATTCTTGGTTTCAGTCCTACTTCCTTTGACTTCTGGATTATCCTATTCCACACCCTTTGATCCCTTAATGTGGAAACTGATAGATCTTGTGTTATCCTGATTGTATTTCCACAGTACTGGAATTGTTTCTTTCTAGCTGCTTGCAATATTTTCTCCTTGACCTGGGAACTCTGGAATTTGGCCACAATGTTCCTAGGAGTTTCTCTTTTTGGATCTCTTTCAGGTGGTGATCGATAGACTCCTTGAATACTTATTTTTCCCTCTGGTTCTAGAATATCAGGGCAATTTTCTTTGATAATTTCATGAAGAATGATGTCTAGGCTCTTTTTTTAATCATGGCTTTCATGTAGTCCCATAATTTTTAAATTGTCTCTCCTGGATCTATTTTCCAGGTCTGTTGTTTTTCCAATGAGATATTTCACATTATTTTCTATTTTTTCATTCTTTTCATTTTGTTTTGT
>CM053772.1:103621940-103661025 GCA_028658325.1 Potorous gilbertii | reverse complement strand
TTTTCAAGGTGTTGTTTTCTTCAGCACTTTTTTGGGTCTCCTTTATCAAGGTATTGATCTGTTTTTCATTCTTTTCTTGCATCTCTCTCATTTTTTTCTCAGTTTTTCCTCCACCTGTCTAACTTGATTATCAAAATCCTTTTTGAGCTCCTCAATGGCCTGAGCCCATGGGATATCTATTTCAGATGTTTGAGATACAGAGGCCTTGACTCTTATGTCTTTACCTGATGGTAAGCAGTTTTCTTCTTCTTCAAAAAGGAATGGCGCAATCATCTGTTCATGAAAATAACCTTCTATGGTCTTATCTTTTTTCCCTTTTCTGGGAATTTTCCCAGCCAGTTACTTGACTTCTGAGATTCCTTTCCACCCTCTCCTAGATCTGCCCAGCTAGTGCTTGGGATCTGAGATTCAAATGCTGCTTCCCAGCCTCAGGGCTTTTGGCAGCAGTCCTTGCTGCTATTCAATGGGAGCTTAATTTCTGGTGCTCAGGTGGGGGCAAGGCTGCCTCCCAGGCTCAGTTCCCTCAGGGAGTTTATTCAGAAACCTTCTGTAGAGGAGGTGCTGCTGAGCTCCTGCCTGCTCCGGGAGTCTCTGGCCACTTGCTGCTTCTGCTGCTGCCTCCCGAGAGAGCCCGAGTCCCAGAGACACCCCGCTCCCCTCTCAGCCCTTCTTTCTCACTGACCTGTGCGTCTGTGCGTGGAGGGACCTTCGTGGCCACTGGAGATTCCGTCCCTGAAGCCTGCTCAGATTTGCTCGGTCCTCTTGGCGCCGTGTGGCCGGGGCAGGGCAGTGCAGGGCTCCACTCCCGTCTGGTGTGCGATGGACCTTTGGGATTAGTTTTTCAGGGCTCTGGAATGGAAATCTCCTTCACTGTGTTGCTGTGTGGTTTCTACTGTTCCATAATTTGTTGGGAGTTTTTTTAGAGGAAATCCATGGGCTGTGGGTTCGGAGCTAGCATGTGGAGTCTTTCTACTCCGCCATCTTGGCTCTGCCCCGCAGAAGCCTTGACTTTCATGTCTTTCCCTCATGGTAAAAATTGTTCTTCCTCAACTGAAGAGATGGCAGAAGATACCTCATCACCAAGAGAGTAACCTCCATTTGAAATGTCTTGGGAAAAGTATGAAGGTTACATGGCAAAATAACATACTAGACACTGAGGTCCTTTCTCAAGTTAAACTAACAATATTGAATTTCTGCTTCAGAGAGTGCAATTCTGATGAACTGGCCTTATTGTTTGGATGCCAAACATATGTTTGCCTAAACAGACTATTTTATTGAGAATTCACATTAGACAAGTGTTTACATGGAAGTCTAAAGAAGTGGTATAAAGATTCTCATTGTCTGCCTAAAGAATTTTGCAATCAATTGTGTAACATGGGAGACACTGCCAAAGGACCACCCAGCATAGCATGCCTGTATCAAAGAAAGTGTTACACTCTGTGAGCAAAGCAGAACTGTAGTAGCTCCACATAGATGTGAGATGCACAAATTTAAAGACATCTCAACTCTAAATATTCATGATTTGTGCCTGACCTGTGGTAGAGCCTTGAAACTAGTATTGATCTGATCAAGCACAGTTGGACATACTGTACCATATATCCAACAAAGTGATGTCATTTTGCTCTTCTTTGAGAATGAAGGACAATAATCACCAACCAACTATGTACCCCTCCCCTCAAGGTGTCTCAGTTTTCTCATTTTGATCATTAGACTAAATATGGTTTAAGTTACCTTTCAAACTCTAAGATATCATGCATATGTATAAGGTACAGTGTAGATGTAGACTTTCTTTTATGGAGGAGAGTTAAGAAAACAGACTGGGAGTAAGAAAAATTATCACCATGGAAAGCATGAATTTTCCGGTCTTAGTTTCATTACTTGTAAGGAAGAAAGGCTTTAGTAATAAAATCTCATGATATAAGTAGACACTTTGGATCTACTTAGAGGGTTGGTATTCTGCTTTAGGATACAAGTCACCAAGCTTTATAATTTCAACAAACTCATTATGGCAGCAGTTCATAAAAAAACCTTTATTATTTCCTATAGCAATTAAATAAGTTTCCCCACAATTCCCTCAAAGCAATTATAGAAAAAGTCCTTGTTACCAAGAAACTTTTCAATATCATAGGTATTACTGCTGTGAATTGCATTTTATTTTCTCTAGGGAGTTCCGTCAAAGAATATGTAACGCAGAGAAAAAATTTACTTTGCAAAGCCTTGGGTGAGAATACATGTTGTATGGAAGGAAATAATACATAGCTAGTATCTAAATTTCACATATCTATTTTTAGAATAGAAAACTTATATCTTCATGACATCATAGTGATTATGAGCTGTGATGTGCACTATTATAGGCAGCATAGTGTAATGGAAAAAGAGTTGAATTTTTAATCAGAAAATGAGCTGAGTTCTTGCTATTTACTAGATGCATCACATTTATGGAAATCACATTTCCTCTTGCAAAGAGAAAGAGGGGACATGATGCATAAGGAAAGACCACAAGAATAGAGAGCTCCATGTTTTGTAAGAAGGGGACTGTGGATATGTGGTTTAAATGGAGGTAAAACAGATTTTGCCAGCCTCAATTCCACCCACCCTTCTCAGTTGAAACTTTAACTCTATACCAATAGGGGGAACAGGAAGTTGTGGCCAGGTCACCATTGTACTCTACTCAGAATGAGGAGGTACCAATCTAGAAGTCTATCTATCTGCTTCCTTAAATATTATTGGGTTCCATCTAGATTTTGATTGCTTTGTCATTTTGGGGAAAGAGAAAGAAGACCCAAAATGCTTTACTCAAGGCTTGATCCCATTAACTCTCCTATAATGGTAATTTAAATGAGAAGATCTTTCCCATCCGTTAATAGACCCATGTGTCTTACCTGGGTCACATGGAAGTCTGAATCACATGGAGCCTGTGGTGGTAGGAGTTTGCTGATTAGGTGGAGCAGGAAAGAGTGGAGCAAGAAGTGAGTCAGAACAGTCAGGCCCGGGAAAGAGAGAGC
Organism: Potorous gilbertii; assembly: GCA_028658325.1. Classification (NCBI taxonomy): domain Eukaryota; kingdom Metazoa; phylum Chordata; class Mammalia; order Diprotodontia; family Potoroidae; genus Potorous; species Potorous gilbertii. The sequence goes on along the minus strand of CM053772.1, from coordinate 103,658,020 downwards.
AGACAGTAACAGTGGGAGAGCTTGTTAGTCTTGTTTAAGGGAGCTGGTTTGTTGGAAGCCTAACAGAGGGAAGACTTGGGCATGATAGTAACGGCTGCATTGTTATTGTGTATAGATATCTTTGCTGCTATGATGGATTTTGTTTTCTGGTGTTGGGATTTCGTTTTCTGGTGTCTGAATAAATGTTTTGTTTTTGTTTTTCATGTGGAGAATATGTTATATTTTGCAATTCAGAACTCTTCTGATATATTCATAGTTGTCATAGGGGCTGAGAATGTTGCATTGGTGATACACACCTTAAGATCAGTTCCACAGTGAACATACATAATAAATAACAAAGAAATCAATTCATCAAAGTGAATCAGAAATTATAAAATCCACATAAAGGAGAATATATACCAGACAATACTGAATGAAGTAGCTCTTTTGTTAAGAGTAAAATAACTCAGTTCAACCAAGAGAAAATGTCCTGTATTTCACCTTAGAGGAGACTCCCTGTATGTAGCTGAAAATAGGGCCATGAACTAGGGTCTAACCATTCCTCTCATTTCTTTCCAAGAATTGTTTTTCCCCTAAAAAACCTGAAGTGAGATTGGTTTATTCCATTTTCTGTCCCCAAATTCTGTCCCCAAATTGAAAGCTGGAAGTTCCCAAAGTCGCTGGCCACTTATAGAATTCAGAAGACTGGTGCTCCAAGAATCCCAAAGTGCTCGGGACCCAAAGTGTCCTGAAGGGGGACTCCCACTTCAAGATATCTCAAAGGGAGCTAGACTTAGACGAATCCAAAAGGTTGATTAAATATGGTTAAGTATGGAACTCTTTGGCTTCTTGTCAATACTTTCGAATCCTTCAAGCGGAGTAGTGCCTTCATCTTTACCAATAAGGAGAGAGTCTCATAATGATAGGTTTTGGAACTCTGTCATGTTTGTTGCTCTCATTTATAAATCAATGGGATTTGTACTAGATGACTTCCAAGTTCCATTTCTTCTCTTCTATTCTATGATTCTGAATTTTATTCATCACTTTGGATTAATATATCAATAATGCCTGAACCTTCTTGACCTGTATCCCTTAAGTCTCTTTTAGAACTTCTGCTTGTTTGAGTAGAACATTATTTCACAATTGTCCTCTTTCCCCTTTACCCTGCCATTCTCCTTGATGACCTCAGGATTCATGTTGATGACTTATCTAATACCTGACATCACAGCTCTTCATTCTTCTCAATTCCAATGATCTTCAATCCTCTTTTACTTCATTCCATATCAGCCCAACTACTTTCTGGAACTCATTGTCATTTGCATCACTTTTATCCCAGATTCATGTTGTGCTTCTTAGAATTCAAACCCTTAGTTTCCTCTTGACAACCATAACTCCTAATCTTCCATTTCTACTATTTTTCTTTGTTTTTCATATTGCTTCTGATCAAGCATGTACCACATTCCAGGGTCAGCCATTTAAATAATGTCTCTGCTAAAATATAAAAATATAGAGTATTTGTGAAGTACTTTAAGGTTTCCAAAACTTTCTACAAATGTATGTTTTTATTCTCACAACCACCCTAATAGGTTCTATAATTATATGTAATTAGTATATAAGGGAACTGAGGCAGAGACACCTTTACTTAGGTGTTTCTGAGTACAAGCATAACTCATTGTCCACTTAACCACCTTGCTGTGGCTGGAATTCTAGGCACATCTTTATTTTTTGTTTCTCTACTTCCACTGCTGGGATATTGAGTATATCTGAAGAAGGGTAAAGTAAATGTGTTGCATACATGAATTATAGATTCCTATTATGGAAGTTGTTGTCCATGCTGAAAGAGGTCCAAATGACATCTGTCAGTAGGGGCTTGAAGGCTCTACCAAAGATTGTAAACAAATAGCCTATATGGGTATTTTGAATGGAAATGTCTCTAAATTTGAGCATCTCAGATTTCTTTTGAACTACTTTGATTGTATAATTCTTTGCTAATAACACCTTCTTTGATGCAGGAATGTCATGTTCGGAGTGGTCCTGTGCCAATGTCTCCCATATCTCACAATTGATACTGTCAACCAGATGAAACTAACCTGTAACCTGTGGGTAGCCAGGTCTGAAATGTGTAGGCTAGATACAGCAAGGTCAACAATTAAACAGAAGTTTGATTTTAAATTGAAGGAAATGGCTTTCAAGCAAAGACACATTGCTGGAGTCCCACCTCTAGTTGGGGGAAGTGATCCAAGGTAATGTGGGAAGATCTCAATATTTATGTCAATGGCTACATAGCGAGCTGTAGCACTGATAATGAGGGGTAACACAATCAATGTGACAAATTTGATTCATAGCAGGGATTTTGCTGTGGCTGAAAACATCCAGTCAATGAGCACAAAGGATTGTTGTTATGCCAAACACAGGCCATGTGTTGTTTACTGGATTTTATTCTGGAAAATCAATTATTTCCTTAAGAATTCCAAAACCCTTCAGATAGATCTTGAGAGAGTCCTTGTATTGCTTCTTCTGACTTCTGTGTGAGCGCTTGTCTTGTGTGAACTCTCAATATAATAGTCTTTTAGGCAAATGGGCTTTTGGTGTTTGAACAATGTGGCCAGTCCATCAGACTAGACTCTCTGGATTAGAGTTTGAATACTTGGCAGTTTAGTTCAAGAAAGCACTTTGGTTTTCAATACTTTATCTTGCCAGGTGATCTTTAGAATCTTTCTTTGACAATTCATATGAAAATGATTCAGTTTCCTGGCATGACAATGATATACTATCTAGGCTTCACAGGCATACAACAATGAAGTCAGTACAATGGCTCTATAGAACTTCAGTTTGGTAGGTCATCTCATACCTCTTGCCTCCCATTCTTTCATTCAGAACCTCCAAAACTATATGTATATCCCTGAAAAATACATTGCCAAGGTAAGTGAATTTATCCACAACATTCAATATTTCTCCTATTGCTGTAACTCATGGTTCTATGTATTGAGGGTATAGTACTGGCTGGTGGAGGATCTGTGTTCTCTTAGTATTAACTATTATACCAAAATTAGCACAAGCATCAGGGAATCAATCCATACTCTCTTTTATCTTAGGCTCAGAGGCTTCATTGAGTGCACAGTCATTTGTGAACAAGAAGTCTTCCACCAACCCTCCTTCCACCTTATTCTTGGCTTGTAGCCTTTATATATTAAGTAATTTACCATCATTGAGATAGCTGACATTGATACCATTTTATTCATCAATGGAAAAAAAAAATCATGGGAGCAAACATACAGCCCTACTTCACTGCATTGGTGACTGGGAAAGTGTGAAAGCACTGTCCATTATCTAGAATATGTACAAGGATGCTGTCATGAAACTGACATGATACTGATGAACTTCTCTAAGCACCTAAATTTTGACATAAGTTTCCACAAGCCCTCATGACTGACAGTATCAAAGGCCTTGGTTGGACTGACAAGTGTTAATTATAGATCTCTGTTCTGCTCTGGGAATTTGTCCTGAAAATTTTGTATAGCAAACACCATATTAACTATTCCATGGCTATTTCTGAAGCCACACTGTCTCTCAGGTAGATGATCATCTTCCAGGCAAAGTTTAGCCTATAAAGGAAGAATCTGGCAAAAATCTTGCCAGCAAAGATTAAGAGAGTGATTCCCCTCCACTATGATTGTTATAGAGTAACATATTTCCTTTTCCTTTGAAGAGATGAAAAATGGATGCCTCCTTGACTTCCTGGAGAATAATCTTCTCTTGACCTATAATCCAGATTTCAATCAGATTGTATAAGCGGTGGACTCTGCCTAATACATCTCAACTGAAATTGAATCAGCATTGGGTGCTTTGTGACAAGATGTATTTTGAATCATGCATAAACTGGATTGAAGTGAGGCAGAGTAGCACAAAGTAGTCAGCCTCATGCTCCCTTCAAGAATCATAAAATCCAGTAGCAGGACAAAGTCAAGATCACTAGATATGGATGACCTTGATGAATTAGATAAATAACCAAGCTCTAAGCATTTCGCATATCCTACCTTGGAACAAATTGTTCTCATCCACTCATTCCCTATAGTGGAGATTAAACAACCCATAATTTCACAAGAAGACACAATGACTGAAGAACTGTCTTTTGGGTAGGGGCTCAGCCTAAGCTTATTTTTGTTTACAGACAAGAAATAGAAGTTCCAGGTTTAAAATATTTAACAAACCAATGTCCCTGGGACTATTTGAAAGGGAAATATAAAATCAGTCATTCAACACCTTTAAGCCAATTTAGAGTGCTTTTTTGAGCTTCACTGAGAAATGGGGTTTGACACAATGGAGAATAAGGTCGATTGAAGAGTTGAATCAATTATAATATGATACAACATAATTTTAATTTCCTTCCACCTATTTTTATTAACTCATGACTCCAACCTCTGCAGGGTACTTCCAAACATTTTCATTCCTCCAGTCTATAACGGCTCCCTCTCTCCTTGACTTTTAGCTAATAATCTTGTTTCATATTTTACAGGAAAATAAAATTGAAGTCATTCACCAAGAGCTTGCCCTTCTCCTTAGCATCCCTTCTAACGTAGCCCACATATTTCTGCCACTATCTTCTTTTCTCTTCTGTCTCATGTAAGAGAGGGTCTTTCTGCTTGCCAAAGCTAACTGCTTTACAATTATGAGCGATCCCATTCTATCTCACCTTCACCTGCCTGTTATTTCATCCTTTCTCCAATCTTCATTCTCTCTCCCTGTGTACTGGTTTTTCATTTCTGCCTACCAACAGGTCCAAATGTCTTCTCATTTTCAAAAGAAATCTTTACTTAGTCCATCCATCCATCCTTACTAGCTCCTGTCCCATGTCTCTCCTGCTTTTTGTGGATAAACTCCCTAAGAAGTCTGTCTACAGTAGAGGCCTTCACTTCTACTTTCTGTTCTCTCAAAAAATTGCTATCTCTTACTTGCAAAATCTAATGTGTTTTTTTAATTCAGTTTTCATCTGGATTAACTGACCTGCAGCCTATGTCACAATTGATCACCCTCTTCTCCTTGATACTCTCTTCTCTCTAGGTAATTGGGATGCTGTTATCTTCAGGGTCTTCCCCTACCTATCTGACTGGTTCTTCTCACTTTCTCTAGCTGGATCTTCATCCAAGTCATGCTCATGGTGTCTCGTCTGGGCCTTCTTCTCCTCTGATGCTGTTTCACATATCTTTACAGGGTCATTTCCCATGGATTCAATTATTATCTAGATGCTAATGATTCTCAAATGGATTGTCAAATATATAAGCAGAGAGTTTTCAGGAAACATAATCGTCAATAATCTCTTAAGGGGAAAAAGCATTCTGCTTTACTAATGAAGAGATGCAAATTAAATAACTTTGAGATATCACCTCACACCCTTCAAACTAGTAAAAAAACCAGTTAAAACAATAGTGGTGGGGTTCCAAGGTAACATTTATTCCAGGTGGAATTACAAACTTTAACTTTTCGAATTTCACATCTTAAATATTTGGGCAAGAGCTAGCTGGCAATTATATACTAATTTATATTTGAAGAGAACTAATGATTTCAAGGGGTAGAAGTGAGCAGGAAAGACATTCCAGGTAACAGGACCAATCTGTATAAAAGTAGAAGAGTTAAAAATCCAACACCATTTGTGGGTAAAAGCGAATAGGACAGTTTGACTAGAATATATAAGGAGGAATAATGTGATGTTAGTTTGGAAACAGGTTGAAGCCAGATTGTGAAGGGATTTAAATGACAAAAAACTCCAAATAAACAAATAAATACATAAATGAATAAATACATAAGTAGATAATTAATACAAGATTTTATTTTATCCCAGAGTAATTGGGAGTGACTAAATTTTAATTTTAATTTTATTTTAATTTATTTTTCCCTTTGCCTCTTCTAGCCCAACCCTCTTGTTTTACAGATAGAGAAGCTGGGGTTCAGGAAGGTACTAAAAATTTACTACCAGTCACATGGGTAGTCAAGCTCAGAGGTGGAAATGGAAGCTAGGTTTCCTGACTCCAGATATAGGGTTTCCCCCTGGACCACCCTGCTTTCCCTTTTGTGCTGTATTTTCTCCCTACTTACTCCATACCTTGGGAGGGATAGAGCAGGGGAAGAAGCAGACTATTTTTTTTCTTTGAATCCCCAGAGCCTTGCAAATAGTAGCCACTTGATCAGCACTTGCTGAGTTAAAGGTAGGGGCTGCATTAAGCACGGTCTTGGGTAGTAATTGAATTCCAATCAAGGTGGAACCTGGCTGGGAAGGAGGGAAAATGTCTGAGATAGAAAGTGTAAGATGGACCCCTGACCCCCAAACCTGCTTAAGAAGAGTCAAATACTTCCTGGAGCTTCTAAAAGTTCTTTTCATCTGCAGGCATGGGCTTTGCAGCCCCACATTCTGGGTAACCATGAAGATCGACCAGAATAGACACACACTATGCACCACCATCATGACATGAATGACTGTTGAGCAGCTCCGTTCTTCCTTGTCTGTGACAATGATGTCCTGGGGCGACCTTCTGCTTCCCCTCTCTGCTTTCTTGACACTTTTGCTACTGAAACTTCTTAAGCAAAAGAGTCAAAGAGTCAGAAATGCTTTAGGAATATCAGTTTACCATTTGTGCTGTCTTGGACATCAATGGGGAGGGGAGGTGGGCTCTTCTTTATTCATTATTATTCCCCTGAAATGGAAAGCCAGTGAGTCAGACACCCTTTCATGTATGTCTCAAAACGTTACATGTGGCCACTTAGGGTGGAAGTGGTTATAGTACTTGGAGCACCTTTCTAATGGCTCCCAGTCTCTATTCTCTTGTAGTTGCTTTACTCACATTCCAAACTGAATAATGCACTCAATATATCCTCTAATTTCTTGTGTTTTCTGGCATATCAAAAGCAAATGAAGAAAACTGCTTCTCCCTTCAAGATTCATTCAGTTCCTTTGTATCATATAGACAGGTTCTGAAGGCTCCGACTGAAGAAAACTATCATTCAATTCCCTGCTAAAATATAATTAAGATGTCTTATCTTCCCTACTTGAATTCAAGCTTCCTTTGGTCAGTCAGTAATTCTGTCTTAATCTTCTTACAACTATGCTATCAAGGTGTGAAGGTATAATAAATGAAGAAAGGAAAATGATATTCCAAGTCCTTCAGCTTCAAACCAAGCTTCATCTGGATTGAATTGGTGGTATCTCTACTCATCAAATCCAGTGAAACAGCTGAGAGTCACAAGTTAATCACATCTAAGTTATATTTGAGTAGGAGATAAGGTTATCAGAGATGGAAGTTAGTCTAATTAGAGTACTTTTTTCTTAAATAGAGTGAAGAAACAAATAGTAATGAGGTAAAAATGCTTTGGTGCCATCTCAGGATTCAAAATGATTATGAGAAGTTGAGAAAAATCATCAGAGTTAATTCAGATTTTGCAACTTCTGGATTTGATCATTTAACTGACACACAGTCCATTGGCTATCACCACTTTCTTTCTTCCTTTCTTGTTTAATGTACTTTTCAGTGCATTCCAATGTATACTTTATGGATAGTGATGTTATTGATGCATACTTTAGATGTGTAGGGTAAGTTATTGGGAACTAGAAGTCTTTGATTAAAGAAATGTACCTATTCATGAAGGATATTTTATAGTTCAAGCCCTAGGAGCAAAATTGAATAAGAATTAGAGACTGTTTAGCCTAACCCTTTCTTTTTACAGATGAAGCTCAATAGATGGTCCAACAAATCCCAAGGGCTTAGTATACCATTCCAGGATTCTCAATAAAAGCAGAAAGGACAACAAAAATTTATAGTGCTGAGATTCAAACATAGATCATCTGACTTGCAATCAGGTATTCTTTCCAACAGATGTCTCCTATTTCCCCCAAAGGTACAGAAAAAAAGGATTCTGAGGTAGAGGCAGCAATGGGCCATGGTACCTGTGTGTTCATCCTCTGGTTCTGCTCTATTCTACATCTTTGGCTTGTTGTGGTCCTGAGGATCAGGCCCAGTCATTTATGTACATCATTCTGGGGACCAACTAGTGAAAACAATTACGCAGCAGAATCTGTATTGTATGCTGACATCTGGAGAAACAAGGGGCCAGAAGACACCCAAACAAAACAATATGCAGACCAGGATCACTTCAAAATCTTTTAGCCGAGAAACTGCACATGGCCTTTGACATCTAAACAAGGACTAGTACAGAAGCAGTAAGTATCATTGTGGTAAAGAAAACTATTCTCACCACCCAAATTTAGGTATCATTTGTCTTAATAAAGATCTGTAGCAAATTGTTAAAACATTTCAATAGATTTGACTTCTGTTGTTTAAAGGGCCTAATTATTCCTATCCTTTTTCCCACTACTCAGTGGGGTCACTGTAAAGGTAACATACAGAATGTCCTTCATTCTTGTCCTCTGTTCAATATTTATCTCTTTTGCATTTAAGAAATCACTGTTTATTTCAGAAAACATTTCTATCAAAGTTGGGAGATTATCTGAAGATATTGGTTTTATTTTGAAATGTACTCTCAAATCAATGTTAATTATGGAAAGTATGTGTGGTTAAATAAAAGAAAGTAGATTAGGCTTACATTGAGTGCGTCAAGCATAATGTATCAATTTATAAACCATTGTAGTACAGGTAGAACCTTAGTCTTTCATAAATAGAACAAAATGTCCATGGTCACTTCCTTCGAGTCATATAATTTGTTTGCAGTAGACAGCTATGGCTTTTCTAAGAGTTGTTTTTGCAATTAGGAGAGAGTGTCATTTTCTTTGCAATGGTCACAGAGCAAGACACTAAAGAGTAAATTAGAAGGGAACAATGATCCCATGTCTTTCAGTGATTAAACTCATAGAATATTAAAGAAGGAAGGACACTTGGATAACAATGACAACTAGAATATTTTTAAATCTCAAATTCAAAACCACAATTCTCTAAACTCCTTATGGAGCAATCAACAATTTTAGACAAAACTAAGTCTAGCAAAACAATGAATTGATCCAAGAATTCCAAAATTATAACCTATATAATTGATCTCTTTGATTCATTTTCAAGAAAACAGTTTCAAAGCATAGAATATTTTTGATAAACATAACCCAATTGAGAAAGGCAAAACAAAATTCACTACAGTCTATTAGAGAAATTTAAAGTGGAATTTAATCATTTGTTGCATTCAAATAATATAAAACTCATTATGTACCAATGACACAACTTACAGGGCATGTACCAAGAAAGCCTTTTATTTTCTCTCCTTTTAGTCTTCCAAATATTAAGTGAAGACTGAATCCAATCAGTGACTCATTTGCTACAAAAGTGGAAGCAGTAAATGTGGAAGTTACTTCTATTATATTCACTGGCTAATGGTGGAATTCTTCCATGATTACTTTCACTACCAAGACTATACTAAAATATTGATTTATTTGTGGGAAAATAATTCTTCAGGCCAGTGGTTTGATAAATCAGGCCATAGTACCAAAATTAAAGTATTTTTTCCACAATAAAATATACATTTTAATTATTATTTCAGAGTTGCTTGACTTCTCAGGTAGTGAATCACAAACACACAAAGTAAATTTGCTGAATGCATTTAATCCTGCAAAACTTTCACTCTTTCCATGTTAACTACAGTTCCTGTAGAAGCAATTCAAGCAGAGCTCATGAATTTTCAAATATCATTCTATTGTGCTTCCATCAATCTCCTAGTTAAATTCAAGGACATACCATTACTCAAGAAAAAGATTTGTTTTTGAGTTTTAATGCTTGACTTTCATAGGGCTCTGGTCTAAAACGAGTCCATTGTTCCCTCATTCTCACTTAAGGTGAGATTTTCATATAAATTACATAGCATATTGTAATCCATCCTTTACATAAATAATTTTTTTCTTTCCACTGAGATCTTCATCTGATGTGAGAGGTGTAAGAATGAAAGGAGGTAAGGGAGAGTAAACATCTATTTATAAAAACTAAAATATTTCATACCAATTCAAAAATGTGAAATTAGAAGCCTTTTGAGTTGACTGTACGCTAAATTTGAAGCACAAAGCTAACCCCTGGAATAACTTTAAATTATTGGACAATGATCCAGTGGGGGCCTTTCCAGCTGCTCCTGTTTTATAAATGTAATAATTTCACAAGGATAAAGAGTTTGTAATTTTTTTAAGATAATTTCTTCAATTTGTAAAGGGATTTCATTATTTTCCCTTCTAAAAGACACACTTCTCTTCTTTGTAATTTATAAAATACACGTGTATGTATATGTGTCTGTAATACCTCTCAACCTCTTTAAATTATCTTGCATGTATTTTTCTGTGTATATTTGAACATGTTGTGCTTTTCTCCCTCCCCTTACCCAATAGAAGGCAAGAAATAAAAATATAATATAACAAATACAAGAAATAGAAATTTTTAAGTAACATGAGACTATTTCTATGTGGAGGAAAACTTGTTTCTAGGCAATTTTGTGTATCTGCCCATCTCTTTCATTATACTGAATTATTTTAGTTGAATAAGATTTAAAATAATCAGTGCTAAAATGGTATTTTCATACATTTGACTCATTATCATTGCTTTATTTCACCCCTCCCCTTTTTATTTTAAGTCAGTGCTTTGACTCAGCTAATGGTTTTGCTTAAATTGCTTTGGAGCTTCTCTATTTCAAAAAGCTTTCTCCATGTCCTCAGTCCTTATTCACCTGCTTTTCCCTAAATTGGGGACTATATTTATTGAGATTTACTTGTTTCTTTATTTCTTACCATCTTTTCACCATCTATTTTAGCATTTTTAATTAGGTGGTTAGTTTAAAATCAACCTTTCCTTATTCCTTTCCATCTTACATTTGTATGTATGTATATATATATACATATATATATATATACATATACATATATATATATATGTATATGTATATATATATATATTTTTTTTTCTCAGAATTTTTACCCTCCTGGTTCACTTAACTAATTCTCTATTCCAACATTCCAACCCCCACTCCCCATTCATGTATTATAAATTTAGTTAATTGTTCTTTGGTTATGTCTGCATTTTTTCATGTGGTTAAAGTTTCCTAGGTACAGGGAATAATCCCATATTCTACCAAATTTCTGGGGAGTATTGCCTGTAGAAGTTTTTTCCCATCCTCCCTCTTGTTCTTATGTGTCTCATCTTAGAAGGATCCATCCATGAAAACATAAGTGTTGGACAGTACTGCAGTGTAGAAATTCCCCTGTGTCTCAAATAACCCATACTCCCTGCTCTCATTGTGATCAGTTTCCTCATCAAATGTACTACTTTATCTTTGGTTTTATGTCTCTCAAAATTATGGATGATAGATACTCCTAGAAATTCACTCATTCATTCTGGTTGAGCAGGCTTTCCATGGTGGCACAGACTCTTTGAAAGGACCTGGTTTCCCAATGTACCACCTCCACCCAAATCAAACCCATCACAAAGTCCCTATGACCCACTCTCAGCTTACAACTATTCATACATAGGATCACTCTTCAAAGGTCCCTCTTCCCTACGATTGTGGTAAGACCTCCTCATAACCATCTCCTAAATCCAGAAGCATTTATTAAGGGCTCATTATCTTCAAGGCAGATCAAGGGTTAGATCAGGGGCTACACACATGATAACTTTTCTTGAAGTCTTCCTGCTCTGATCAAGAGACTATAGAAATCACAATTCCTTTGTCATGCCCCTATGGACTTAGAAGGGTTACATTTCCCAGCACTTTTCTCCCCATTTATGTAGCCTCTTACTCTGCAATCCTGTCCTATAATGCATAGGTAGTCAATTGTATTTTAGTCCATGGTCCTATAGTCCTATTGCTGCTTCACCTTCAGCTGCTCCTTCATCTTCAGTGCTCTTGTTTCTTTAATTGAATCTGTATCCTAATGAATGCATTGCTATCCCTTGACAAACTTTAAAAAAGTCTCTCCTCTCCTCCCCTCTCCTTTCCCCTCCCCTTCCTTCCTCTTCCCTCCTGTCCTCTTTTCTCCTTCCCTCCCTTCATCTCTGTCTCTTACTTATCTGTGGTTACTTTTAAGTGGTTCTTTCTTTGTTCAGAAGCTGTGGACAGTTTTCTGTGTGAATTTCAATGATACATCTTTCCTTTCTTTTTTTCTTGCCTTTCTTTCTTCTTGCCTCTTATGCCAAATTTTCCTCAACTTTAGTCCTTTTTTCTTCCATTTTTTTTGTTTCTTTCATTATTTTAAAGAGGTTTTCCACTGTTGATGTAACTTTTTTTCCTGATATAATTGAGTTTTTCTAGCTCTAAGTTTTACCCATATTCATTTTTAATTACTCCCATGTAATTCATTTATCTGTTAAAGCAACTCTACAGTTTCTAAGTGTTCTAAGCTCTTCCCAAAATACTTAAGATATGTGTATCATCAGGTACTGATTCACTTTTGTTTGTCTCACACTTTTATAATGACTTACCATTTATACTTATTTTTGGTTTTAGGATTCTGTCAGTTGGTTTGTCTGCTTGTATCCTGGGTTTTTATTGAAGTACTTTCCTTTTAAAATTTTGGTGTTTCAGTTTCTATGTGTGTTTATATTCTCCTGTGATTCAATTTTCGGTTCTTTCCAATTTCATTCTAGGTATTCCCAGGACACAAGGTTGCAAGGGTACCCCAGTCTCCTTATATTGGTGATAAGGTTGACTAGGCTGGGTCTCTGTCCTATTTTCCCAACACATATGACCCTACCCTATTATATTATTCATCAGACCCATGCAGATGGCCTGGCATCCAGTCACTTTATTTCTCCTTTGTTTTGCATCCTTTTCTTCTTGTGCCTGAGCTTAGTCATTTTCTATTGACTTTCGCAGGGTGAGAAAAGGAAAGAAAATAGGTACTGTGCTTAATCTCTGCAGTAGTAAGAGGAATAATGAGATGGTTCCTTGCACAAATCTGAGATGTGTGGGTCCTAAGTGTGCAGACACTAGTTGGGGAGAGTTATTGAGGTATCACATTAAGGATTAGAGTCCTCTGATTTTTGGTTTTGGTAAAAAATTTTACATTTTGTCAGTTTGTCTTCTTTCTCTGGCAGATTTGGCAGTAATTACTCAGTATCTGATGTATAAGTATGTTTTTATTGGAGGACTAGATTATTGAAGTGATTTACATGAATTTAAAAAATCCCTCATCTTTTGGGTGATTTCATATGCAAGAGTAATTTTATTGTAAATATTGCAGTTTTTACTGTATATGCACACACATACATATATACACCTTTTGGATTTTCTTTCTAACCATCTGTCTCATAAATTGCCGGGAATTAAGCTTCCCTATTGTTATCTACCCCAATGTATGTGATATAAATAAAAGGTTGTTATGGAGAATACAGATTAAATTTCTCCACTTTGGTCCCAGAAGTCAGAACAAGTAACCGTGGTTAGAAGATACTAAAAGATACATTTAGGCATAATGTAAGTAAAAAACAAAACAAATGATAAATTTTTATAAAAATTAGACCTATCACAAAGTGCAATAGGTAGGCTCAGAAGAATGAAAGTTCTATCTCACTGAAGGGGGTCAAGCAACAGTTGGATGGCTGTTGGTTTGTGTTGTTCAACTAGGTGATCTATGTACTTTCAATTCTGAAAATTTTTCATTGTGCATCAAAAGAATGTTCATAATTAACCATCAGTTTCATTTGTGACAAAGTTTCCACCTGAAAAGCCCACCATCAGCCTCCTTGATGAGAAAAATTAAGATTATAAGAAGGTCTGTAAGTGTTCAAGTTTGATTCCAAATCTGCACAGGTATAGTGATTTTTTTAAATAGGATTGTGTTCTCTCTGATCCTAGAATTTTTTTAATGAAACCTCCCCTCGAAGTGCTTTTAAAAGACAGTTATCTAAAGAAAAATAAACCAATGCAGTTTATATTGGACCATGAATTCCCATTTTATTCTTAGGATTTGTTGGAAGAGATTTTATTAGAGTTGGCAATACTTTTTGATCCTATTTTGGGGTGCTTTGAATCTCACTACTTTGGCAAGTGTTGTAGAGAAATGGACAAAATATATCATTAGCATATGATCCCCTGCAGAATATGTTATTTGATATTCACAACATTGTCGAATGTAAAATTTAACAATGTGTTTAGTCTAATTGTGGTATTGGGGTACAGATAGAAAGAATTAAATGTTTCCATGGAAACATTTGATAGAGTACCTCAGTAGTTAAAAAAACATTGCAATTCCAAGAACAACTCTTTTTGTAAAACCAATTTAATTTTCTTCATAAGCCTACATAGTCTGAAATTCAAACTTTTTTTAAAGTCCATGAATATTCCATCCTGTAAGAGAAATATTACATTGAAAATTTCCCCCCAAAATTCTACAGAATGTCTGTTCTGATTAATTTATAATGTCTTGATAAATCACAAACTTTTCTATAATTGTAAAAATGGCTGCAAAAAGTAATTCTTGATGTCAAATATAAAGAAGTAGGATGGAGAAAAATGTGAAAAAGATGATGGGAGGAGGTTTGAAGCCAAAGTGAAACTCTGAGGGGTAGAGTTCAGACTCGAGGGGGAATAGGTTTGTAGAGAAAATGAACAGTCTTAATAACAGTTAGATGTATTCTATTTCATTTGTATGCTTTGGCCTCTAACAGGCCACAGGTTGGTATTCAAAACTGGTGAGGGTTACAGGAAATTTAAATGTACTAGAAAGGGCACTGGACTCAAGTTTAACCTCTAATCACTTGTTCAATGTAAGAACTGACTCCAGCACTTCTTTGAGCCTGACCCTAAAAGTCTTGCATGAAATGATATGGAAATGGGAAAAGTCCCTAAGGCACTAAAGGTCATGGAGTACTATGATGAATTTAGGTTTCATCTTTAGCCAGTTTTTAGCAGTTGTCCATTCACAGAGGAGCTACTCTCATTCCCCATATTTTATGCATACATATACATATATGCGTGTTTTATATATGTATGTATAAGTATATATGCATATATGTGTGGGTGAATGTGCATGTCTGTGTGTATGTGTATATGGGACACTGGAAATATTCTAAAGATCTCATAGATATAGGGAAGATGTCTCTGAAACAACTTTTCAAAAGATTTTCTTAGTTGGGTATAGAATTTCCTTAGATAAGCACAAAATAAAACAAAAAGCAAACAAAAATCTACTACTGAGGTAAATTGATGTCTTCCTAAGGAGCTTCACTACTACACAAACCCTTTGAGATTTTACAAGCTTCTCAACAATTTGTCGGAAGACTTTATTATGGTGCCAACTCTGATTTTTAAAAGTAGGTTAGATACTTGGAGTTAAAGTGGGGCAAATGCATGATATACTACGGAAGATTTCATCTGTTGAGTTGACAAATGAATAGATACAAAGGAGAAGTGAGGCTAGTGACTTGAACAGGCCCCCCTCACTCAAAACAAAGTCAAGTGCAAATCATGTCATTATTTCTCTGATGGCATGATCTTCTTCGGCAACGAAGGAAGAACATAGATACAACGGGAATATGTGTTAGATGCAGGACTACACAAGCATGCACTTAATTCAAATTCAATTTTATATCAAATTAGCACTTGAAAGTCATTAAATAGACAAGAAAAAAGAGGTTTTTCCTCCTTTCCCCTAACACAGCAAGATGTTAAGCAAGGTTACCTTGTTCCTTGTCTTTAGCTTTTGCAGACTAAGTCTCCTTTTTCTGCTTATGAAAAAATTTCTGATCAACAGGTCATTAGGTAAGGCATGGTTAATTTAGGGGTCTCAGAGACTCATTCTGACTATAACTTCATGGAACATTTTATTCTTCTTATGTGACTAGCCAACTGGGTCAGGGAAATAGAAGTCAATCAGATCAAGGGAATTAATGAAAAAAGATGCAAAGATGGCATCAGATCTTAAGTTGTATTATAAAATTGTATTATAAAGCAGCAAACATCAAAACTACTTGCTACTGATTAAGAAAAAGACTGGTGGATCAGTGGAATAGGATACAATACTACTTGACTACCATACCTTATGGGATAATAACTCACTATTTAATAAAAACTGTTGGGAAAACTGGAAAACAGTATGGCAGAAACTAGGCATAGACCAACACCTTACACTATATACCAAAATAAAGTGAAAAAGGGTTCAGAATTTAGAAATAAAGACTGATACTATAAGCAAATTAGGAAAGCAAGAAATAGTTTCCTTATCAGATTAAGGAGTAGGGAAGAATTTATGGCCAAACATGAGACAGAGAACATTATGAAAGCCACAGATGACTGTGATTACATTAAATTAAAAAAAATTGCACAAAGTCAATGCAACCAAGATTAGAAGGGAAGCAGAAAACTGGGAAATGATTTTTACAGACAATCTCTCTAATAAAGGTCTCAATTCTAAAAGATATAGAGGACTGTAACAGCAAGGACCCTGACATACACAGGAGGTCCTGCTGTATAGGTTCTTACATCTACTTTTCTAAAAAGAAAGCAATATTTGAGGGGTCAACAATCTACTTACATCAATCACATATATCATTCACTTAGTTCAGGGGGAAAAGTGAGCATCCTAACCTTAAGAGAAAATACAAACAGAGAAATAAAAGCAACAGATAGTGCTCTCAACTGTCTGAAGCAATACATAAATAAAGAGATAGAATCAACTGTCTGACCATTACAAACATAGTTATCAGAGA
This sequence comes from Potorous gilbertii, assembly GCA_028658325.1. Lineage (NCBI taxonomy): Eukaryota > Metazoa > Chordata > Mammalia > Diprotodontia > Potoroidae > Potorous > Potorous gilbertii. Next base: position 103,641,371 of record CM053772.1, on the reverse strand, counting down.
GAGAAGCACCAACATCTGGTGTTTGAAAGATGGGGGCTCCTTAGCAGCTGCCAAGAGTCTTGTCTGCCCAAACAAACACTTCCAATGAGTAAGCTTTGAAGTAAAACCTCACCTCAGAGTATTTATACACTTTTCAGTGCAGAAGAGTAGGCCCCTCTGACTCAGTGCCTCAGTAGAAATTAACAAAAGTTAGTGATGCTTATTAATGGGCAGAGAAGATCTTTAACTCTTCCCCCCACCCACCCTTAACCTTAAGTTACCATTCTATTGAGCTCCAAGATCTTTCATATCCACTACATAGGCACAGGCATTCATATTTCTTAAGTAAAAAATAGAATTCCCACATCATACACTTCATATTTTCAGAATACCAAACAGGACATAATATCATTCCTTAGGGGTCAATTTTTAGGGAGTGAGCAACCAGCTCCTCCTTTCTCAATCCAAAACAACATGTCCAAATAAAATCTTTTTGGGGGTGTGTCCCTACACACATTACCATTGCAGGCTTCCAAGTCCTGAGGGATGACTGGGTGACAAAGTCAACAGGCTGAGGTCCTTGGGGGTAAATGGAATTCCCCATAGGCAACTCCAGCCCTTGGGTCCAAAACTATCATAGGAAGCTACTGTAAAAAGCACACTCAATGCCTTGCTGCATAGTCCCCATCTTGCCCCAGGGCTGAACTCCAAGCTCCTGGTTTCCTCCTCCTCCAGCCGGAGTCCAGTTCCCACCAGGGTCTGTGCACAGGAAGCTCTCAACTCCTGTCCCTCTCACACTTCTGCTGTCAGTATACAAATATTTTTGCATGCCTGCACCAGGGCTCCATTCAAAGTTCTCACTGCTCCTGCTTGGGCTCTGCACACAGTAAAATTCCAGTTCACTCCTGGGGCTCCACAGAATCATAGTCACCACAACTGGGAAACAATGAACCATTATCCCTGCCCCCATACATTTCTTTAAATTTGCAAAACCTGACATGACTCTGCCATAAATGTAACAGCAATGGCTTTGACACACACAGGAGAGTCTGCTGTAGAGGTTCTTAGATCTGCTTTTCTAAAAGGAATGAAACTTTTGAGGGGCCAAAAATCATTTTAATAACACACATATATCATTCACTTAACCTATGGTTGGTGGGGGGAAGTGCTATGTACCCACCAAGGACCTCACCCTGTAGACTTTGTCACCTAGCCACCCTTCAGGACTAGGAAGTGGGGGCTAGAGCACTGTTAAGACTAGGACTTGGCTTGCTATAGCCTGCACCTGAGAGTTCCTGCAAGAGCAGTATGGGGAGAAGGAAACACCCCCAAGAGGATTTTATTTGGTCATTTTGTTTTGAATTGAGGAAGGAGTAGCTGGAGGCTTACTCCTCAAAGATTGATCCCAAGAGAATGATATTGTGTTATGTATTCTGCAAATATGAAGTTCATAATATGATTGTGGGATTATGTTATAATTACTTAAGAAGTGTTCATGTTTGTTGCCTATATAATGGACCCAAAAAGATCTTGGGGCCCAATGCAATGGTAATTTTAATGTGGGGGAAAGAGTTAAAGTCTTCCCTCCCATTAATAGACCTCAATACCTTTTGTTAATTTCTACTGAGGCACTGCATCAGAGGGTTCTGCCCTCCTGCTCTGAAAAGTGGATAAATACTCTGAAGTGAGGTTTTATTTTGGGGCTTAGTTTTTGCAAGAAGGTTTGCATGCCATAAGACACTCTTAGAAGCCACTAAGGAGCCCCCAATCTTTGAAAACCTAGATTTTGTTACTTCTCTTTCTGGTTACTATGTATTTATTGTTTATGGTCAGACAGCCCTCTCTGTTAATCTTTGTTTTCTGTCTGTATTTTTCTGACATTCATTGTGCAGACTGTTCCCCCTAATTAGATGAATGATATATGTGCATGATTAAAGTGATTGTTGACCCCTCAAAAGTGGTCTTCTCTTTTAGGAAAGCAAATCTAGATGAGGAGCCAAGATGGTGGAGTAGAAAATACATATATGCTTAGCTCTTACTCCACAGCCCATAAAATACCTGTAAAGAGGAACTCTCAACAAATTCTAGAGCAGCAGAAGCCCTAGAACAATGGAGTGGAGGAGATTTCTGTTCCAGAGTATTTACAGGAAAGGTCTGTTGCATACCGAACCTGGAGCAGAGCCTAGCCCTGCCTTGACCACTCAGCACTGAGAGGAACAGATCTGAGCAGACTTCAGGGACAGAATCTCCAGAAGCAGCACAGATCCCTGAACCCACAGGCACCAAAGGTCAGTGAGAGGGTCTTTTCAGCTGGCTGAGAGTGGAGTGGGGTGTCCCCACAACTCAAGCCCCCTCAGGAGGCAGCAGCAGAGGAAGCAGCAGGTAGGAACTCCCAAAGCAGGTAGTGGCTTTCTTCCATTGTTGAAGGTCTCCTCATAAACCCCCTGAAGGAACTGAACCCAGTGTGGTGGCCCTGGCCCCACCTGAGCAACTGAACTTAATCTTACACTGAATAGCAGCCCTGCCCCTTCTGAAAACCCCTAAGGCTTGGGAGCAGCACATTTGAATCAGCCCCCAACCTCTGGCTGGGCAGAATTGGAGGCAAGGTGGTTATGGAGAGGAAACTCAGAAGTCAAGTAACTTGCTGGGAAAATATCCAAAAAAGGGGGAAAAAGAATAAGACCACAGAAGGTTATTTTCTTGGGGAACAGGTGATATATATATATATATATATATATATATATATATATATATATATATATATATATATATGTATTAAAGTGAACTTAAAAAGATTTAACATACAAGAAGAAAAAAATTGTACCTGAGAGCCAGCACACAATATATTTGATTATTTTGGTAAGGGATTTCCAAAATACCAGCCAAGAAAACCATGGCCTTGAGGGTGGGGAAGGTATTCTTTAGGGAACTATGCTCTAACTGGTATATTTGAGTCAGGAGGAAGTATCCCCTTGGATTTGACTTTACAAGGAATAACTATGTCCAGAGGACCTAAGTTCAAATTTGGCTTCAGACACTTTCTATCTGTGTGACCATAGGGAAGTCACTTACTCCTGACTTCCACTAAAAAAAAAAAAAAGAATTAAAAGAAAGAATAAAAAACCTGGGTTGCTTGATTTCATGCTTGACAAATAGTTGTTCTAACTCCTAACAAAGATGTATGATAGTTTGAAAAGAACATAACAATGGAATTGGAGAACCTGGGTATAATGTCTTCCATGTGCTTCCTGTGTAATCTTAACCAATCCCTTGACCTCTTTGGCTCTCAAGTTAGAGATATGAATTGAGCACTTATGACAGAGCCTCAGGAACATTTAAATATGTAACCTGGATAGTAATAAGATTGAGAAAGTGTGGTCTGATATTTACGAGGAGACCTAGAGAGAGGAACATCGTAAAAAAAAGTAAGTTAGGAAAGAGTATCCAAGAGGAGAGTTTGGTCAATCATATGAAAATACTGTGGAATGATTAAAAAAAGAGTTATAAAAAGTTTCATCAGATTTAGCAATTAAGGACCTTGATGAGAAGTTTCAGGAGAGTGGTTAAATTAAAAGCTATATTGAAAAAAATACTGATAAATGAATGGGAAGTGTAAAGAGGAAACAAATACAGATGGCTTTTAGTAGAAATGTGCAAAGTCCTCTTTCCTTCCTGATGCTTAAGGGGATCAAAGATAAAGGACATTCAATAATACAGAAGGTCATCTGGGTGATAGCTTGTGAGAAGAGTCAAGTTTCTATTATTAGTGGATGATGGAACGTGTTTGATATGTATTCTAATTTGAAGAGTAATTTGGTAATAAGAAAATAGTGTTGGTATCTAAAACTAAGAATCAATATGAGTCATAAAAATAAATATTTCTCAATAAATTATAGATGTGTTCACTGATAGTATTCTTTTACATAGTGCTAGAAATCTTAACCATAACATTAAGGTAAAAGAAAAAAAATGAACTGGAAAGAAAGATACAAACTTATGGTTACTTGTAGTGAAAGTTGTTTAGAAAATAAACAAAAACCAACAGTGAATGAAATAATCAAGACAATTAATAGTTTTAGTAAAATATCACGATACAAAATATGATCATAAAATTATCAGTAATTCTGTGCAATATTAACAAAAAGCTCAAAGAAATAAAGACTTGTGTTTCAAAATGTCAAAGAATACATAGATTATTCGGCAATTAACCTACCAAGCATATATAGAACTCCTATGAATACAGCTATAAAACACCTTTAACCAAATAATTGCCTTATTTTAATTGAAATTGATTTAATTTAATTGAGATTTTAGTAAAAGATACGAATTGTTTGACTAGACCAGCCTAGTATAATAAAAATGATTATATTATCTATATTAATGTATAATAGTGATATACTTAGTCAAATCACTATTTTTCCTTAATAGAAATAGATAAAATGAAAACTGCTAAAACTATTTTTGATTTATTTTATTAGACTCTTTATGTTTAAGTACATCATCATATCATCTTCAAAAAGCAATAATGTTGTTTCTTCTTTGTTTATACTTATTTCCTTAATAACTTGAGCAAAATTAAAAGGACATAAAATAAATCGACATAAATCTTCAGTACACCTCTATGTTATCAAAAAAAATCAAGAACAAAGAACTAGAAAGACAAATTTTATCTAAAATTGCTATAGAAGACATAAAACATTTTCAAGTATATCTATTACATGCCTCTAACTATATAGAGAAATGCAAATCTAAATAACTGGACAAACATTAAATGCTTAAGGATAGACTAAATCAGTAAAATTAAAAAATGACAATATTATCTAATTTACTTTTTCAGTCTCTACCAGTCAAACTGTCACAAGATGATGGGAGCTAAGATGGCAGAGTAAGCAGTAAGTCACTCTTGCCCTCTATTACTGACCTCAAAAAATTCCCAGAAAACATCACCCCAGGAAAATATGGGGTGCTTCAATCTTTTAACCCTGGAGGCTTGGAGATTAGTAGAAACAAGTTCCTCATGATGGGAGGTGTCCCAGCAAGACAGTGGCAAGCTCCATCTCAGTAAATCAGCAGGAGATCCTGCACCCCAGGGTGGTAGAGAAGACAAGTGTCAACACTAGGAAGATTGTGGGAGGCAGTGGTCAAAAGCAAAACTCTAGTGGGGAGGGAAAGGGATAAAGGAGAGAAAAAAGCAAAAATATGGTGGAAGAATTAAGATGAAAAGACAGAAAGCAGTCAATCCTACGAATATGAATGGGATGAACTCTTACATAAAATGGCAGGAGAATGGATTGAAAACTACAATCCCACAATATGTTGCTTACAAGAAACACATTTGAAAGAGTAGATTACACACAGAATAAAGGTGAAAAGCTGGAGTAGAATGTATTATTCTTTAACTGAAGTTTTAAAAAAATAGTCGTGGTAGCAATGCTGATCTCAGATAAAGCAAAACTAAAAATAGATCTAATTAAAAGAGATAAGGAAGGAAACTACATTCTGATAAAAGACACTATAGACAATGAATAATATGATTACTAAATGTAAATGGAATAAGTGGCATAGCATCCAAATTCTTAGAGGAGAAGTTAAGGGAGTTACAAGAAGAAACAGACAACAAAACTATACTAATGGAGGACCTCTATCTCCCCCTGTCTGCACTAGTTAATCTAACCACAAAATAAATAAGAAAGAACTAAAAGAGGTGAATAGAATTTTAGAAAACAGTCTGACCTCTGGAGAAAATTGAATGGGGAAAGAAAGGATCAATTTTCTTGGCAGTACATGGCACCTGCAGAAAAACTGACCATATATTAAGGTATAAAACCCTCACAATCCAATGCATACAGGCAGAAATATTAAATGAATCCTTTTCAGATCATAATGCAATAAAAATTACATATAATAAAGGGGCATAGAAAGAGAGACTAATATTAATTGGAAACTAAATAATTTAATCCTAAAGAACGAGTGGATCAAACAACAAATCATAGAAATAACCAGTAACTTTATCCAAAAGAATGACAATAATGAGAAAACATACCAAAACTTTTGGGATGCTGTTAGGGACCTGGAAGTCTGAGCCTGATCTCTCAGGCCCACAGGCTTTATCTGACCAGCAGAGGCCTGCAGGCTTTGGTAGAGTGAACTGTAAGCAATGACCTAGGCGGGAGACAAGATAGTAAGAACTCCATTTATTGAAGCAGTGAGCAATGTTTTTATCTCTTTTCTGACACTAGAGCCCTAAGTGAACCTATCAGCAATTAGTTTGCCTTATAAGGAAGTAATATACCTTTGACCAGGACTGCCCAGGGTGGACATGTAGAAAGAAAACCATTTTGGACCTTCTTTGTTCTCCAAAAGCCTGAGAAAATAACCTTGAGCAAAACAAGGGTGGAAACCCTTCCTCCCAGCACCATCTTGTTCATGCCTTACCAGTCTCCCCTCAGTTTACCTGAGTCATGACCACCAAATGCCGTTCAAGAAGCTGGGGGTTGGCAATTCCCTTACAGGATTCCATGAAGGTATTTTTTAGGGGAAGTTTTATATCTCTGAATGCTTAGAAGAATAAAATAGAGAAAGAGAAGGTCAATGAACTGGGCATACAACTGAAAAAACTAGAATGAAAACAAATTAAAAATCCCCAATTAAATACCTAATTAGAAATATTGAAAACCAAAGGAGGGATTAGTAAAATTGAAATTAAGAAAATTATTGAACTAATAAAATTAAGAACTGATTTTATGGAAAGAAAAACAATAAAATAAATAAATAAAATACTTGACCCCATCTCAGAAAAAGAAATTGAACAAACTACCAATGAATTCCCTAAGGAAAAAAATCTCCAGAGCTAGGCGGATTTACAAGTAAATTCTATCAAACATTTAAAGAACAATTAATCCCAATACTTTATAAACTACTTGGGAAAATACATGGAGTCCTACCAAATTCTTTTTATGTCACAAATATGGTAGTGATATCTATAACAGAAAGAATCAAAACAGAGAAAGAAAGCTATAGACCAATTTTTCCTAATGAATATAGATACAACAACTTTAAATAAAATATTAACAAAGATATTACAGCAATATATCACAAGAATAATACACTATGACCAGATAGGATTTTTACCAGGAATTCAGGGCTGGTTTAATATTAGGAAAACTTTTAACATAATTGACCATATCAACCACAAAACTAACAGAAATTATATGATTTTCTCAATAGATGAGAAAAAGCATTTGATAAAATATAACACCTATTCCTATTGAAAGCACTGGAGAGCACAGGAATAAATGATGTGTACCTTAAAATGATAAATAGCGTCTGTCCAAAACCATTGACATGTGTTACATGTAATTGGAATAAGCTAGAAGCATTTTAAAAAAGATAGGAGGTGGAACAAGGATGTCCATTATCATCAGTGCTATTCAATATTGTATTAGAAATGTTAGTTTTAGCAATAAGAAAAAGATATTAAAGTAATTAGAGAAGAAGTAAATCTATCATTCTTTGCAGATGACAAGATGGTACATTTAGGGAATCTTAGAGAAGAAAAAAATAGTGGTTGAAATAATAAACAAATTTAGCAAAGTTGCAGTTCCCACAAAGGGAAAAGGACCACATGTACAAAAACATTTATAGTACATTTGTGGTGATCAATAATTGGAAACTGAGGGAAGGCCTCCCAATTAGGAATGACTGAATAATTTTTGGAATATGAATACATTGGAATGTTATTGTGCTGTAAGAAATAATGAAGTCAGACTCTTCAGTCTTCTAAGTTTTATTCCCCTACATATACCCTGCAAGCTAGTCGTTGGCTTCCTTGCTGTTCCTAGAACAATAAACTCTATGTCCAGACTCAGGGCATTATCATTGACAGTCCCTTGTACTGAGAATAGTCTCTCTTTACTCTCCATTTTCTGGTTTCCATGGCTTTCTTCAAATCCTAGCTAAGATCCTAAACTTTAATTTTGAACCTCTCCTAAGTTTCTCATGTGCATAAAAAAAAAAAGTGCATCCTTGTGTTGGGGGAATGTTTTGTATTTATATCCTTTGCTTTGCCTTCCTGGAAAATCACATTTTGTAAAAGATAAATAATGTAAATTATTTGATTGATACTGGGGAACACACTGGTGTGTATTCAGGAATTAAAAAACCCGAAGTCCCACAAGGGTTATCACTAGAATTCTGTGATAACTGCTTTAGGGTTCATACCTGATGGTATAAGTTCACAGTGGAGAGTAAACCCAAAGAAGATATTCTCAGAAACAGAAAATGTCTCATAAGCTGTAATTATTTTTCAAAGTTTTATTTGAAAATATATACCATAAAATATGTGACCAATGCTTCCCCCCAAAAAATACTTCTTGTTGTTGTTGCCTCTATTTGTGTATATGTGTGTGTGTGTGATGAATTCATCCTACCCTTGGTTTTCCCCCTCAAAGAGAACTTTCTGCTACTTTTTTCTTTTCATTATATTTATCTTCTGTATTTTCTTGTCAAGGATAGTAAAAGATTAAAACTCTATTTTTTTTGTTATTCTTGATTTGTACTCAAAGAGTAGCAAAGGAAATCACAAGGGTGCCCCAGAATTGGATTTAAATGAGGCAGAGCCTCACTCTCTTCTCCAGAATCCCTGAAGTCCACTGGCAAGACAAAAGTCAAGAGGAGTAGAGAAGGCCCAGAATGCAGCAGATAACCTTGGTCTTTCTTAATTGAAGTCTTTTCCAGTCCTCAGTTTTTTCTAAGGCAATGATTGACTAAGTATTAGGTAAAAATTGAGATAAAAGAAGGCTTAATTTACCATCCCAAAAATACTATTCTGGGAGGACAAAACCCTCAAAGATTCTGGCCAAAACAGAAAATAATTGCTATTCTAAGTCATCTAAACTAAACAATAATCCCTAGAGGATTCAAGAAAATTCGTAGAGTTCTTTAAAACCATTATTTTTAAAAGCCTGGTTTGTTCAGAGGTACATTTCAGGAAATAATCAATAAAAACTGCACAGGATATAAAATGAATTGTCTCAGTTTTTAGAAAAAAAATCTCACCCCTAAGCCCCAAAATATTTTACATAATATAAGCAGCTAAAATTTATATTCTTGCAGAGCACCCACATATAAGAATATAGAGGTTGTGTTTCGTTACAAGGGAGACAGAAGAGATGTCTCTAGCCTCATTTCCCACCTCCTCTAAGAAAGATTTTCTTTCCTGCCAGGTGTGTGTTTTGTTTTAATTTGTTATGTTTTTTTTTTATGATCTAGCTCTGGCTGTCTATAAGATCTCAGTTCATCCAAGATGGTATGATTCAAGGAGAGGTGTCACCACTCTCTTGGACTGTTCTCTCATCTATGAGTGACCACAAACACTCTTCTCTATCTTGGAACCATGATCAGGGCTCCTGTATCCCACCTATAAAATGTGAACATGATGGCACCTACTTCTCAATGTCAATTGAATCAACAGAAGTGACTGAATTGACTATGGGATGAGAACTCTGCTTGAGTTAAGTTCAAGGTAGAGGAACCCATGACTACTCCAGCATATTTAAATAAACCTTACTTCAAATGATTCCTCATTTCTGTGGGGGCTGTCACCAAAGCTAAGCAGACTCCCCTTCCGGGATAACTACTGGACTCAGCTAATGTTGATGGTCTCTGTTTTTTTCCTTAATTTGGTGTATCTGTGCTTGGTCTTTGGATCTTTTGAAACTCAGAAAATTCTCAGTCACCAGCATATTCAAACAGATGTACTATTGTTCAGTTGTTATCAGTCATGTCAAGTCTTCATGATCCAATTTTGGGATTTTCTTAAGCTACTGGAATGTGACCTTGGACAAGTCACTTAACCTTGTTTATCTAAGTTCCTCATCTGTGAAATGAGCTGGAGAAGGAAATGTAAAGCAGCAATTGTTTGCAAGTTATGGGAAGAGAGACATTCAAATATACCAACAGTAGAACTCAGAATTAGTAGAATCCTTCCAGAAAACTAAGTGAAATTGTACAAGAAAAATTACTTATTCACTTATATTCTGTGACAACTTATTCCATTATTCTAATAACTTTGCACCTATTCTGTCACTAAAAGGGAGAAATGATTTTTATCCATTCCAAAATATTCAAAGCAGCACATAGGTATTTTAGGAATAATATTATTATTCTTAAGAACATTCTGTTTATCTTTATTTGGGGAAGGACTGAAAAATTCCATATGTAAGTGCAATAAAATTTCATCATAATATATTGAATGATGAGTATGGAGAATTCAGAAACCCATTTAAAGTCCTGTGTGAGCAAATATAAAGCAAAAGAAATGTAGCAAGGGTAATTATACATACGGTGATTTCAATAATGGAAATGAAAACAACGCTAAAAGACAACAGAAACCACAGCTGTAACAGTGTATTTCTATAGACAACCATTATATTTATGGTGATAGATGTGTGTTTATGTATGTATTACATATTCACATAAACATGTATGTGTATATATGTACCTATATTTACATATATTTGTGTAAATGTCTGTGTGAGTGTGTTTTACAGATAATTAATATTAGAATATACTTTTCTCTCTAGTTAGTATTGGAATACTGCAGATTCACTTTCTGTCATTCCATCAGAAAATATATTTCTCTCCTTTGCTTAACATTTGTTTCCAAAAGTTATTGGAGGAGGAGATTATTGAAAAGTGATCATAGTGCAAAAATATCAGTAACTTTTTTAAGGAAAAAAAGAGCTTGCAACTTTTTTAAAAAGTTTACTTACCTATAAATTCCTATTTATTTTCAATCTTCAAAGAACTGAAACGATGAGAACAATAAAACGTGTTTTTTAAAAAGATAATAACTTAAGTCTATTATACAACTTTAGACAACATATATATGTGAGACTTCAGATGGTTATGTAGATCATCCATGCTGAAAACTACTTCTGTTTAAATGTACAGCAAACTTTACATTATATTGCAAACTCATCTAGGGAATAGGAGGCTCCTTAATTGCCATAAAGAATATAATAGAAGCAATAACATCTAATGGAATGCTGGTTGTAGCTTAACGTACAACTCATGAACACCATATTGAATGTCACAGTTACTATTAGTTCCATCTTGAGCAATGGCCTACCATTTTTATAGCAGAAACTAACATTCATTTATTGTTTCTACTTAATTAGCTGCAAGGTCAATTTGTTTTTGAGTACATATCATTGCCTTTCTAAACTCCAGAGGAGACAAACAGATCTCTATGCCATATTACTTAGTGCAGAATAGGCAAAAACTAAATCAGGGGAGATTATATATATATATATATATATAACTATATTTATAGGCAAATTCAGAGAATCATAACAAAAGGGAATTTGGAATGGTGGAGAGGTTGTTTTTTCAAGGACAATGTTGTATTTATACACACACATGTGAAGTATGTATACAATGTTATACATAAGTATGTGTGTACACAAACAATTTTATATTGTTTATAAACCTCTCATTATCTTGAAAAAGTAAAACATGCTGAAAACTACTGAGTGTTATTGGGGTGTCAAAGATCACAAGTTATAGTCTTTGATCAGGGAATCAGTTTTTACCATTACAGAATTAGAAGTATTCATAGTTTGAGAGAACAATTGGTGTGGGAACATAAGAAGTCAGAGTTAAAGGAGTAGGTTTCTGATGACTTTGGCTACTACAGAGAATGATTTAAAATCTCACAAATCTCTTTTGATGAACTCAAAATGATCATTCAGATAAATTTCACCTGGCACTGATATATACTAAGCAATATTCTTCTCAATTTCAGTGTGGGACAAAGGAATTAAGAAATCAATGGTCAAAGCTAATGACACAAAATTAAAGTAAGTACTCATATACTTCACTCTGAAGACACTAAAAAGAAATATTTGATCCTATAGGATTTATTAAAACAGATAAAATTAGACCACCAAGAGTTTGAAGATATATTAGAGGTCATCGGATCTGAAATATGAATCCCCTGTGCAACTTTCCCATTTCTTATACTTTGTATCTTGTCTAATAACTAGAGGGAAGAAATATTTTGTAGTTGAAATCTGAAAATCTTAGTGGAATTGCAGTGACAGATTCAATAGTAGTTAGCTCAGTTAGAAGTACAGAGCAACATATTTGACAACAACTAACCATTTTCTTGGTAATTGACCTTTCTGATAAATGTTCAGCATAAAAATAAATGGTCATGGAAATCAGAAGACCGACGATATTTAATAAAATAATAAAAAGGCAAGTCTATTTCCAGGGAGAATCTTAAAACATTTTAGGTAGGTCAATATCCATTTGCCATTTGGAAATGTACAAGAGTCATATCCAGAAAGATATTGAGTCAACTTTCCTGAATCATTGATGGTTTTTATCCACAAATACATTGTTTTGTATCAACATTTGAATCAGTATGATGCAAAAAAAATCCATATATACACATACATATATACACACATGTATGCATGTGATAATTTGATGCATTTGATAATACTTTCTATAAAAATTATGTTTTGCTGGAGGAACATAAGAAAGTATATGTCCCTGCCCTCCAAAAGCTAGATTGAGGCTTGTCATTGCAGATTCAAGTTTTCCTACCCTGCTCATTATTTTTGTTGTCTAGGTCATAAATGTTGCTCTCAAAATTCTTCTTTGCCTTTCAAACTAATCAGGAAAACATTGTGGTTCCATGTTCTGCTCAAATTTTACAGTTTCTTCTGCTCTATCAAATATTGGAATGTTATCCTTTTTCTTTCTCCTCCCAGTATTTATCATAGATACTTACACTAATTTTCTGGTTCTAAAGAGCATACTTCCTTCTGTAACTGCTTTCCCCTGCTTATATGACCCTGTCATGGTCTTCATAATTTTTTGCTACCTGGTACTTTCACTTGTTCCCCACCCCTCTTCATATTTTCCTTATCACTTTCCTCCTTACTCCCTCCCCTCTTATTGTGCTTTCTTTGGGGGCTAAATCTCAAAGTGTCTCAGTTCCTCCCACAATGGGTATTTCATGTTCACTAATCTTTGGAGGAACTTGAAAAAAAAAAAACTTTTGTATTCTGGGTGTCCTAGACCATGGAAACAGATGACATTACTTTATCTTTTATTCTGGAAATGTTTGGAAGGTGGTGAGGATCAGAGAAAAATATCTAGCCCAATATCTTGTTGCTTAAGTGATACAAAAGTGACCACTAGAGAGTATGCATGTATGTACACATATACATGTACATGTGCATATGTATATATACACATGTTTAAGTGTGTGTATGTGTATATACACAACGCACATAGACATTTAAATATTTAAGTATCTGGTAACATTTCTAGCATTTGTTATAACTGTTATATAGAAAGTATCTTGTTATTTCTGAAATCATCTATTTTTTTTCTAAGAGCACAAGAATTTTTGAAGGTATTTTATTTTGCTATTACTCCCTTCCATACTCTGCATTGTTTGTTCATGTCTCAACACAACTGAAAAGGAAAAAAAATGTGACCAATATCTGAAGAACCATCTGACAATACAAAGGTAGCACATTCTATCAGTGATAGTTGGCCTCAGATCCAGGAAATCATTGGTTTAAGTTCTGTCTATGACATTTTCATTGACCCTAAGCAAATCTCTAAGAAATTCAATGTTCTAGGCAACTCTCTAAGCCAGTGATGCATATTCAGTGGTTCTTGAACGTCAGGTTTTTATTCAATGATAGTGATTTTTGTGAGCCAACAGTCTATCTTCATTATTTTTCAAAATTAAAATGCAGAAATAAACCAGGTTATGAAAGAGATTTAAAACCGAGTTCATCTATTATTGAGCTAAATATGGCAAACCTTTGTTCGAATAAAAATTATAACAAAAAGTTTACATATGATTATTATATTGAGATTCATCTACACAGCGATGGCCTTCATTAAAATGTTATATTCAGCAAAATTTGTAAAATAAATTTCAAATAAATTGTTACAGACAATAATAAGCATATGAGGTTTTACAAAATTACTTTTATTTTTACAGAATTTCCCAATATAATAACAATCATTTGGTATAAGTAAAATTTTTATTTAATTTCATAGCTATGGGCTACATAAAAATGTTTTAGAGTTTACTTGCCAGGATAAATGCACACACACACACACACAAACACACACACACACACACACATAAGAATTATGTGGACCAACTGCAAAATGCTCTTTACACAAATATAGGCAGATTTAAATAATTGGAGAAATATTAATTACTAGACTGAATCAATAGAATAAAAATTATAATATTGCTTAAACTAATTTCCCTATTTAATACCTTACTGATCATACTAAAGAATTTTATTACAGAGCTAAAAAAAATACAACAAACTTCCTCTGGAGGAACAAACTATCCAGTCTCAAGGGAAATGATGAAAAAACTAGGAAAAAAGCAAGTGGACAAGTTTCAGATTTCAATTTTTGCCATGAAATCATCAAAACAAATGTGTTACTAGTTTAAAAAATAAAAAAGTTTATCCATGAAACAAATTATCATCATACAGAAGCAAATGAGAACATTAGCTTAATGTCTAATAAACCCCCAAATCCTTGCTATTGAGGAAAGACTCTTCAACAAAAACTGGTGTAAAAACTGAAAAGCAATATGGCAGAAACAAGTAATATTTTGGTACCAAGTAACAATTCACAATATATCTCAACATAAGCTCCAAATGAATACATGGTTGATATATAAAGGGACACATCATTAACAAATAAGAGGAACAAGGCTCTAGAAGATTTCCTGACCAAATAGAAACAGACTAAAGAAAATCATTACATAAAATTTAATATTTTTGGTACAAAAAATTGCATCAAAAATAGAAGTGAACTGGGCACATGAGAAGGGTGGGCATAGTTGTAGCTAGTTTCTTTGACAAATATATAGAGAACTGATTTAAATATGGAACAAGAACCATTTTTCAGTTGATGAATGGTCAAAGGATATAAGCACAAACTTTTCTGAGAAGAAATCCAAGGGCTTATATTGAAAAAAAAATTATCTGAATCACTAAAGATTATATAAATGCAAATTAACAACAATACTTTAATATATTACATTCTACCCATCAGACTCACAAGCTTGAACAAAAAATAAAGAAAATGGCAACTGACGGCAAGGCTGTGGTAAAATAAGTAGATGAAAACACTATTTTTGGGACTGTGAACTGATCCATTTTGGAAATCAATTTGGAATTATACTCAAAAAGTAAACTGTACATTCCTTTTGATCCATCAGTCCCTATCCCAAAAGGATAAAAGAAAAAAAATACTTTGAAGCGTGAAAATTAACAATGTCTCGTTGATTTTGGTTTTGTTTGTTTTATATAGTGGCAAAGAATTAGAAACTCATGTAATTCTTAACAAGCTAGAATTGACTGAACAAATTATGGCACATGAATATGATGGAATGCTATTTTCATCTAAGAAATAATGAAAGGGACAGTTTCAGGGAAACCTGAGAGCACTTGAATGAACTGATACAGACTGAAAGGAGCAGAATAAGATGAATGATATTATTTTAATGCAAACTACTTTGAAAGATTTTAGAACTTTGGTCAGTGCAATGATCATTCTAAGGAGACTTAGAGAAATATGTTGCTTACCTCTCAGCAGAAAAGTCATGGATTTCAAAAGAAAATGGAGGCTTTTATTCATCTATTTATCTATGTATCTATTTATTTATTTTTGAGCATGGTCTATGTGATATTTTTAATATCATATTATTAATGTATAATAATAAATATTAATATTTAATAATACATATATGTATGTGTTTGTAACAGATCATTTTCTTTTTCTTTCTCAAGGAAAAAAGGGAGAAGTGGAGAGATGCAGAAAAAATATATTTATTCCTTTAATTACTGTCTTGCAATTTAGAGTACCTTAAACCCATCAACCGTCATTATGAATTCATCAAGATTTAAAACTCTTCTTATTTATAATTAGAAGCTCAAAGCATTTCAATAATACTTGCACGTGATGATCATTTCTGTTATTAATTGTAATACATATTAAATTAGCTTTTACCCAAAACACACACACACACACACACACACACACACGCACACACGCACGCAAACCAACAATCTAATTCAATCCTCTCATTTTGTTGCTAGGGAAACCATGGGGCCAGAAATAAAAATTGATTTATTCAACATTAATTTAATTAAATATTTTTACAGTGTGTTTTATGTATAGATAGGTACTTTTGCTACATATTTAGATATCTTCATGAAAAATATCCCTACAAGAGGGATAACACACAAAAATAGATTTCATTAAAAAAAAAATCCTGTAGTCAAAGGTCATTTTCAACAGAAGGGTCCAAAGATCATTTTGAAGAGTTAGGAATTATCGACTTTCAATTATGGATAAGAATTCAATAGGTGAAAGGTCAAAAAGTATAATATCCAAATCTAGGAAAAAATGTGCCATGTCACAAGGATAGAAAACAGAGGTCACATTCACAATACAGAGAATATTATAGAGTAGTAGAAAATATGAATTGCAGAGAGGGGAACAGAATCAAACAAGGCTAGAGAGATAATATGTTGCCAGACTATGAGGGTCTATATGCCAAGAAAAGAATAACATGGTATAGGTTCAACCACATTTACATGCTGACTAAGTGAGTTCATTACCCCCTTTCTCCACTAGTTGCTGGATCATTTTTCTTTTTCATTCTTATTTACGTTTCTAAGTTTATAAAGTGGTGGAGGCTTGAGAATGGCTTTGTCCCCTACAGTGATAATATATATTGACTTCTTGGCTACTATGACATATTTGGCTTTCTGGTTTTGGAATTTGGATTTCTGGTGTCTGAATAAATCTGTGATTCTGAACTACACTGGTATAGTCATAGCAGCTTTTGGCTCTGTGAGTATTGCTTGGGTGATATATTTGGCATCACAAACAGGTCCTCAGAGGATTAAGAGATTCAAAAAACTGAATTCTGTCTTTTTGGAGAAACTTGGGAAATGATGAATGTACATCATTCTCTATTTCTTTGTTTTATGTGTGGTTTGCCCTTCATTCTCAAAGGATGTTTTATCTTTGTTTTGTTTTATTGCCTTCCCCCCTCCCACAATGGCAAGGAAAATTATGGAAATTTTCTTTGATATCTAAACATTTGCATACTAGATATTTACATTTTTAATACTAAACTGAAGATTGAAGCATCTTCAGTTTGTGATTTTGCTACAGAGCAGGTGTTTTCAACCTGGAGTACAAGGGTAAACAAAGGGTCCATGAAAAGAATTCAGAGGGCTGTGAACCTGGGATAAAATGCAATTTATAGCTTTATTTTCATTGAATTCTAACTTAAATTAAGCATTTTCCTTAATTATTAATACAATGAACAAAACACAGTAATATTATGTCTTTTATACTCATTATTACTTTGAACTAATTCTAGTCAATAAACTCACCAATAGATCACACATGGCTGTAATCTTCCTATCCTAAAAATGTATCGCAGCATAAATGATTTCTCTTATAACACTATATATTTGGATTTTTATACTTATAAGTGTTATTCTGAGAAAAGATTCATAGCTTCACATGGTCAAATACATTCCCTGCCCCACCCCCCTACACATAGACTATGCATTTTCTAGAGAGAGCATAAAAGGGGAAAAGTAGAATAATGTGGAAATGTTTTAAAGAATTGAATATGTATATCTGATTTTTTACCATCTTAGGGATAGAGGAGGGAAGACAAGGAGAGAGGAAGAGATGGAATTTCAAATTTAAAACTTTAAGAATAAAATAAACAAATATGAAAAAATATTTTGATGTGTAAAAGTAAATGTGGATATTTCTATTTTATTACAGACTGCCTAAAAATCTGAAGTACTTTGTTCATTGTCATTTTTATTTTTTAGCTTTGCAGAAAACACAAACCACATGAAACTAGGACCTTTACCCGAAACTAAAATCCTCATAAGCTAATCTCATTAACTCTAAGTAAAGAGGTAATTGTGGGGGGTGGGGAGGAGCCAAGATGGTGGAGTAGAAAAACTCATATATGCTAGCTCTGAACCCACAGCCCATAATTATCTATAAAAAGAACTCCTAACAAATTTGGCAACAGTAGAAGCCGCACAGCAACACACTGAAGGAGATTTCTGTTCCAGAGAGCCCTGAAAAAGCAATCTCAAAGGTCCGTCACACAACAGATGGGATTGGAGCCCAGCCCTGCCCTGGCCACGTGGCACTGAGAGGAGAGAGCACATCTGAGCAGGTTTCAGGGACAGAATCTCCAGCACCCGTGAAGGACCCTCCACCCAAAGGCACTGCAGGTCAGCAAGAGAGATTTCTGGGCTGGCTGAGAGGGGAGAAGGGTGTCTCCATACCACAGGCCCCCTCGGGAGAGAGCAGCAGAGGCAGTGGGCGGCCAGAGGCTCCTGGAGCAGGCAGTAGCTTGTGAGGAGCTCCATTCCTGAAGGTCTTTGCATAAACCCCCTGAGGGAACTGAGCCTGGGAGGCAACCCAGCCCCCACCTGAGCACCAGAACGTAAGTTCACATTGAATAGCAGCCAGGCCCGCCACTGAAAGCCCTGAGGCTGGGGAGCAGCATTTGAATCTCCTACCCCAAGCACTAGCTGGGCAGATCTGGGCGGGCATGGAGAGGCATCTCAGAACTCAAATAACTGACTGGGAAAATGCCCAGAAAAGGGAAAAAAATAAGACCATAGAAGGTTACTTTCTTGGTGAGAGAGGTTTCCTCCCTTCCTTTCTGATGAGGAAGAACAATGCTTACCATCAGGGATAGACCTAGGAGTCAAGGTCTCCGTATCCCAAACATCTGAAATAAATATCCAATGGGCTTAGGTCATGGAAGAACTCAAAAAGGATTTTGAAAATCAAGTTAGACAGGTAGAGGAAAAACTGGTAAGAGAAATGAGAGAGATGCAAGAAAAGCATGAAAAATGGGTCAATGCCTTGATAAAGGAGACCCCAAAAAAGCTGAAGAAAATAACACCTTGAAAAATAGGCGAACAACTGGCAAAAGAGGTTCCAAAAGCCAATGAGGAGAAGAATGCTTTCAAAAGCGGAATTAGCCAAATGGAAAAGGAGGTTCAAAAGCTCACTGAAGAAAATAGTTCTCTCAAAATTAGAATGGAACAGATGGAGGCTAATGACTTTCTGAGAAACCAAGAAATCACAAAACAAAACCAAAAGAACGACAAAATGGAAGATAATGTGAAATATCTCATGGGAAAAACAACTGACCTGGAAAATAGATCCAGGAGAGACATTTTAAAAATTATGGGACTACCTGAAAGACATTATCAAAAAAAAGAGCCTAGACATCATCTTTCATGAAATAATCAAGGAAAACTGCCCTGATATTCTAGAACCAGAGGGCAAAATAAATGTTCAAGGAATCCACTGATCGTCACT
>CM053772.1:103585461-103621440 GCA_028658325.1 Potorous gilbertii | reverse complement strand
CTCCTTCGCTGTGTTGCTGCGCGGCTTCCACTGCTCCAGAATTTGTCAGGAGTTCTTTTTACAGGAAATCTGTGGGCTGTGGGTTCGGACCTAGCATAGGTGAGTCTTTCTACTCCGCCATCTTGGCTCCGCCCCCCCAAATGCCATTTTCTTAGAAAATTTCTGGGATGGGACTGATGAGGTTCTAGTAAAAGATATCCATAGATATTTGTAAATATCTAGTAAAAGATAAAGGTAGCCATAGATATTTGTTTTCATTTTTTGTTGTTCTGCTTAAATGGGCTGAAAATTTTTTATTTCTTTCCTCTTGGCAAAAATACTTTACACTGACTTTTTCTCTTGATTTCTCAATGTTGATTAAGTGATACTACTCACAAAATTCCAGAATTCTCCTGTGGCACCTTGGTTGTGATATGGATAGAACACTACTTCTGCAGTCAGGAAGACTTGAGATGAAATCTGGTCACAGACATTTCCTACTTATGTGACGTTGAATAAGATACTTAACTTTTTTTTCTTGCATCAGTTTCCACAACTGTTAAAGGGGGATAATAACTGCATCTCTTTCAAGAGGGTTGTTGTGAAAATCAAGTGTTATTTTGTAAAGTGAACAATACAATACTTGTCATATGGGGGAAATATATAAATGCTATTATTATTATTTATCCTGCTACAATAAAATGAATATTAGCACAAGAAGAAGACCTAAGTTCAAAAACTATCTCTGTCAGTAACTGTGTGGGATTTGGAATGCGTTGCTTTTGTGGACTTCATATTTCTCATTTATAAAATGAAAGGGAAAGACTAGAGTCAAGTTCCTTCCAACTTAAAATATAGAGTAATTTATATTTTAATTTAAATTAGTTTATACTCCAAATATCTGCCATAATTCTTGGGTCATTAACAAGATCACGTCTTTGTTAGTTGAAATGGTTTCTAGGACGTTTTGGCTTTTATATATATATATATATATATATATATATATATATATATATATATATATATATCAAAATTGTCTTTAAACTTGTTACACAATCGCAAATTTTAAGTTTAATTCATATTTGCTTTAGTTTATGTCATATTTAAACCATATCTATATGTCTATTATTCATCTATATTTTCTCTTCGGTGGGAGCAGCTCCTCAGTAATAAACTAAGTGCTTAAGGGAGGGGTGGACTGGAATTTTATTTTAAGAGACCTTGAACCATGCTATTTAATTCAATACCTGGAAATCAAACTATCATGCCATTCAAAACACAAAATGTGGGGAAGAGCCAAGATGGCAGAGCAGAAGGAGAGACTCCCTCTAGCTCTTCCCCTATAGCCTATAAAATATCTGAAAAAATGACTATAAATGAATTGTAAAGTAGCAGAAGTCACAAAATGACAGGGTGAAACAAATGTCTAGCCCAAGAGAGCCTGGAAGCAACAGAAAAGGTCTATCGCACAAGCCTTTGAGAAGAATGCAGCCCCACCCTTGGATGTGGGGTATGGACAGTCCTGGAGCAGACTTCAAGATGGGGATTCATGGGTAACAGTTGTGGTTCCAAAATATTTCAACTCACAAACCCCAAAGAGAGCTTCAAGGGTCAGTAAGAAAGCTCTTTCACCTAAGTGAGAAGGGAGTGTGGTCTGGTCCCAGCCTCTGTTCACGGCCAGCAGCAGCCACTTTTGGAAACTTCAGCCTAAAAACTCTGGGGGAATCAAGCAGCTGATCTGAATCTCAGACCTGAGTGGTGGTCCTGGGGTGAGGAGAGGGTGGTAGCTGTGGAAAGGGAATGCTCCTTGCAATTCCACTACAGAAAAGAGTGCTTGTGGTTGCTCACAGACCAGAGTGCAGGCCAGATTAGTACACTCCTCTCCCTTGGTTGTGCTACCTTGGATGAATTGAAAGCTTCCAGGTCCCTAGAGGATACCCTCCACCTGACAAAAGACTCAAAGGTCAAATAAACGGTGGAGGAGTCAAGATGGTGGAGTAGAAAGATACAAATAGGCTTAGCTCTTACACCACAGCCTGTAAATACCTGTAAAGAAGAACTCTCAACAAATTCTAGAGCAGCAGAAGCCACAGAACACCAGTGTGGAGGAGATTTCTGTTCCAGAGAGACCTGAAAAACCAAGAGAAAGGTCTGTCATGCACCAGACCTGGAGCACAGCACAGCCCTGCCTTGACCACTCAGCACTGAGGGGAGCAGATCAGAGCAGGCTTCAGGGACAGAATTTCCAGTGGCAGCACAGGTCTCTCAACCTACAGGCACCAAAGGTAAGTGAGAAGATGTTTTTGGCTGGCCAAGAGGGGAGAGGGGTTTCAATATAACTCCAGCCCCCTTAGGAGGCAGCAACAGAGTCAACAGCAGACAGGTGCTCCCAAAGCAGGCAGTTGCCCACATTTATTGTTGAAGGTCTCCTCGTAAACCCCCTGAGGGAACTGAACCCCATGTGGTGGCCCTGCCACCACCTGAGCAGTTGAACTTAATCTCACCCTAAATAGCAGTCCTGTCCCCAGCAAAAACCCTTAAGATTTGGAAGCAGCACATTTGAATCAGCCTCCAAGCAGAACTGGGGCCAAAGTGGTTATGGAGAGGAAACTCAGAAGTCAAATAACTGGCTGGGAAAATGCCAAAACAAAGGAAAAAAAAATGAGACTCTAGAAGGTTACTTTCTTGGGGAATAGGTGTCTCCCCCCATCCCTTCAGATGAGGAGGAACAAGGCATACTGTCAGAGGAAGTCAAGGCCTCTGCCCCCAAAGGGAACTTAAAATGGGTTCAGGCAGTAGAAGACCTTAAAAAACAAGTTAGCAGCTTACTAAAGGAGAACCAAAAAAAATGCTGAGGAAAATAACAGCTTTAAAAAGAGGGTAACTCAATTGGAAAAAGAGGTCTAAAAAGCCAATGAGGAGAAAGTTTTAAAAAGTAGAATTAGCCAAATGAAGGAGAAGTTTCAAAAGCTCACTAAACAAAATAATTTGTTGAAAGAGAGAATTGAGTTCAAGGAAATGAATGACTATGAGTTAAACCAAGAAGTTGGTAAACAAAACCAAAAATTTGAAAAAATAGAAGATAATGTGAAACAACTCATTGGAAAAACAACTGACCTGGAAAATAGATCCAAGAGAAATAATTTTAAAATTATAGGACTACCTGAAAGCCATGATCAAAAAAAATAGCCTAGACATTTTCTTCCATGAAATTATCAAGGAAAGCTGCCCTGATGTTATAGAATCAGAAGGCAAAATAGACATTGAAAGAATTCATCATCTGAAAGAAACATGAACAGAGAAACTCCTAGGAATATTGTGGCCAAATTTCAGAGTTCCCAAATCAAGGAGAAAATACTGCAAGCAGCTAGAAAGAAACAACTTGAGTACTGTGGAAATTACAATCAGGATAACACAAGATCTCACAGCTTCAACATTAAGACACTGGAGGCCTTGGAACGGGATATTTCAGAAGTCAAAGGACTGGGATTGAAGCCAAAAATCACCTACTCAGCAAATCTGAATATAATACTTCAAGGGAAAAAAATGGTCATTCAGTGATATAGTAGAATTTCAAGATTTCATGTTGAGGAAAAGATCAGATCTGTATTTAAAAATTTGACTTCCCAAAACAAGAATCAAGGGAAGCATGAAAAGATAAACAGAAAAGAAAAATCATAAAAGACTCTCTACAGCTTAACCATTACATTATGAAATGGAAAGAAAATATTTTAAACTCTTGAATCTTTTCTCAGTGTTTGGGTAGTTGGAGAGATTGTATATACACACATACAAACACACACATACACATAGAGAGTAGAAGGTGTGTTGTATCAGAAGAGATGATATCCACATACACACAACATAAAATAAAATAAAAATTAAGGGGTAAAGGAGGAAAATTCCGGGAAGAGAAAGGGAGTACTGGAATGGGGCAAGCTATAACTCATAAAAGAGATAAGAAAAATCTTATTCAATGGAGGAGATAAGGGAGAGGAGTGGGGAAAAATAAAGCTATTCTCCCCACGTGTGGCTGAAGGAGGGAATAACATGCTCACTAAATTTGATATGAAAATTTATGTGCACCACAGGAAAGTAGGAGAGGAGGTAACAAGTAGAGTGAGGGGAGTGTTAGAAGGGAGGGCAAAAGGAAGAAGGGAGTCACTAGAAATGAACACTTTCAAGAACGGACAATGTCAATGGTAGGGGGTAAAATAAGGGAGTATAAGTTAGGTCAGAGGGCAATATAACTACTATTACACAACATGATTACTATGGAAGTCTTTTGCAAAACAAAACATATTTAGTCTGTATTGAATTGCTTCCCTTCTCAGTGGGACTGAGGAGGGAGGGGGGAGGGAGAAAAGTTGGAATTCAAAGTATTGGAAACGAATGTTGAGAATTTTTATTGCATATAATTGGGAAATAAGAACTACAGGGATAGGGGTATGGAAATTTATCTTGCCCTGCAAGAAAAGAGAGAAGATGGGTATAGGAGAGAGGTGGGGTGTGTTGGAGGGGAGGGTACATTGAGGGAAGGAGTAATCAGAAAGCAAGATATTACGAACTGGGGGGAGAGAAGTGATGGGGAGAAAATTGGACATGTTACAAAGTGCATAAAAGCAATTAGTATTAAAACAATAGACAATTAATTACTGAGAATAAATCAATGACATCTTTAGTTTGGAGAAAAGAATTTCAGTCTAAATTTCCAAGAGTAAGATAACCTCAGGTAAAATTTGGCATTGATGGGAAAGTCATGTTTTAATGATAAATTTGATTTTATGTTTGCCATTTAATCAGGAACTAGAACATGTATAGAAAGACATGTAAATCACTTAAGACTTGCCTCAAAAGATGTTCCTTAGCCAAAGTGAAACTGTGGTCGTGTTTGAAACCTGGTTATTGGAACTTGCCATTTTTAGATGCTATGGGACTACTGAGTGACTGCTCTTCTGGGTCTAGCTCCAGGCATGTGAAGCAGGAAAGGCGATATGAGCCTCCAGTGTGGGATGCCAGTGAGCTGAGGAGATGAACTGCATAGTTGATCTCAAGGGAAGGGTGGGAGAATGGCTGTTGAGCATGGGCTGAGGTGGGATTCTCCTGACTCAGTTTCCCCACTGACACCTGGCAAACTCTAAGCCTGACTGAATGCAAATGGATAATCTAATCCTGCCTGGAGTTGACATGAAGCTGGAGAGATATTGTATCCCTGCAATGTCCTTACTATTGGTGACAATCTGTGTCTCAGAAGGTTTGTAAGTTTAATAGCAGATTTATTCAATTATGGATTATGGGTGGGGGAACATCCAAGGTTACCTAAAATTAAACTATTAAGCATAAGACTTTAGACCAATGGTACTAGGTCCTTTAATTCTTGGTAATACTGGTAAAACTGTGGAGACAATTAGGTCAAGAACTTATAAAGTTAACAACATAAATATTATCTGTGTCTCAGTTGGTTAATGTTTAAAAAAAAGAAGAATTCTTTTGTGGTTGTAAATTTTGTAATATTGTAAATATTGTAAATGCTTTAAAAAGATGTATCACCTGACCAAAAGTTTGAATTTCTGTATCTGTTATAAACTATATTAGAATTTAAGAAAAAATAAATTTTACTGTGGAATGGAATGTACTGGGAGTAGGAGAAAAGGACAGATGGAATTTAGTGAATTATCTCACATGGAAGAGGGAATAAAGAGCTTTTACAATGGAGGGGAAGGTGGGGAAGTGAAAGGAAATGAGTTAGTCTTGTTTTCATGGGATTTTGCTTAAGGGAGAATAATACATATTCAACTGGATACTGAAACGTATTTTACCCTGCAGGTTGGAGAGGGAGAAGGGGATATGAGAAGGAAGACAATGCAAGGGACAGAAAATTGGGGAGGGTCAGAATCAGAAGCAAGCACTATAGTGGCAAGGCAGGTCAATGAAGAAGATGGAATAGATTGAAAGCAGTATAGGACAGAGGGAAATGTGGTTATTCTTTTACCACATGACTGTTATAAAAGTGTTTTGCATTGATACACATGTATGACCTATATTGAATTGCTTGTTTTCTCAGTTTGGGTGGGTAAGGAGGGAGGGAGGGAGAGAATATGGAACTCAAAACTTTGGTAATGAATGTTAAAATTTGTTTAACATACAAGTGTAAATTGTGCTGTATGAGCAATGGAATAAAGAAATCTGTTTTTCCCTACAGAAAAATAGAGGGGAAAGAGGATGGAATAAGGGTGGGTGGTTAAAAGGAGAACAGACTGAAGGAAGAAGTAGATGGTGTGCATGCTGTCCTGGAGTGGGAAAATTTTGAATTCAAATTCTTGTGGAAGTGAATTTTGAGAACTGAAAAAATGAATAAATTATTTTTAAAAAACACACAGAAAAGGATTGAATTCACTATTTTTCATTTTGTTTCACTGTATACTGGCAAAGGTCACTGAGGGGAAAGAAGTCCTTCATCTGATATTGCAGCAAAATTTTAGGAATTTTGAAAAAATAAAATCATCATTGATACAAAAAAGAAATATTATTCTCAAAACACTATCAAAATTAGCATCTATACAAATTATCTCTACCTAAGGACTGGTTATATAAGTTGCAGCTCTCTTAGTGCAGCTTTAAATTTTTCTTTGTGAGACATGGGATACAGACTAAGTAGCAGTAATGCTATGTCAAGGGGTATGCATGATTTTATAGCCCTTTGGGCATAGGTCCAAATTGTTCTGTAGCTATAGAACGGTTTAATCAATTCAACACTCTGACAACAGTACATTTTTACCACATCTCCTGCATCATTTGTAGGTATGAGGCAGTATGGCAAAATTGTTTTAATTTGCATTTATACAATCCATAAATACTTCATTTGGCTAAATATAGCTTCAATTACTTCATCAGAAAATTGATTGTATCTTTTGATCTTCACCATTTGGGAATGGCTTGTATTTTTATATGACACACTATGTTAGAGAAATACATGTTATATATGAAATATATGTTAGAGAAATGAGACCTTTGTCAGAGAAACTTCCTTGAATTTCTTTTTCACAGTTACTATTGCTACATGTATTTCCCTCCATTCTATTTCCCCTAGCCCTGTTTATTCTATTCTCTCTCTTCTTTCACCATGTTCCTCCTCAAAAGTGTTTTGCTTCTGATTAACCATTCCCCTAATCTGCAGTCTCTTCTATCACCCCTCCCTTGTTCTTATCCTCTTCCTCCTCTATCTTACTGTAGGGTAAGATAGATTTCTAAAACCCATTGTAACCCACAGTTACATGTAAAATAAATTTTTAACATTCATTTTTAAAACTTTGAGTTCCAAATTCTCTTCCTTCCTCCATTCCCACCCTCAATGAAAAGGCAAAAAATTTGATATAGGTTATATATGTGTATTCATGCAAAATGCTTCCGTAATAGTCATGTTGTGAAAGACTAACTATATTTCCCTCCATCATAACCCATTCCCTGTTTATTCTGTTCTCTCCTTTGACCCAGTCCCTCCTCAAAAGTGTTTATCTCTTATTATCTCCTCCTTCAATCAGGCCTCCCTCTATTACTGCCATCTCATCCCTTCCCCCACCACTTTCTCAGAGGGTAAAATAGCTTTTCATACCCAATTGTGTATGTTAATCCCTCCTTAAGTCAATTCTGGTGAGAGTAAGTTTCACTCATTCCTCTTACTTCCCCTCTCTTCCCCCTTCATTGTAAAAGCTTTTTTCTTTCCTCTTTTAAGTAAGATAATTTATCCCATTCTACCTCTCCCTTTCTACTTCTCCCAGGGAATTCTTCTCTCACTCCTTAACTTTGTTTTCTAGTTAATATCCCTTCATATATAACTCACACCTGTGCCCTCTCTCCCTCCCTCCCTTCCTCCATATATATGCGTACACACACACATACACAAACACACACACATACATGTATGTCCATGCTTAATTGTAGCCTTTGGAGGGAGTAGAAAGGGGAGGGGAAGAACAGAGTGCAAAATACACACCAAAACAACAAAGGAAAATTAATAAGGAAGCAAAGATAAGCAACTGCCAACACAACATGCAGTATGTACATTTGAAAATTTTCACACTCTTTTTGGAAAACATCAGTAGGGCCACTGAATATGCAGTAATTATTTGACAAAGGGACTGTGAGAGGAAGGAAATATATGCTAAGATGTTGAATGTGATATGCACAGTTCTGTTCTTTTGCATAGCGTGCACAGTCCCCATTTTTCCTTTGTGTCTATTCTTTTGACTTCCTTGAATGGGAATGCGTGACCAGTGACATTAATTAATAACTGATGATGGGGCTGGTGTGAATTGAAAAAGCAATAGAATGATTCTTAAAAGAGAATATCTGACTAGCAATAGTAAAATAGGTCCTTGAGCACAGATAGGTGCTAGTGAGTGGTTCAGCCCAGGTCTGGAGGATAAACCATGGAGAATCAACTGACAAAGCAGATATTGATCAAAGAATGAAGAAAAATAGTTTTGCAAACCTCATCACCTGATAAGAATTCTGGCAAGGATACCCAAATATCTCTTAGCATTCTGGGCAACATCAGTGTACTTCTTCTCTAACTACATGTACAGCAATAAATATGGGCATGTAGACAAGTACAATGGCCATGTAAGAGTGTTGAAACTTTTCTCCTTGCTTTTCATTATATAAAATATGTGACTGTAGAATGGTGATTGCTTATGCAAAAATGTTGGTGGCCTTTCCATCTTTTACCATTTGGGTAAATGGGAGTATGTCTTTAGTGATTGTCTCCCTGGGTCAAAGGGTATAGACATTTCATTTACTTTACTTTATTAGAACAGCTTCAAGTTGTGGGTCGGTGAAATTGTTCTCTCTCTCTCTCTCTCTCTCTCTCTCTTTCTGTTTCTTTGCTTCCTTCCTCCTTCCCTTGTCCATTCTTTTTCTTCCTTTCTTTTCATCCTTTATTTCCTTTCCTTCTTTTCCTTTCCTTCCTTCCTTCCTACTTTGTTTCTTTTCCTCTTTCTTCCTTCTCTGCTTATCTTTTTTTAATCACTTTATTTTTTTCTTGTCTACTGTAAATATTTCAGTTGTTTTAAGTCATGAACACATTTATTTCAGTGATCAATTCTAGGTAAACTATCTCCATTAAAATCCTATTACAATACATTATTGTGATATGACTCACCCAGAGTGATCCTGAATTTTTTCCTTTTTCAATCTGAAATTAGTCCATTCTTTAATGTATAAGGTTGAGAAGAAAAAAAAAGACCATAGATGACTCCATGAATCTGTATTTGAACAGATGTTTTCATCTCTAAAAATTCAATGGTTTGACAAATTCATAGTTTCATCCATAATGCATTGGTAAGCCAGTCTGTATCTATATATCTATCTATCTATGTATATCTATATCTATCTATCTATCTATATTATATATATATATATATATATATATATATATATATCTTTGTCATTTTTTCCAGTTTTCTGGTGTGTGGTGGAATTTCGGGATTATTTGTTTTGATCTGAATTTTCTTTATTACTTGTTCTTTCCAAAAATCATTCACATAGCTGGTCATAGTTTATAATTCTTCCTTTGAGAACCGATCAATATTCCTTGACTATTTTTTATTGAAATATTGTCTCTTCCTTTTTAAAAGAAGAAAACTTTTAAGATTAACTTTTCATACTATTTAAATTGCTATGTCTCATTTACATAAAGCATTTTGCTTTGACGTTCCATTGATTATCTTCCATATAAGCTTCTTGGTGACCTGTACCTCTGCTCATCTCTTTTAAAGAGATAAACAATCAAAAATTTTTTGCCTCAACATTTGAGATTAAGCTCTGGGCATCCCATCTGACAGTAAATATCATTGCTGAGTAATCAAACTCTTTTCCCTTGAAATGGTTGTCTTAAAGTGAACCATAGCATGTATTTCGAATGCTAGACCTAGATGAATTTTGAAGTTTATACTTTAAAAAAATCATTCAGCATCTTTTGAATAGAAATTAACAAAAAAAATAGCTGTCAGTAGACTGATAAACTTCTTTTAAATACGCAGTAACTTAAAGATAGCATTTAATATAATTAATATAATGTTTAATATTTATGTATGTCCTTTGTTGCCAAAAAAGAGCATGCCATCGGAGAAATAATGACATGACTTTCACTTGACTTTGTTTTGAGTGAAGGAGGGATCTTCAAGGTTCACGAGCCTCACTTCTCCTCCAGAGTCATCTGAATATAGGGACTAGATATTCATCAGGATGTTTGAAGATGACCTAGGATGAACTTGAAGACCTTGGCCCCTTTAGGCCAAGTCTATGCAGGTACTTGCTTATGGGGAGATAATGTCCATTCATTGACTAGATCTGTTTAAGAAGTAACCAGTGCATGACCCCTTCAATGAGTTAAAGAAAAAGAAAGACATCAGTATGAGAGGGAAGAGCAACAGTTACTATTGATAATTACTCTTAAGCCAGGAGGGTTCAAGAGGGCCCTAAGGTAAGGGACCATTATGCTTAATATAATCTATCAAAAAAAGAGGGTGAAACAAAAATATGATAAGAAGATTAGGCTGATATACTAGGAGTCAGAAAGCCTGGATTCTAGCCATTCCTCCAAGTTTCACCTATCTTTAAGACCCTAAGTTTCCCTGGACCTGTATTCTCTGTCGTAAAATGAGCCCGTTAACCTATAAGGACTATTCTACCTTTATCACCCTATAGCTGCAATTAAAATCACACATTTTAGAGTCAAAGATGTTTTGTAATAGTATCACTTGGTTAGTCAATAAACATTTAATAAGATCCTATTAAGTATCAGGCATGACACATAAATTGAACATGTATCTTGATTTCTTATTTATGTATTCCCCTTTATCAGCAGTGTTCAGGCATTGTGCTTATGTATGGGAGACATCAATACCAAAATGAGACAGTGCACTTGTATTTATATATCCTGTATGTACTCTTATGTGAATATGTTGACCATGAGGAACTGACATTGACTAAATAAATGCAATTACATTCACAGATGAGTAAATAGAGGATATATGCAAATGTATTATGTTTAGGTGGCTGGCAGAGAGGATAACAATGAGAGGAACCTGCAAAAGGTGCCTTGAAAGCGGTAGCACTTGAGTTGAATCTTGAAGGGACATAAAGGTAGAAATTTGAATGTATATGAGGGACAATTTGTACAAACATTCTATGGTATGAGAAGAAAGATCAGATAGAGGGAAAAGCAAACAGGTCAGGAGCACTGACATCCCTAGTCTATACATTATCTTGAGATTGTTTTATTGATATTCTCTCTACTTTATTTTACTTTGTAATTTCTGATTTTAGATATGTATGATGGCCAAATCCTTGTTCTCTCCACTCCAAATATTTAATTGTTTTGACTATATTAGTAGCTTTCATTAAATAAGATATATTTTCATCTCATTTCTTAGTTCAGTTATTTGGAAGCAGATTGGAGGATAAATTTTTTGGTGACTGTATCTCTTTACTTTCAGTAAATCTTCCCATAATCTATCATTCAATATGAAAATAAATTCTAGAGTTTATCATAAATATGCATGTGGTTATAATAGATATAAATTAATTTCAATTAATTTATGAAGTACTTTCAATAACTTCTTATGCTCCCTGGAAATATACACACCCCATATTGAAAACTTCTATTCTAGAATAAGCAGGAACAAAATAGTAGGCAATAAATAGAATTAAAAGGTGTTTTCCAATCATTCAATGTCAAAGAACAAATTATTAAAATAATACTTTTTAACAAGGAAGGTAACAAAGATAATATAAAACAAAACCTATTAGATACATTGGAAAGTAGTCCTCAGAGAAAAACTCATATTTTGAAAAACTAGAATATATGACAAAACAAAAAAGAGAGAGGATTAATGGACTGAAAAGGAAATAAAAAGGCTAAGAAAAATTAAAATAGCAAACCTACATCCGAGAATTGAATGGTACTTGATAAATGTTTATAAAAATCTAAATTAGAAATCTAAGTTTGCCAGGAAAGAAAAGTGATATAACTAAGACGATAAAAAGGATAAAAATTGAGCAAGTCAATAACAAAATATGACAGGTTTTAAAAGGGGAAGATAATCCTTAGTCATTTGGACTTTCGACCAATAAATCAACTAAGAATTATTAATTAAAATCCTACTCTTTTTTAGGCACCACCGAGTCTGGTGAAAGTCAAAACAAAAAAAAAATAGTCTTTACCCTAAAGAACTGTTGTTCTATACGGGAAACAAACATGCAAGTATACAAAATATATATGAAGTATTTTGGGAGGAAGATAAGAAACAGTAGTAGATGACAGGCATCGATAAAGGCCTCATATAAAATCGTACAAACCATCTTTGTGGTTTATATGAAGATAACTCTGAATTCTAAGAGGTGGAGGTAAGGAGGGAGTTTATCTAGGCATGGGAGTCAATGTGTACAAAGACACAGAGGTGGTTAATGAAGCATCACGAAAAGCAAGTTAGAAGGCTAGTTTGACAGGACTACAGTCTCCATGGATGGAAATTATACATAGTAATGCTAAAAAATATAGGTTGAGGTTACACTAAGAGAAGCTTTAAATAGCAAACAGAGAGTTTGAGATTGACTGGCTAAAAGAAGTTGATGTCATTTATTGAGTAGCAGGTGATATATCTAGATAGATAGATAGATAGATAGATAGATAGATAGATAGAGGCAGATCTGTATTTTGAGAAGATAATTTCGGCAACTCTATGGAGAATGGACTGGTGAGAAGAGACTTGAGACTAATAAAGCCATCTCAATAGTTCAAGTGAGAAATGACAAGCACATGAAATAAGTGACTATGGAAAAAGAAGGGATAGGTGGAAGAGGAATAGAGGTACCAAAGGAAAGATTGATAAATGATAACATTTGTGAGGTGAGAAACAATAAGGACATGAAGGTGACGCTGGGATTCCAAAATTGAATAACTAGAAAAATGTAGGACATTTGAATGAAATCCTAAAAGTTAGAAGACATTTAAAATATAGAGAAAATCTGTCTTTCTGTTTGGACATGTTCAATTTGAGAGGTCTGTGGAACATTCTGATGAAATATCCAATACATTTTTGTTGATGTGAGAAGAGAGTAGGGCTGGATAACAGATCTGGGAGTCACTTTTATGGAGAACATAACTAAACATATGTGAGAGGAAAGATCATCAACTGAAATCTCTTCTAGGTACAAATTCTTATTCCTTTGATATTTATGTAAATCTATGTTCTTTTGATTTGGCAGGATCTTTGCAAAATCCTTGTAAATCCTTACTGGAATCCGTACTACAAAATCAGTCATTGATTTGGGAAAAGATGTAGCTAAATTGTCCCTATCTGCAAATGACATTATTACAAACATTGAAAACCCCAGATGATGACTGAAGAAACTAATTGATATTGCTAGTAGATTCAATAAAATCAGGATAAAAAAATTCATAAAATAATCAATATCAACAAACTCAGTAAGAAATAATGAATTAAATTCTGATAAAATAATTTTAAAGCATATGCAATATATGAATGTTAACCCAGCAAGACAAAAAGAAAAAATAGAGGAGGAAAAGAAATTAAATGGATATTCATTAGCCTTGGTTAAGCTATGGCGATAAAGTAAAAAATGATGTCACTATCTAAATTAATTTATAGAGTTAGTGTTATGCCAGTCAAATTATGAAAGAGATAGTACACAGAGCTAGATCAAAAAATAAGAATCCTTTTGAGGACTAAAAAAACAACTACAAGACAGTAATTTAAATGAATTAAAATGAGTGCTGGATAGCACTGTCAGATTTTAATCTATATTATAAAGCAGTAGTTATAAAACCCATTTGCTACAGAAAAAGAAGTTCAATTTACATGAATGATCTCCAAAATTTTTTGGTTCAGGTATCAAATTAGCCAAAAAGGAAAAAAAATAGCAAGATGTACCCTTCAAGTAAGGTTTAATTGGTTATATATATGTATATATGTATGAATGTGTGTGTGGGTGTACATTATAATAATGGGAATAAAAAATAGACTATAGGAAGTAGAATTGAAAGAAAAATCCAGAAATAGAACTATAGAACAGATAGTGAAATATACCCTTCTTAGTCAAGGTCAGATGACTACTTGGGATGAACACCATATTCATTGCTGAGCATCCTTTAATTGGGTGATTTTTGCTTAATGTTTTTGTCTTTTGAAGTAAATGACCTAGAATGAGAATTATTTCCATAAATAGCTATGATATTTTTTAAAGGTATTAAGAAAACATGCACATGACTGTAAAGTTATCATCTGTTCAGAATTTTTGTTGTTTAGTCATTTCATTTTTGTTCAACTCTTCATGACCCCAGTTTGGGTTTTCTTGGCAAATGATACTAGAGTGATTTTCTGTTTCTTTCTCCAGCTCGTTTTACACATGAGAAATTGAAGCAAACAGGGTTCAGTGACTTGCCCAGGATCACTTAGCTAGTAAGTACCTTAGCTGCCTGTTATCTATTTAGAATATTATTTTCCAAAGTCTGCGAGTTCTCTTATAATTTTATTAATTATTTCACTATAGATTTTCAAATTTTTAGCAAGATAATATCACAGCAGATTTTGTAGAGGTAATTACTATCCTTCATCAGTCTATTTTGTAGATTCATATTTTCACATATAAGCAAAATGTATGACTGATTTAGGGGAGTATCTCTAAGAAATGATCCAAGAACTCAGCATGCATAGGGGCATATGCCTGCCCATTCCACTGCTTACATTCATAGCAGATGAAAGGGATATTTAATAAATACTTCTGATATATTTGTATAGGTGGACAGATTTGCAGTGCAATTTGAAGAAACTTTATCTTATTATCTGTAGAAAATGTTCATATTTGCAGGAAAGATAGCAATTGTAAGAAAGTGTACATTGTGATCATGTTAAAGTGAGATTTCAATAGAATTACAATGACATATTCTGTTTTTTAGATCCTAAGTGTTATTGATTGATTAAGTTTTTCTAATTATTTGATATTTATTTTAAGAAAAGTATTGTAGTCATTGGTCTTCCTGGGCATGAAATACAGAAAAAAAAGCTCTTCTATGCCTCTCTTGCATTCTTCTTAGCTATAAGCAACTCCATAGCTAAAAGATTGAAAATCAGTTGCAAAAAAATTATGTGCTTCAATATTTTTATCCAAATGAGAATAATTATATTTCGTAGGTTAGGGGCTAAGAGGAAACAATATGTCCATGAAGAGTCAGCCAGGAAAAAAAAATACCAGACTACTCTAAAGTCTTATATTCCACACACCCATCATCTCCAGCAGAACAAGACTGTATATTTTCATCTTCAAATAATGAGAAAATAATTATAGCTTACAAAATCTGAGATTTTTTTTTTTGGAAAGCATGGTGATTGATTGTTCTAACCTGATGAATTTTGCATGTGCTTTTTTTTCCTGTGGATGCAAAAATGATTTTATACATATGAGAATTAGCTCCATCTAGGGTCAAGAATGTTATGTTGGAAGTCAGGAGAATGGAATTTGGATTTTATCAAAGATATTTATATCTTAGTATTTACATCACCCCTGGAAACTCGGTTTCATCACCTATAAAGTGGAAAAAAGGAAATACAATGAACTCTTGTGGGGAAAGTATGGTACCAATGCTGGAACAGAATAAAAATGTGAAGTAGAAGAAAAAAGAAATTAAAAAAATATATGTTAAAGAAACAAATGGGAGCCAACAAACAGATTGCATTGCACATAACATGTTTCAAAAATCTGAAGCTTTAAATATTTGAAAATGATATTGTATCAAGTCCCAGTATTAAATGCATCTTCAATTAACATTTCAGGTAATTGAGTAATACTGCTGGAAATGCATAGAGATAGAGGCAGATACTTTGCTATAAGGAACTCTTAGGTGAGAAAACACTCTACTAAATTAAGTAGGCAGCTTCTCTACACCTTACCATCTTAGAAAGATGCCAAGAACACTCAGAGATTAAAGACTTGCTGAAAATACTACAGCAAACATATGTCAGAGGTAGTACTTGAAACCAGATAAAATGCAGAATCAGGTTAAGATCTCATTAACAAATGACAGTTTTAGTCCCCAAATAAGTTAGTTTAACATTGTACCTTCTTGTCTCATACATGTCAAAAAGAAATTAGGCTGAGATCTTTCAGGGTTAAATAAGGGAATAAGATCATATACTTGGCTATGTCTTTAAAACTATTAAGTACCATATTTATTTTCACACTGATTTTCTTCAGTGGATAGGAAGGGGAGACAGTTCAAAATATTTTCATTCTCTCAGAGATTTTGTTCAAGCACAGCTATGTTTTACTCTTGAGTTTCTGATTAAATATATTACATAGTTAACTATCAAAAACTTCTTTTCTACAACCTTCATAATGAACGTATAATTTGGAAATCATGGTTAAAGACAAAAAAGGAGTGAACAATTAGAGAAAAGTGGGCCATCAGAAAGTCAGATGAGATGACAACAAAGAGACATGCTAGAAAGATGAAAAGAAATTGTATTGTACATCTTCTGTCTAATTGAAATTCCTAATTTGCTATTTAATTAGATGAAACAAATATATCTGGAGTTCTTGGATGGAAATTATGGAAAATAGTATGATTCATTGTAAGGAAGTTTAAATGGTCAAATGGATTAATCATACATGAGAAAAACTCTTCTAAGGAAAAAAAAAACCTTAAAGTGACATTTTAAAGTTTTTTTTTTAAGTAAAAAACATTTTCTTGAAAAGGTTCAAAGTAATGAGATGAAATGGGCTAAGGTAAAACTGTAATGGGTTCAAATGAAAGAACCCTTATTAATGGAGGAGATTTAGCAGAAAGCTTTTAAAATACCAGTTACTTTTTTGAAAAGAAAATTAGTGAAAGGGAATAAAAAATACCTCAGATATTCAAACATTAATTGGTGTAGAATATTACATAGTGGACTCAGAAATAATTTACAGATATATGTCACACGCCAGTTTTTCACCCCAAATTATTTGCCTCTGAAATTAAGAAGGTTATGCTTATCTCTTTCTGTTCAGATTGACAAATTACTGTTTTTAGTCGAGAAACATCCTAAGAGCATGATGGAAATAGAATATTGACCTAGAGGAGGGAAGCCAGGATGAAACTTCCATCATAAAGAAAAAAAAAATTCTAGGAAGTATTTTTCATCAAATTGTGAATTTCTAAGAAAGACATCAGTAGGATAAAGCTTATTGGGTTTACTGATTCCTAATTTGTCACCAACTCATTCTATGATTTTGAGAAAGAGCCAAAAGTATCTACTTGAAATTCATCACTTTTAAATATTTTCTCAATGAATTAGATTATTTCTAGGTTTCCTCCCAGAATTAACCTGGCTGTTCCAATTAATTAGAGTATGCCAAGTCAACTTTGCCTTGAATGTATAGTAAATTCTAATCAGTTAATTATTTTCAAAGCTGTTAATACACAGATGAGTTGTTTAAAAAAAGGTTTTAAAGAGACACTTAATTACACACACACACACACACACACACGCATGCACGCACACACACACGTTTATATATTTAAGTTAAATATTTTGATAGCAGAAATATTTAATTTGCAATTCTTCATGAATATTAAGAAGTCGCTAGAAAATGCATCCTCTATCCCAAAGAACATTAGATTAGTAATGGGTATACATTGCAAAGGTGCATATTTAAACTTCACAATAATTTGAGATAATAAGTTGTTTCAAACAATCCTAAGTCCTCTTTATAATGACCTAAGATATAAATGCAGAAGAAAAAGACTTCAAAACAAATGCGAGCAATTCCTTAGAGGAAAACATAGCTTGGGTAAAACCTCAAACTAAATTCTTGGAGGAGATGAAGCAAGAGTTTAAAAAGGTTTAAAATGTCATTATAAAAGGAATGAGAATACTTGAGGAAAAATAATTGGAAAAGAAATAAGACTTATGAAAGAAAGAATTGGAAAGGAATTAGTAGGTTGACACAAGACATGCAAAACTGTGGCCAAGTAATAAACTCCCTGAAAATTAGAAGGGACTAAATAGAGGCCGGTGACTCCAGGAGACCATAAGAAATATCCAAACAAAATTAAAAAAAGAAAAAAATGTAAGCTGTCTCATAGACAAAACAATTATCAAGTAAAACAAATTGTGGAGAAAATAATTAAGATGGAGGCCAATTACACAAGCCCTAGGAAGGGTTGTATTATATCATGATGATCTTAGGAAAAAAAAAAGACAAAAAAAAGAAGGGTAAAGGAATCCACTGGGAGGTGAAAAGAGAGCAAAAAGGAAGGTTAAGGAAAATCGCTTCACATAGTCATTGTGTTCACATAGACATCTACACAAATAATTAGGGAAGGAAAGTGTCAGCTGACACTAGAACCTTGCTCTCATTTGAACTTCTCAAAAGAAGAAATAATACAAACTCAGACATAATTGTGTACAAAAATGCATTTCATGCAACAGTGAAATAGGAAGGAAAAGGAATAAGGGGAAAGGGGGAATTTCAGGGAGAATATTTTAACGGAAGAATTAATCCCAATCAAAACCAATTTTAAGGATATACAAAAATATTTATGGCACATTTTGTGATAGCAAAGAAGAATACATTAGAGAGTACATGAACAAGTTATAGTATATATATATATATATATATATATATATATATATATATATATATATATATATATATATATATATATATGTCACCGAATATTATTGTATTGGATCTTACCAGGTCAATGACCCACCAGGATTCCAGAGAAATAACGATAAAACTTGATACCCAGTTCATAATGGAGAGATGAAGGACTCAGAATGCAGAGTGAGGGTTTTTATCCTTTGTTTTTTTTTGACATAGTCAACAAAGAAATCTGCCTTGGTTAAAGATACATGTCTATAATTTCTTTTGTGTTCTCAATTGTGGGTTGGGTGAGAGAATACAGAAGTAGATCTTGACTGAGTAAAAAAAATGCGTGAGTGTGTGTGTGTGTGTGTGTGTGTGTGTGTGTTTTAAAGAAGATACAAACAAAAACAACAATGAATCCTGGGTTCAGTTTCAATGGTGGTTTTTTTTAAACTGAGGTAGAGAGATCAGATGTTGGAGAAAAGATTCTTCATCAGGTCAAGAATGGACTCAATGACTCCTACTATCCCTTTCAAATCTAAGATTTGTGTCCCTAATGTTTAGAAAAAATATTTCCCTAGAACACACGACTGAGCCAAAACTGAAAGATAGGCCTCCTGATATCTCTCAGTCATTTCATTTGCAACAAATTGCTTCCCATTATTTACCTAATTTTCTAAATTATGAAATCATATTAATACCAAGAAAAAAATATAGCTCTTTTGCAAAGCAAATGTATGTGTCAAAATATGCATTGACTCTTAATAGACTATGTATTGAGGAAGAAAAATCTAAAATCTAATTTTTGGTGACAGAAAAATTATTATTTCTTTTAGCATTACATGTCTTCTCTTACATTTCATTGTACAGAAAAAGGGACTTAAAGTATTTTGGGGTCCATATCCAACAGTAGCCATTGATTGTTTTATGATTAACTTTTCCAATTTCTCATTTTTGCAGGCTTAAAATAATTTTAGGTATTGCATTTTACCATTTTAAAAATATATGACTGGTTGCTACCCAACCACTGATACAAATTCAACATGACTTTTTGGGGAGTTGTTTAGGTAGATAAAGAAGAAAATGTAACTTTTAAGGATAGCCAAATAAATCATTAAACTTTCCACTAAACTGATGGAAATCCTACCTTGTGGGAGTATTGTTTTCAAAGATTAACAGGATCAATTATTGCAAACATATTAAAATTCAAAATAAAATACTGTAAAAGTTATATGAAAGACCCAAATGTGTATATACATGCTAAGTGTACATTTATTTACATTCATGATTTTCATGAATTTTAAGAAAGAAAATAAAAATGGAAATTCAATAAAATTATTGTTAGTTATTAGTAGGTAGATAAAGGAATGTAATGGAACAGAGCAGATGGATTTATCCAAATTGGTCTAATTGTTTTCTTATTTTAAATGAGCTTGTTCTTAGATTTTTTTTCCTATGTTGAAGCTTTTTATACTGTTGATAATCCCATTTTTCTTTTTATACTCTCTTACCCCTTTGTTTTCATGACACTATACTGTCTTGGGTCTCCTCCTTTTTTGTTCTGGGTTGCCTTCCTTTTCTTCTCTCTCCCTTTCTTCTGGATGATTTCATGAGCTGCTAGGTTCATCTCTATGCAGATAAGCCCCATATCTATGTGCACAACACTACCCAGTCTTTTAACATCCTTGCCCAGCTCATCAACAGGTATTAGATCTTTCAAATCAAATGTCTCTTAGTGTGTCCAAAAAGATATCTAATTTTCTTTTCTCCCCAAACCTTCCTCTCTTTGTCTTTATTTCTCTTTAAAGTCACCAATAAACAGTCTTAGCAGTCTTCAAATATGAACTCTTCTTTGCTCCACCATCCAATCAGTTGCAAAATTATGTAAATTATACCAACACCACATTTGTTACATCTGTCACTTTTTCTTCATTTAAATACCTGTCATTTTGGTTCAGGATATCATCACCTTTCGCCTGGAAGATTGCAGTCTTCCAAATTAATCTTTAAGTACTGCATTTTCTCCACTATCCAAATTTCCCTATATTCCAATCCATATTATGTTCAGCTGCCAGCATGATATTCTCTTTATATGTCCAAATAAATAATCGCCCTGTTCAAGTATCTCTGATAATTCCCAATTACCTGTAGAATAAAATGCAAACTTCATTGTTTAACACTTAAAGTCCCTTCTTAATCTCTCTCAATTCTCCTGTTGAAAGTGGATTTTTTGGAGAACATAAATGTCTTCTTTTGTCTTTTTTTCCTAACTAGTACAGTAACATTTATTTGTCTTTATGATTTATACATTAGAATTAAAGGCAGAGGAACAAATACCATCAAGATAGCCATAGTTCTTCAGGAAAAGCAATTGGTCCCAATTCAATTGCAAAAATTCTCATTCTGCTTAGAATTGAGTTTCTGCTTGACTGTTTTGATATTTTTTGCAGTCTCCAGGGTGTGCATACTTGAATATGAACTGTTTTTCTGTTCTGTTATCATCAGGTACAGAATGCTTACCAATTCCCCAAAATAATGAATAACAAAAAAAAGTCCTTAGACAATGGACAGCATTTCCATAGAAATAAATGTGATGAGCTTACTGTAATGTGACACACTTCAGCTTCCAAATGTAAAAATGAAACACACTCAACACATTAAAAGAACTAGTTTTAATTTTCTTTTTAGAATTTACCTTATACTAATTTTTGTACAAACTATCCATTAATTTCTTTGGTTTTGAAATTTGTGACCTTTATAGAATTACCTTCCCCAATTACAATGTTCTACTTATACTGAAACATCTAAATAAGTTTAAAATTCAAGCAAATAAAAACATGAAACCTCAATGGTCACAAGGTAGAATGAAATTTTCTTTTCCATGTTAAAAAGAAATTGGCCTAATTAAGCTGTTATGACTTGGGTACTGTAGATGTTAACACTTCTTTTTAAGTTGAAAAAATTCTTGGGAAACAAATATTACCAATATTTTTCAGTGATTGTACTATTTATCTCCTTTTTTTATGGAGTAATTTAGTTCCTTTTGTCTATACTTGCTGTTATAATTAGGTTTTTTTGCCTTTTTGTTTGGCACCTTTTTGACATGTATTGAGTACTTCCTTAATGTTCCTTTCTTCTTCCCTTATCTTTATTACAAAAGAAACATCATAGAACTTTGAATAAGGGATGATGCAGTAGGAGCTTAATAAATGTTGATCAAGTATCAGACAAAGAAGATGTTGTTTCCTTTGGTCCATTTTAAATAGTTATGTTAAATAACACATTTTTAGTAAAAAGTTAAATGTCCTCTTTCTTTTCCTAAAAATATACCCTTTCTTATATCTCTCCTGGTCCTACTCGAAATTGTTTTGTACTTGTACTCTCTGTATATCTTGGGAGGAGAGAATACAAACATACTCACACAATACACAAACACATGTATAAAATAAATGTGTATGTACACACAAGCATATACATACATTTGTATAGATACATATATGTTTATATACATATATATTTCCACATATACACATGCAAGTATGTACATATGTCTATAAACTTATATGTCTATCATCTGAAGAACTATGAGACACATATGCCTTTCAGCCACTGAAAGCATGGATCACACTTTTGAGTGAATAAATAAACTTCAGTGCACCTGTTCATATGTATCCTGTGCTGGCTTATTTGAACAGTGTGTGGCAAAGACCCTGAAACTTCTTCCAACAATTTTGACCACTCTGGTGGGACTACTGGCTCAGACTCTTTCAGATTCTCATCCACAGGGATCCCAGGCATACATTTAAAATAGACCACCAATTTTGGGAACATCTAGAGAAGAGGAACTGGAAGAGTCCATAAAATTTACAGCCTAGTACCTTTGTATTCTAAATTGAGAAATCTACCAAAGCAATTTAGTGTTTTATGATTCCACATTGCCTGTCTGTCTAATCTCTTGTGCTTGAGAAATTTTGCATTTCAACAGAAGGATGTCTTCTATTTCTGGGTGAACACTTAGGTAAGACTTGTTTTGTTTTTCAGAAGACAATATTATACGTAAGCATTCTGTACCTGATGATAACAGAACAGAAATATTTATTATTTAATTATCTTTCTTCTACCAATTTTTGTCAAATTGAGAAAGCAAAGAAAAATACAGATAAGAGGAATTAATTTTATTTTTATAAATGATGAAATATCCTAGCAGGTTTGGATGAATATAACTCCCTAAGATTAACTTTGTGAAATTTTCCCACAAATAACACACTCCTGCTTTCTTATTTCCCTGGATAATGAAAAAAACGTTTAATTCTTACAACTAAAGGAATGTTGGTTGTTTTTGTTTGTTTTTTTATCTCTAAACATTGAAGAGTTTTTTTCAGTTTGGAGTTTCAAAGACTATTAGCTACCTAGTGCAACTATTAACTTTTCTCTCCATGTTGGAAAGAGACTTGTTTGAAAGAGAAAGCTAGTGTTTTTTTCCTTACTTTCCTGTTTCTGCTGTCAAGATGAATTAGAAAATAAGTAATCTAAAAGAATTGGAATATACTATGAATTTTGAAGCTCTTAAGAAGTCAAATTGGTAAAGTATTATGTGACAAGATGAGAAATGGTTGTATACCTTGAAATAAACATTTTGATCAATAAAAGAATAAAATGTGTAGTATAGAAAAATCCCAGTTCTGAAAATGACTTGAAAAAAGTTTTGATTTTTCAAAAGGGAAGAAAATGCAGAACTAATGATTTTCTCTCAAATTGGGATGATTGAAAGCCCTAGTTTTTGTTAACTATCAAAATATCATGTGTTCATCAAAATAAAATCCTAGCATTTAGTGGAATATTGCAGAAAATGTTTAAGAAAACTTTGGAATTCATTTAAATTTGAGGATTACAAAAAAAATTTCACACTTGAAATTTTGTGAACTTTGCTTGGAGGAACATTTATTTCTTCCTCAGTAATTTAAAGATAGTTTTGATTATATTACTTGATACTGGTCTTTGAATTTAATTATTATAGAATGCAAAAATAACAGACAAACTTACTTTTTCATGTATGATTATTCAGAAATTAATTCAGATAGATTAATGTCATTTCACTGGATATTGTTTTATGTTAATATCAGGTTTATTTTTTTCTCACTGTAATTTTGGAATACCATTATGTAAGAAGTACTGTTATTTTATAATTTTGAACTGTTATTCTTTTGGTATTTTTGGTTGGTCAAAGCTAACAAATTGGCTTTACTAGACTTAGACCTGGCTAGACTCTATGCTTTTAGTTTAATAAAATCAACCTTTGTGTGGAAGCGAAAGCTATTTGAAAAATATTTTGTGAATTCTACCTCAGACTAGGGACAACTCACTTACAGCAGCAGTAAGTTTCTTCTCTAGCACAATGACAGTCAAAATGGGACATTGTTTAAGAGGAGTTTTTGCAAAAACTACAAGTGATTTATAATAAATTGACTGATGAAAGATTTTGAAAATTATGAAAAAGCACCTGGAATAATGTGTGTTGAAGTTGCATCTTTGAGGCAACTTAGATTGACCCCAGTTCAAAAGATTTTTTTCTACTTTGTGAATTAATATGAAATAAATACTAGTTTTATTTTTTCTTTTTATATTTTACTTTATATTTCAAACTGCAGAATGTGAATTTTCATTAATTCTTTCTTAATTGACTTATCAGGTTAAGTTTAAGTCATGTAGAAACAATCTAATGGTTTTGGAAAGTCCTCGAAAAAAGTGTAAGGACTGAGGACTGAGAGTAATTTTCCTTTAGTTTATC
The DNA here is from genome assembly GCA_028658325.1 of Potorous gilbertii. NCBI lineage: Eukaryota > Metazoa > Chordata > Mammalia > Diprotodontia > Potoroidae > Potorous > Potorous gilbertii. The sequence goes on along the minus strand of CM053772.1, from coordinate 103,597,019 downwards.
ATTAAAGCAACATGAATAACAAATTATCCTGCTTTCAGTTGCAAGCAGTGTAATTTGCTATATGAGAGGGACATCTTGGAACTGTGATTTGGTTTGCTCTGAGTTTTGAACGCAAGCATGATTGACTGTTGAACCAATCAAAAAAATAATAAAACCTGCTAAGATACTGTCTTCTGGAAAGTATTACTGTTGTGTATAAATGACTTAGGAAGGTTGAGAAGACAACCTTACAAAGATATTGGCAGTTTCCTCTTAATTCAGGTTCCCCACTGTGCTATATTATTTTTCTGAATAGGAAAATTTGCCACCTGATTCTGTGATACTCTGGGAATAATGTGGAGATCTGTTTTTTGGTTAGCTATTCCAAAAAGGTATTTATGACTTTTACTGGAAATTAAACACAGATAAAAGAAATTTTTCCTAGTATACCTGCAATAGGTCAATCTTTTCCTTCAAGATGAGTCCGGAGGTTACAACCTTGACTTGATATTTTTTTAGCCATGTTTTTCACCCCCCCTTTCATAGCACATTTCTCAGACTATAGTGTAGCACCAAGGTGATATTCACAGTGCCTATGATGGCCATGAATATGCCAGCACCTTTTTGAATTGCAAAATGTAACAGACTCTCCACATGGAAGACAGAACCAAAACAGTTATTCAAACAGCAGAAAGCTGAATACCCACAACAGAAAACCAAATCCATCATAGCAACAAAGAAATCTATACACTATAACAATTCAGCGAGCAACATCATCCCTAAATCTTCCTTCTATGAGGTTTCCTGCAAACCAACTCCCCTAAACAAAATTACAAGTAAGCTCTCCCACTTATGCTAATTGCTTCCTGCTCTCTTTTCACCACCTCTGACTGCTGTAACTCATTTTCTGATCATTGAGCAAGCTCCTCCCAACATAGACTCATGTGACTCAGACTTCCTTGTGACCCAGGCAGGTCAAATGGGCCTATTAAAGGATGGGAAAGATCTTCTCATTTAAATTGCCATTACATATCAGAAGAAGTTAGAAGGTTTTCATAAGTGAATCCTATTTTTATAATCAAGTCTCTCTGAGCTGCTATAAAGAGATACACGTTACTATCATTTTGATTTCTAATGTTTTGAACTTGTGATCGTTATTTCTTTCAACATCTTAGTCTCCATGAATAGAGGAAACTAATTCTTAGACTTGCCATGTCCTTGATGATTGCTTTAATTATTTATATGTCAACGTACAAGATTATTATTCATGCATAGTATTATATCTTTTCTGAATGACATGGAGATAAGATATATATTTGAAGTGGGAAATGTGATAAAGGTATAATGCAATAAATATGTGAAATAAAATTTCATTTTGATAAAAAATAAGATTAGATGGCTTGTATACACTATCTTCTAAATGTTTTACAACTGGTAAAAGAATATGCTAAAATTTATGATAATTGTTATTGTATAATAGTCTTAAAATTTCTACTGCTCTGATACTGTAAACAATAAAAGAAATATGAAGAAATTTTGTTGCCCTAAATTATAGATTTTAAATTTGAACCTAAAGATAATAGAGAACATGATCTAAAAACAAGGCAAAGCAAAGTGATAGATCTTGTCCAGGCCCATTTGAGTATACAGGGATATTTAGCCAAACAAATCCCTAAATATATGGGCTTTGGATAGAACTTGGCAATTGTATATAAGGTTTCAAGTCAGATTTAGGCTTTCATTTATATGCATGTATGTATATAATTTCTTCAATTAATAGTAAAGAAACTTTCAAATCATGTTTTCTTTTTTCCTCTGAATGACGTCTTTGAGAATAACAAGACAAAATGATGTATTTTCAAAATCACATTCTCAGAGATTTTTTCCCTTTAAACTCTTATTCTAGCTAATAGCACTATCCATGCAATGTATAGGTTTTGAAAATAGAAAAAATAAACAAATAATAATGTGAAAATGAAAACTCAAAATTTCCAGAGGTGTCAGGGGTACTTTCATTTGAAGTTCTTCTTATAGCTTTGATATACATAAGATTAACTCCATAAAATTTCTCCTAACTTTTACTATATGGACTATTTACTAGAAAGTCAATGTGATTAGATTTTGTAAGGATTTACTAAATTGTATTGTCTTATTGCTAGCATTACCTAAGACACATACACAAATGGCATGTAACAAGGAAAATTAATCTGTTGGACCAAGTAGGTTCTTAAAATCTGCAGAAGCAAGGTAGAAGGCCCAATTTTGGTACTATAATAATAGATACTCCAATCATAGAAACCAAGATGTTGATTCTGGGATTCATTTCTATGAGTTTGTGAGCAACAAGACAGATAATGGATGGACAGTAGTTTAGGACACACCACTTTGACACAATTTCCAAGGGAAAATGATTCCCAGAAACAGATTTTATGAAGTCTACAGCTAATCCAAGGCAACATAAAAAGAACCTTTTTGTTTAAATGGACATAAAGATGAATTCCTGTTATCTGTTCCCCTCCCCACTATATCTTTCTGCTTATACTTGTTTATTGTTCATTATCTGTAAATTATTTGTAAATACCTTAAATTTGCAGATACCTAACCCTAACTGTAAAGAACCTAGGGGTCAGATTAAAAAGCAAACAAACAACACCCTCACCCCCACCCACTCACAAAAGAACTAGAAGTTTAAATTCAGGTCTTAATTTATTTCTTTGTAAATTGTAATTAATTATATCTCAATCAATGACTGGAATCACCCCAAGAACCATCCTTCTCTTGAGGTCTGAGTTCTCTACCTGTCAATGTGCATAGTTTTGCCAAAGAAACATTACCATTCAAGTCTATAGTTCCAGAAGTTGAATATGGTTTAAATGATTATTTTGAAATTACTATGGGCCTCAAGACCTTATGAAATATTTTCTTAGATTTTTTAAAATTATTTTTTATTGCTCTCTGTCAAATTCATTAGGTCTGGTCACATAATGTGTATAGTAATATGGCTCTTTAAAGGATAAAAAAAATTCCAAGGTCAATCAAATGGATAATTACTGAAAAGATTTTTGGTACAGTATAATGAACAATTTTATCTGGTTGTTGTTACTATATTCCTTTGCCTTTCTGCATGGTGCCTCTTTGAAACATACTAAATGTTTTCCCAGCATTTCCTTTGGTTCCCCCACCTTTCACTTATTACAAAAATTCATCTGAATAATTCCAGGAATACAATAGATTTTTAAAAAATATTTATACAGTAAATGAATTAAATGTATAGAAAGGAGTAGGGAGTATGATTTCCACAACAAAAAAATCCCCACTTTGCTTTTCCTAAAACGTGAAATTATGACTTTTCACATCACAATATACTTAGGGTTTTAATTCTAAAAGCTACAAGAAAAAATATCCTTTAAAGAAATTGAAGATTGATATGCATTTTTTCCTTGTGTGATTTTGATAAGTGGCTTTGCCGTCCTGTCAAATTCAGCACTCTAGTTTTATTTGTAGATGAGCAAATATTTTGAAAAAGAATTATCTTCAAAAAAAAAGTCAAAATAAAACAATCCTGATGACTATTCCTCATATTCCTTATAGATTTCCCCTCTATAAAGCAGAAGGGCTTGTCATTTTATATATTCATTAAATTCAAGTCAGATGCCACAAGAAAGGAAATCAAGGGGAAGGTTTTATTTTGCACACACTAAAGTTTTACAATAAATGAATAGTATTTCTCAGGTTTAGAGTTTTCAATTGCTTAAATGGAAGTTGATATTTTGGTTAAAGGAAAAAAAATACATTGTAAAATGAGAGAATCTTTCTATCTAAACTTTTTTGAATTATTCATCTTTTCTGAGAGATCAATATAATCTTTCAGAATTGTAAAGACATTTTGGGGCATGGAGCCAAGATGACGGAGTAGAAGCAGGGATCTACTACAGCTCTTTTTCCAATCCCCTCAAAAATCTTGTAACAATTACTCTAAACAAGCAGCAAAAGTCACAAAATGGCAGACTGAAGCAAATTTCAAACTCAAGACAATCTGGAAAATCAACAGGAAGGGATTATCATACCAGCTGGGAGCAGAGTGTAGTGCACTGTGTGCCATGGCAGCATGGAAGGAGCTGGAATAGGCCTTAGGGGACTGAATTGTTGGTGACAATTGTAGTTTCCAGACTTCTCCAACCACAAACAGACAACTTTATAGGTCAGTGTGAAAGGTCTCTCACTTGTCTGAGAGGGAAGCACATTCTGAGCTCAGCACTAACCCCAGACCTTGGCATAGTCAGATCCCTGACCCCAGGCCCAAAATGGTAGCAGCTATTGCTAAAGCAGAGGTTGCTTCTGGAGCCCTCCACTTAATAAAGATCTCAAAATTCAAGCAATTGCCTGGGCAGCAGCCTATGGAGCCACAATTTGACAAAGAGCTCAAATGTCATGTAAGTGATTGGGAAAATTAGCAAATAGTGGAGCAAGAACCAGACTATATATCCCTACTTTCTTGGTGGAGAAGTATTTTCTTTTATCACTGATGACGAGAAAGATCAAAACATGCTAGAAGAAGACAACAAAGTCAATGATCCTGAATCCAAAGCCTCCAAGAAAAATATGAATTAGTTTCAGGCCATGCAAGAACTCAAAAAATATTTTGAAAATTAAATAAGAGAAGTAGAAGAAAAATGGGAAAGGAAATGAGAGTGATGTGAGAAAATCATGAAAAATGAATTAATAAATTGTTGAAAAAAATAACACCTTTAAAATTAGATCAACTCAAATAGAAAAAGAAATCCACAAAGTTAATGAGGAGAAAAATGCCTTAAAAAGTAGAATGGACCAGATTGAAAAAGAGATGCAAAATATTGCTGAAGAAAATAAATCCTTGAAAATTACAGTGGAGCAGATGGAAGCTAATGACTTCACAAGAAATCAAGATATGGGGGGCAGAACAAAGATGGTGGAGTAGAAAGACACATAAGCAGGCTCAGCCCATAAAATACCTATAGAGAGAGACTTTCAGCAAATTCTGGAGCAGCAGAAGTGGAGAACAACAGAGTGGAGGAGATTTCCGGCCCAGGGTGACCTGAAAGGCCCATGACAAACATCTGTTGCACCAGACGTAACATGATGTGAAGCAGAGCCAAGCCCAGCTTTGGTCACCTGATGGGGAGTGACTCTGGGAGGAGGACACCTCACGGGTGGAATCTTCAGTGGCAGAATCCCCTGTTGCAGCAGTGGGTTCGCAAATTCCTCAACCCACAGGGGTCAAATGTCAGTGACAGGGTTTTTTCAACTGGCTGGGAAGGGAGAAGAGCTTCTCCATGGCTTCAACCTCAGGAAGCAGCCATAGAGGCCACATCAGGCTCTTCCACAGCAGCCCCTACAGCAGCTCGAATCCATTGTTGGATCATAAAACCCTGGGGGCACTGTGCTGCCCATTCGTATCTCAGCCTTACGTAGAGGCCCTGAGGGGGAAGATCTTTATCTCATATTGAATGGCAGTCCAGCCCCTATAGCTTAAGTGAATCTTAGCCCCCCAGTGCTGGCATGGCAGAATTGGAGGCCAGGTGGCTGTGGAGAGGAAACTCTGCTAAGATTCTGGGCACAAAAATCTCTCTTTGCTCCTAGACCAGTGTATGTGCTTGATTGTGCTACCTAGGAGGAACTGAGATCTTACAGATTTCCAGAGTATACCCTACTCTTGACAAAGGACCCAAAAGTCAAGTAACTGATTAGGAAAATGCTCCAAAAAGGGAAAAAATAAGACTACAGAAGATTACTTTCTTGGTGAACAGATATCTTCTGCCATCCTTTCAGATGAGGAGGAACAATGCTTACCATCAGGGAAAGACATAATGTCAAGGCTTCTGTTGTCTCAGGCCACAGACGAGCTCAAAAAGGATTTTGAAAATCAAGTTAGAGAGATGGAGGATAAATTGGGAAGAGAAATGAGAAAGATGCAAGAAAAGCGTGAAAAATGGGTGAATGCCTTGCTAAAGAAGACCCAAAAAGATACTGAAGGAAATAATACCTTTAAAAATAGGCTAACTCAATTGGCAAAAGAGGTCCAAAAAGCCAATGAGGAGAAGAATGCTTTCAAAAGCATAATTAGCCAAGTGGAATATTGCATGTAGAGAGTGACTAGTAAAACAATTTGAAATGAAGATTGTATGAAGGGAAGGGGTATGAAATTATGCTTCAAATAAAAGTGGAAAGCAGATGGTAAAGAAATTTACATGTTAGGCTATAAATTTTGTATTTCTCCCAAATAGCATAAAAAGCTGATAAAAGTCTTGAGAGGGTAGGGCATGTGTGAATTTCTCAGATTCAAGAAGATGGAAAGAAAAGAAAGGGACATATTAGTAGGAGTGTCATAATAAAAGGTTATTACATGGGTATATAAATGTATGCATACATTGCATGTAATAGAGAGCTGGTCTTAAGTTCAATAAACCCTAAGTTCTAGTCCCATCTCTGAATGATAATGCCTAAGTGACTATGGGCAAGTTATTTAATATCCCAATGCTTTTAGTCAACTCTCTAAGATTAATTGTAGAATCAAGGGAAATCAATTTACTAATAAAATCAAATATCTAGCCTCTAAAACAAAGTAATCAAGATATTATAAAACAGAATTTAAAAAGAAATAGAAGACAAAGTGAATTGTGTCACTGGAAAAACAAACAAAAAACAACTGACCTGCAAAATGGATCCAGGGGAAATAATTTAAAAATTATTGGACTACCTTGAAGCCATGATTTAGAAAAAAGAGACTTGACATAGTCTTTCAAGAAATTATCAAGTTAAATTGTCCTTACATTATAGAACCAGAAGGTAAAACAGAAATGGAAAAAATTCTCCCATAACCTCTTGAAAAAGATCCTCAGAGAAAATTTTTAAGTAACATTACAGCAACATTCTGTAGTTCTCAGGTCAAAGATAAAAAATTACAAACAGACAGAAAGAAATAATTCTAATATTGTGGAAATGCCATCATAATAACACAAGATCTAGTAGCTTCTACACTAAGGGATCAGAGGGCTTGGAATATGATATTCCAGAAGTCAAAGGAGATAGGACTAAAACCAAGAATCACTTGCCCAGCAAAATTGAGTATAATACTTCAGGGGGAAAAAAAACAAAAATAAAATATAGACCTTCCAAACATTCTTGTTTAAAACACCAGAGTTGAAGAGAAAATTTGACTTTTAAATACAAGAATCAAGAGAAGTTTGAAAAGGTAAACAGGAAAGAGAATCCATAAGTGACTTACTAAAGTTGAACTGTTTACATTCCTCCATGGAAAAATGATATTTGTAGCTCATGAGACGTTCCTCAGTACTAGGATAGTTGAAGAGAATACATACATACATACATACATACATACATATATATATATATATATATATATTTGTGTGTGTGTGTGTGTGTGTGTATAGAGAGAGAGACAGAGAGACAATAAAAATAAATTAATTAATAAAAAAACAAAAAAAGCAGGACAGCAATCCTTATCTCAGAAAAAAAATAGTAAAAGCAAAAACAGACTTAATTAAAAGAGATAAGGAAGGCAACTACACCTTGCTAAAAAGTACCATGGGTAATGAAGCAACATCAACACTAAACATATAGGCATCAAGTGACAGAGCATCCAAATTCTTAAACGGGTAATTAAGTGAGGTACAGAAAGAAAGAGGGAGCAAGCCTATACTAGTGGAGGGCCTCAACTGTCTCCTCTCAAAATTCTATAAATCTAACAAGCAATAAAGAAACTAAGGAAGTAAATAAAATATTAGAAAAGCTAGACATTAATGGCCTTTGGCATAATGTAGAAATAAAGGATGATGCTAGAAACAAATCAGAAGGGCAAGTAAGAGTCTACCTGTCTGATCTATAGGGAGGGGAAGAAATCATGACCAAACAAGAAATAGAGAGCCTTAAAAAATTCAAAATAGATTACATTAAATTAAAATAGCGTTTGTATGAACAAAACCAATGCAACCAAAATTATAAGAAAAGTAGACAGATGGGAAACAATCTTTAAAGGAAATGTCTGTCATAAATGCCTCATTTCTCAAATATGAAGAGAACTGGGTAAAGTTTGCAAGAATACAATCCATTTTTCAATTGATTAAGGGTTAAAGGATGTGAAGAGACAATTTTCAAATGAAGAAATTAAAGATATCTATACATGTATGAAGGAGTGTTTAACCATTAACTCTCCAAATCCTTTGGCTTTTTATTTTGGGATCTCTTTCCTGAGATAATCAATGGATTCTTTAAATGATATTTTTTGTCCTCTGCTTCGAGGACATCAGGGCAATTTTCCATGATAATTTCTTGAAAGATATGATCCTGGTCCTCCTTTTGATTATAGCTTTCAAGTAGTCCAATATTTTGACATTTTCTCTCCATTTTATATTTTCTTATATTTTTTTCATTCCTTTGAATTTATTTATTTTATTTTTGATATCTCATAGAGTTGTTACCTTTCATTTGTCCAATTCTAACTTTTAAGGTATTGTTTTTCTCAATTTGCTTTTTTATTTTCTTTTCCATTTGACCAATTGTACTCTTTAAAGAATTCTTTTCCTCAAGCGATTTTTGAATCTCTTTTTTCTATTTGGCCAATTCTTCTTTTTAAACAATTTTCCAGGCTGTTGACTCTTTTTTCACTATTGTCTTGAATCACTCTCATTTCTTTTCCAAGTGTTTATTCTGTCTCTCTTATATGTTTTTTAAGCTTCTTTTTGGGCTCTTCCATGAGTTTTTTCTGTGCTTGAGATGACTTCCTGTTTTTCTTTGGAGATTTGACCATAAGTGTTTTGACATTGTTGTCCTCTTCTGAGTTGTTTTTCATCTTCCCTGTCACAATAATAACTTTTTAAAGTCAAAATTTTTTCTGTTGTTTTTCACTCATCCTTTCTTTTTTGGCCCTTTCACTTTCCTTTAAATCTGAGCTGTGCACCTTGGTTGGAAGGGGTACTATCTCAGGTTTATTGTGCCAGTGACTGCAGGCTCTAGCTATCTACCTTGTGGCACACTGATGTTACCTTGAGGTCCCCAGAGAACCCTTATGTTTGGTGTTGTGTTGACAGGGTGTGGTAGAGAGTTACTGATGCTGCTGGAGGCCATAGGTTTCTGGTTGTTTATCTGATGCTGAACTGGGATCCAAATGGTGGTATCTGGCATGTACTGAGGCCTAGTGAAGTGCTTTTGCATTTTCTGGGGATTCATTGAAGCCTATGGAGGTCTGGACAGTAGTCCAGACTCATGCTGGAGGATGACAATTAGCAAATTTTAAGGATTCAAATCTAGGTTTTCCTGATTCAAATTCCAACACTGTATAAATTGAATCATACTGACGTAAGAAAAAATAACGTACTTTAAAAAAAAAAGATTGATAAGGTAAATTGAGACCCTCTTGTGAAGGATTTGAAAGCTAAACTTAAGAATTGTTGGATAAGATGATGTCATCAAAGGTTCTAGAGCACACCTTTCCAACAAACACACCAACAAAGCTCTAAAAGGACATCACTGAAACCAATATCAGACTTTTATGTTAAGTTCAGGACTGCAGAAAGTCAGTTTCCTTATTCAGTAGCCTGGAGGTTCACAGAAAATAGAAGCCTGTACAAACTCCATAAATACGTTAAGTAGTGACTAGCCAGAGAGAGTCTAATCCTTATGAGCATGTGAATTGTGATCTTCCTAATGCAAACCTTCATATAGACTTTAGGGCACATGAAGGTATTCGGGAACTGTTTCCAGTCATTACATGACTGGTGGCAGTGAAATCTTTTGACTGAATCCTGACATAGAACTGAGTGTGTATATAAGACACCACTCAAATCAATCTTGGATATGTTTGAGTGAGGAGGATTAAATGCTGTAGGCCTCTGTATTAGAGAGAAGGAACTTTGATCTTTATCTTCCCACCCAAATTTTATACCATTGATAAAGGTCTCTGCCATGATTTTGGTCTGTTAGGTCTATCGTTTCCTACTCTTAGGTTAAGAAGTATAGATGGTAGTTATAAACTTATATGCTTCAAAAAGTCAGAAGGTTGATCTATTAGAGATCCAGAAAATAGAATCTCTACCAGAATTTGCTGATAGCAAGGACTGCTAAAATGACAGCATAGCTCACAGGAGTCAAGATGCAGTGTGCTTTCTACCTCTTACTAGAGAAGTGATATGCCCTGGAGGTGCTAAGTGAGATCTTTTCAGATAAAGAAAACATAAAGATTTTGCTTTTTTTTTTTTTGTTAATCCCTATTTGAAATTTTTGTGTGGATTTGCTATATCTACTGTAATACTTCATAAGTCTGAAATTGGTATATGGACATTTACTCTAGCTCTAGAAGACTTCATTTACTCCAACCCTCACTTATACTGGAAGGTTTAAGTTCCCAGAGAAGATGGCTAGCGCAAGATTACAATCAAATTCTCTCCTAGGGAAAACAATATTGTAAAAAAATAAAGAACTCCAGCTCACCATTTCAATTTTCAAGTTCCCATGGATGTGTTTGCACTTACCCCAAACCAGAGACACACGGGGGTTGCATATTTAGATCTTAAACATGATTATGTCCTTGACAATGAAACAAAATAAATAATAACACAATATTAATGGCATACTGATAGCAATAACATTCATATAACACTACATAGAAGGCTCTATGCCAAGTACTTTACAATTATTATTTCATTTGACCTTTTCAAAAAATCAGGGAATTAAGAGTTCTTATAATCTCAATTTTACAAATGAGAAAACTGAAGCAAACAAAGGTTAAATCACTTGGCCAGGGTCGCAAAGCTAATAAGTGTTGTGAGTCGGATTTGAATCCAGATTTTTCTGGCTACAGTCCTGGCACTCTATGCATTGAACCACCTATTTATTTTATTTTTATTTATTTTTTAATGTTCTACAATTACTACCAAAAAGCTTATATTTTTTACCCCCTCACCTACCCCTAACGACCCCACTCCCTCCGCAAGATGTCGTACAATTCTATATATGGTTTACATATATTTTCCTATTGAATACATTTTTGCTATAGTAATATTGTATAGATGAAGTAAAATAAATGAAAGGAATCATATAACAAATCAAAATATAATACACACACATACACACACACACACACACAAACACACACACACACACACACACACACACACAAAGAAACAAGATCTGCTGCATGCTGCAAATGAATTCCCTAGTTCTTTCTCTGAGTGTGAAAGGCGTTTTACCTTAGAAAACCATTGGGAATTATTGTTTTTATTTTTCTACGTTCTTGTGTTATTACCAAGTTCCAAGCCTACCCGAAAAAAACTCTTGCACACTGTGGCTCTTGCTGTGCACAGATTTCTCCTGGTTCTGTTGCTTTTGCTCAGCATCAGATCACATAAGTCCTTCCAGGCCTCTCTGAATTCTTCTTGTTTATCATTTCTTTTAATTTTTATTTTATTTATTTATAAATGTTCTACAATCACTTCCTTAAAATTAAGATTATATACCCCCACACCTTCACCCCCTAGCCCCTCCCTCCCCATGACAGCATACAATTCTGTATGGGTTCGACATAT
>CM053772.1:103568838-103584961 GCA_028658325.1 Potorous gilbertii | reverse complement strand
GATTCAGATGGCAGTACAGTCTCAGCTCTGACCTCTTTGCTGTTTGTGTTTTGGTCCTTATCCCCATAGAAAGATTCTATGGTTCTTTTGGTCCTCTGCATTTCTTCATGATGTTGAATGAGTGTTGTGGCTTCTGGTTCTTTCAGTCCAAAGGTAGAGAACTTTTTGCTGAGCTGATGTGTGAAAAAGCTAAAAGCAGGTTTTTGTTTGGTGTTTCCCCAATCAGCCTTAGGTTTAGCTTGTTAAGTACCAGGGTGAAGTGGTCTAGTTACAGGAGATATCTTCTCAGCTGACCTGAGGCAAAGGCAAGCTCAGGGGCTAGTAATCCCAGCTTCCCTATTGTGTTTCTGATTCCCCTGGACAGCTGAGGCACGCCTAGATGCGAATGCGTGTTCCCACCCCTCCTGGGGCTCCTCTCCTGGCGCTCAGGCTTGCCTGGGTCCTAGTGTAAGTTTTCCCTGCCCTGGGTCCTCTGACCTTCTGGTTTGCTTCTGCCACCGTAGGAGGAATCCCCCTTAGCTATTTTCCTCGTCTCAGGTGTTATGAGACTACTGTCCTCCTTCTGCTGTTTCTGCTGATCTGGGATTTTTCTGAGGAAATATTTTATGGTTCTTTCACGGTCATCAAGGGGGGAGGAGAGAGCATTTACTGATCACTCCGCCATCCTGGCTCCCGGAAGTTCAAGTAGGTGACTTACCGAAGTTTGGTCTTCGGGCTGAAGGTCTCAGGAACTGCTGCGCTGATATCTGGCTCTCCGCGGCTCTCACGGACTGGGTTCGGCTTGTCTCCGCCCTCAGTGCTGCTACTCTGGTTCTGCCCGCAGCTCAGGTTTTTCGGGTCCCTTCTGCTCCGCTGCGCTGGCCACGCTGCGCTGTGCGCTGTGGGCTCATCCACGCAGAACAAACTTTTCCCGTGGATCCTCCAGTCTAACGTGAGCTCCGAAATTGTCACCTTTTGTCTCCCACTGGATTCCGCACCTCCAAACTTTGGTCAGATTCTCCTTTCGGAGGTAGCTGAAGGAGTTTGTCCGAGAGCTTAGGTGAGTCGTTGCTCTCACTCTGCCATCTTGGCTCCGCCTCTTGTTCATCATTTCTTATGGAACAATAGTACTCCATTATATTCATATACCATAACTTATTCAGTCATTCCCCAATTGATGGGAATCCCCTTGATTTCCACTTCTTGGAAACTACAAAGAGTGCTGCTATAAATATTTTTGTAAGTGTGAAACCCTTTCCCATTTTTATGAGTTCTTCAGTCCTAGAACTGATATTGCTGGGTCAAAGGGTATGCACATTTTTGTGGCCCTCTGGGCATAGTTCCAAATTGTTCTCCAGAATGATTGGATGAGCTCACAGCTCCACGAACAATGAATTAGTGTTCCAACTCCCACATCCTCTCCAACATTTATCATTTTCCTCTTCTGTCATGTTTGCCAATCTTATAGGTATGATATGGTACCTCAGAGTTCTTTTGATTTGCAGCTCTCTAATCAAAAGTTATTTAGAGCATTTTTTCATCTCATTATAGCTGTCTTAATTTCTCCCTCTGAAAATTGCCTACTCATATCCTTTGACCATTTATCAATTGAGAAATGACTAGTATTGTTATACATTTGACTGAGTTCTCTATATATTCCAGAAATGAGGCCTTTATTCCCGAAATTAACTATAAAAATTATTTCCCAATTTACTACATCCCTCTGAATTTTGGTTGCATTGGATTTGGTTGTGCAAAAACTTTTCAGTATAATGTAATCAAAGTAATCCATCTGGCATTTCATAATGCATGCTATCTCTTCTTTAGTAAGGAATTCTTCCTTTCTCCATAAATCTGATAAATACACTATTCCTTGATCCTGCAGTTTATCCATGATATCAATCTTTACACTTGAGTCATGTACCCATTTGGACTTTATTCTTGTGCAAGGTGTCGGGCATGCATCGATGTCTAGTGTGTGCCACACTCTTATCCAGTTTTCCCAGCCATTTTTGTCGACCAGTGAGTTCTTATCCCAGAACCGGGGGTCTTTGGGTTTATCAAAGAGGAGGTTGCTATATTCCTTGCCTACTGGGTCTTGAGTGCTGCATCTATTCCATTTGTCTACCCCTCTGTTTCTTAGCCAATACCAAGTGGTTTTGATAATTGCTCCTTTATAGTACAATTTGAGACTCGATAACGCTAGGCCACCTTCCCTAGCGTTTCTTTTCATTAGTCCCTTTGATATTCTGGACCCTTTGTTCTTCCAGATGAATTTTGATATTATTTTATCCAGCTCTAGAAAATAATTATCTGATAATTCAAATCGTATGGCACCAAATAATTAAATTAATTTAGATAGAATTGTAATTTTTATTATATTAGCTCAGCCTACCCATGAGCAACTGATGTTTTTCCACTTATTTAGATCTAACTTTATTTGTGCAAAAAGTGTCTTGTAATTGTGTTCATATAGTCCCTGCATTTGTTTTAGCAGGTAAACTCCCAAGCATTTTATAGTGTTTACCCTAGCTTTAAATGGAATTTCTCTTTCTATCTCTTGCTGTTGGGCTTTTTTGCTAATATATAGGGAGGCAGAATATTTGGGCAATTTTATTTTGTAACCTGCAACTTTGCCAAAGTTGTTTATTGTTTCAAGTACTTTTTACTTGAATCTGTTGGGATTCTCTAACTATATCATCACATCATCTGCAAAGAGTGCTAACTTAGTTACTTCTTTGCCTATTCTTATTCCTTCAATTTTTTTTATCTTGTCTAATTGCTACAGTTAGCATTTCTAGTACCATATTGAATAATAGTGGTGATAATGGACATTCTTGTTTCCCCCCTGATCTTATTGGAAAAGCATCTGACCTATTCTTATTGCATATAATGTTTGCAGGTACTAGGTAGATACTGCTTATTATTTTATGGAAAGTTCCCTTTATTCCTATGTTCTCCAGAGTTGTTAATAGGAATAGATGTTGTATTTTGTTGAAAGCTTTTCCTTCATCTATTAGGATAATCATGTGGTTCTTGTTAGTTTTGTTGTTGATCTGATTGATAACGCTAATAGTTTTCCTAATATTGAACCAGCCCTGCATTCCTGGTATGAATCTTACCTGATCTTAATGTCTTACTCTCGTGATATGATGCTATATTCATTTTGCTAAAATCTTATTTAAAATTTTTGCTTCTATGTTCTATATAGAGAATTTGGTCTATACTTTTCTTTTTCTGTTTTGTCTCTTCCTGGTTTAGGTATCAAAACCATATTTGTATCATAGAAAGAATTTGGGAGGACTCCTTCCCCAATTTTCAAAAACGCTCTATATAGGACTTGAATGAACTGTTCTTTAAATGTTTGCTAGAATTCACTTGTAAATCTACCTGACCCTGTAGATTTTTTTTTTCCTGGGGAGTTCATTGATGACTTGTTCAATTTCTCTTTCTGAGATGGGGTTGTTTAAGTATTCAACTTCCTCTTCGGTTAATCTGGGCAATTTGTATTTTTTAAAATACTCATCCATCTCGTGTAGATTATCGAATTTGTGGGCATAAAATTGGGCAATGTCACTTCTAGTTATTGCTTTAATTTCCTCCTCATTGGAGGTGAGTTTACCCCTTTCATTTTTAATATTAGTAATTTGACTTTCTTCTTTCATTTTTTAACCAAATTGACCAAAGGTTTATTAATTTTGTTATTTTTTCATAAAATCAACTAATGGTTTTATTTATTAATTTGATAGTTTTCTTAATTTCAACTTTATTAATCTCTCCTTTGGTTTTCAGTGTTTCTGATTTGGTATTTACTTGGGAATTTTCAATTTGCCCTTTTTCTAGCTTTTCAGCTGCATGCCCAAGTCATTGATCTGCTCTTTCTCTATTTTATTTATTTAGGCATTCAAGGGTATAAAACTTGCCCTAAGAACTGCATTTGCAGCATCCCATTAGATTTAGTAGGTTGTCTCCTTATTGTCATTCCCTTGAATGAAGTTCTTGTTTCGATGATTACTTCTTTAGCCCACTTCTTCTTTAGAATTAGATTATTTAGTTTCCAATTGATTTTTGGTTTATCTTTCCGTGGCCTTTCATTATAAATAATTTTTCTTTTGTTAATAAATATTTATTTATTTAACTTTTTACATTCATTTTCACAAAATTTGGGTTCCAAAATTTTCTCCCTTTTTGTCCCCTCTCCACACCCCAGTACACTGAGCATTCTAATTTCCCCTCTTACTAATCTGTCCTCTCTTCTATCATCCCTCCTTTCTCTTGTCCCCATCTTCTCTTTTGTCCTGTAGAGCCAGATAACTTTCTATTCCCCATTACCTGTATTTCTTATTTCCTAGTAGCAAGAACAATACTCGACAGTTGTTACTAAAACTTTGAATTCCACCTTCTCCCCATTCCTCCCTCCCCACCCATTCCCTTTGGGAAGGAAGGCAATCCATTGTAGGCCATATCTGTGCAGTTTTGCAAATGACTTCCATAATAGTCGTGTTGTGTAAGACTAACTATATTTCCCTCCCTCCTATCCTGCCCCCATTGTTTCTATTCTCTCTTTTCATCCTGTCCCTCCCTGAGTGTTGACTTCAAATTGCTCCCTCCTCCCATTGCCCACCCTTCCATCATCCTCCCCCACCCTGTTTACCTCCTTCTACTCCACTTTCCTGTATTGTATGATAGGTTTTCATACCAAAATGAGTGTGCATTTGATTCCTTCCTTAAGTCGAATGTGATGGGAGTAAACTTCATGTTTCTTTTTGTTTCTCAGCTCTCCTCTTTTTCTCTCCACTAAAAAGTCTCCTGCTTGCCTCTTCTATGAGAGATAATTTACCCCATTCCATTTCACCCTCTCTCCTCCCATTACTTTTCTCTCTCACCATTTACCTTGATTTCTTTTAAAATATGATCCCATCCTATTCAATTCACTCTGTGCTCTCTTTCTCTGTGTGTGCGTGTATGTGTATATGTGTGTGTGTAAACCCACCATCTACCCAGATACTGAAAAATTTCAGAAGTTACAAATATTGTCTTTCCAAATAGGAATGTAAACAGTTCAACTTTGGTAAGTCCCTTATGATTTCTCTTTGCTGTTTATTTTTCATGCTTCCTCTCATTCTTGTGTTTGAAAGTTAAATTTTCCATTCAGCTCTGGTCTCTTCATCAAGAATGCTTGAAAGTCCTCAGTTTCATTGAAAGACCATATTTTCCCCTGAAGTATTATACTCAGTTTTGCTGGGTAGGCGATTCTTGGTTTTAGGCCTTGTTCCTTTGACTTCTGGAATACCCTATTCTATGCCCTTCAATCCCTTAATGTAAAAGCTGCTAGATCTTGTGTTATCCTGATTGTATTTTCACAGTACTGGAATTGTTTCTTTCTAGCTGCTTGCAACATTTCCTCCTTGACCTGGGAACTCTGGAATTTGGCCACAATGTTCCTAGGAGTTTCTCCTTTTGGATCACTTTCAGGCGGTGATCAGTGGATTCCTTGAATACTTGTTTTGCCCTCTGCTTCTAGAATATCTGGGCAGTTTTCCTTGATAATTTCGTGAAGGATTATGTCTAGGCTGTTTTTTTGATCATAGCTTTCAGGTAGTCCTGTAATCTTTAAATTGTCTCTCTTGAATCTATTTTCCATGTCAGTTGTTTTTCCAATGAGATTTCACGTTATCTTCCATTTTGTCATTCTTTTGGTTTTGTTCTGTGATTTCTTGGTTTTTCAGAAAGTCATTGGCCTCCATCTATTCCACTCTAATTTTGAGAGAACTATTTTCTTCAGCGAACTTTTGAACCTCTTTTTCCAGTTGACTAATTCTGCTTTTGAAAGCATTCTTCTCCTCATTGGCTTTTTGAACCTCTTTTGTCAATTGAGTTAGCCTTTTTTTCAAGGTGTTATTTTCTTCAGCATTTTTTCGGTCTCCTATATCAAGGTTTTGACACGTTTTTCATGCTTTTCTTGCATCTCTCTCATTTCTCTTCCCAGTTTTTCCTCCACCTGTCTAACTTGATTTTCAAAATTTTTTTGATCTCTTCCAAGGCCTGAGCCCATTGGATGTTTATTTCAGATGTTTGGGATACAGAGTCCTTGACTCCTATGTCTTTACCTTATGGTAAGCATTGTTCTTCTTCGTCAGAGAGGAATGGTGGAATCATCTGTTCCTCAAGAAAGTAACCTTCTATGTTCTTATTTTTTTCCCTTTTCTGGGCATTTTCCCAGGCAGTTACTAGACTTTTGAGATTCCTGTCCACAGTCGCCTAGATCTGCCCAGCTAGTGCTTGGTGTCTGAGATTCAAATGCTGCACCCCAGCCTCAGGGGTGCAATGCCAGCCTTTGGCGGCAGGCTTGGCTGCTATTCACTGGGAGCTTATGTTCTGGTGCTCAGGTGGGGGAAGCGGAGCCTCCCAGGCTCAGTTCCCTTAGGGGGTTTATGCAGAGACCTTCTTTAATTGAGCTCCTGCCAAGCTACTGCCTGTTCCGGGAGTCTCTGGCCGCCTGCTGCCTCTACCACTGCTTCCTGAGGGGCCTGAGTCATGGAGACACCGTGCTTCCCTCTCAGCCCATCCAGACGTCTCTCTCACTGACCTGTGTTTCTGTGGGTGGAAGGACCTTCTTGGCCGTTGACTATTCTGTCCCTGAAGCCTGCTCGAATCTCTTCGCTCCTCTCAGTGCCACACAGCCAGGGCAGGACTGGGCTCTGCTCCCTTCTGGTGCATGACGGACCGTTGGGATCAGTTTTTCAGGGCTCTCTGGAACGGAAATTTCCTTCACCCCGTTGCTGCACGGCTCCACTGCTCCAGAATTTGTTGGGAGTTCTTTTTATAGGTAATTATGGGTTGTGGGTTCGGAGCTAGCATATGTGAGTCTTTCTACACTGCCATCTTGGCTCTGCCCCCATATATAATTTTTCTTGCATTATGATCTGAGGATGCATTGATTATCTCCTATTACTTGATCAATTTTTGTAAATGTGCCATGTACCACTGAGAAGAAGTTATATTCCTTTTTATTCCCATTCAATTTTCTCCAGAGATCTAGCATATCTACCCTAGCCAGAGTTGTACTTACCTCATTAACCTCTTTATTAATTATTTTGAGGTTATATTTATCAAGTTCAGAGAGGGGGAAATTGAAGTCCCCCACTGGTATAGTTTTGCTGTCAATTTCTTCTTTCAACTCCCCCAACCTCTCCTCTAAGTATATGGATCCTATACCAGTTGAAGCACACATGGTTAGTAATGATATTGCTTCATTGTCTATGGTGCCTTTTAGCAGGATATAATTTCCATCCTTATCTCTTTTGATTAGATCTAATTCTTTTTTTGCTTTGTCTGAGATTAGGATTGTTACTCTTCCTTTTCTTACATCAGCTGAAACACAATACATTCTTTTCCAGCCTTTGACCTTTATCCTGTGCTTGCCCCTCCCTCGTTTCAAATGTATTTCTTGTTGGATTATGGCTTTTAATCTATTTTGCTATCTATCTCGGTTTTATGGGCGATTTAATTCCATTCACATTCACAGTTATGATTACAATTTGTGTATTTGCCTCCACCCTCTTGCCCACCGTTTGTGCTTTTAGCTCTCCTGTACCCTCAATAGTTTTCACTTTTCACCACCTCCTCCTGCATCCTTCTCTTCCTTCTTTTAGCCCCCTCCTTTTTACTCTCCTTTACCCTAACTGCTTCTTCCCTCCCTTTTAGCTTCTCTCCCCTTTCTTCCCCCTTCCCCTCCTACTGCCTATAGAGCTAGATAGGATTATCTACTTAAGTTTATTGTTCCCCGCTTGAAACAAATCATATAAGAGTACCTCTCGTACAATGCTTATCACCCTGCCCTCTTCCCTCTACTATAATTTTGTAATTCTTCCTGTGATGTAATTTACCATTTTCTGCTCCCCCCTTTTCACACCTCCTATTACAATCCCTTTGGCATACTTATATCATATGTTTAACGTGACTTCATTTATTTTATACCTGTTCCCTCTATGTATATCCCTTTTATATTTCATAGTAGATGCACAATTCTCAAGATTAAAATGTTTCATCTTCCCTTATAGGGAGGTAAACAGTTTTTCCAAATTGAGTAACAACGTTTCCTACCCCTGCTGTTTACCTTTTTATGCTTCTCTTGAGACCTGCATTTGAAGATTGAATTACCTATTAATTTCTTGTGTTTTTGACAGGAAGATGTGGAAATCCTTTACCTCATTGAATGACAGTCTCCTTGCCTGAAATGTTATGCTGAACTTTGCTGGATAGTTGATCTTTGGTTGTAGTCCCAACTTCTTTGCCTCATGGAATATTGGATTCCAATTCCTTCGATCTTTTAATGTAGAAACTGCAAGGTCCTGTGTGATCCGGACTCTTGCTCCTCAATATTTGAATTGTTTCTTTCTGGATCCCTGTAATATTTTCTCCTTCACTTGATAGTTCTGGAATTTTGCAATGATATTTCTTGGGTTTTGAGTTTGGGATCCCTTTCGGGAGGTGAATGGTGAATTCTTTCAATGAGTATTTTGCCCTCTGGATCTAGCATTTCTAGGAAGTTTTCCTTGATGATTTCCTGGAAGATATTGTCCACTTTTTTTGTCATGGCTTTCTGGCAGGCCAATAATTCTTAAATTTTCTCTCCTGGGTCCATTTTCCAGATCAGTTGTTTTTCCAATTAAATATTTTGCATTTTCTTCTATCTTTTCATTCTTTACATTTTGTTTTTCTGATTCTTGCTTTCTCATTGAGTCATCACTTTCTGCTTGCCCAATTCTAATATTTGTTGACCTATCACTACATGAATTTATCTTCTGATTATCTTGATCTATTGTCTTCAGATTCTGCATTGTGGCTTTCTTATAGCCATCTTCTTCCTGTAGCATCAGCCCCAAAAGTCAAGGACTACCTAAGTTTTCCATCTGTCATTTTTTCCCCCAATCCTTCATGTAATATACTTGGAGTATTACATTCTTAAAGTTAATGAAGTTATTGTGAATCTAAAGGGGCCTCAACCAACCTCTTCTCCAGTACATAACTAGTTTAACCATTTGGTCACTATAATACTCCCTCTCTCTTAGCAAAACCAGTAGAATAAGGATGACCAACAAGTAAGACAAGTGGACAAGATTTAAGTGCCTACTCTATACTAGGCACTGTGCTAAGGGCTAGGGATACAAAGACAGGCAAAAACAGTTCCTTTCCTCAAGGGGAAGTATTTGCTGAGCTGTTAAGGAGCCCCCAGCTTTGAAAAACCAGATGTTGGTGCTTCCCTCCCTGGTAACTATGGTCAGACGTTGGACCTGTCTGTTGATTTGTGATATATGTCTTCATTATGGTCAGGCAGAGGAAGCAATGTTGGTTGATCTTTGATTTGTCTGTATTTTCTTTGACGTTCAGAGTGCTGACTACCCTTTACTAAGTAAATAATATATGTTCTTGATTAAAGGAATACTTTATGTACTTCATTAAAGTGATAATCTTTCAAAAGTTGCCCTCCCTTTTACAGAAGTAGATCAAACAACCTGTGATAACAAGTCCCCCTGTGTATGTCGGGGTGTTTACTGATAGAAAAGGAAAGCTCAGCATAGACTGACATGTATCCTAGACTTTGAGAGAACAGACATCATGTTCAGAGGACTGCTAGGTAGTATCCCTTAGACTAAAATTCTACAAGGAAAGTCAGTCCCAGATGGATTTGATGTTCTCAAAAAGGAAAATGCTAAGTCACAAAAATAAAAATTCCAATGAGGAAGAAATGAGAAATATTAAAAGACCAGTGTAGGTGCCCAGAGAGATCACTAGTAAATTTAGACTTAAAAATGAGTATTCAGGAATATTAGAAAGATGAGAGAAAGAGATGAAAGTGAGCTTGTCCACTCTTCCATTGTTCTGGAACCATGTCTGCTTTGTGCATGCCACAGTTAAAAACATGAGTAATCTTTCAAAAGCCAGATTTCAATCACAAATCCCTAGCTGCCTCTTCAACTTTGTACTTCTTTCTCTACTGAAGTTGCAAATAAAGCTGCCATTTTATAAGATTCCCTTACTGTAATCTTTCCACTTGCACTTTGAGTAAATGGCTTTCTTTTAAGTTTTGCTACTTATAACTTAGCAAATTTGTTTTTCAAAAGTGCAAGATATTTTTTCTTTTAATTTCTGCAAGTAATTATCTCCTTTCCCCCATTACCCTCCTAACCAACACACTCTAAGATAATGGTTCATCTTGGCAAGGTCCTTCTCAGGATATTTATTAGGATCTAAACAGAGTAGTTGGTCCATCCTAAAATTGCCACTCCAAATGCCACGGACTATATATCATCCTTAGGATAATTATAGGAACCAGTCCATCATCAGTTTTTTCCCAGAAAAGAGGTTCATTCATCTGAGGCCACTGAAGGTCAAAATCTAATAATGAGTATAGAAAAGACTATCTAGCAAATGTGCTCTGGTCAATTAACTCTCAGAAAAAAATGTCTATTATCTCACGCATTTGATTGATTAGCACTCATAAATCTTCAAGTACATTTGAAGATCAGGGGACCTTATCGATATGGGCTGAGACCAGAAGCAAGAATTTTCCTTATAGAGGAAACATTGCAGTTTAAAATAACATTACCACTAGATATCCTAGAACCCACACATGGATGCTGTTATATTGATCAAGAGAAGGTTTTTTAAGAGTCTACTATATGACAGGCACTATGTTAGTCACTGGGGATACAAAAAAAAATCATGCGAAAGGTAGTCTGTACCTTTGTAGAATTTACAGTCTAATAGAGAAGATTATATGGAAAGAATTGTGTGAACAAAGGTATATAACTGGAAATTTCCAGTAGGACAGGAATAGAATTAAAGAGGTTTGGGAAAAATCTTCTTGTAGAAGGTAGGATTTGCCTGGGACTTGGAAGAAGCCAAAGAAGCCAGGAGAGACATAAGGAAAGAGAACATTTTCGATATCTGGACATGAACATCTAATAACAATGCTTATGGTCAGGAAATGGAATGTCTTATTCAAGGAACAGCCAAGATCACTGGGCAAAGAGTATAACAGTGGTGTAAAGTATAAGAAAGCTGGAAAGGCATGAGAAAGGTTGTGAAGGACTTTGAATGTCAAACCACGACTTTGTATTTAACCCTGGAGTCAATAGGGAGCTTCTGGAGCCTTCTAAATGGAGGCAGGGGATGAGAAGGGGAAGGACAACAAGGTTAGACATGCATTTTGAGAAAATCTCATTGATATCTGAGTGGTGGATGGACTGAAGTGGAAAGACTCTTGTGGTAGAAAGTCCAACCACCAAGTTATTTCAATAGTCTAGGCATAAGGAGATATGGGCATTCAATGAGAGTAGTGATAGTGTCAGATGAGAGAAGAGACTAACAGAAGTAATCTTAGGAAGGACCAATCCATAAGCCACGTCAAGAAATTGGTAGATGAGAATGAGGACTCACGGATGATATTCATGTTGTAAACTTGGGGGACTGGGAGGATGATGGTATCTCGAATAGTAATAGAGAAGCATGGACAAGGTGAGGATTTTTTGAAGAAGATAAAGAATTCCATTTTGGTCATGTTGACCCAGAGGTGTGTGCCTTTTATCTTGGAGTACCTGATGGAGCTCAGAGCAGCATTTAAATTTTAGCATTTACTATACATCTGAGATCTGGTTGACTGAAATTCATCTCCGCAATAACTCATATCCTTCAATAAATCTCACTGAAATTTATGTGAGTTATGTGTCAGGGTTTACTTTCAATATTTAGTGGTCTGGCAGCAATGTTTACCACATAACTATTCATTTAGAGAGCATTAGGTACTAAGTATTAGGGACTGGACATGAAAGCCTGGGCAACTCTACAGCTCTTGAAATTAACTCCACAAATCTAGAACAGATATAAGCCCTGACAACCAAATGGGACTAGCTGGCTCTTAATCTTTGAGCTGCTTTGTCCCCTAAGATTAAGGTGTAAACTCCATTTTCTGAGATGCCTTTGCTGAGTAGAATAAATCTTCATTTCCAATAGTTGTTATCAGTTTGAAAAATAGTTGTAATAAAATATTGAAATCAGGGCAGAGCCAAGATGGCAGAGTAGATAGACATATATTTACTAGCTCTTCCCACATGGCCCATAAAATACATGTAAAGAGAGACTCTCAAAAAATTCTAGAGCAGCAGGAGTGGAGAACAATAGAGCGGAGATTTCCAGCCCAGGGTCACCTTAAAGGCCAATGGGAAATATCTGTTGCATCAGTCATGTGTAGTGGAGCCCAGCCCAGGCTTGGCCATGTGGGCTCTGGGGGGAGGATCCAAGCAGATCTCAGGGGCAGAATCCCCAGTTGCAATAGCAGTGGTTCCCAGATCCCTCAACCCACAGACACCAAAGGTCAGTGACAGGAATCTTTCAGCTGGTCGAGAAGGGAGAAGGACTTTCCCATAGCTCCAGCCTCAGTCAGAGGCCACAGAGGCCATATGGGGCAGACAGCAGCAGTTCCCACAGCAGCCCCTACAGGAGCCCTCATCCATTGTTAAACTGTAAAACCCTTCGGGGCACTTACCTCAGCCCTGCATAGAGGCCCTGCAGCAGCTGATCTTTACATTACACTGAACGGCAGCCCTGCCCCCGTAGCTTATATGAATCTCAGCCCCTAGTGCTAGCTTGGTGGAACTGGAGGCAAGATGGTTGTGAAGAAGAAACTCTATTAAGATTCTGGGCACGAAAATTTCTGCTTCCTCCAAGACCAATGTACAAGTTTGATTGTGCCATCTTGGAGGAACTGAGACGTTACAGATCCCCAGAGTATTTCCTACTCTTGACAAAGGACCCCAAAATCAATTAACTGGTTGGAAAAATGCCTAACAAAGGGAAAAAAATAAGACCATAGAAAATTACTTTCTTGGTGAACAGATATCTTCTCCCATCCTTTTGGATGAGGAAGAACAATGCTTACCATCAGAGAAAGACATAAAAGCCAAGGCTTCTGTATCCTAAACGTCCAAAATAAATATTCAATGGTCCCATGGACCATTCATGGAAGAGATCAAAAAATATTTTGAAAACAAACTAAGAGAGGTGGAGGAAAAATTGGGAAGAGAAATGAGAGAGATGCAAAAAAAATCATGAAAAGCAGTCTAACAACTTGCTAAAGGAGACGCCCAATATGCTGAAGAAAATAACACTTTTAAAAATAGGCTAACTCAGTTGACAAAAGGGGTTCAAAAAACCAATGAGGAGAAGAATGCTTTAAAAAGCAGAATTAGTTAAATGGAAAAGGAGATTCAAAAGCTCACTGAAGAAATAATTCTTTAAAACTACAATGGAACAGATGCAGGCTAACGACTTTATGAGAAACCAAGAAATCACAAAACAAAACCAAAAGAATGAAAAAATAGGAGATAATGTGAAACATCTCATTGGAAAAACCACTGATCTGGAAAAGAGATCCAGGAGAGACAATTTAAAAATTATGGGATTACCTGAAAGCCATGACCAAAAAAAAGAGCCTAGACATCATCGTTCATGAAATTAATCAAGGAAAACTGTCCTGATACTCTAGAACCAAGAGGCAAAATAAATAGTGAAAGAACCCACTGATCACCTCCTGAAAGAGATCCAAAAAGAGAAACCCCTAGGAATATTATAGCCACATTCCAGAGTTCCTAGGTAAAGGAGAAAATATTGCAAGGAGCTAGAAATAAACAATTTGAGTATTGTGGAAATACCATCAGGATAACACAAGATTTAGCAGCTTCAACATTAAGGGATCAAGGCAGAGGAGATATGATATTCCAGAAGTCAAGGGAACTAAGACTAAATGCTAAAGTCACTTACCCAGCAAAACTGAGTGTAGTACTTCAGGGGAAAAAGTGCTCTTTCAATGAATAGAGAACTTTCAATCATTCTTGATGAAAAGACCAAAGTTGAAAAGAAAATTTGACTTTCAAACCCAAGAATCAAGAGAAGGATGAAAAGCTAAACAGGAAAGAGAAATCATAAGGAACTTTCTAAAGTTGAACTGTTTACATTCCTACATTGAAAGACAATATTTGTGACTCTTGAAACTTTTTTCGATATCTGGGTAGTTGGTGGGATTACATACACACACACACAGAGAAAGAGAGAGAGAGAGAGAGAGAGCACAAGGTGAGTTGAATAGGATGGAATCATATCTAAGAAAACGAAATTAAGGTATGAGAGAGGAATATATTGGAAGGAGAAAGGGAGAAACTGAACGGGGCAAATTTTCTCTCATAAAAGAGGCAAGTAAAAGAATTTTCCATGGAGGGAAAAAGGGGGGAGGTGAGAGAGAAAACATGAAGCTTACTCTCATCACATTAGACTCAAAGAAGGAATAAAATGCACACTCATTTTGGTATGAAAATATATGTTACAATACAGGAAAGTGGAGGAGAAGGGGATAAGCAGGATGGGGGGGGATGATGGAATTGAAATCAATGGGAGGAGGGAGCAATTAGAAGTCAACACTTTTGGGGAGGGCCAAGGTCAAAAGAGAGAATAGAAGAAATGGGTGACAGGATAGAATGGAGGGAAAGATAGTTAGTCTTGCACAACATGATTATTTTGGAAGTCATTTGCAAAACTGCACATATATGGCCTATATTGAATTGCGTGCCTTCTCAGTGAGGATGGGTGGGGAGGGAGGTAGGAAGAGAATTTGAAACTCAAAGTTTTATTCTTGCATACAGCTGGGAAATAAGAAATACAGGTAATGGGGCATAGAGACTTATTTTGCCCTACAGAACAAAAGAAATGTGGATAAGGGAAGGGAAAGATATGAGAAGGGAGGGTTGATAGGTGATAGGGGCAATTAGAATACTTGGAGTTTTGGGGTGGGGGGAGGGGATAAATGGGGAGAAAATTTGGAACTCAAAATTTTATGAAAATGAATATTGAAAACTTCAAAAAGCAATAAAAAATTTAAAAACAACATTGAAATAATATATAAGTGCATATGGAAAAGAGACTGTTGAGGTTTTACAAATATGTAGGAAAAATGTCAAACAATTTAAGTAAATAAAACATTTGGAAAAAATATAGAAAAAAACTAGAAAAAATTAGAAAATTGTTGTAAAACTTCATAGGCGTATTTCCTTCACACTCCATCTCTGATGTGAAGTACCCTACCTCTCTACCTGGAAGTTTACATCAGGTGTTGCCTTACTCAGTACTACGGAAGAGACAGTTTATTTCCATTTAAGCCTTTTGTGTGTACACTTAGTTCTACCTCAAGTTTTTCATCTTAAAAATGGAAATCAATTTGCATATTTCCTGAATAAGTGAAAAGATCCCTCCATGTTGAAGTTTTGAAAGCCAATTCATCAAGCCTCCATGAAAATTGTTAGCGGGAAAATATAATTCATAGATTATGGGCTTATCATTAAGTAATCCCTTAATTTTAATTATTTAAAACTGATTTTATATAGCATTTTAGAACTTGCATAGCATTTCAAATACATGACTTTGCTTCCTTTTTTTTGCCAGTGCACTTCATTTGATTTTTTTTATATAAATTTATTTATTTAAACTTTTACATTCATTTTCACAAGATTTTGGGTTCCAAGAGGGCGGAGCCAAGATGGCGGAGTAGAAAGACTCACCTATGCTAGGTCTGAACCCACAGCCCATAGATTTCCTGTAAAAAGAACTCCTGACAAAGTCTGGAACAGTGGAAGCAACGCAGAAACACAGTGAAGGAGATTTCTGTTGCAGAGAGCCCTGAAAAACCGACCACAAAGATACCCCGGGACGGGAGCGGAGTCCTGTGTTGCCGAGCGCTCCCCTCCCCCGCCCCGGCCACGTGGCACTGAGAGGAGCAAGCAGAGCCCAGCAGGCGTCAGGGACCTGAATCTCCGGGCGGCGAGAAGGTCCCTCCACCCACAGACGCACAGGTCAGTGAGAGAGACGGGCTGAGAGGGGAGCGGGGGATCTCTGGGACTCGGACCCCCTGGGAAGCGGCCGCTGCAGCAGAGGCTGAGGCAGCTCGGCCAGAGGCAGAGGCAGCTCAGCCAGAGACTCCCAGAGTGAGCTGGAGCTCCACCCCAGCTCCACTACAAAGGATCTCTGTGTAAACCCCCTGAGGGAACTGAGCCTGAGAGGCGGCCCTACCCCCACCTGAGAACCAGCAGATAAG
>CM053772.1:103549804-103568338 GCA_028658325.1 Potorous gilbertii | reverse complement strand
CAAAGGGGGAGAAAATTTTGGAACCCAAAATCTTGTGAAAATGAATGTAAAAAGTTAAATAAATTTATTTAAAAAAAAATAAATAAAAATAAAAATAAAAATAAAAACCTTAAAAAATAGAATCTGGAAAGGATATGCATAGAGTCAGTTTATGAAGCTATTTAAATGACAAATACGTATGTTGATGTTTGAAGTTTATATCTGCAGCTAAAAATAATAAAGAATGTAAGAGTCAATTGAGAGGAAAAGGACAAAGTCAGACCTACAATTTATGAAAATCATTTTCATGTCTAAGTAAATAAGAGTAGGGAGAGATTGAAGGCTAGAAAAATCAATTAGAAGGCTACTGTAATAATCTATCCAAAAATGAGTGTTCTTATATTAACGTGATGACTCTTTGGGTAGAGAGAAGGAAACTAAAAGATGCTAGGAAAACAAAGTAGAATCAGCACTACAAGTTTAATTTAACTTTTTTGATGAATAATTTAATCATATATTTCTATATCTCTCTATTAGTATTTAGAATTCCCTTGATATTATTTTCTTTCCATTTATGTTTATCTATATTTAACTAAATTATAAGTTCTTTAAAGGCAGGATTAATGAGTTATATTTTTTCTTTTTTTTGTATATAATTTATTTATTTTTCAGTTCTTAACATCCACTTCCACAAGAAATTGAATTCAAAATTTTCTCTGCATCTCACCCCACCACCACCCAGGACAGCATGCACACCATCCACTCCTTTCTCCAGTCCATCCTCCCTTCTATAACCCACTCTTTTTCCATCCCTCTTCCCCGCTATTTTCCTGTAGGGCAAAATAGATTTCTATACTCCATTGTATAGCTTAATTTACAGTTGCTTGCTAAAACAATTTTTAACATCCATTCTTAAAGCTTTGAGTTCCACATTCTCTCTCTCCCTCCCTCCACACCCACATTGAAAAAAAAAAACACAAGAAATTGAGTATGTCATATATGTGTAACAAGGCAAAGCACTTCCATACTAGCTATGTTGTAGAAGACTAAACACATTTCCCACTGTCCTACCCTGCCCTTCATTTAATCTATTCTTTCCCTTGACCTGTCTTTCCACAATAATGTTTGCTTCTGATTATCCCTTTCCCCAATTTTCTGTCCTTTCTATTATCTTCCTTCTCCTATCCACTTCTCCCTTGCCTTCCTGCAAGGTAAAATAGATTTCCATATGGACTTGAGTGTGTGTTATTCCCTCCTTAAGCCAATTTCCATGAGAGTAAAGCTCAATTATTTCCTTTCATTTCCCCTCCCCTTCCTGTCCATTGTAAAAGCTTTTTCTTTCAGCTTTTATGTGACATAATTTGATATATTCTAACTCGCCCTTTTTCTTACTCCTATTATATTCCATTCAGCAGTAAGTTTTATTTTTTTTAGGTATTCTCCCTTCATATTTAGCTCACCCTGTGCCCTCTGTGTATGTCTATCTAAATATATGTATGCTATATATCTGTACCTATTTTTGATAGATACAAATAGATATAGATAGACAGATAGATACACACATACACACATGCACCCATGTACATGTAGATACCTACCTACCTACATGCATAAACATGTATACCTACATATAGTATATATACATACACATACATGTACATATGTGTGTATACATATATACATATTCCACCTAACTACCCGAATACTGAAAAGATCTCCTGAGTTTCAAATAACGTTTTTCCATGTAGGAATGTAAACACTTCAACTTTAATGAGTTGCTTAAGGTTTCTCTTTCCTGTTTACCTTTTTATGTTTATCTTCATTCCTGCATTTGAAAGTCAAATTTTTTTTGAAGATTTTGCATGTGAAAGCCTTGACTTTGTTCTCTTCCTCTGATGGTGTGCTTTCTTTTTCTGCATCCAAAAGGATGGAAGAAAATACCTGTTTACTAAGAAAGTAAACTTTTATAGCTTTCTTTTTTACCTCTTTTTTTGCACTTTTTTTTCCAGCCAGTTACTTGACTTTTGAATCCTTTGTCAAGTGGAAAGTGTACTCTAGAGATCTGTAAATACTCAGTTCTTCCAAGGTTTCACAAACAAAGGATAGGGATTTACCTCTTTCCTGGCTTGTACTCTCATCTGTGAGCAAACACAAGTACTCTTTTCTTGGATCTGTGAATAGGACTCCCTTTCCACAATTACTATCAAAGCCACCACACCAGCAATCTTTCTCACCCCAGGACCACTACTGAGAACTGAGACTCAGATCAGCCATTCGATTCCCCCCAGGTCTTCAAGCCAAGGGCTCCAAAAGTGGATGCTGCTGTCACAATCACTCACCTGCCCTGGGGGCAGGGATGGCATTCTCCTCTTACCCAGGTCAAAGAGCTTTTTTATTAACCTTTGAATCAGGCTTTGGGGTTTGTGGGTTGAGAAATCTGGGAACCACAACTGGTACATGTGATTCTGTGCCCTGAAGTCTTCTCCAGAAGTATCCATACCTCCCACCAAGGCTGTAATAGATTTTTTTTATCTACCTTCCAGGTTTTCTTGGGTTGGAAATATCTTTCACTCTGTATTTTTGTGCTTTTACTACTCTAGAATTTGTTTAGAGTCATTTTACAGGTATTTTATGGGTTATGGGGCTAGAGCAAGTCAGTCTTTCTACACTGTCATGTTTTTCTGAGTCCAGAGTCTCAACTCACAAACAGATTCCTGCCCTCACTAAAGCTAGTTTAGTAGACTTTTTTTGTTTGTTTCTTTTTTAATCTATTCCTTTCAATAACCAGAGATTATTTCTTTTAATTGAGGAAGGAAGCTCTGTGTGTGTGGGGGGGGGCATTTTTTCCTTCATGTTTAGAAGCTGGAGTTGAGGTAGTTTATTTTCTTCCTCAAGGCAATTCTTGCTCTGTATGCAACCATAAAAATCTAAGGTAAGGAAGACTTATTGCAGGCTCATTTTGTTCCAGTATTTTTCTTAGAGTAATGTCTCATTTTGGCATGAAATTATTCAAATGTTTATTTCTTTTTTGAAAGCTATATGAAGTGACTTGAAATTCATAGTGCCAAATATTAGAAATCACAACATGAATCCCTGAATTTTTCTCTATTCCTCAATATTCCTTTTATATAATAGCCACTTATTCACAATCAGATTTTTTTCCTATTTTGTATGTGAGTGTTGAAGCATCTGATCATAGTGATTTAGGAAGTATTCTAAACTGCAAAATTTACTTTCTTTTATTCTAAACCAGTCAAGTCCTCTGACTTTATTCTTCACTTCCATTTTGTAGTTGATAACATGAGACAGACATGAGTTTTTACTTTTTCTTTTTAATTGAATTGTTTTTTAGTGTTTGACACTCATTTCTATATATCTTAGATTTTTTTTCCATTCCCTCCTCCTTGTTCCCCCCTCCCTCTCCACTCCCTTCCTGAGACAGTGTACAATCTTATATATGTTATCCATGTACATTCCTATTAAATGCATGCTACATACAAGAATTAAAATGAATGAGAGAAACCATAAAACAAAACAAAACATAATTCAAAAGAAAATGATCTGTTTCTATTTGTAATCGAATTCCATTTTTTGAAAAGCTTTAAATTTGTTACTTTGATTTTTTCTTTTAAATTAACATTGAATAAAGTATTTCTAGAAAACTGGTGTGTGAACTACATTCTTCTGTACACATCTCTCTTAACTTTCCTCTTCCCCATAGATTACTAAAGTAATTTTGGATATAACCCATATCCCAATGCAAATTTTGCACAATCAATGACTACATACATTCCTGAAGGTTAAAAGCAAAAGAATTCATTACCTCTCCATCTGGAGTTAGTTACTTTAAGAAAATCAATACACAAAGCTACATTTGTCTCACAACTAAGTTTTCCCTAATCTTGATCATTTAATTGGAGCTCTCATAAAATCATGAAAAGCTAACATTACTAAAATGCTACTGGGACAAAAGATGTGGAATAGTGTCCCATTCCATTCTTCATGAAAAGACCACACGGTTTTGCACACAGGTATCCAGTTTAGATGGCTTCAGGCCTGGGGAAGTGTGACTTCTAATAAGAGTGTGCAAGTTCCCTTTCTCAGGTGCTTGATTTTATTAAATGTCTTTTGTAATAGATAAATTCTTAAGTCTTCACTTAAGGTTCAAGCTTAGATTTCACATAAAATGTGAATTTACAAAAGTACTCAACTTAAAATAAGAATCAGGTATGGAACAGGTATTTTATTTTGGCACATAGAAGACCCAGAAGACAACTTAAAACAAGATTCATTAATTTAGCATTCAAACACTGCTGGGAAACTAATATGTAAACCTCATCAGAACAAAAAGTACTTTGCCACATTTCTAATTAAGCTTTTTTTTAATTTCACCTCAGCCCCAAGCTCTTCAAACTACTTCCAAATACATATTTACTTGCAAAATGCTCAAGCTTGTTCTAACCATTTTTATCAGTGACTTCCCCAAGAGCACTGTTGGATTTCCTGTGTTTGCCAGGAAATCCAGCCTAAGCTTTGATTCAAACACAAATTCACAAAGTTTGCTTCAAAAGTTGTACACTTCATCTTGGGATAGACATTCATTTGCCTCATATTAAGAAAGGAATCACAAAGTAGATGAGGCAGGCAGACAAGTAGACATAATAATAATTAATTTAATTCCAGTGTTTATTCATATATGGGCATGATTTTCATTATGCTCTACCCTCACTTGAAAATTCAGACTTATGTGATGCCAGGTCATCGTCCAAATGATGTAATATGGGACTGGTAATGTGTCATGAGTTAGAAAGAAGAGCAAAAGATACCTTAGTGTTTGCCTTTTCGTGCTCAAATATCAAGGTTTTTCAGTGCTCCCTCAAAGAGAGAGCATGATAGTGATTTTGTGATCTCAGACTCAACAAAACAATGAGTCACATATATTGCTGTAGACTCTGAAAGTTTCCTGGGCAACTATAGGTATATGCTTCTTGGGAAGAACCCTGAAATCCAAATGTATGTCTGCTAGATCAAAGCAGACCATATTTTACTTTTTTGCATTTCTTTGTGTTTTCATTCACAACATGACTAATATTTTGCATAAGTACACAGGTAAAACCTGTATAAAATTTTTTACTATGTCAGGTGCAGAAGAGGGGAGGCAGGATGAAAATTTGCAAATCAAAAGTAAAAATAAAAACATGAATATTGAAAATCTACTTTCACATGTAATTGGGAAAATATCTTCTTAAGAAAAACAATGAATTAATTAATGTCTAATACAAAGGCAGACATGAGAAGAAGTGGTAGGAAAATTTTTGTTTCAATCCACGGAAAACTTAGGTAATGAAATAGATTCACATGAAGCCTTAAAATGATACAGAAAGTTCCCAAATATACTATCTTCTCCCTTTAGAAGGGAACTGTACTTGGTGTTGCAATTGGGGTAAAATTTTGAAATTTTTTAGCTTGAGTAGCATTTTTATCAAATTATATCCAGAAAATAAAGACATTTGGGGACTGATGAAATAGCAATATCCTTTCCATCAGATTTACACTTTTGGGAAAAACTCACTGGGTTAGTGCTCTAGTAAGATTGCTTCTTAGGGATTTTTGAGTATTACACACTTTCTCCAGGGAAAGCTTTCCATCAAGAACTTAAGAGTTTTATTTTATTTTATTTGTTTTCAGTGTTCTACGATCACTTCCATGCATCTTAGATTTCTTTCCCCTCCTTCCCCCTCCTTTCCCCCTACCTCCCCATTTCCTTCCTTAGACAGCATACATTTTAAATAGGATCTACACATACATTCCTATTAAACACTTTTTCACCTTAGTCTTGTTGCATAGAAGAGTTAAAATGAATGGGAGAAATCATAAAACAAACCAAAGCATAATACAAAAGAAAATGATCTGCTACCTTGTGTGATCAAATTCCATAATTATTCTCTGGATGTGGGAGGCTGCCAGCAACTGGTAGATCAGAAGCGCTGTGTTTGAAAAGAAAGAGATAACAGTAGCTGGGGCTAGGTGAGCCTGTATCATCTGTACATGACTGGTTTATTGATCTGAGGGTCACAATTTATATACTCTTTCAAGCAAGCAAGCAAGGTTATTCTCATGAGAATACTTTACATACTTTACTTTCACATCTTAGTTCCTACTGTATAATAACCTCGGGGTACACAATCAGGGTCAGGACTATCTCAT
This sequence comes from Potorous gilbertii, assembly GCA_028658325.1. Lineage (NCBI taxonomy): Eukaryota > Metazoa > Chordata > Mammalia > Diprotodontia > Potoroidae > Potorous > Potorous gilbertii. Next base: position 103,562,152 of record CM053772.1, on the reverse strand, counting down.
CCTTGCTTATCAGGAGTGGGATGGTAGACCAATCCTGAGAACGTCAACCTTTGTACAAATCTCAAATAAAACCTGGACAGTACCTCACATTTAGGACTCCACCAGTACTGGCCCTCTACAGAAAGCATCTTGCCTTAAGAGACCACTGGGAATTTTTTAAGTCTTTGCATTACAAAGTTCTAAGTTGAAGTTCTAAGTCTACCAGAAAAAAATCCTCACACAGTGTGGTTGTTCCTGTGTATAAAGTTCTCTTGGTTCTGCTTCTTTCACTCAACATCAGTTCGTATAAGTCTTTCCAGGCTTCTCTGAAATCTTCCTCTTCATCATTTCTTGTAGCATAATAATATTCCATTACATTCCTATACCCCAATTTATTCAGCCATTCCCCAGTTGATGAGTATCCACTTGATTTCCAGTTTTTGGCCACCACAAAAAGTGCTGCTATAAAAACTTTTGTACACGTGGGACCCTTTCTAATTTTTTTTGAGCTTTTGGGGATACAGTCGTAGAAATGGTGTTGCTGGATCAAAGGGTATTCACATTTTTGCAGCCTTTTGGTCATAGTTCCAAATTGCTCTCCAGAATGACTGGGTCATCTCACAGCTCCACCAGCAATGAATTAGTGTTCCAAGTCTCCCATCTTCTCCAACATTTATCATCTTCCTGTTTTGTCATGTAAGGCAATCTAATAGGTGTGACATGGTATCTCAGAATTGTTTTCATTTGCATTTCTCTAATCAGTAGTGATTTAGAGTATTTTTCATATGACTATAGACAGCTTTAGTTTCTTCCTCTGAAAATTGCCTGTTCATATCCTTTGACCATTTTTCAGTTGGTGGAATTTAGGAGTCCTAATCCATGAACTCTTACATTTCATAGCTCTTAAACGGGGAGTCACTTGTAAGGGAACTCTCAACAGCTCAGGAAAACTCAGCTCAGGAAATCTCTCTTCTCTATTAAAAAAAACCCCTAGATTTGTAGATCATACTACTTAGGGAATTTAAAGTCTATTTCTAATATCATATAAGAACCATTCTCACAGGCCAACTAAATACATCTGTCTGTTGCTTGTTTAAATTTCTGCAGGAAATCTATCAACACTGTTTTTGATAGATGTTGTTGATAGATGTTCTAGATTTTGTTATATTTGAGATTGGAAAAGATCAATGTCAGAAACATTCTTTCCAATCCACCAGCAAACATAAGCAAATTCCCCATGCCTCTGCTCTAAAGCAACCCACTATAGGTTCTGAAGGAGAAGGGAGTAGGGAGTAAGTCATTGCAGGTATTTGCTTTTTCCCCAAAAACTCTGCCTCATGTCTTATGAACAGAATTAGATTAGAAGAAATCCAAAATGAAGATGATCTGGTCTTTCATCTTGCTTTTATGTATCATACAGTTATACTTTTTCTAATAAAAAATCACTCTTCTGAAGGATCAGTCAATCAAATATCTCCGAAGTAATTTTTTTCACTGGGAACTAATCAGATATTCTTTACCCTTTCAGTAAGACTTCGGTGGTTATACCTACATTCTCCTATATTCCAATCACCCAAAAATAAAGTTCATGCCTATATTTCTGTCAACTTGATTGGACAACTTATTAAATCAATCAGGGCATTCCTTCAGGTAGATTGGAGGCAAAAAAGTCCCCTACTCAATCCTCCTTATATTTTTAAGAACTGCTAGTTGTTTTCCATTTATTTTTCTATTCTGGTAAAGAGGGACAAGTGGTTGCCACAGTAACAGAATTCTTTCTCCAATTCATTTTTACTTTCATCAGATGTTCAGCTGACAGGATAGTTCTGCCTTCTGATTGTCTGATTTTCATAACCACAGCTAATTACAAAACTTGCAGCAATTCCCATCTGCTGCCCTAAAGGTTAATACAAAAACATGTACAACGGGAGAGAATGTGTATTGTAAAAACTTCTTTGAGAGAACAGAGAAAAACAAAGTAATTACATTTTCAAACTTGTTTAAAAAATGAATTGAAGTTTTAAATTCTTCATAGCTGTTAGGTTTGTAACTTTCCTCTGGGCAATGAGAAAATGTTATATCTTTTTTCCCTGCCTTTTCATTCTTCTCTATCAGACTACAACTATGATTTCCTGAAGAATATCCAGAAGAATAATTACTTTTATAGCATGCAATGAATTGTTGTCATTTTTAAGTACAGAATGTAACTCCTGGGTTTAGAGAAGAGTATTTACAGATTTAGTATAAATGTGTAGCATTAACTCTCTTTTTTCTCATGGAAAATGGAGTTTCCTTTGGCCATATATTAATTGACAAGGGCGTAACATTTGAGAATGAAACAGAATATGGATTTTATGATACTGTGTATTATTTGATAACATTATTGAGCTTTTAAGGCTATTACTCTTATGTTTCTCAAGGTTTCTATAGAAACAGCACATGAACTTTACGATTTGCTTACCCCTACACATTTTTTTAAACACAGATACTTCATTGCTCACCTTTCATATGAAACACATTGTTAACCATTTTCTTTTACAACTTGACAGTACACAAAAAATACCAGCAAAAACGTATCATGTGGATTTCAGTAATGAATAATGTAAACCATCAATTTAGCCAGGCTTTTGTCTTCTACTGCAATAATTAAAAGATCTCTACTAGGCAATATACATCTTCCTACTTCATAATGTATTTGTTCATTTGCAAAAAGGAAAAAAAAACAGAAAAAATAGATACCCCTCCAAAAAAGAACTATATTATATAAAGACAAATTTCAGTTTGCTGATCCATCTAGTGAAACTGAAGTGAAACTGAGATTTTAGGAAGAAATTGGTTTAGATGGATGCAAGTTGGTTGGCATTGCTATACTTACCAATATGTCTAGATAACAGAAATTCACAACTTAGCTTGATTTAATGATATTTGGATTTTTTGTAATATCATAGTCTTTACAGTTGAGAAAATGGTAGCTTTTAATTAACAGAAGGTAATGTTACTGACTATGCTCTATAGGCAGAAAAGCTCATATAATAGAAGCATGCTTAAAACTTCTATAGTGAAGTAAATGTGAACACTCTGAACATGAAAGACCAATTATTACCAGACAAACTGCACTGGCAAAATGTGTGCCAGAATATGTAAGCAAAATACAAAAAATAAATTGTTAATATTAAAAAATCAAAATCTATAATGAATCTAAGAGAATACTTATTCTCAGAATTGCACATTGAAACTATCACTATGTTCCAAGCAATTTCTTCAAAACATGAGTGTTCTAACTGTTGTATTAGTCTAACCCTTAAAATTACATGATTATTTGTGTTTTTTCTTGTAAATTTTGGCAAAAAGTATAAATTTATCAAATAAAGAGTATTAACTAAATTCATTTCTTAAAAAATGGAATTTCATATCAACATATGGTTTCTTGTTTAAAATTTGAATTTTTGGACATATGTGGTCTCATATTTCAATAAATATTGAAACCTCCATAAACTTTCCCTCCTCTCACACTCTGCTTGTATGCTACACAAATTTAATCTATGGTAAATAACATAGTAAACAATCAGAAAATATTAATTTACTTTGTCTTCTCTGACATTGTTTTGCTTAATATTGTACTAGTGTCCCTTTATGTTTTCTTTCACTTGTTATCTCTCAATCTCCAGTTTAAGGAAAAGGGCAGAAGAAAAAATCATATACTCTTTTCTAAGTAAGCACATTTAATTAGCAATGCTTATTAAATGGTTTAATAACTTCAACAAAAGTTGAACAAATAACTTAAAAAATTATGCTATTTCACTTTGGGAATTCATACATACATTTCAACTTACTACCTGGATTTCTGCTCAGAAACACTAAAGAAGTCAGCAGCCTTTATTTATCTACGTTCAGACTCAGTATTTTCTTTAATTATTACATCCAACCATCTAGCTTCCTCCACTTGTTCATTGATTCATTCTCTTAAGTGATGAGAGAGAAACAGGTTTAGATTAGATCTCAACCCCATTAAAATTACAATTAAATATTCATGAAACAAGATGCAAATTCATATAACAGTCATTACTTGATAAATGCATCTATGATGGTGGGTGAATATATGGAAAATTCTGGGGAGAGGACCTATTGAGACAATGTGTATATTACTGCTGAGAAGTTTGCAAGTTTAGATGAGATTCCCCTAATTGATGGTAAACTACAAGAACTAGAGAATGAAGTCATGTACAAAAAAGAAAATACATATCTCTTCAATTTCCCTTTCCTGATACTCTTTTGTGCAGAAAATAGTATATTTTGTCTCTTGGTTCCTATATATTGAAGTAGGGATATTATTCCCCCTTTGGACAAATGATTCAAATAGGCAACTTTGTGCCTGGCCTCTTTGGTCAATACTCCATGCTCTGATTCCGTAATGAAGAGGTAATTGATAATGATACTTAAAATCAACATGTATAGGTTTTGAACAAATGGTATCAGTTTAAAAGTGTTGAAAGTCAAGTAATAAATAAGATGGAGTTTTAAACATACTTTCAGCTCTTGAATAATTTGCAAACTCCCCAAAATTAGAATTATGAAAAAGTGGCAATTTGTAATTGTCTCTCTGGCCAACGTATGAAGAAGTTGAAAAGGTGACAACTGGAATAAAGAGCAAAAAAAAAATGAATTCCAATCCCTATTGAATTTACTCAACACTTCTTCTCCCATTACCCCTCATGACCTGATGGGATCGCATAACTTGACTAAGAGGTTTATGCACTGGGATCACTGCTAGATCACCTTGCTAGAACTGTAATCTCTGCCAATATATTCTGCTCTTGCTCTCAACTCACAATTCTGTGACAGAAAGCAGAAGACCTCAACCAATTCTCCAACCTTGAATGTACTGGACAAACATAACTTGATGAATTTAACATCAAAATGGGAGAAGTGAAAAAATGAGTCATACAGCAATATGGAGTGGGGAAGAATGAAACTACTCAAATAATTCAACTTGGGGATGGAACTAAAACGGCAGAGTAGAAGGATGCACTTCTAGAATCTCCTTTCCCACAATCCATAAATTACATGTAAAAAATGATTCTAGACAAATTCTAGAGCAACAGAAGAAACAAAACAACAGAGTGAAAGAGATTTCCAGCCCAAGACAACCTGGAAGGCAGACAGGAAAAGTCTATCACACCAAGGATGAAGCAGAGAACAGCCTGGCCTTGGCCATGCCACAGCAGGGACAGGACAAGAGTGGACTTTAAGGTGTCACAAGATTCCTAGATTCTTCAAGCCAAAAATGCCTAAGGCATCTTCAAAGGTAAGTGAGAAATCTTTTTTACCTGTGGAAGAAGGGAGCAGGATCCTCTTGCCCTGGGTAGGCCCAAGGTGGCCCCAGGCCATGGCAGCTTCCATTGTTGGAGCTCTGGCCAAAAGATACTGAGGGAATTGAGCAGCTGATCTGAATCTCTGCCCTGAGTGGCAGCCCTGGAGTTAGGAGGAGGAGCACTGACTGGCCTGGTGGAGGCTCTGAAGAGGGAATTCTATTGGTAGATCCTGGACAGAAAAAAAGTGTTTGTAGTTGCTCCCAGACCAGAGTGCAGATAAGTAGAGGATTAAACTTATCTTCCTTGATTGTGCCACCTTGGAGGAACTGAGAACTTACAGGTCCCCTGAGTATACTCTCCTCTTGACAAAGAACTCCAACGTCAAGTTACTGGTTGGGAAAATGCCCTCAAAAGGGAAAAGCAATAAGGTGATAGAAGGTTGCATTCTTGGTAAACAGATATCTTCTTCCAGCCTTTTTGATAAGGAAGAACAATACATACCATCACAAGAAGACCTAGATGTCAAGGATTCTGTAATAAAAACCACCAAAATAAATATACAATTGTCTTAGGCCATGGAATGGCTCAAAACAGATTTTGAAAACCAGGTAAGAGAAGTGGATGAAAAATTGGGAAAAGAAATGATAGTGATGCAAGAGAATCATGAAAAGTGAGTCAACAGCTTGCTAAAGCAGAGCCCGAAAAAGCTGAAGCAATTAAAACCTTTAGAAATAGACTAAATCAAATGCCAAAAGAGGCCCAAAAAGTCAATGAGGAGAAGACTACTTTAAAAAGCAAAATTAACCAAATGGAAAAGGAGGTTCAAAAACTCACTGAGGAAAATAGTTCTTTAAAAATTAGAATGGAGCAGATGGAATCTAATGAGAAACCAAAAAAATCACAAAACAAAACCAAAAGAATGAAAAAAAAATGGAATATAATGTGAGATATTTCATTGGAAAAACAACTGATCTGGAAAATAGATCCAGGAGAGACAATTTAAAAAAATATGGGACTACTTGAAAACCACGATCAAAACAAGAACTGAAATATATTTCATGAAATAATCAAGTAAAACTGCCCTGGTATTCTAGAACCAGAAGGTAAAAGAAGTACTGAAAGAATTCACGGATCACCTCCTGAAAGATACCTGAAAAGAAAACCTCCTAGGAATATTGTAGCCACATTCCAGAATTCCCAGATCAAGGAGAAAATATTCCAAGCAGCCAGAAAGTAACAACTTGAGTATTGTGGAATATCAGGATAATAATAATAAAAATAATAAATAATAATCAGAATAACAGAGAATCTGGTAGCTTCTTTGTGAAGAGATCAAAGGGCTTGGAATTTGATATTCCAAAAGTCAAAGGAAGTAGGATTAAAGCCAAGAATTGTCTACCCAGCAATACTGAGCATAATACTTCAAGGGAAAACATGGCTATTCTATGAAATAGAGGCCTTTCAAGCATTCTTGATGAAAAGACCAGAGCTGAATAAAAAAATTTGACTTTCAAACACAAGAAACAAGAGAGTCTTGAGAAACTAAAAGGAAAGAGAAATCATAAGGGACTTACTAGAGTTGAATTCTTTGCATTCTTACATAGAAAGATAATATTTGCAACTCTTAAAATTTTTATCAGTATTTAAGTAGTTGGAGGGATTATACAAATATATACATATATATACGTATGTATATATTTTATGTATATCTATAGAAATATATGTATATGTATATAGATATACATGTATATGTATATATGTTTATAATTATATATATATATATATATATATATATATATATATATATATATATCTGTCTCCATATATATGTATGTATAGAAAAAGGGCACAGAGTGAGTTAACTAGGAAGGGATGATATCTAAAAAATAAAACTAAGGGATGAGAGAGGAATATAATGAAAGGAGAAGGGGAGAAATGGAATGGTGAAAATTATCTCCTATAAAATTGGAAGAAAAAGTTTTTCAATGGAAGGTAAAAGGGGGAGATGACAGTGAAAAAGTGAAGCTTACTCTCATCACATATGGCTTAAGGAGAGAATAACACGCACACTCAATTTGGTATGAAAATCTCTCTTATGCTACACGAAATTAGGGGAGAAGCAGATGAGTGGATTGTAGGAATGATGATAGAAGTGAGGGCAAGTGAGAGAAGGGGTTAATTAGAAATAGACACTTTTGGGATGAGTAAGTTTAAAAGAGAGAATAGAATAAATGAATGGGAAGGATAGGATGGAGGGAAATATAGTTAGTCTTTCACAACATGACTATTATTGAAGTCTTTAGCAAAACTACACAGATATAGCCTTTCTTGAATTGCTTGCTTTCTCAATGAGGATGTGTGTGGTGGGAGGAAGGGAGAGAATTTGGTACTCAAAGTTTTAGGAATGAATGTTGAGAATTGTTTTTGCATGAAACTTGGGACGAAGAAATATAAGTACTAGGATATAGAAATCTATCTTACCCTACAAGAAAAGACAGAAGATGTGGATAAGGGTATGGAGGGATGTGATAGAAGGGAGGGTAGAGTAGAGGAAAGGTTAATCTAAATGCATGGTTTTATGGGATGATGGGAGGGGAGAGCTGGGGAGAAAATTTGAAAGTCAAAGTCCTGTGGAAGTGAATGTTGAAAACTAAAAATAAATAAATAAATTGGAAAACAAATAATTCAGCTCTCAAAAAAAAAAAGGATTGATATTACTCAAGATACCAAGAGGAACAAAAGTGAGTCAAACAGCCTCAAAAAGTAACATGTAAATCAGGACCAAAGATGTTAAAAGTTAGGGAAACTAGTCATGTACCAAAGCTTTCAAAGACAAAAATATGTTTACATGAACATTGTAAGAAAAATGGAAATTAAACCAACAGTTCATGAAGTAAAGAACTTCTTGCATTCTGAAGAGACTGATACAGGATATTCTGAAATGGTTAGAGAGAGAAATAAGTATAAGGAGACACAACAATAGGTCTGCACAGCAGAAATAATTTGAAAAATAGAAAATTTAATCCATAGAGGCAAATCCTTTCAATGAAAAACCAGAAAGATTACCCGATTTGCAATTCAAAAATAAAGAAGTTCACAATAATCTGGAAGAAGAGAAACAGAAATCGGTAATCCCGGAAGAAATCATGGTTGCTTCACAAACAACATGAATGGATCTCAAGAGAGTATGCATAGAAGCCACTTATAGATCTTTTGTTCCCCAGAACGGTAGGGGAAAGAAACCTGAAAACAAAAATGCAAAAAATAATATAAGAAAACTACCCCACGACTCTTTAAGGCAGAAAATAAAATAATAATCAAAGTAACCTACAGTTACATTTAGAAAAAATGAAACAAAAGCAAATAAACAAACATAAAACATAAAACCCTATGATGTAAGATGTGTAATTGTTACATTAAACAATTCACGATAAAAAAATGTGCAAGTGATCAGAAGGAAGCACTTTACATAGTAGGAGAAAAATCAAATCACATAAGACCACTTTGGACCCAGAATAAAAGATAGTAAAACAAAAATCTCAATATGTAACCCAAGGTGACAAACATGCAAATGTGAACCTGATCATTAATAACAATATGGATGTTCAATAAAATAGGAATATTTGAAACATTTCTACAGAAAATATAGATCAAAATATTATGAGATTTGACAGCATCTGATACAATATAAACTTGAAAATGTAAATAAATATAGCTCATAAGAAATGCACAGGTAAGGCAATAAACTACCCCATATCTAGATAATATTAAAAGGAAAAGATACTAAGAGAAAGACACTTATGGGTTTAAAAATCACAGGCATAAGATAAAATAATAACAGAAGGGACATAAAAAGATTGTTGTCTAAATTTAAACAAAGAGGAATGACATAGCTGAGAGGGATGTTTAAATATAAAGTGACAGTGGACTTCCGAAGGCAAGACAAATAAGGCAGGAACTTGCCTGATTCCTCCTGAAATCTCCTTCAAACAATCTTGGAATGATGCCTCAAAACCAGATTTAGAGTAGTGAGGCAGTTTTCGGGCCCAAGAAAACTTAGAGGTTTAACAGCAAAGGTCTATCTCACTAGTATGTGAGAAGAGCACAGTTTGTCTCAAGAGGCACCGAAGCAGCCCAGTGGTAGGTAGGCTATGTCCCAAGCAAATGGGATTATAAGTAAGTTATTTGGAGAAGCCAACACCAAAGCCCATGCCCAAGTTCAAACCAGTGATCTGGCCCCATTAAGAAGCTTGAGACAGTGCCCTTTCCACTCCAAGACAGAAGACAGTTTTAGTAAAGCAAGCACACACACACACACACACACACACACACACACACAACAATGCAACATTCAAAAGTTACTATGGTGACAGGATGGAACAAGGCACATACTTAAAAGAGTAGAACAACATCAAATTGTTATATCCAAGAGACTCAGAGAAAAACGTGAATTTTTCTCTGGACAAAAAATTTCCTGAAAGGGCTCAAAATTATTTTAAAAATCAAATAAGAGAAATAGAAAACATTAGGAAAATTAATGAAAGTAATGGAAGAGAATCATGCAAAAAAGACGTAACAATTTCGTTCAGGAAGAACAAAAAACTGGTAAGAAAATATATGCAAAAATTGACCAGAAAAACAACTCCTTAAAAAGTTAAACTGACCAAATGGAAAAAGTACAAAAGCTTACTGAAGAAAATGAATGCTTAAAAATTGGAATTGTGCAAGTGGAAGTTGACTCCTTGAGACATCAAGAAAAAATGGAAGAAAATCTAAAAAATTAATAAATAGAAGAAAATATGAAATTTCTGGTTGGAAAACTAGTTGATCTACAAAATAAATACAGGAGAGATAATTTTTAAATTATTGAATTACCTGAAAGTCATGTTATATTTATTAGAAGAGCTTTAACTTCCTATTTCAAGAAATTATCATTAAAAACTGCCCAGATATCCTAGAAAAAAAATGGTAATTGAAAGAATTTAGCAATCACTTGATAGAAATCCCCAAATGAAGATATCCAAGGATATTATAACCAAATTTCAGAGCTCTCAATTCAAGGAAAAAATACTGTAAGGAGCCATAAAGAAACAATTCAAATATTGTGAAATCACAGTCAGTATTACACGGGATTTGGCAGCTTCTGCATTAAAGCATTAAAAAGGCTTAAAATTTTATATCATAAATGGCAAAGTAGCAAAGATTACAATCAAGAATCACAAACTCATAAAATTTGGTGCAATCTTTCAAGGGGAAAAATGGAAATTCAATTAAATAGAGAGCTGTCAAGTATTCTGAATGAAAAGAGTTGACTTGATCAAAAAACCCTGTGGATTTTAAAATATAAGATTCAATAAACATAGAACAAGGTGAACAGAAAATACAAAACATAAAATATTCAGTGAAGTTCAACAGTTTGCATTCCCACATTGGAAGATGACACTTGTAGCTTATCACTTTTAGGGCAAATAAGAGGGATATACATAGAAGGTGCAGGTGAGAGTTGGTTATAATTGACTGATATTCAAAAACAAAACTACGAGGTTAAAAAGAGTATTGCCCTAGGAGGACAGGTAAGATAGAGGTAGACTTTGGATAAATTATGCAACATAAAAGGCGAAAAAAATGAACTATTACAATGGATGAGAAAATGGCAGCATGCTTGAAAATGCTTCAATGTTACTCTCAACAGAATTGGTGTAATGATGGAGTAAAATATATACCCAATTACACATAGAAATCTCTCTAGCCCTAGGTGCAGGAAAATGGAAATAGGGACAAGATACAAGAGACTGAAAGAAATAAAGATGTTTGATGGGAAAGCAGTGGTCAGAAGAAAATATTTGTAAGGAAGGAAAGGGATAAAAGAGAGAGAAAAAGAAAGAACAGTGGAAAAATGATATGGATGCAAAATAGTTCTCACAACTTTAAATGTGAATAGGATAAACCTATCTTTAAGACCAGAAAGAATAGTAGAATCTTACAATATACTGTTTACAAGAAATTCATTCAAAGCTAAGAGAGACAAAGAGTAAGGATAAGAGGTGAATCAGAATCAACTGTAATTCAACTGAAATTTTAAAAGAAACATGGGAAGCAACCACAATCTCAGAAAAAGCAGAAGTAAAAAAATGATTCAATTAAAAGAAATAAGAAAGTGAACTGTATCTTGTTAAAAGTATTATAGATAATAAAGTAATATAAATACTAAACCTGTATGCACCAAATGGTATAGCATGTAAGTTTTAAAGGAGAAGTAAAATGAATTATAGGAGGAAAAAGAGAGTAAAACTATCCTAATTGAGAACCTCAACTTTCCTTTCTTTGAACTAGAGAAATTTAACTACAAGATAAACAAGAAAGAAGATAAATACTTGAATAGAATTTTAGAAAATTTAGACATAACAGACCTCTGGGAGGAAAATTGACTGAGAATACAAAAATTAATTTTCCTTAGCTGGATATGGCACCAACAAAAAATATATCATGATTTGGAGAATAAAAACCCCACAATCAATTGCAGCAAGGCAAAAAATGTTAAATTAATCCTTTTCAGACTGCAATGAAATAAAATTTGTATTTCTTAAAGGATAGTGTAAAGGTAAATTAGAATTTAATTAGAAACTAAATAATCTAATCCTAAAGAACGAGTAAAGAAGCAATCATAGTTCACAATTTCATTCAAGAGAATGATAAAAATGAAACAACTTATCAAAACTTAAGCAATGAAGCCAAAGCAGTGTGCAGGGGGAAATTTGCAACAGAGAAAGAACAAATCATTGAATTCGGTCAAAACAACAACAAAAAATAACAAAAGAACAACAAACAACAAACAACAATTAAAATTAGAAGAAATTTAAAATGCTCAAACACAAAATTAGAAATCCTAAGAATCAAGAGAGGGAGCATTAAAATTAAAAGAAATTCATTGAACTAATTTTTTTTAAAATTTTTATTTTATTTATTTATAAATGTTCTATAATCACTTCCTTAAAATTAAGATTTTATACCCCCACACCTTCCCCCCCTACCCCCCTCCCTCCCCATGACAGCATAC
>CM053772.1:103494052-103549304 GCA_028658325.1 Potorous gilbertii | reverse complement strand
AGCTTAGCCATAAAAATTTTTTCCCAATTTACTACATCCCTTCGAATTTTGGATGCATTGAGTTTGGTTGTGCAAAAACTTTTCAGTTTAATGTAGTCAAAATTATCCATCTTGCATTTCAAAATGCATTCTATCATAAATTCATTGAACTAATAAATAAAACTAGAACCTGATTTTATGAAAAGAAAAATAAAGCAGATAAACCATTTAATAATTTGATTCTAAAAGAGAAAAGGAGAAAAACAGATTTTCGATATTAAAAATGAAAACAGTGAGTTTAGCATCTATGAAGAGGAAAGTAAAAGAAATATTAGGAGTTTTTTGCCCAAGTATATGCCATTAAATCTGACAGTCTAAGTGAAATGGATGAATGTTTAAAGAAATCAAACTGGCCCAGAAAAACAAAACCAAAAAAAACAGAAATAATATACTTATCCACATAACAGAAGAATAATTTAACAGGCCATTGATGAATTCCCTAAGAAAAAATCCCCAGGACAAGATTAATTTACAAGTGAATTCAACCTACCATTTTTAAGAACAATTAATCCTAATACTTTATAAATCATTTGGAAAAATAGTCAAAGAAGGGGTTTATCAAATTTATTTTTCACACAAATTTGGTTCTGCTACCTAAACCAGTAAGGATAAAACAGAGAAAGACAAGTATACATCATTCGGGGGAAGGAGTCAAGATGGTGCAGTAGAAAGATTCAAATATGCTAGCTTCTAAACCACAGCCCATAAAATATCTGTAAAGAAGAACGCCAAACAAATTCTGGAGCAGCAGAAGCCACAGAAAAAAGGAGCAGAGGGGATTTCTGTTCCAGAGAGACCTGAAAAACTGACACCAAAAGTCTGTTGCGCACCTGACCCAGAGCAGAGCCCAGCCCTGCCTTGGCCATGCATCACCGAGAGGATCAAATCCAAGCAGGCTTCAGGGACAGACTCTCCAGTGGCCACACAGGTCCCTCCACCCACAGGCACAAAGGTCAGTGAGAGACCCCTTTTGACTGGCCAAGAGGGGAGCAGGGTGTCTCCATAACTCGGTCCCCCTTGGAAGGCAGCAGTGGACAGGGGCTCCCAAAGTAGGCAGGAGCGAAAGAGCTCAGATCCAATATTTAAGGTCTCCACATAAATCCCGTGAGGGAACTGAGCCGCTGGTGATGACCTTGCTCCTACCGAGCAGCTGATCTTAATATCACACTGAATAGCAGGCCTACCCCAACTTCAGCATATGAATTTAATCTCACAAAGAAAAGCAGCCGTGCCCCTGCTTAAAGCCGTGAGGCTGGGGAGCAGCATTTGAATCTCAGACCACAATCACTAGCTGGGCGGATCTGGAGGCAAGGTGGAGGTGGAGAGTAATCTAAGAAGTCAAGTAAGTGGCAGGGAAAATGCCCAGAAAAGGGAAAAAAAACAATAAGACAATAGAAGGTTACTTTTTTATTGACCAGTTGTTTTCTCCTTTCCGTTCTGATGTGGAAGAACAATGCTTATCATCAGGGAAATACATAGAAATCAAGGCTTCTGTTTCACAAACATCCAAAATAGATATTGAATGGCCTCAGGCCATGAAAGAGCTCAAAAAGGATTTTGAAAATCAAGTTACACAGGTGGAGGAAAAACTGGGAAGAGAAATGAGAGAGATGCAAGAAAAGCATGAAAAGCAGGTGAACACCTTGCTAAAGGAGACCCCAAAAAAAGCTGAAGAAAGTAACACCTTGAAAAATAGGCTAACTCAATTGGCAAAAGAGGTTCAAAAAGCCAATGAGGAGAAGAATGCTTTCAAAAGCAGAATTAGCCAAATGGAAAAGAAGGTTCAAAAGCTCACTGAACACAATAGTTTTTCAAAATTAGAATGGAACAGAGGGAGGCTATAAAGACTTTATGGGAAACCAAGAAAACACAAAACAAAATCAAAAGAATGACAAAATGGAACATAATATGAAATATCTCGTTGGAAAAACAACTGACCTAATAAATAGATCCAGGAGAGACAATTGAATAATTATGGGACCACCTGAAAGCAATGATCCAAAGAAGAGTCTAGATGTCATTCTTCATGAAATTATCAAGGAAAACTGCCCTGATATTCTAGAACCAGAGGGCAAAGTATGTATTCAAGGAATCCACTGATCACTTCCTGAAAGAGATCCAAAAAGAGAAACTCCTAGGAACATTGTGGCCAAATTCCAGAGTTCCCAGGTCAAGGAGAAAATATTGCAAGCAACTGGAAAGAAACAAGTCCAGTATTGTGGAAATACAATCAGGATAACACAAGATCTAGCAGCTTCTACATTAAGGGATCGAAGGACGTGGAATAGGCTATTCCAGAAGTCAAAGGAACTAGGTCTAAAACCAAGAATCACCTACGCAGTAAAACTGAGCCTAATACTTCAGGATAAAATATGGTCTTTCAATGAAAAAGAGGACTTTCAAGAATTCTTGATGAAAAGACAGAACTGAAAAGAAAATTTGACTTTCAAACATAAAAATGAAAAGAAGCATGAAAAGGTAAACAGCAAAGAGAAGTCACAAGAGACTTACTAAAGTTGAACTGTTTACATTCCTACATGGAAAGACAATATTTGTAACTCTTGAAACTTTTCAGTATCTGGGTAGTTGGTGAGATTACACAAACACACATATGCACACACATATGTGCACACACACATATACACACACACATGCGCACACACATACGTACACACACATACACACGTTCAGGCACACACAGAGACAGAGAACACAAAATGAATTGAATAGGGTGGGATGATATCTTTAAAGCAATGAAGTGAAGCAATGAGAGAGAAATGTATTGGGAGAAGAGAGGGAGAAATGGAATGGGGCAAATTATCTCTCATAAAAGAGGCAAGCAAGAGACTTTTTAGTGGATGGAAAAAGAAGGGAGCTGAGGGAAAAACATGAAGTTTACTCTTATCACATTCGACTAAAGGAAGGAATAAAATGCACACTCATTTTGGTATGAAAACCTATCTTACAATACAGGAAAGTGGGGGAGAAGGGGATAAGCAGAGTAGGGGGGATGAGGAAAGGAAGGCAATGGGAGAAGGAGTAATTTAACATCAACACACTTGGGGAGGAACAGGATCAAAAGACAGAGTAGAAGCAATGGTAGGCAGGATAGGATGGAGGGAAATATAGTTAGTCTTTCACAACATGTCTATTATGGAAGTCATTGGCAAAACCACACAGATATGGCCTATGTTGAATTGTCTGTCTTCCCAAAGGGTATGGATGGGGAGGGAGGGATGAGGAGAAGCTGGAACTCAAAGCTTTCGGAACAACTGTCGAGTATTTTTATTACTACTAGGAAATAAGAAATACAGGTAATGGGGAATAGTTATCTAGCCCTACAGGACAAAAGAGAAGATGAGGGCAAGGGAAGGGAGGGATGATAGAAGAGAGGGCAGATTTGTTATAGGACAAGTTAGAATGCTCAGTGTATTCGGGTGGGGGGAGGGGAGAAGCCTTGACTTCTATGTCTTTATCTGATGGTAAGCATTGTTGTTCCTCATTTGAAATGATGGAAGGAGATATCTGTTCTCCAAGAAAGTCACCTTCTATGATCTTATTTTTTTCTCCTTTTCTGGGCATTTTCCCAGACTTGACTTCTGAGATTCTTTTCCACCCCCACCTTGCCTCCAGATCTTCCCAGCTAATACTTGGGATCTGAGATTCAAATACTTCTTCCCAGCCTTGGGGCTTTCAGCAGGGTGGTGGCTGCTATTCAATGTGAGATTAAGTTCAGCTGCTCATGTCGGGACAGGGTCACCACACAAGGCTCAGTTCTCTCAGTGGGTTTACGTGGAGACCTTCAATAATGGATCTGAGCTCCTGCCTGCTTTGTGAGCCCCTGTCTACTGCTCTCTCCCGAGGGGGCCTGACTTATGGAGACACCCTGCACCCCTCTTGGCCAGCCAAAATACTCTCTCACTAAACTTTGTTGCCTGTGGGTGCAGGGAACTGAGTGGCTGCTGGAGATTCTGCTCCTGAAGCGTGCTCAGATCTGCTCCTCTTGGCACTACGCGGGCAAGGCAGGGCTGGGCTCTCCTCTGGGTCTGGTCTGTGAAGGATCTTTGATGTAGGTTTTTCAGGACTCTCTCGAACAGAAGTGTCCTCTACTCCATTGTTGTGTGGCTTCTGTTGCTCCAGAATTTGCTGGAAGTTCTTCTTTACAGCTATTTTATGGGCTATGGGTTAGGAGCTAGAATATGTGAATCTTTCTGATCCACCATCTTGGCTTCCCCCTCACAACACAAATTCTTTTTGAGAATACTGGATAACATAGGAAAAAAAATGAAACTTTCAATAAAATAATAAGAAATATCTACCTAAAACCACCTACTAACATTATATGCAATGGGGATAAGGTAGATGCATTTCTGAGAAGATCAGGGGTGAAACAAAAATGTCCATTATCAACACTGTTATTCCGCATGTTACTAGAAATATTAGCTTTAGCAATGAAAGAAGAAAAAGGAATTGAAGGAATTAGAATAGTCAAAGAAGAAACTAGGTTATCAGTGTTTATAGATGATATGATACTTAGAGAATCCCAGAGGATCAAGTAAAAAACTATTTGAAATATTAAACAACTTTGGCAAAGTTGCAGGTTATGAAATAAACCCACAGAAATTATCTGCATTTCTATACATTAATAAGAAAGCCCAACAGCAAGAGACAGAAAGAGATATCCAATTTAAAGCTGTGGTAGACACTGGGAGTCTACCTGCCAAAACAAACCCAGGGACTATATGAATACAATTGCGAAATACTTCTTGTACAAATAAAATTAGATCTAAGTAAGTGGAAAACCATCAGTTACTCCTAGGTAGGCCAAATTAATAAAATAAAAATGAAGATTCTACCTAAATTAATTTGTTTATTAAGTGCTATATCAAACTACCAGATAATTATTTTCGAGAGCTAGAGAAAATGATACCAAAATTCATCTGGAAGAAAAAGGTGGCAAAATTTGAGGGAAATTCTTGAAAACAAATTCTAGGGAAGATGACCTAACCCTACAAAATCTTAAATTGTATTTTAAAGTAGCAGTCATCAAAACCAGTTAGTACTGGCTATGAAAAAGAGAGGTAGAATAGAGGAATATGTTAGGTACTCAAGATACAGTAGTCAATGAATAGAGGAATCTACTATTTGATAAACCCAAGGATCCCAGTTTCTGACATAAGAAATCACTGTTACAAAAATTGCTGGGAAACCTGGGTAAGAGTGTGGTGGAAACTGGCCATAGAACAATGCCTGCCAGCATACACAACAATAAAGTCCAATGGATAAATGACCTAGGTATGAAGTCTGATACTATAAATAAATTAGGAGAGCACTGAATAGCGTATTTGGCAGATTTATGGAGAATGGAGAAATTTTTGATGAAATAAGAGATAGAGGACATTATGAAATACAAAAAGAATACTTGAATTGCCAAGGAAAAAATCTCCAGGGCCAGGGGGATTTACAAGAGAACTCTATCAAACATTAAAGAACAGTTAATTCCAATACTATGTAGACTATTTGGGAAAACTGTGGAAGAATGAGTACTACCAGATTATTTTTATGATACAGACATGTTTTTGATACCTAAACCAGGAAGAGCCAAAACAGAGAAAGAAAAGTGGAATAATTTCTCTAATAACTACAGAAGCAAAAAATTTAAATAACATGTTAGCAAAAAGTGTATAACAACATCACAGAAAGAATACATTATGATCAGGTAGAATTTATACCAGAAATTCAGGGTTGGTTCAATATTAGGAAAACTATTACCATTACAAATCATATCCACAACAAAATTGACAGAAACCACATGATTATCTCAATAGATGCAGAAAAAGCTTTTGTCAAAATACAACATCTATGACTACTGAAAACACTGGAGAGTATAGGAATAAATAGAACTTTCCATAAAATAAGTACTATCTAAGAAAAACGTTCAGCAAGCATTACATGCAATGGGGATAACCTAGATGCATTTCCAGTAAGATAAGTGGTGAAATAAATATGTCCTTTATCACTATTAGTATTGAACATGCTACTAGAAATTTTAGTTGTAGCAATAAGAGAACAAAAAGAAACTGAAGGAATTACAATAGTCAAAGGAGAAACTAAGTTATCACTCTTTGCAGATGTTATGAGGATGTATGTAGAGAATCTTAGGGAATCAATCAAAAACTTTTTGAAATAATAAACAACTTTGAGAAAATTGCAGGTGACAAAATAAATCTACATAAAAATTTGCATTTATATATATATGAATATATATTTAAATACATATCTACAAATGTATATATTCAAATATACAAATAAATATAAATATATAATATCTATATTTATATATTATATATAAATATACTATGTAAATGTTATATAGGTGCCACATCACACCTACAAGATTGACTGACATGACAAAACAAGAAGATGATAAATGTTGAAAATGTGGGAGATTTGGAACACTAATTCATTGTTGGTGGAATTTTGAGCTCATACAACCATTCTGAAGAGCAATTTGGAACTATGCTCAAAAGGCTACAAAAAAATGTTTCTACATTTTGACAGCAATATCACTTCTAGGGCCATATCCCAAAGTGATCATAAAAATGGGAAAGGGTCCCACACGTACAAAATTATTTATAGCAGCTCTCTTTATGGTGACCAAAACTGTAAATCAAAGGGATTTCCATCAATTGGGGAGTGGCTGAACAAGTTGTGGTATATGAATGTAAAGAAATACTAGTGTGCTATAAGAAATGAAGAACAGGAAGACTTCAGAGAGGCCTGGAAAGACTTATATGAACTGATGGTGAGTGAAAAAAACATAACCAGGTGATCTTTGTACCCAGCAAAAAAACAATGTGTGAGGAATTTTTCTGATAGATTTAGTCCTTCATAGCAATGCAACAACCCAAAAAATTCCCAATGAAGTTTTGAGGTAAAATACTTTTCAGTTCCAGAGAAACAACTACATAATTGTATCACAGAATGAAGTGGACCATTTTCTTTCGTATTATGTTCTGTTTGGTTTTATGGTTTCTCTCATTCATTTTAATTCTTCTATTCAACATGACTATGGTGAAATTGAAAAATAAAAATGGATCACACCCTAGGTGGGAAATTAGATTCCCATGCAGAAGAAAGATAAGTGTAGTCTATTTTCTTGCTTGCTTATAAGTGACTAACAATTTTCTTGAAAGTATGTGGAACTCCCTTTCTTTTACTAATAGCTTTATTGAGCCAATAAATCAAACAAGTGACTTGATAAAGATTTGTTAAGTTCCTTTTATGTGACAAAAACTCTGTTAAGCATTGAAAATGCAAAGTTAAAATGAAATCCAGGCTTCCATGGTGCTCATTTTCTAATGGGGGAGATAACATTTAAACAATTTTGGAAAAACAAGCTATACACAGGATCAATTGGAAATGATCAACAGAAGGAAGACAGTAGCATTAAAGGGATTGGGAAAGATTTCTTGTGTGAGGCATAAATAAGGAAGAAGAGCACTCCAGGAATGGGGGACAATCAGCGATATTTCTAGGAACTGAGAGATTGAATTTCTTATTTGAGGAATAATCAAGCAGTCAATTTCCCTGAATTGAAGAATATGGGGGATCGGGCAACATTTTAAGAATAAGAATATGCTAACAGTAAAGGAAGCAGGTTATGAAGAGCTTTGAATGTCAAACAGAGGAATTTGTATTTGATCTCAGAGACAATAGGGACGCCCTGGTGTTTATTGTGCAGTTTTGTTGATTGTTGTCCTTCGTTCTTGAAGAGGATCAAAATAACATCACTGTTAGAGTGAAGTTAAATTTCCTCTATCTGTGGCTAATCAGACCAATAAGAGTTAAATATAAATAGTCCATGTGAAAATCTGGAGTGAAATCTGAAAATTTGTGCATCTTGCATTCCTTTTGAGCTACTTCAGTTCTGTTTTGTGCATAGAGCACATCACCTTCTTTGATGAGGCATGCCATACTGGGTTGTCCTGTGCCAGTGCTTCCCACAACATGCAATGAATTTAAAAGTTCTTGTTTAGTTTATTGTGTAGGGGAATGATAGGGTTGAACTTGCGCTTCAGGAAGATCACTTTGACAAGTGAGTAGATAATGGACCAGGGTGTGAAATGAAACAGACAGAACCACCAATATTATAATAGTCCAGGCATAAGGTAATGGGGACTTTCACCATGTTGGTGGTAATGTCAGAGTAGAGAAAGGGGACTATAGGAGATGTATTACAAAGTAAAATAAATAACCTATGCATTAGCAGTATTGTTTCTATTATTGAAGGTTTTCAAATTGAGTGTGGAAGACCATTTGATCTGAATTATCTTGAGGACTTTCTTTCTCAAGTACGCATTGTGCTTTATGACCTTCAAAATCTTTTCCAATACTAAGATGCTATTATTCTACTTCTAGGCAGATTATTCTGTTAAGAATGTAATGGATGACCAAAGTTTATGGACAAAATTTTTAATAATAAAAGAACAACAAACCGTGTATTCCCAAATGTTGTCATTAATTTACTTAAAGGTATAAGTTGAAATCAGATAATTTATCACCTCCAATTCTATTATATATTGTAGGTATGTGAGTACAAATACACCCCCACATACTCATGTGTGTAACTTGTGCAAATGTGTTTTTTTTGGTATCCTTATTGTTTTGGGCAATTGCCTCTATAGCTCTTCTATCTACAGTACAAATTAACAACATGACTATTATGGAAGTCATTTGCAAAACTACACAGATATCGCCTATATTGAATTGCCTGGCTTCCCAAAGGGAATGGGTGGGGAGGGAGGGATGGGGAGAAGTTGGAACTCAAAGTTTTAGGAACAACTGTTGAGTATTGTTCTTGCTACTAGGAAATAAGAAATACAGGTAATGGGGAATAGAAAGTTATCTGGCCCTTCATCACAAAAGAGAAGATGGGGACAAGAGAAGGGGGGGATGATAGAGGAGAGGGCAGAGTGGTGATATGGGAAATTAGAATGATCAGTGTACTGGGGTGGGGGGAGGAGACAAATGGGGAGAAAATTTTGAAACCCAAAATTTTGTGAAAATAAATGTAAAAAGTTAAATCAATAAATTTATATTAAAAAAAATCAAAGGATCATCAAATTTATCTCGCCTGATTTGGCACCAAAATGGAAGAAACTTTGAAGAACGAAGCTTTTTACTCTGTGGAACCAAATTTTATATAGAAATATATGCATATATATGTAAATTATATGCACATGTAGACATATATATCTACACACATCTATGCATATATTCAATAAACAATAGAAAATTTTACGATGTTGTATTTTATTCAAATTTCAGTCAAATGTTTCATCATAAAAATGTATTTTAATATAAAGTATTGCTTACAATGCCCTGTCAATTTTCATCTCACAACTTCAGCAATGGATTAGCAAGCATTTATTAAACTTTTACTATATTCTAAGCATTGCTTAAATTTGGTATTGCTCCTCCATGATCCCTTGTCTCCTTCCACCAACTGGCCTGGATCCTAAAAGTTGCTCTTAAAAAGCAATGCATCGTTGCTTGAACAATTATAAAACCAAGGTTGAGTTCCACTCTAAGACTCACAGACCTCAAGTGGCTCATTCTCTTGACCTTTCAAAATTCATAAAGGTATAGTTTTCGGTGGTCTTTTTACAAGAACTTACGAACACTGAAATATGAGATAAATGTTCCATGAAGAGATGACCTCAAGGTCTTCATAAAAATCCAAATCCATTAACTCCACTACGTCTCTAAGGGAAAGCTGTGACCCATTTTTCTATTTCATTGCAATTCAGTGAACCAATAAATTTATGCTCTAGTAGACTCTCGATTTTCAGGTTGTGATTTAGTGTCTTTTCAGTATGATAGAACAATTTTGAATGACTTTAAAATTCAAACAATTGAGTGCATGTGTTGATCTAGATGCAGTAGGAATGTGGAAATCACATGGTGAAACTTTGCATTTCAGGGAAATCACTTTGACAAATTCAATAAATTAGAAGGGGATATTTTGAGGCAGGGTTATAAGTTAGGGGAAAAACAAAACCATTCTAGATTCAGAAAAGTAAATTCTTGCATAACTTCTATCTTTGTTTTGTCTTTCTAGAACTTTCTAGAACATCTTCCTTATGACCAAATCTAATATACGCCACTTTCGCTTTGGTCATGATCTCCACATCCTCTTCACTGTAATCTTGAAATGTGCCCAAGAAACAACCCTGAGCTATGAAAAGCATGTTCTCATCTTATCTTTCCCACAATCAGTCCTCTATTGTGCTTCCTAATCACCAGCTCCAAATCATGTCAGTAAAACTATATTTTCTCCATTTTTTCTCCTCTTTATGTGCTGTCTTCCTGGTGAATATCAGTCCACTGGACTCAGAAGGCTCTGAAGGAGAAAGTGAGGCTGATTCACAGCCCTTCCTCACTCAGATCAAAGTCAACTGCAAGTCAAGTTATCATCTTGATGTCATGGTCCTCTTAGAGAGTCAAGGATAAACACAACTTGTGAGTGAATAGCAGCTCCTCTTCTCCCTTCTTCTTCCCTCTCTTCTCCTCTTCCTTCTCCTTCCCTCCCCTCCCCTCTTGGGGTGCTCTACTTAGGGCACTTAGTACATTTCCACAGCCAGAAGCTGCATTTTTTCCTTTAGGTTTACTGACGCCATGTATTGCTCAAAAATAAAGCCTTAGACTCAATTTACTCTGGAGCTAATAGACTGGACAACAGGTCCCCAACCACTGAGTACAGAATGAATGTAAATAACAAAGAGTAACTGTTTCTTTTACCCAGGAACCCTGAGGGTCTTTCTCTTCCATTTTTTAAAAGGGCCATCCCTTGAGTAACTACTCAAAGACATCTACGTATTGAATGGGTATATGTCACTTAAAGTGAGTGAGAATGTGATAAGAACTTAGCCTAAAATGGCCAGGGTCTCACATTACATCCTGGGCCGTCTCCAGTGCTACTGGTGAATATCAGGCCACTGGACCCTGATGGCGCTGGAGGAGAAAGTGATACTGGTGACCTTGCACAACTCTCCCTCATTCAGATCAAAGTCAACTGCAAGTCCTGTCATCATCTGGTTTTCATGGTCCTCTTCAAGAATGAAGGACAAACAAAACAACAATAAGCTCCTTTTAGTCAGGAATTATCTTGCATTTGTATTCCCAGTAATTAGCACAATGCATATTATAGAATGAGCTCTAGTAAATATTTTATTCATCTATGCTGTCTGTCTTCCCACCATCACCCAGAGATTGCAGAGGTCAAAAGGACAGGTGTTTGTTAACTGATTCAATATAGGAGATTAAGGAAGAAATAGGGAATGGAATGGGGGCAGCTAAGTTGTTCAGTGTATAAACCCCTGGACTTAAAACAAAAAAAACTCATCTTTAAGAATTCAAATCTGACCTCTGACACTTAATAGCTGTGTGACACTGGACAAGTAATCTGATTCTGTTTACTTTGTTCCTGATCTGCAAAATGAGCTGGCAAAGGAAATGCCAAGAGACTCCAGTATCTTTGCCAAGAAAATTCAAATGGTGTCACAAGAAATAGGACATGACTAACCAAGAACTACAACAAATGACTAGAACTATTCAGGGCAGCTTTTTCCACAATTTTGATAATATCAATAAAATATTTTTCATTATACACCACCAACATACATATATGTAACAACTTATAATGAATACATTTACCTATTTATAAATTGCAAAACTTACACAAAAATATGCATTAGAAAGCATGATATAAAGACAAAAATAATATCATCCTGGAGTTAATAATGAGTCAGTGAAGTTTATTGAATAAGGAAATATCTTGGTAAGCCTTTCACTTAAGGAAATTTTTTGCGTAGCTATGTGGAAGATCCATTGGAGATGTCAGAAATCCATTAAAGTAATCCAAGAAAGAGGTGATTATAACTTGAACTGTGGTGTTGACTGGACAAGTAAAGAGGAGGGGAGACCAGCACGACAAACACAGACCAGACCAGCGTGATGGGCACAGACCAGACCAGTGTGGAGAGTTCAGACCAGAGTATAGATTCAGGGCACCACCAGCACCATTCACCTGATTCTTCAACTCATAAACACTACAGACAGCTTCAAAGGTCAGTGGAAGGGCTTCTTCACCCAGGAGAAGGGAATATGATCTTGACCTCCACCAGCAGGCACTGCAGTGGGAGGTGCCATTTTCGGGGGCCCTCCACCTAGAACCCCAGGGGAAATTGAAGGTCTGATTCAATCTCAACCCTAAATGGCAGCCCTAGGAGACCTCAGCCTAAAGCACTTGGGGAAACTGAGCAGTGATCTGATTCTCAGCCCTGTGCTCCATCCGGGGATGAGGAGAAGCAAGGGCATGGTGGAGCTGGAGGCATTTGTGGAGAGGAATTCTATTCAGTGGTTCTGGGGAGAAAGTTTTTGACTGTTCCCAATCCAGTGTGCAGGTCACGAGAGGAGTAAACATCTCTACCTTGATTGTGCCACCTTGGAGGAACTGAGAACTTACAGGTCCCCAGAATATATGCTCCTCTCAACAAAGGTTCCAAAAGTCAAGTAACTGGCTGGGAAAATGCCCAAAAAAGGGAGAATTATTATTTTTTGCTGAACAGGTATTTTCTTCCATTCTTTTGGATAAAAAGAACAAAGCTTGACATCAGAGAAAGTCAAGGATTTATATCCAAAACCTCCAAAATAAATATAAAATGGTCTCAGGCCATGGAAGAGGTCAAAAAGGATTTTGATAATCAAATAAGAGAAGTGAAGGAAAAATTGGGAAGAGAAGTGAAAGTGATGCAAGAAAATCAAGAAAAGCAAGTCAAGAAGACTAAAAAAAGACTCCCTCCCACCAAATGCTAAAGAAAATAATACCTTTAAAAATAGGCTAACTCAATTGGAGAAAAAGGTCCAAAAAGTGAATGAGGAGAAGAATGTTTAAAAAGCAGATTAGTCAAATGGAAAATCATATTCAAAGCTCACTGAAGAAAATAGTTCTTTAAAACTTAGAATGGAACAGACAGAAGCTAATCATTTTATGATAAACCAAGAAATTACAAAACAAAACCAGAAGAATGAAAAAATAGAAGATATTGTGAAACATCTCATTGGAAAAACAACTGACCTGGAAAATAAATCCAGGAAAGATAATGAAAAATTATAGGGCTACCTGAAAACCATGATGAAAAAGAGCCTAAACATTAATGTTCATGAAATTATCAAGGAAAATTGCCCTGATATTCTAGAACCAGAGGGCAAAATAAAAATTGAAAGAATCCACAAATCAAGTCCTGAAAGAGGTTCAAAAACAGAAACTCCTAGTAATATTGTAGCAAAATTCCAGTGTTTCCAGATCAAGAAGGAAATATTTCAAACATCTAGAAAGAAATAACTTCAGTATTGTGAAAATATAATCAAGATAGCACAGGATCTGGCAGCTTCTACATTAAGGGATCAAAAGGCTTGGAATAGCATATTTCAGAAGTAAAAGAAACTGGAATTAAACCAAGAATCAGCTACCCAGTAAAACTGAGTATAATAGTTTAAAGGGAAAATGGTTATTCATTGATATAGATGACTTTCAAGCATTCTTGACGAAAAAAACAGAATTGAATAGAAAATTTGACTTTCAAAAACAAGAATCAAGAGAAGCTCATGAAAAGATAAACAGGAAAGAGAAAACATAAACGACTTTCTAAAGTTGAATTGTTGCATTCCTTCATGGAAAGATAATATTTGTAGCTCGAGACTTTTCTCAGTATTTGGGTAGTTAGAGGGATTATGCACACACACACACACACACACACACACACACACACACACACAAACAGAGAAAACAGGCTGATTTGAATAAGAAGGGATGATACCTAAAAGAATAAAATAAATTTGAGGGGTGATATTGGGAGGAGAAAGGGACAAATGGAATAGGATAAATTATCAAACATCAAGGAGGCAAGAAAAAGAATCTTCGGTGGAAGAGAAAAGGAAGGATGTGAGAGGGAAAAAGGGAAGTCTACTCTTTTCATATTTAGCTTGAAGGAATGAATTGTTCATTTAGTTTGCTATGAAAAGTTTATCTTGCATTACAGAATGGTAGTGGAGAAGGGGATAAATGGAATGAGGGGGATGATATAAAGAAAGACAAATGGGAGAAGGGAGTAATCAGAAGTAAACAATTTTAGGGAGGGACAAGGGTCAAAAGTGAGAAAGAATAAATAGGGGACAAGATAGGATGGAGAGAAACATAATTAGTCTTACACAACATGACTATTACGGAAATATTTTGTGAAACTGCACTTATACAGCCTATACTGAATTGCCTGCCTTCTCAGTGGGGATGGGTGGGGGAGGAAGAATGAGACGTTGGAATTGAAAGTATTAGGAATAATTGTTGAGAATTGTTTTGCATACAATTGGGAAATAAGAAATATAGGCAATGGTGTATAATAACCTATCTTATCCTATAAGAAAAGAGAGAAGGGGATAAGGGAAGGGAGGGATGTGATAGGAGGGAGGGCATATTGAGGGAAAGGGTAATCAGAATGCAAGGCATTATTGGATGGGGTGAGAGGAGCATTGGGGAGATAGTTTAGAACTCAAAATTTTGTGGAAAGGAATATTGAAAACTCAAAATAAATAAATAAACATCAATAAAAAAGAAGGGAACAAGAGCAAGTGATATTTTGGAAGGAAAAGATTTATTAAATGATAAGTTTATCAGACAGAAGATGATAAAGAGTCAACAATAATACCAATGTTGAGAACCTGGATGTTTGAGGAGATGATAGTGTTTTTGATAATAATAGGAAAATTCAAGGGAGGGATATATTTCGATATAAGGTGTGGGGGTCTGGTATTTAAGTAGTGTTAGTGTCAAAGGGGAGAAAGGATCATATTCAAGGTAGATTGTGAAGGTGAAATCTAGAGGCCTTTTGAATAAATAGCATATGAGGGAGTAAGAGAGAGTGAGGGAACTAATATGACACTTAGGTTGTAAACCACAGAGCTTGAGAGAGTTTGATGTTGCTTTCTATAGTAATAAAGAAGGATTGAGAGAGGGGAGAATTTAGGGAGAAAGTTGATGAATTCAGTTTTGGAAATATTGAGTTTAAGAAGTCTCTTGCACCTCCCATTTGTGATGTCTGAAAAGCAGTTGGAGATGTGAGATTGGAACTGAACAGAATTTAGGGCAGAATGGGTAAATTTGAGCATATTAGCATAGAAATGGTAATTAAATTCATAAGAACTGAGGAGATCACCAAGTAAAGTTAAATGGAAACAGAAGAGAAGAGTGCCCAAGACTGGTGTCCCTACAGTCAGAGATCATGATCTGGAAGTGAATCTTATAAAAGAGACAGAGGAGTGACTAACTAGGTAAGAGGGGAACCAGGAGTGAAGTGAGTGGCATTATGAAAAAAGAGAATAGAGAATTTTAAGGAAAATAAAATGATTAATAATGTAAAAGACAGCTGAGAAATCAAGGAGTTTGAAGATGCAGAAAGGTGAAGGGGGTATTGTACTTGTTCACTAGTTTCTCACCTAGAGTATTATCCTTAAATGGCACCTACCATAACCACCATATTAACTGGTAGGCAAGAAATTTGTATATGCTGAATGTTATGGAGGGAATCTTCTCAGTGGCACGTGTATAACTCTTGAATTTTTATGAGTACTAGGTAGGTTATAGCTATTCTGACTGATCAGTACCCAAGATAGACTAAGAGTAATGAATTTGAGAATTTTCATAGGAAAATGAGGGGGTAGAGTGATAAATTATTGAGGGAATCAGAATAGGTATGATTGTTTTGGAGACAATGCCCATGATTTTCTATCAGAAAAAGAGTAGGATTCAATCCATTTCCTCCCCCTTTAGATCTTACAACTGCTTGATGCATATTTTTTGGGATTTGTTCCATTTCCTTCTGTTTTAGGATATTTTGGTGGTTTACGATAATTTACCTCCTTTAGCTACAGAGTTTCAAAGGTAGTATGGTATAGGACAAAGGAATAATGTTAAGATCAAGAGAACCTAGTTTCAATTCTCCCTCTGAAACATAGTTGCAAATCAATTACAAGATTATGTCTTTTGCATTCAAAGCCCTTCATGAACAAATGTCCTCTTACTTTTCCAATATTCTTAATCTTACTGCCTACATACTCTTGGATCTATTTACACTGGCATACTTATTGTTCAACAAGAAATCACTACATCTCTTAGCCCTGGGAATTTTCTCTGATTTCCCCCTATGCCTCAAATACTCTCCACTTTGCACTGAATACAGAACTCTCCTATTATTAGCTAGCTTTGTAATCCAGGAGATTCTGGGACTATAAATCACAAAAGAGTTGTTGATGTTCTTTGAAGGAGGGACTTCCTAGATGAACATTCTATGATCTCAAGATAATAAGCCTAGACCTGGAAGGGAACTCAGATACTATTTAAGAAGCCTCACTGATAAAAAAAAAAAGATAGTGAACCCAAGGGTAATTTTATAACTTTCCCAAAGCTGTAAACATCAAAATTATTTACATTCATGAAATCAGGGATTAGACCACTGCCATGTAGCATTTCTCCCGCAAAATTTCAGAGTTCTCTAACATAACATGGGATGAGATATACAGGATCAAAATATATTTTGGAGATGCAGAAAGTTCTTATTACTTAAAAAAAAGTCAAAATATTTCATGAAGCTATTTTTTTCCAAGTAAGCAATTCTAGAGATAACCCAGTTTTCTTCCTTTTATGAAAATATTTAATCAGATAAATGATAGAGATATCTGTGTTTAAATAGGAGACATAAAAATTTAGTAGGCTACAATTTTTGCTTTTTCATATTTCAGAGCTCTATTTTGTATCCTTCAAATTTGATGTCCAATTAAATCAATTCTCCACTAACCAGAAAGGCAGTACACCATTCAGTGATTTTGTTATTCAAATAGGTTTCTAAGATATATCCCATGAGAATAAGACAGTTGCCATAAACTCCATACTTCCATACAAGCATACTTCCATGCTTGAGGCATCCTGACAATTTGTTTTCATGATTCATTATTTAAGCTAGGCCAGCATCATTAATATTCACAAATAGTTCTGAATAGTATGGAAAGATAAATTCGTGTTCTACTAAAAGGCAAATAGACTTGTGAACAGAAAAAAAGAAAAAAACGTCATGATATTGTACATAGTAGATAAATTAATGTATACTAGATTTGTACAAAGCAAATATTACTTGTAGTTTGGAGAAAAAAATGTATTACTGAAATATACTTAGGGATTTTTTAAAAAAAATATCATTTGTAAAGTACATTTAACTATCAAATCCTTGCTAGTTCTACAAAATCCATTTTAAACTCTGTAAGAAAAGGTAAGGGTTAGAAATTAGAGTTAATTATCAATAACTTGATTAGTATCACTCCAGGCAGCATCCTAATATGGAATTGTGAGGTTAATTTGCTCATCTATGGATTAGTTGATTTAGTTTTTCATTGAAAACATTATTTATTGAGATACTTCTAACAAGAGGATGGAAGCTAACCCCAGTTCTGTTTTCTACTTCATCCCCTATCATCTCAAAAACAATTATAAATGTAACAAATGAAGTAATTGAATGGCAAAACCAAGTGAAAATAAAATTAAATTACCACTAAATGTATATACCCCATGGAAAAAAATGGGAAGAAAAATAGCAAAGAAGTACAATATTTTCCTTTCATTCTGCCTGTCCCATACCCCCAGATGAGTATAGATTTCAGACTTTTTGAGTTCTTGGCACAATGATTTGCTGAATCAAAATCTCCAAGACTTTGTATTGTGCATAGTAGGTACTTAATGTTTTAATTGACTGACTGACTGGAAAAGTGGAAGATTGACTAAGAGAGTAAAGAAGAATGAAAACACTTAATATGATGAATAAATGAGATGAGAGAATTTCAATTCAGAAGAAGAAGATAATTATGTAATAATTAAAATTACACTATCCCCAAAGAGAATGTAAGTTACTGGAAGGTCTAAATAAATAAGTTAAGAAATAACAAGAAGAATAGACAACTAAGAAGAGAAGTTGACAAAACTTTGCAAAGTAAGAATTGTCCTGGCTGAGGGGGACACTGGGAAAAATAGAGCTAAAATATTAGGAAATGGAGAAATATGTGGAAGAAATTAAAAAGTTGGCATAGCTGAAAGAATATTTGACAGTACACGTAGAAAATATTTCCTTAGGGAAATCATCTGGAATTCATAAGGATCCAAGAAGAAAGGAATTACAAAAGAAAGATATACCTCAAGAAATTATAGAACCAGAGGCAAATGACATAATCTATAGGTTTCTTCAATAAACAAAACATCAAGTTGTTTCACATTATATCAACAGCAACAGTGTGAGTACCAAAATCTTTAATTGTCAACCTAAAAGAGAAGTGCAATTGGAGAACAGGTAGATCACATGTCAAGATTCCAGAATAAAAAAAAACAGAATACTGATGAGATATAAAAGAAAAAGGATTTGAAAAACATGGGAAAGCGACTGTAAAGAATTTTAGTAAATATGATCACTAACTTTTCTTCTAATAAAAACTAAAAAAAAACACTGAGAAGAAAAATTAAAGGATAAGCACAACAAATAGAATAATTACAAATAAAAAAGAAATTACAATAAGATAGTAAAAGAAATGATCCAGAGAGTTCCTTAAGTCAAGCAGTTTATATTCAACCGGGGGCAGCAAGGTGGTGCAGTAGATAGAGCGCCAGGGCAGGAGTCAGTGAATTCAGATCTCACCTCAGACACTTGACATTCACTAGCTGTGGGACCCTGGACAAGTCACTTAACCCAAACTGATTTATCCTGAGTCATCTCCAATCATCCTTATGAATCTATGGTCACTGGATTCAGATGGCTCTGAAGGAGAAGTGAGGCTGGTGACCTGCACAGCCTTCCCTCACTCAAAAAAAGGTCAAGTGCAAGTCATGCCATTATTTCTCTGATGGTATGGTCTTCTTTGACAACAAAGAATGAACACACACACACAAACACACACACATCATTATATTCTATTAAATGAAGCTAATATGGGGCAGAGCCAAGAACGCAGAGTAAAAAAGATGCATATACTCTAGCACTTCCCCCACAGCCCACAAAATACCTGTAAAAATTACTCCCAATAAATTCCAGAGCAGCAGAAGCAACAGAGCAAAAGAGGTTTCCAGCCAAAGGTAACCTGGAAGGCCTACAGAAATGGTCGCTCTCACAGGATACTGAGCAGAGAAGAGCCCAGCACTGGCCATGCTGCACTGTGAGGAACAGGACCTGAACAGACCTCCATGGTAGTGTTGCCAGCAGGGAAAGTCCCAGATACCTCAACCCTCAAGCAACAGAAAAAACTACAAAAGTCAGTGTGGGAGAGCTTTCCCAGCAGAGCAAGAGGAGAACAGGGTTTCTGATGGCAGCAGCAGCAGCAGCAGACTGCAGGCAGCTATAGTGGCCAGGAAGCACTGTCCAGGCAGTTCAGCTTAAAACCTCTGGCAGTAGGGAGCAGTTAATCTAAACCTCAGCCCTGGGGGACAGCCCTGCCCCCACCCAAAACCCCAGGGAATGGAGCAACTGATTTGAATCTCAAACTTGAGCATAATACCAGGGAGAGGAGGGGCAATAGGACCATCCTCTTGATAAAGGATTCAGAAGTCAAATAACTGGCTAGGAAAATGCCCAAAAAAGAAGTAAAAAACAAGACCATAGAAAGTTTGTTGGTGAACAGGTGTCTCCTCCTTGAGATGAGGAAGAACAAGGGATATTGTCACAGGAAGTCACGATCCATGCCTCCAAGGCCATAAAAGTGAACTTAAATAGGGCTCAGGCAACACAAAAGCATGAAAAGCAAGTTAGCAGCTTGTGGGATTCTTCCTTGGGTAGAGGGTCTTGACCAACAAGACCGTATGTTGCTCTCAGGATGCAACAAATGAGGCGGGAGGCAGGATGTAAGGCAACTCCATTTATTCAACTGAGGGTCAGGGTATTTAAGTGTTGTTACCACAGTCACGTGCAAGCTGAGCTCAACCCATTATTTCACCATCTCATGACATTGCTTCATCATCCTATGACTTACCCACGTCCTTGTACCCAAAGCAAGTAATGAAGCTTAACTTGCTCCTGAAGTTAGTTCCTGAGTTCACAGACCCAATTGCAACTTTTCTGCAAAGAATGTCAGTATTTGCAGGAACATCAGGTTCCAGGGTCGTGGAGAGCTTTTGCCAGGTTTTGTGTAAGCCCAAGTCCCAAGGGAACAAAGTTTGCCTCAGCTATGGCCTTGATCACTGGACTCCCACTCGCCTTAGCCCTGTACATCTCCCCCTTTCTTTTTTTGTAAATGCAGATAACAAAGTTGGGTATGAAAGAAGGTCATCTGGGAATAGGCCAACCTCACAATGGAAGGCCCACAAAGGAGCCTTAAGATAAATGTTACAAGCAAGGGTATCATAGACATGAGCCAACATACAAGCGATTAAGGGGATTTACATTTCTGAACCATTTCGACATTTCTTCAGCTGTCATATGTGGATTCAGCTCTTCTGCAGTTTTATTAATTTCTTTTTTTAATAAATTTATTTGAGCTTCAACATTCGTTTCCAAAAAAATTTTGGGTTCCAAATTTTCTCCCCATTTCACCCCTCCCTCACCCCAAAACACTGAGCATTCTAATTACCCCTATCACCAATCTGCCCTTCCTTCTAACATCCCTCCCTTCCCTTATCCCCACCTTCTCTTCTGTCCTGTATGGCAAGATAACTTTCTATACCCCTTTACCTGTATTTTTTATTTCCTAGTTGCAAGAACAATACTCAACAGTTGTTGCTAAGACTTTGACTTCCAACTTCACTTCATCCTTTCTTTCTAGCTACTTCCAATATTTTCTCCTTGACCTGGTAACTCTGGAATTTCCAGGGCAGTTGTTTTTCCAATGAAATATTTCACATTATCTGCCATTTTTTCATGTTTTTGGTTTTGTTTTGTGATTTCTTAGTTTCTCATAAAGACATTAGCCTCCATCTGTCCTATTCTAATTTTTAAAGAGCTATTGTCTTCAGTGAGCTTTTGAACCTCCTTTTCCATTTGGCTAATTCTGTTTTTTAAAACATTCTTCTCCTCATTGGCTTTTTGAATCTCTTTTTCCAATTGATCTCCTAGTCTATTTTTAAAGGTGTTATTTTCCTCAGAAATTTTGGGTCTCCTTTAGCAAGGTGTTGACCTTCTTTTCATGTTTTTCTTGCATCTCTCTCATTTCTCTTCCCAGTTATTCCTCCACCTCTCTTATTTGACTTTCAAAATCCTTTTTGAGCTCTTCCATGGCCTGAGCCCATTGAATATCTATTTTGGATGTTTGGGATTTAGAGGACTTGACTTCTATGTCTCTCCCTAATAGTAAGCATTGTTCTTCCTCATCCGAAAGGATGGAAGAAGTTGTCTGTTCCCCAAGAAAGTAACCTTCTATAGTCTTATTTTTTTCCCTTTTTTGGGCAATTTCCCAACCAGTTACTTGACTTTTGGGTCCTTTGTCAAGAGTAGGGTGTACTCTGGGAATCTGTAATATCTCAGTTCCTCCAACGTGGCACAACTCAGCATGTCCACTGATCTTTGGCATCTGTGGGTTGAGGGATATGCAGATCCAGTGCTGTGACTGGGGATTCCAAGACTGGAGATTCTGCCCCCAAGGGCTGTTCAAGAACCCATTTGCTGCGTGCCCAAGGCTTGTTGGGCTTTGCTCTGCGTCTGGTGCAACTAGACATTTTCCGTGAGCCTTTCAGGTCACTCTGGGTTGGAAACCTCCTCCACTCTGTTGTTTTCCACTTCTGTTGCTCCAAAATTTGTTGAGCATCCCTCTCTACAGGTATTTTATGGGGTGTGGGGAGAGAACCTGTGTATGTGTATCTTTCTACTCCCAGTCATTGATTTATGTGGCTAATTTATGGACCATATCAATATCCAATGCCACTGAACTGTTTTCCCATATTCCATTGAGGTTATTTCTGATATTTGTCTAATTATAATTACTATTATGATAATTCCCTGGGGTTACACAAAAGAAGTTATATCTATAATCGCACTTCACGGCTAATCATGCTTCTAGGATGTCCAGGTCATCTCTTATTGCCTAGACTGTGTCTTTTAGGACATAGAGTTCTTTATACATTTGTCAATTAATTTCAGATTAATCAAACAAACCCTCTGCTCACAGTTCTTGCTAATTCCTTTACATATTGTGCATGCACTATGTTATTTTGCATATTGCTAATTAGCATTCCTAAGGCCGTAGCAGATGTAAAAAGCAAGCATTGTACATCACAACACAGCTGATACATTGTGTTTCCTCATCTTAACAGCCAGATGTTGCACTGTCTCTTCTGCAGGTAGCACATATTCTTGAGTTTGACACCAAATATGGTTTATTTTAACAGGGAACATAGGTGTATTGTACAATCATTGCAAGTGGGTCTGATTGAGAATTGATACCTTGCGATAAAGTATAATTTATATCATTTATAGTACATACCCTTCCTTCATATCCCATGGTGCTGGGTTTACCCAATGTATCATTTGGTTTTTGCAAGGAAGGAGTGGTGGCCTAATGAGCTGGAATCCTGATAGATAAGTGCAGTCAAACCAAAGTTGGGGGCTATTTTCTATTTGTTCCATCATAATATAAATAGAATTAATATATAAGGTGACATTCAAAAAAAATTTAGAGTATGGATATGTCTGAGTCTAGGATACACATGTTGGTCAGTGAATAGTAAATGTCATTATGACGTCGTACATAGTCATTTCAGTACATAGCTGGCAGTTGAGTTCTAGAGGTGCAGTTGAGATAATGGTTGTTTCTATGGCAGGCCATGTCCTTGAGGGAGAAACTGCCTGAGACAGTATTTTGAGGCTAGAGAGAAATGTGGTTTTTAAATGTGATTTTAGCATTAGGGCCCAAGTATATGCATCAAAACACCCTGTCATTCCCTCTTTTTAAATAGATGAAACCCAAATCTTTTGGGGTAAGGGACAAATGTCTCAGAGAGCTGTTCCTACCTCATATGGTCCCGACATTGGAGAGGTCTTAGCTAGTGTGATGCCAGGTCCAGAGTGTTACAGGTCATGGACAGTGGGTCATATACAGCCTGAACAGTCATCTTTAAAGTGGAAGACACTTAACCTGGAGGAGACAAATCTGGCAAGGAGGTTAAGCAAACAAAGGCCAAAAATGACCAAAAGGGGTTAAAATGGTAGTGACATCATTTTTCTGTCTTCTGAAAATACTTTTCCACACTTTCTGGACATACTTAAACCCTCTGAGACTGGTATAAAAGTACCCAGTGCAACTATCTGGGGACAGGAGGGGCTTTGATGACCCCTATTTGCCCCAACCTTCTTATCTGCTTTCCATAGTTTCAATCAAACCTTTTATGCATCCAAATTCTTTGAATCCATCATTCATAGTGCTTCACCTTCCTTAATCTTTCTACCATAGACAGGATAGCTCACAAGTTATTATTATTCACTAGCATAGCTGTATTGCCTTAAACAAAAGAGGTTCCTAACTTGAACTTCACAACTGAATAGATTTTCATTGATGTTTCACAGACTTGTTTATCTTTTTCTGGGTAATATTCATTCTGGAAGAGAAACTTAGAAATGAAGTTATGAATACATTCACACATGAATTTCAACTGTTGCTTATCAAAACAGCAAGATCTTTTCTGCTTCATAGATCATTCCATATTAAGTTTAGCAATACCTTATCTTGAAAATGAAAATTTTAGTTGATTTGCTTGGAAACAGTTCTTCCAAAAATATATCTTCTTCCTTTAAAACAGTTTAAATTTTATCCTGATTTTGAGAGTCACTAAACATTTATAAAGAAAATTAGTTGAAACCTCTTAAAAGGATTGTTTTTTTTTTCATTTTGAAGCAAGAATAAACCTTTTAAAATTAAAGTTCATTAAAATTTAGTTAATGCAACGATGTCCTCAAGTAATAAGAATTGTCAAGTATTCAAACAAACCAAACTCTTAATTATTGCAGAATTCTTAGATATCACAAAATGCTTTAGTAAAAACGTGTAATGGAATCTCATATTGGTAACAGTAAGAGAATGATTACAGAAAAACACAACTGCTATTAAAATACTTTTAAACAATGGGGACATCTTAAAGTGAGCTTTAAGTAACTTACATAAATTTCTGAACATGTTCTAATTTCAGATAATGTCAGTTTTCCCAGGACAAAAGGGCTCACATATTTTTCTGGTCACTTGTTATTGATCATAGAAATTTTCTGTGGAAGGAAAAAGTAGGGACATGTGACATACCAAGTATGACAGGGTAAAACATCCTTGTTTTTGTTTCAATTCGGATGAGTGAAATTCTCCAATCATGCAGTATCTATCTCATAACCAGACTCAGGAATAGTCAGGTGAGAAAAATTTCTTTTTAAAAAGACACAACGGAGAAACTGACCAGGAGGATCCCATCCTAGATTGAGTCCAGAACTGTCCCTTCAGTGTTTCTTTTCCGAATGCAAGCTTCTAACAGTGCAGGATCACATTCCCTCTGAATTCTAACAGTGCAGGATCACATTCCCTCTGAATAACTTGTGACAGTTCTCTCAGATATTGATTTAATGCAGGAAACTATACCCAAAAAATAGCTATGGTCCCAAATTTCTTGTACCTTCCACATCAAGTTTCACCAATCATAGCTTAGAGTTGCAATAAACAATAAAGATTTAGCAGTACTCACATACATAAGGGATTCCATTTAACATTTTTTTCTCAAATTTAATACTCCCTGCTGTAAAAGTCAACTGTTAAAAATCTTTTCTATCTATTACAACTTTTGAGCAAGTCCCTTTCATTTTTATGAATTATACAAGCCAAACAAATTTCTTTCTTAAGACCGAAGACCTTGCTAACATGAATTGTTTCCAGGGTCCTTAGTAGCTTTACAAAATAAAAAGAATCGGCACAGATCCCATACCTGCCAATCCCCAAATATACGGTAGGACTATTCTGAGTGGGCAGAGCCAGTCTAAATAAAGTTTTTATTCAGTTTGTTTCTTTCCACACACCATGAGCCACTGACAATGTTAGGTTTTATCATTAAAGCAGTAACTCCAAAAATTTAGTTAACAATTTTGCTTACAACTTTTGTAAATGATAGCCAAATTGTTTTACCTGTAACTTCTTTAACAGCCAAGGATGAAAATATCTGGTTTTCTAAATGGCAATTACAAAACATAAAAAAAGTTTTTGGACTGAAAAAAATAAAAATAATAACTTGCTTTACAAAATTTTCCCAACATCTTTAGTTTCAACAAAATTCAGATTTAGAATTGCTTTTTCTAACACAATTTCTGGATTATTATGGTCACTCAATTTTTACACTACAAGAGAATTTTATTACAATTTAGAAACATAATAGTAACCCAAACATTGAACTTTAGGTGCTATGTTTTACATTTCCAATATAAAAATTATTTATAGAAGACTAAGCTTACTAAATGTGGAAGCTGGTTGGCTTGTGATCTCATACTGCCCTGGTCCATCCCCTACTCCCAGGGAGGATGACTTAAATTCCCTACTATATTTTAGAACTTCATTCCTTTGCTCTAATCTGAGATGAGAGGAGTTAAGAGAATCTACTAAAATGTTTTTAATTGTCCTAAGTATTCACTGCAGTCTTAACTCAATGGTTGGAGTTGGGACCACAGGATAAAATATCTTAATAGTTCTAACTTTTACTCAAGTAAATTTCACTTCTGTGTCCACTCCTTAAAACTTTTTTTGAGAGAGATAGCTGTGAATATGCTAGTGGAAGTGAGGGAGACTCTGGAACAAGATCCAGTGGTGCCTAGTCCTCTCCTTTCCACTGTAGAGTTCAAAACTTAATCTCTGAGGTGTCTCTTACTTTAAGTGCTAAATAATATAACAAATACTGATCTGTCTTAAACATCCAATTAGGAGTGACATCATCATTTAAAATAATTACCTTTTGGTCGTTTCCCATTAAAGAAAAACTTTGCTCTTTTTGGCGAGGCATTAGATAATTAAAACGCTGATCAGTTTGCCTCTGTAATATGAGGGGAAAAGTTTCCCCAATTTCTTGTCTTTTCTCCCCACCTTCACAACCTGGCCAGGGTTAGAAGGTAAAAAGAGAGAGAGAAAGTTGTTTACCAACAACTTTCTAACAATTTCCAAAACTGTTATGCTTACCTTTAAGCTAGTACTCAGGTTGTTCTCCTAGCTGGCTTTGGTTACAGTCCCTTTTAAAACTGCACATACATTATTTTTTTGTAAAATATTTCTGATATGAAACTGACTTTAGCAGTCATATAAACTAATACAAGATATATTTCTCTCTTTCTCTCTGCTATTCTCTTCCCTGAGGCTGCAGCCATGGGGGGTGAGGGGGGGAAGAGAAAGAGATAACTACATTCCAACCAGTGCAGTGGCGCCAGTTGTATTAACACACAAACACATGCACACAGAACATATAAAGACAGAACACATACA
Source organism: Potorous gilbertii (assembly GCA_028658325.1). NCBI lineage: Eukaryota > Metazoa > Chordata > Mammalia > Diprotodontia > Potoroidae > Potorous > Potorous gilbertii. The sequence continues at coordinate 103,522,700 of CM053772.1, read as the reverse complement.
CAGACAATAAAAATGAATATGAAAACTGAGGAAAGATTGTCAAAAATCCTATGCACAAATTAGACCTTTGGCTTTCTTTCTTGCACTGTGTTCCAAATACCTTTCATACATTCAGATTTCCAAACTAAGAAATCTCGTCCTTCAAGAGTGGTTCAGCTATATTGCACCAACTAGTGGGACATAGTGCTGTCTGAGAAATATTGTCTAGAAGAGATTGAATATAAAGACTACCTGATCCATAATTGGTTAATTTCTTTAAAAATTTACAATCTAGAGAGGTGTGGACTCTATCTTTACTGCCAGAACGTGCTTCTCCCATCTTTACTTTCATTTCTCCAAATGTCCTTGTGTTAAAGCTGCTTTTTGTTCAACTGTGCTTGAGAATGCTAGCCAGCTCAATTTAGCCTGGTGAGATATCTACAACTACTGAACTATTTACAACAAAAATCGCTGTTATTGAGATTCTTGATTCTTTTCCTTTAATTGTGTTTGTCCCCTGTTTCTGGGGCTTCGGAGATGCTTTTGCTATCTCCAGAACAGTAACACACTTCTTGGTAAGCCTGCTGAAATGAGTTGCTAGTGCCTGAATGAAACTTGAGCGAGAGTGAAAGGAAAGTGCAGCTTGAGTCCAGTGGATATTTCTGTGATAGAAGCTGTCTGGCCCCTGGCAAGAAATTTTCTCTTACCTCACTGAAGGATACTTACCCGTTGCTCTTGGACCAGGTTGCTCCTGGAGATTCACAAAGTAAAATTGCTTTCTTTGTCCTCTTGTGATCAGTCCAGGTGTGCTTCTCCAGATCTGTCCTTCCTCATCCAACAACAAGAAGCCTAAAAAGGTACATGGGTCTTGGGCCCCACGTTGGTCGCCAGTTGTGGGATTCCTCCTTGGGTAGACGGTGTTGACCACCAAAACCCTATGATGTTCTCAGGATTCAATTAATGAGGTGAGAGGCAGGATGTAAGGCAACTCCATTTATTCAACTGAGGGTCAGGGTATTTAAGGCACAATCACGTGCAGGCTGAGCTCAACCCATTATTTCACCATCTCATGACATTACTTCATTCCATGACTTACCCATGTCCTTGTGCCCAAAGCAAGTAATGAAGCTTAACTTGCTCCTGAAGCTAGTTCCTGAGTTCACAGAGCCAATTGCAACTTTTCTGCAAAGAATTTCAGTATCTGCAGGAACACCAGGTTCCAGGGTTGTGGATAGCTTTTGTCAGATTTTGGGTAAGCAGTAGAACAGAAGGGGCCTGAGAAACCTGAGCAGGTGGAACTGGCAGAGCACTACCCAGGGGCCAGAGACAAGTCTAGCTGAGCCACTGAGAGCCTGAAGATTAAACATTGATAAGTCACCAACTTGAACTTCTGGGAACCAGGATGGTGGAGTGACCAGTAAAGGCGAATCAAAAAAAAAATGCTGAGGAAATAATACCTTTAAAAAGAACCTAACTCAATTGCAAAAAGAAGTCCAAAAAGCCAATGAGGAGAAGGAGGCTTTAAAAAATGGAATTGGCCAAGTGGAATAGAAGGTTCAAAAGCTCACTGAACAAAATAGTTCTTTAAAAGAGACAATTGAATTCAGGGAGCTAATGACTATGACATAAACCAAGCAGTTAAAAAGAAAATCAAATGTTTGCAAAAAATAGAAAATAATGTGAAACGTCTCATTGGAAAAAACAACTGACCTGGGAAATAGATCCAGTGGAGACAACTTAAAAGTTATGGGACTGCTTGAAAGCCATGATAAAAAAAAAAGTTTAGACATTATCTTCCATGAAATTATCAAGGAAAACTGTCTGATATTCTGAACCAGATGGCAAAATAAATATTGAAAAAAATCCACCAATCATCTGAAAGAGACCTGAAGAAAGGAACTCCTAGGAATATTGTGGCCAAATTTCAGAGTTCCCAAGATCATGGAGAAAATACTGCATACAACTGGAAAGAACCAATTTGAGGACTTTGAAAAAACAGTCAGGAAAACACAGGATATGGTAGTTTCAACATGAAGGGATTGAAGGACTTGGAATAGGATATTACAGAAGTCAAAGGAACTGGGGTTAAAACCAAAAATCTCCTACCCATCAAAACTGAGTATAATACTTCTGTAACTACCTTGCTTTCTATATAATCCAGTGATTGTTGGCAATTTGGTCTTAAGTTTCTTGGCTCTTCAAAAACAAGCTTTATCTTCTATAATACCTTGGTCACATGTTGATAAAGCCTATGTTGTAAATTTTAAGTATAAACTTGCTGTCACGTGAAATGAGTGCAATTGTTGAGTGATTTGAATATTATTTGGGATTGTCATTTTTAAGGATTTGGACTTAAACTTATCTTTTCCAGAGGCCAATGTTGTTTATTTTTCCCCTAATTTTTCTAGAATATTGAGTGCAGTACTTTAAAAGCATCTTTTATGGATTTTATATAATTCCCCTTGAATTGATCCAAAGGTAAAAGAAATACAAAATTTCACTGAAGGAAAGAACTCCTTAAAAAACAGACTAGGTCAGATGGAAAAGTAGGTAAGTAGGCTCATTGAAGAAAATAAGTCCTTAAAAACTAGAATTGGACAAAGGGAAGACAATGACTCCAAGAGACTTCAGGAAGCAATAAAGTAAAAAGTGAGAAAAGTTAGAAGAAAATGTGAAATATCTCATCGGGGAAAAAAATTAACTGAACCAGAAAACATATTGAGGAGAGAAAAATTAAGAATTATTGGATAACCTGAAATTCATGACCAGAAAAAAACCTAGGCATCATATTTCAAGAAAATATCAAGGAAAACTACTTTCATATCTTAGATCTAGAGAGTGCATAGAAATTGAAAGTATTCACTAATCATCTCCTAAAATAATAATTAGAAATTACTTTACCCAACTGTATCCCCATAAATTTAACAATCTAAGTGAGATGAATGAATATTTTCAATTATATGTATGTAACTGCCCAGATTAACAAAAGAAGGAGTTTGATACTTAAATAACCTCATCTCAGAACAAGAAACTCAACAAGATTTCAATGAACTCCCTAGGAAAACATCTCCAGGGCCAGATGAATCTACAAGTTAATTTTAGCAAGCTTTTAAAGAATAATTAATTCCAATACTATCCCGACTATTTAGGAAAGTGAGTGGAGTCTTATCAATATATTTTTATGGTATAAATATGGTTGTGATACCTAAACCAGAAAAAAACAAAATAGAGAAAGAAAATTATAGATCAATTTATCTAATGAATATAGATACACAACTTTTAAATAAGATACTAGCAAAAAGAATACAGTATCTTATTATGAGAATAATACATTATGATCAGCTAAGATTTATGTCAGAAGTGCATGACTGGCTCAATATGAGGAAAACTATCAGCATTATTGATCATATCAACCACAAAACTAACAGAAAACATATGATTATCTGAATAGCAAAAGCTTTTTGGTAAAACATAATACCCATTCCTATTGAAAACATTGGAGATAATTGGGATAAATGGAGTCTTTCCTTAAATTAATAAGCAGCATCCACATTAAATCATCATTAAGCACTACATGCAATACAGATAAGCTAGATGCATTTCCAATAAGATCAGGAGTGAAACAAGAGTGTCCATTATCACCACTTATTCAATATGGTGCTAGAAATGTTATTTATCAATAAGAGAAGAAAAATAAATTGAAGGAATCATAATAGGCAAAGAAGAAACTGTTATCACTCTGCAGATGATACGATGATACACTTAGAGAAACCTAGATAATTAAGTGAAAAAAACTACTTGAAATAATAAACAACTTTCACAAAGTTGCAGGTGACAAAATAAATTAATTAAAAAACCAAAATAATAAAAATAATAAAACAGTTCTGCAACATGTTTCTGACAAGAAACACATTTAAAACAGAGAGATTCACACACAGAATAAATGTAAGGGGCTCAAGTAGAATTTATTATGCTTCAACTGAAGAAAAAAAAGGGCAGATCTTAGAAAAATAAAAGCAAAAATACACCTAGTATACTAAAAGAGATATGGCTAACTAGTACAATATGTTTTCTCAAAGGTACAATACACAATGAAGGAATCAATAGTCTACCTGTCAGATGTGTGGGGAGGGGAAGAATTCATCAAAAATAAGACACAGAGTGCATTAAAAAATATAGAATATATAATTTCGATTGTGCTAATTTAAAGGCTTTTGTACAAAGAAAATCATTACAACCAAAATTATAGATGGAAAGCAGATAGCTGGGAAATTATCTTTATAACAAATGTCTCTGATGAAGGCCCTTTCTCTCAAATATTTAGAGAATTGAATTAAATTTATGAGAAAACAAGCCAATCCCCAGTTCTTAAATGGTTGAGGAATATAAACAGGCAATTTTCAGATGAAGAGAGCAAAGATATCTCTAAACATATGAAGAACTGCTCTGGATCACTTTCGATTGGAAAAATGTAAATGAAATTGGCTCTGAGATACCACCTCATTGTAGCGGATGGCCCTCGTCCCTATATGGTTCATTGATGTGGTTCAAATAAAAGAGTCATAGGAGGTGGGAAAAGATAGGTCAGTTCCCTTTATTGATCTGTGGGTTAGGGTTTATCTATATAAAGGTCCTGCAAGTCTATGTTACATTCCGCTGGTCTCCTGTCCCAGTAATTAAATCAGTCAGGGTGATTAAATCAGTCTTATCTTAAAGACTGTGAGCCTAGGGGCATCTATTTTATGTGTCCCTTGTTTTCTGTAATTCTCTTGTCTCACAGAGATAACAACATCTGGGGGGGGGGCATGGAGAGCCATTCTGGATGATAATGAGCACAGTCTCCAAGGACATTTTCCCTGAAGGTCTATTCTGATCTTGTCAACCACACTCCACCCTGGCCCTCAACAATTATGCCTTTCTTTTGTTGTGACCAGAGATAAGGTACTTGGGTTTGAAAAGCTTATGCAACAGAGTAGGCACCCATGAAGAGGTGACCATACAGAGAAACAAAGAGATAAAGGTAATATAGCTATGAGCCAAAGGAACTGGGATGCAAAGGGTTTGTATTAGCAACATAATCCCAATTTGCTTGCAGCTTCCTTGGCGTCAAGATTTCCCTTGGAGGCCTGGTCTATAAATTATATAGAGAGGTATTAAAATGGACAGGAGTAACACAAATAGAAATGAACCTATAATCACATCTTACGAACAATCTTGTTTCAAAAACATCAACTTTGTTTCCCACCACCACAATATTTTCGCTTAAAGTATCCGTTAAATTGCATGTACAGATAAACCAATTGGCACAGAGAAGCCAATGCTTCCACAAAGCTTATGATGACTAAAATAATGGAACTTACACATCTTTTGTCTTACTTTCAACATTAACTGATTAAAAGTTTGATCTGATACAGACACCAGCCTTCACTTTTGTTAGGCATTACAGCAAACCTAGAACACATATTTACAGATATAATGTTAGTGTCAGCTATATGAAAACCCAACATATTCAGTGATAGTACAATTAAACGTTATTTCCCAATCACAAAGGCAAAAATTCTATCTATATCAATTTGTTTCCAAAAACCTTAGACCCATAAGTTACCATAATTATCTCCTCTATTTTTCCTCCCCATTTCACCACCCAAAACCCAGGTGTATTATGTACATAATGTCCATCTATCTCCCTCTTGATCAGTTCCTTCTGGTGAAATGGTCAGTTGGAGGGTGCCCAGAAGTAGAATGAGTGTCTTTGTTGTCCTGTCATTCCAATGATCATGGCTACTTTTTCTTCAATCCATATCTTCTCCAATGTATGGCAGAGATCAGACGTTTCCTTCTGGTATCCAGATGGTCTCTTCGCCATTTCCTGTGGGAATACAAGCATACCTTCACCCCTATGTTAACACAGGGCCTTGTGTTGTTCCATTTCACCTTTACTTTTTCCAATTAGTGAGGTGTGTTTTGCCTTTTTGGAACTGTTTTTGAGCAGACATAAGATTCCATCTGGTGTCAGGAAATTAATGATATACAATACTGTGTCAACTCTTCTCCTTATCCTTTTGCCTTCTTCTCTCCTTTCCTTTTGTTTTTGGAGGAGAGTTTTTGTGTCACCACAATGGCTTGACCAGTAGGATTATATGGGATGCCAGTTCTAGGCTGTATTCTGTATGACAGACAGAACTTTGTAAAGGCTTGATTAATTTAAGCTTGACCATTGTCTGTTTTTATAATTTGTGAAATACCTAGAGTTGAAAAACACCTAAACAGATGATCAAGAACAAATTTTGTTGATTCCCCAGTCAGTGGGGTGGCAAATTACACCTGAATATGTTTATAGATCACATGAAGATATTTATTCTTTCCAAATTCTGGGACATGTGTGACATCCATTTGCCATATTTTTCAAGAGGATTACATCTTCTAAGATTGATGGATGTATTTGATGGAGCTGGCAAAAATGGAATGCAATGTGGACAATATGCTACTACAATGTTTCTTTGCTTTCTAGTAGTATGAAATTGCCTGCAAAGCATAGAAGCTGACTGATGAAATTGGTTGTAGGAATGCCGTGCTTCTAAAACTGTCAGTGTGATCAAGCTGTCTGCTTGCCTATTTCTGTGTAAAATGGACCCTAGCAATTGTGTATGAGATGGGACCCAAGATCTTTTGGGGTAAGGGATGAAGGTCTCAGCTTCTGAACTTGCTTCCTGCTGAGAGTGGATGTAGAGCTGTTCTTGCCTCCATAGGTCTTATTCAAGGGATATATAGATTGAACAGTTATCTGGAAGTTGCTGGTTTGCACTCTGGAAAAGATAAACCTGGCATGGAGGTTAAACAAAGACCAAACAGCCACAAAAAGAATACAAATAAAAGACAATTTCCTTGGCATAACAGACAAAGGCCAGTCTAGGCCCCATGGCAACAGATTTGAATATGAAAGGCCAGATTAAGGGGGAAGATTCAGAAAGACCTGGCCACAAATTTGAGTATTAAAAGCCCAGGTAAGTGGCAAGATTATCATAGACAAGATAGCTCACAAGTTATCACTCTTCACTAGCATAACTATATTGTCTTAAACAAAAGAGATTTCAAACTTAAAACCTTACAACTGCATAGATGTACATCAATGTTTCACAGACTAGTTTCTCTTTCTCTGAATACATTTATTTTGTAACAAGAACTTTTAGAAATTAAGTCAATAAGTTCAAACACTAATTTTAATTTTTTCTTAGACCCTGCAATGACTACAAATTCAGATTAAAAGAGCCAGATCTTTTCTGCTTTATAGGTCATTACATATTAATTTATCAATACATTGTCTTAAAATGAAAATTTAGACCATTTAAAATTTGTCCTTATGGTAACAGTCACTAAACTTTTATAAGGAAAATTACTTGAAAACCTTTAAAATGATAACATCCATTCAAACGTAATTGGTATAAAAATGTCTTTAAGTGATATGAATGCCCAAAGTATTAGAACAAACAAAATTCTTAATTATCACAGAATTCTTAGATGTATTCCACAAAATGCTTTAGTCAAAATGATGCAATATATATTCTCACATTGATAACAGTAAGAGACTGATTACAGAAAAACACCACTGCTTATAAAATTATTTCAAACAATGGGGACATCTTAGGTGAGTCTTTAGTGTGTTTACTTAGATTATGGCTCACATGCTTTGTTGATCACTTACTGTTGGTCATAGAAATTTGCTATAGAAAAACAAAACAGGGACATATGATATAGCAAATACTACAGAATGAAATATCCTTGACTTTGTTTGAATTCAGATAAGTGTAAAATTCTCCAATTATGTAGTGTCTGTTTCATAGCCAGACTCAGGAATAGTCAGGTGGAAAATATTCCCTTTGAGTAGCTTGTGGTATCTCTCAGATACTGATTTAATGCAAACAACTATACTCAAATTCAAACTCAAAAAATATTTATGGTCTCAAATATCTTTCTCCTTAAACAGCAAAATTCACTCATCAGCTCAGAGCCAGATAGTCATTCCTATTCTCATGGAGTTAAAGTAAGCAATAAAGATTTATCAGGAATCATATGCATAAAGGAATTCCATTAAGATCTTTCATTTTCAAGATTAAAACTTGTCCAGATGTAAAAGCTAATTGCCAAAAATCCTCTCCATATATTACAACTTCTGAGCAAGTCTTATTCATTGTTTTTAATCTGCATGTCAATCATGTTTATTTCTCAGGGTGGATGACTACTTGTTGGAATGGTTTCCTAAGGGCCTTAGCAATTCTACAAAATAAAGGAGATTGGTCCTGCACCTATGTCTGCCATCAACATATCTAAAAATTTTTAATTCAATTCCTTTTCTACATACAGTAATCAATGAACAATTTTACATTTACCACTAAAACAATAATTCCTCTGCCTAAAGCCCCTGGGGAAATTGAGCGGTCAATTTGAATATCAGCCCTGAGCTCTACCCAGGGGTGAGGAGGAACACTGGTCTTGTGGAACTAGAGACAGGTTTGATGAGAGAATTCTAATGGGAGATCTTAAGCAGAAAAGTTTTTGGCTGCTTCCAGAGCAGTATGTAGGCCAGAAAAGGAATAAACTCCTCTCCCTTGAGGGTGTCACCTTAGAGAACTTGGGAGCTTACATGCCTCCAAAATATACCCTCCTCTTGTCAAAGAACTCAAAAGTCAATTATTTGGCTTGGAAAATGCCCAAAAAATGGAGAAAAAATGAGACTATAAAAGGTTACTTCCTTGGTAAACAGATATTTACTTCCATCCTTTCTGATGAGGAAGAGCAATGCATACCATTAGAGGAAGTCAAGGCTTCTGCATACAAAACTTCCAAAATAAATGTGCAATGGTCTCAGGCTATGGAAGAGCTCAAAAAGGATTTTGAAAATCAAGTAAGAGAGGTGGAGGAAAAATTTGGAAGAGAAATGAGAGCAATGCAAGAAAATCATGAAAACTGAATCGACAGCTTGCTAAAGGATACCCCAAAAAATACTGAAGAAAATAACACCTTTAAAATTAGGTTAACTCAATTTGCAAATGAGGTCCAAAAAGCCAATGAGGAGAATACTTAAAGTAGAATTAGTCAAATGGAAAAGAAAGTTCAAAAGCTCACTGAAGAAAATAGTCTTTTAAAAATTAGAATGGAGAGATCTGACGAGGATAGGAGTTGACTCTGTTGTTCAGTGTGTGTGTCCCTGCTACTGCTGCTTGACAATGCATATTTTTGTGACGACCTTGACTGGCAAGACCATCACCCTTGAAGTACCATCACCAGTGACACCGTTGAGAATGTCAAGATCAAAATTCAGTACAATGAAGGCATCCCCCCATACCAGCAGAACTTAATCTTTGCCAGGAAGTGGTGAGAAGATGGTCATACCCTGTCTGACTACAACATACAGAAAGAACCTACCCTGCACTTGGTCCTTCATCTCAAAGGTGGGATGCATATTTTCGTGAAGAACTTGACTGGCAAAACCATTACCCTTGAAGTGGAACCCAGTGGCACCATTGACAATGTCAAGGCAAAGATCCAAGACAAAGAAAGCATCCCCCCAGAAGAGCAGAGGTTGATCTTTGCTGGAAAGCAACTAAAAGATGGGAGTACCTTGTCTGATTACAGCATCCAGAAAGAAAACACCCTGCACTTGATCCTATGCTTGAGGGGAGCTGTGTAATTTCTCTCAAGTTTCTTTCAAACTTTTAAGTAATTTCACTGTAGTTGTTGCATTCCCATCCCCCCCCCCCACAATAAAATTAGAATGGAAAAGATGGAAACTAATGACTTTATGAGATACCAAGAAATTATAAAACAAAACCAAAAAAATGGAAAAAAAAGATCATGTGAAATATCTCACTGGAAAGACAATTGACCAGGAAAATAGATCCTAGAGAGGCAATTTAAAAATTATGGGACTACCTGAAAGCTATGATCAAAAAAAAAGAGACTAGACATCATCTTTGAAGAAATTATCAAGGAAATCTTCCCTGATTTTCTAGAACCAGAGGGTAAAATAAATATTGAAAGAATCCACTGATCATTTCCTAAAAGAGATTCAAAACCAGAAAATCCTAGGAATATTGTAGTCAAATTCCAGAGTTCCCAGGTTAAGGAGAAAATATTGCAAGAAGCTGGAAAGAAATAATTTGAGTATTGTGGAAACACAATCAGGATAACACAGGATCTGACAGCTTCTACAGTAAAGTATTGAAGGGCTTGGAATATGATATCCCAGAAGTCAAAGGCACTAGGATTAAAACCAAGAACCACCTACTCAGCAAAACTGAGTATAATACTTCAGGGGAAAATATGTTCATTCAATGACGTAGAGGACTTTCAAGTATTCTTGATGAAAAGACTAGAAGTGCATAGAAAATTTGACTTTCAAAGACAAGTATCAAGAGAAGCATGATGTAAACAAGAAAGAGAAATCATAAAGGACCATATAAATTTGGACTGTACATTTCAACATGGAAAGACAATACACATAACTCTTGAGACTTTTCTCAGTATTTGCATAGTTGGAGGGATTATACACACATATATATGTATATACATATACACACACATACACATACACAGAACACAGGGTGAGAGGAATAACAAGGGATGAAATCTAAAGGAATAAAATTAAAGGGTGAGAGGAATATATTGGGAGGAGAATGGGAGAAATAAAATGGGACAAATTGTCACTCATAAAAGAGTCAAGAAACAGTTTCCTCAATGGAGGAGAAAGAAAGGAGAGGAGGTGAGAGTGGAAAAATTAAAATTAGCCTCTTCATATTTAGCTTAAGGAGGCAATAACCTTTTCACTCAATTTGGTATAAAAATCTGTCTTAAAGTACAGGAAAGTAGAGGAGAAGGGGACAAGTGGGGTGACGGAGATGATAGAAGGGAAGGCAAATGGGGGAAGGGAGCAACTAGAAATAAACACTTTTAGGGAGGGACAAGATCAAAAGAGAGAATAGAATAAATGGGAGGCAGGATAGGATGGAGGGAAATAGTCTTACACAACATGACTATTATGGAAAGCTTTTGAAAAATTGAAAATATATAGCATATATTGAATTCCATGCCTTTTCAGAAGGGAAGGAGGGAGAGGGAGGAAGGGAGAGAAATAGGAATTCAAAGTACTAGGAATGAAAGTTGAGAATTGTTTTTGCATACAACTGAGGAATAAGAAATACAGATATAGAAATCTGTCGTGCCCTATTAGAAAAGAGGGAACATAGGGTTAAGGAAAAGGAGGGGTGTGATAGAAAGGAAGGCATACTGAGGGAAGGGGTAATTAGAATGCAAGGCATTATGAGGTGGGGGAGTGGAGAGATGAGGAGAAAATTTCGAACTCCAAATTTTGTGGAAATGAATGTTGAAAACTAAAAATAAATAAATAAACGTTACAATAAAAAAATCTAATATATACATTTAAAAAAAATATGCAGTTGTGGAGATTTGTGATTTAATATGTGAACCTTTTCTTTGGTCTCTTATATACATGGACATGCTCATGGTTTATGTGCATCAACAGAATTATGAAAAAATTAAAATGACCAGAGATAGTAAAAAAGACTGTTAAAGTGCAAATAAATGAGAAGATAAAAACATATGGACCAAAGTGAGGACCTTGTTAAGAGATGGAATCCCTCTCATCTCCCACAGTTTTGCTGTCTCCTGAGAATATGAAAATCATTGCTGGTAGTCTTCATCCTTAAGATTTCTCAAAATTAAAGTAATCATTAAGGTTGAATTATATGTTATGGGACTAAGTAAGTAACTATGTTTGCCTCCTGGTAATAACATAATTTTTCTTAAATAACAAACAAAGCCCACTTAGTTCTTGAAGTGCAGGAAATTATGCTAAAACTTTCTAAGGGGAAAAAGAAACTGTACATATACTTTTCATTTCAATAGCTTTATTCAATCTTGCACAAGGAGAGAGGAATGAAGCTTATAGAGAATCCATCTGGTACTGTGTTGTGTTGCCACAGTGCTTAATCCTTACTTGTATCTGCTCAAGTGTATTACTTCACATAAGCAAAGTGTTAATATATTTATTCATTTACATGTTCACTCCAACCCATGCCATTATCATTTATGACACAGTGTGTTACTTTTTGTATTTTATTTGTTTTGCTTTCTGTTTGATTTTGTGTGCCTGGTGACAAATTTCAAGATGATAAAATGAACTGTTTTAGAAGTTATGAGTAAAACTGTAATGTTAGCTATGACTATAAAAAGGGGGATTGTCTTGAAATTAAAATCTTTGGTGTGATATAAATTTCAAATTTATTTTATGCAAAATGAAAATTTACATGAATTTCATAAAGAATAAAAATATTAGATCATTAATTTTCTTCACATATTATTTGTTTCTTGAGAGAAAAAGAGAGTTTATATCCAAACCCTTTCTATAAATAAAATTTATAGTTTTTTTAAAACAAATATTTAAGTTGACACAAAAGGAGAAAATGTAAAAGAAAATTTATTCAAATATTGGTAAGAACAATAGAATATGATATTTGGAAAATATGAGTATGTTATTAAAAATGTGCTATGATGATAGAGCAGATAAAATACTGGGTTTTCCAACAGTTAATTCACTTATCTTCAGTTTCCTCATCAGTAAAATGAAAGGATTAAATGTGTTGAAAGCCCTTATAGATACAACTCTATGATGATGTGATGACAGGAATTATGATTAAATTGATTTGGAAGTGAAACTCTATCCTTTGGTTCAATGTGACTTTTGACAACAGGTAATTTGCATGAAGCTTGTTTGACAATAGATGTGCAAACTAAATGTTAATATTCAGTGCATTATCCTCATAATACTTCAATTCATTGCATGAATAAACATATATAGTGAAATAATGGAATACAAACATTTAACAAAAGGTAGGATTTCAAAGTTTCTTAGGCAGAATGTTTAAGAAACAATTTCTACATGAATTTTGATCTCAAATAAAAAGATGATACGAGATTTCTTAGTGAATAAATAGTGTAATGAATCCATTCATTAAAAGTGACAAGTTTTCATCTAATTGTGTCTTCCTATTTTTTTCTATCTACCCAGAAAGATGTTATATATATATGAGCCATTGATGTGTGAGCTATTGGTAATTTGGAGGAACTAAGTGTTGAAGTAGTTAGAGTGCTGGACCAATAGTCAAGAAGGTCTGAGTTTGAAAATAGTCTCAAACCCTTACAAAATGTGTTACCCTAAGTAAGTTGCATAACTTCTTTTTGCCTCATTTTCTCCGTCTGTAGAAGGGGGAAAGATAACACTTATCTCACACCCTATTGTAAGGATGAAAGAATTAGCATAGTTTCCTCTCACAAAGAAAGCATTATGTAAATGTTAGACATTATTTATACTTATTATTAGCAAAATCGTTATTAAACATTTATTTAATTAGGCAATTCTTGTGGGGTGGTAAAAATGAAAAAGATATGGATGATAGTTGTTTTTTTTTAATTTTGAATAAAAAAATTTAGATATCTACTCTCTATCTACTAGCACACTGTATTTCTTAAAATTTATTTCAGACTCAAATATCTATTTCTTTACAGAATAGAAAAAAATTATCCAAAGAGATTTCACAAATTTAAATACTGGAATTTAAATACAAAGTTAAGGAAAAAAAAGCATGTCATGTGCATAGCAGAACATAAAAGGTTTAAATTATGTAATAGTAAATTTTCATTTCAAGAAAGCCTGTATGATAACCATTATTTGTGTTAAAATTTGTTCATCTTTGCTTACCTGTGAGTTCTTTTGTTATGTACCATACATTTTTTACCTTGCTATTTTTTTCCCTTCCTCAACCTCCCTAAAAAGGCTACAGTAAACTTTGGATATGTTTCTCTATAGCTATAGATATGTACATATACATATATACATGCAGATATACATACATACATACATATATACATATATACTTATACACACACACACACACATCTTCCCAAATATATTGTACTCTCAATCTTTGGGGTTTTTTTTTGTGCATATCTCTTGTTTTTTATTCCTCCTGCCTCCTTTACTTTACTTCCACCTTGCCCTCCCCTACCTTGACTATCCTCCCCAAGGATCCCTCCTCTATCTTCTCATTCCTATAAATTTAAACATGCTTGTATACACCCCTTTTACCTATTCCATCCCCCTCCTCTCCAACGACCCCTCTCTTGTCCTCTCCCTCCTCCCCTATTCCCCTACCATTTTATTTCTTCTGAATTTAGAAGATGTTTATACTCTTCTAAATATATGAATTTTTCCCTCTCAAAATCATTCCTGATGAAAGTAGGTTACCAAAACAACCAGTCTTTCTCCCCATCTAATTCCTCTGCATCATTCTTCTTCTTGCATCTCATTTGTATAAAATGATAACTCATTTCAACTGTTCCTAAGTGGTTTTACTTTTAAAATTTATGTCCTACTCAGGTTTTCCCCAATCTTATTTATGAGCTATCCAATTATTAATAAGAATCTTAGACATACATTTTACATTTTATATACATGAAAAGCAAAAAGTAAACAGTCCATCCTCACAAATGCTTTATAATCAGTCTTTGGTATATACCTTATATTTTTTTGGTTCTTGCATGAAAAATCTTCTATTAAGTTCAGGAATTTTTTTTAAACAAAGTCTTGAAAGTCTGAGAGTTTATCAAATGTCCATTTTTTTCATTCAGTATAATACTTAACCTGGCAGGGTATGATATTTTCAACCACAGTCTCATTTCTTTTGCTCTTCAATATATTATGTTCCAAGATCTGTTATTCTTTAAAGTTTCTGCTGCTAGGTCTTGTGTGAGTCTGTTTGTTGCACCACCATATTTAAATTATCTTAATCTTGATATTTTTAATATTTTTGTCTTTGAGCTGGGCATTTTCGAATTTGACTATGATATTACTATGAATTTTCCTCATAGGATCTCTTTTAAGTGGTGATAGATGAACTTTTTCTATTTTTACATTCCCCTCTCTAATGCTTCAGGACAATTTTATTTAATTATTTCTTGCATTATTGTATCAAGATTCTTCTTTTATCATAATTTTCAGTGTCTGATTATTTTAATTATTTTCTCTTCTTGATCTATTCTCCAAATCTGTTATATTTTTATAAGACATTTCTCTTTCTCTTTTATTTTTTCATTATTCATATTTTGTTCAATTATTTCTTGATTTCTCATAATTTTGCTGGTTTTACTTTGTCCCATTCTAATTTTCAATTGTTATTTTCGTTCTTAAGATTCTGGATTTCTTTTTCTAATTGGTTGACTTCCCTTTCATAAGCTTCTTGTTTTTTCTTGGATTATTCTTATTGTTTTCTTTAGTATTTCCTCCATCTTTGTCATTTGGTTTTTAAACTCTTTTGAAAGATCTAAGAATTCTTTTTGGGAAAGTGAACTTTTGACATTGCTCTTTGGGATTTTCTTTACTTCACTATCCTCCTCTGAAGAGAATCCCACTGATCTCTATTCCCATAAAAGCTTTCTATAGTTGGATTCTTCCTCTTTACCCAGTGCATTTTTGGTGGTAATAGTTTATTTTTTGTAATCACCTGTAGCTCTGGGGTAATGCAAATGGTGCCTCTTGCCCCAGATTTTCAGTTGTCCTCTCTAGTTTAGAACCAAAGTCAGACCTCCAACCTCTTGTAAGTGCCCCCAGCCAGAGACTTTCTGCCTCACTGCTTCTGCACTCCTGAGGCTTGTACTAGATCCTTCTTGTCCTCACTGCTCTTCCCAGCCTTATCAGCAGAGATTCCCTCAGTCTTTCAGGGCTCAAAACACCCAATTCCCTTCACTGTCTAAGTGGTGAAAGTTGCTGTAACTACCATCAGGGCAGCCTCTCAAATTAACCCTGGAGCTTGCCTCTTGTTTAAGTAGCTTCCTGCCTGTTGTTAAAACAGACCTTAGCCTGGAAGTCTTTATGCTTCGCAGGAAATCAAACCTTGTACTAGGATTTCTCTTCTGATCTTTCCAAATTGTCTCAGGAAGGCCACGGTTATACCCTTATTTTCATTAATCTCTACCTATATTTTATTCACTCTGAGGTGCTATTTTAACTTCTTTATGGGGGAAAATCTTGAGAGCTAGGAATTTTCTGATTTACTGTGCCTTCTTCCCAGAATCCTCTGTCTCTATTAGCACATTGTAGACAATATTTGGTGCTTGTTGATATTTCTCTTTATCTTCTTACCTTGAGCAAGTGTAACTTGTGTCACATGTGGTAATTGTCTTCTTTTATCAATCTGAATTATGAAATTAATACTCCATATTGCTTGAAAAGAAAAAGATTTTCATGAATATGTGAGGAAAAATCAAAACTAAAGAGATTCTTTATGAGAAATAGAACAGAAAATTCAAACTTACTGAAAGAAAAATTTATAACAAATAAAATATGCCTCAAACCTAATACAATATCTACCTAAGATACAATGTATATATGAATAAGATTACACACATATACACAAATACATACACATTTAAATATTGTATGCCATTTTACTTAAATTGAATAGAAACAAACTAGAATTTGGAATAAAAGGTAACTATTTAAGTAGTAGAATGTGTGTGTGTGTGTGTATACATTTACACACACACACACACACACACACACACACACACACACACATATATATATATATATATACATATATATATATATATACATATATATATATCACATTAAAAAGTATTCAAACCAGAAAATGAATTAAAAAATAAAGACAAAGAAGGAAAAAGGGAAGACATTTTAAATCAAGCAAATTTTTAAATCAAGACTCAAGATGAAACTTTGAGTATTTATTTTTTTGGAAGGGAGAGGCAGGCAATCAGTGTTAAGTGACTTGCCCAATGTCACATACCTGGTAAGCATCAAGTGTCTGAGGCCATATTTGAACTCAGGTCCTCTTGACTCCAGGACCAGTGTTATATTCACTGTGCCACCTAGCTGCCCCGACTTTGAGTATAAGAATTAATAATTTAAACACAAAATAAGCAAAAAAATAAATATTGCCAAATTAAAAAGAACAAACATATGTCAAAGATCAGACATGAAAAAGTATCCTCACACCAAGTCTTTTTTAAATTTGGAAGGTCCACTGATGTGTTATATTACTCATATTTGCATTGATGTGATAGCACATTGCACATATTTCACTGTTTTGATTAGTTTTTATAAACACTTTTCATTAAAATATTTATTATAGTTGATGACTCTCTGGGAGAGGGCAAGTGGAAGGACAAAAGGAGAATTTTGATTACATTAAAATACATAAATGAACATATTTTAAAATAATTTATATTATAACAAAAGTTATCTTATTTAGGGATAGAGACTAGATCCATGATATCATTCATATGAGGAATTTGCATTAATAATAACAATCCAACTCTCAGGTCGACATTTTCTGTGTAACTCATTGTAGTTTGTCTTCTCTTTAGAATTGTTATATGACTCATTCACCATCACTCAACTAGTTATTTATATCATGCTGAATTTGAACCCAAGTCTTCCTGGCTTTGACACCTCTACCTGCTCTGCTTTACCCTTTCTTTATTTACCAGTTTCAACAGTCAACATAAATGTAAAACACATAAAAAAATAAGTGAACTGAAATGTAAGATGAGAAATCATTTATATAGCATCCGATTCTCTGAAAAATGTAATCAAACAAAACGTCTGTATATTGTTTTTGAATCATGAAACGAAGCTTTTCAGATTCAGAAGGCAAAGCAAAACTAGAAAACAATCATTAATTACCTATAAAATGAAGTTCCATATTTAACACACCCAAAATTATTATAGCCAAAATCTAAAGACATCAATGAGTTCATTTCATAAGACGTTATTTTTGGGGGGAGGGTGTCTGTGAGATGTATATTTTATTCAAAAGTTTAAATATTCTTCACACAGTACACAGATTTTCCAACCAAAGTTCTTGTATAGCATGCTCAGACAAGTAAAATTGAAGTCTGGGTAGTGAGTGCTCTTCAGTCAGTTTTTCAGCTCTGACCATATTGAATGCCTCCTCTGGAAGACGGTCATATTGACCTGCAAAGATTTGCTAGAATCTCTTAATGGTTTCTTTCAGGCGTACCAAATTCCCCATGTGTCCTTTGAATACCTCAACAACCTGTAATGGCTGTGACAAGAAACACTGGATTTTTTACACCCAAGACACTGTCAACTTATCTTCTTCAGACAACTCATCTATACCAAGGATAGCAATGGTGTCCTGGAGGGACTAATAGTCCTGCAGAACCTTTTGCACATCTTGGACAACATCGTAGTACTCATTGTCAACAATATGGGGGTCTATGATCCAGGAAGTAGAATCCAGAAGATCCATTGCAGGGTAAATTCCCAGCTCATCAATGGCCTGGGACAGTACAGTGGTAACAACCAAGTGAGCAAAGGTGGTGACAGGTGCAAGGCCAGACAAGTCATCAGCAGGGACATATATGCCTTGCACAGAGGTGATAGAACCTTTCTTGATTGGAGTAATTATTTCTGCATGGTGCCCATATCAGTGGCCAAAGTTGGTTGGTAACTGTCAGTGGAGTGGATTCTGTCTAGTAAAGCAGACACCTCTGAGCCAGCCTGAGCGAATCAGAAAATGTTATCAATGAAAAGCAATACATCTTGACCCTGTTGATCTCTGAAATATTCAGCCACAGTGAAGCCAGCCAAGTGTACCCAAGCCCAAGCACCAGGTTGTTCGTTCATTTGGCCAAATACCAATGCTACCTTGGAAGAGGCATCCTTCAGTTTGATGACACCAGACTCAATCATCTTGTGGTACAAGTCATTGCCATCTTGGGTTTGTTCACCAACATCAGCAAACACAGAATAACCACCATGGACCCTGATAACATTGGTGATTAGTTCCAAAATCAATATCGTCTTACCCACACTGGCACCACCAAATAGACCAATTTTGCCACCCTTAGCATATGAGGCCAAAACATCCACAACTTTGATGCCAGTGACCAAGATTTCTTGCTCTACACCCATCTCTATGAATTCAGGAGCCTCAACATGAATAGCAGCAAACTGTTAAGTTTTGATTGGATCCCTTTCATTCCAATTACATTCACGATTCTTCCCAGGGTCTCAGGGCCCACAGAAAATTTGATTGAGGCTCCAGAATCCAGGACCTTCTGCCCTTTGACCAATCCTTCAGTACCACCCATAGCAATGGTGCTGACTGTGCTCCCACTCAAATGTTGGGTGAACTCCAGAACCAGCCTGGTTTCCTGTCCTTCGAGGGCACTGAAGAAGGGAGGGAGCCCCTCGTTGAACTGCACCTCCACCATGGCCCCAATGACTGCCACAATGCACCTGCTGGCTGCCCCAGTCTTGAGAGTGGGGGATGCCTGGGCTGTGTAGTCCTGGGTCAGCTGAATGATGGCTGGGGTGGCCTGCAAGAGGGTCTTGACTTGGGCCAAGAGCCCTGAGGTGCCAAGGCCCCCAGTCCCTGACCAGTGCCAAAGGCTAAGGCAGTAGGGCTAAACAGCCCCAACATGGCAGAGTTTGGGGAGAAACAGCCTCATGAAACTTTTAATCTGATTTTCTATTGGTGACTAGAAAAAGAAAATTGCACACAATCAGAAAGTCTCAGAACATACCATGTCTAACTCAAATACTTCCTTCTAAAACATAATTAAACAATCATCTCCTTTTGGTTTGAAGATGTCAAGAGGAGAAATTCACCATGTTCTTCATCCTTAGCCTTAGCCATGCTTGGGGAGGTCTAATATTATTGTTTTTTTCTCACAAGGAGCTGAAATTCTGTGTCTCTGAATCTTCCATCTCTTCCTCCTGTGTCAGCCATCTATGGCTAAATATGATCAGTCTAATCCCTCTTGCTGTGATAGTCCTCTAAATACATCCACGCATGTACATAGCTAAATATCCCCAAGTTCTTCATAAAACCTATATATGGTATGATCTTGAGGCTGCTCATCATCCTATCCATTGATCTGGGATATTTCAATGTCTCTCTTAAAATGTGTTACACAGAATTTGCACTCACGAAAGTAATGGTATGTAAAGTATAGACTAAGCAGGTGCACAAAAATTGGGGAGAGACTGAACAAGATGTAGTATATAAATTTTGTGGAATACAACTTGACAGGAAGAAATAGTGTCACAGAGGACTGAAAGGACTTATGTGAACTTATGTAGAATGAAGTGAACAGAATCAAAAATAAAGTAATTTATATTATATTAATATTCTAAAAATAAATGTTAGAGTCACATAGCTTGTGTGTAAGACTGAATTTCAACTCCGGGTTTTTGACTCCATACCTGTCTCTATCTGTACTGTGACAATTAGTTGCCTCCAATACAGGAATTTCCTTCCTTCTTTCCTTTCTTCCTTCTTTCTTTGCTTCCCTTCTCTTTTCTTGCTATGTGTAAAATTTTTTTTAAAAAAAGGAAATGAAAATGAAATTGAAATTATAATAGTTACTCAGTGTAGTCAAGCTAATATAATAATATAGTGATTATTATTCAGTCTTTTTCATTCATATCTCACTCTCTGTGATTCCCTTGGGGTTTTCTTGGCAAAGGTAATGGAGTGGTTTGCCCAGCACATTTGTAGATGAGGAAACTATGGCAATCAGGAATAAATGACTTTCCCAGAGTAACACAGCTAAATAAGTGTCTGAGGCCAGATTTGACCTCAGAATGACTCATCTTCCTGACTCCAAGACAGACTCTATCCCCTTTCACTGCCTAGTTTCTTAATAAATACATTATTATTCCATAATTCAGCTTGCATATTTGGTGCTATACAAATGAAATATCAAGAAGTTATTTTAGGTAGAATGACAGGGACCTCACAGTAATTCATCTTGAAGTAGAATGAGAATTAATAATCCTTAAAAACAGTTTAGCATTCAAAAAATTAAAAAAAATCAGTTGAATAGGTCAGAAAAACAAAACTCAGAAGCTTTCTGACATAGTTTTTGATAAACCAAGGACTTCTCATACAGTTAATATAAAAAAATTAAACAATCTGATAGAAATTAAGTTTACAGTAACATTCATTACATAGCCACACACACAAACACACACATATACAGCATAAAAATACACCCCTACATGTATGTGTGTATGTGTGTGATATATTTCTATAAATGCACATATATGTCAGAAATAATTTTCAGACACAAACACACACATACACAGCATAAAAATACACCCCCACATGTATGTGTATATGTGTGTGATATACTTATATAAATGCACATATACGCCAGAAATAATTTTCAGATATATACATATATATACATATATACACGAATTTACTATATAAGAACATAATATGACATAATTAAAGACCATGTTAAATCAATTCCAACTCCATCATGAAAAAAAGAAACTGATTGCTAAAACGATTAAGCAATTTAGGGTCATATATCAATTAAATATGTTCAATGAGATTAATTTCAGATCTTCAGGGCTCCAATTCCAGAGCTCTGTCTACTATCCCCCAAATCCTTCTGGTAATATAAAAAAATAACAAAAATATAAGATGCCAAGACAAACATTTCTGGGAGGCAAGAGAATGGAGTAAGTAATAAACTTCTGCAATTCTCCTACACTTACCTCCAAACTAACACAAAACATAGCTCCCAGAGAAATCCGGGAATGGGAGAACTAAGAAAAATATGGGGTAAAACAGTCTTCTAATCCAAGAAACTTGGAGGATCAATAAGAACGGTCCATCACGAGAAAGATGAATGCATCCCAAGATGGGAAGCCTTCCAGCAAGCCAGAAACAAGAGCCACCTCAACAAGCCAGTGTGATATCTTGGGCCTCAGTGTGCTAAAGCATACAAATGCCAATATCAGGACCTGGCATGTATCTTATCATAGACAGAGAAATTGACAGATTCCACCTCTGAGAACCACCATGCCTCAGCATAACCCCAGGCAAAAAAGGTAGACACCATTCCTATAGGTGCCCAACCAAATAGGCATTTAGGCCAGCCAGCATGGCCCATCATGCTTCATCATAGCCCCAGATGCACTTGACTGTCAAGTGCTTCAGTTTAGCCACTGGGAAATGCAGAAACACCCCACTAGGCCTCAGCAAATACCGGAAAGCAACAATAGGACTTTAATTCAGCACCAGGTAAGATACTAGACCCCTAGAGCCTCCAAGAGCATCAACCAAGCCTCACCCAAGGCCTTTAGATCAGAACCAAACACTAGGTTTCCCCATGGACCTCAGGGCAGCTTTAGTGAAGCAAAAGATAAATACTCAGGGCCTGAGGTCACTAACATAACAAACTAAAGCCAGTATTCTTGGAACCTTGGGAGCACAGTTCAAATTTAAAAGAAGGCAAAAAGGAAAAAAAAAGATGATTGAAAAGTAACAGAAAAAATAATATGACCATTGAACGTTATTTATAGTACAGGGAAGACTAAGCCACAAACTCAGAAGACTAAACCAATGTCAAAATACCTCTGGGCAAAACCCCAAAGAAAAATGGAAAGAGGTTCATTTTTGAGTCCAAGCCCAGAAAGATCTCATGGAATAGCTCAAAAAAGGAGCTCAAAATCATATAAGAGAAAGAGAAGAAAATTGGGAAAAGAAATGAAAGTGCTTCAAGAGAATGACGAAAAAAAGAGTGGACAATCTGGAAAATTCCTTAAAAAGTAGAATTGGCCAAATGGAAAAGGGAATACAAAAATTCACTGAATAAAACAGCTCTTTAAAGAGGACAATTGGCCAAATGGAGAGAAAGAATAATACCTAATTGGGGGAAACAGCACCTTAACAGACAGAACTGTGCAAATGGAAGCTCATGATTCCATGTGACAATATGAATCAAACAAAAATCAAACAAACAAAATAAAATAAATTAAAAACATGGAAGAAAATGTAAAATATCTCATGGGAAACAATAACTTATCTGTAAAGTAGGTCCTGGAGAGGGTTTAAATGAATAATCAAAAGGAGGAGCAGAGCAACATATTTCAAGAACATATTTCAAGAATTTATAAAGAAAAACTGTTCCAATGTCCTGAAAAAAGAGGGCAAAATAGGCATTGAAAGAATTCTCTCATCACCTCAGGAAAGAGATGTCCAATTAAAAACTCAAAAGAACCATATATTCAAATATCAGAATTATCAGATCAATAAAAAAAAAATACTACAAGCGGGCAGAAAGAAGTAATTCACATATAGGAGAGTTACAATCAGTCTTAATCTTCCTATTAATGGTAATAACATTCAATAATAGCACCTGTCAACTGCAATATTAAAGGATAGGACATCATGGAACATAATTTTCTAGAGAGCAAAGAAGCTAAGACTAGAAATAAGAACAGCTTACACAGCCAAATCAATCATAATAATGAAGGGAAGAAATGGATATCCAATGCAATAGAAAAACTTCAAGCTTTCATAAGACAAAACATAAATCAAAAATTTGACCTCAAGACCAAAAAGAAGCATAAACAATTAAAAATAGAAAAAAAAACATGAGGAATACAATAGAGAAAAATTATCACTCTTAAAAATTCTGTCAAAGAACAGATAGAAGGAATATATAAAGACAGGAGATACACGTATAAGGTGAATTTGAGGGAACTATATAAAAAATTAAGGAACGCGAAAGAGGACATAAAGGGGTGCAGAAGGAAGAGATAGGCAGAATGAGGTAAGTTATCCTACATGAAGAGGCAAGACAGAAGTGGAAGGGAAGATGGAAGTGTGTCAATAGGAACTGTTTGAACTTTCCTCTCAGTATTGGCTCAAAGAAGGAATAATACACAAAATCAGTAGAATACAGAAATTTATCTTATCTTACACTGAAGAAAAAGGAAAGGAGATTAAGTTAAAGGAATGGAGTAGAGACTGACATAAGAAAGGGCAGATCAGGGAAAGAGGTAGAAAGAATCATGATGAAGTAGGAAATGGTGAAAGGAGAGAGAGAACAAACAGGAGGAAGAATAAGATGGAAGGAAATATGTTAAAATCTCATAACTATAAATGGGATAAACTTATAAAATTGAAGCAGATCACAGAGTAGATTAAAAATGGAATCCTACAATATGAAAAAAAAACTAAGGTCAAAATCCTGATAGTAGACAAAGTAAAAAAAAAATAGATGTAATTAGAAAAAGATATGGAAGGAAACTACTTCTTGCTAAAAGTTACCATTGCTTATAAATAAAGCAATCAAATTATAACAATAAAGAGTAGCCTATCTGTCAGATCTATGGGGCAGGGAAGAATTCATCACCAAATAAGATATAGACATCATTACAAAATCTAGAACAGAGAGTTTTGATCATATTCAATTGAATAGCTTTGGTACAAACAAAAGTAATACAATCAAGATTAGAAGGAAAGCAGAAAGATGGGAAACAATATTTCAGTAAGTGTCTCTGATAAAGATTTCATTTCTCAAATATGTAAAGAACTGAGTCGAATTCATGAGAATACAACTTATTTCTCAATTGATAAATGATCAAAGGATATGAACAAGCACTTTTCACATGAAGAAATCAAAGACATCTATGGGCATGTGAAGAAGTGCTCTAAATTTCTTTTGATTAGAGAAATGCAAATTAAAATAACTCTGAAATGCCACCTTTCACCACTCAGATGGGCAAATATAACCAAAAACAGAAAAGGATAAATGTTGGAGAGAATGTAGGAAAATTAGGACACTAATGCACTGTTGGTAGAAATATAAACTGATAAAACAATTCTAGAGAGCCATTGGGAACTATGCCCAAAGGGCAACTAACCTATGCATACCCTTTGATATAGCAACAGAACTTCTAGGTCTATGTCCCAAAGAAATAAGGAAAAAAGGATATAAGACCCTACATGTGTAAAAATATTTATAGCAGTACTTCTTTGTGATGGCAAAATATTACAAATCGAGTATAAGCCCATCAGTTGGAGAATAGCTAAATAAACTGTGTCATATGAATATAACAAAATATTATTATACAATAAGAAATGATGAACAGGAAATTTCAGAAAAAAATCTGGAAAGACAAATAGACTGACGCAAAGTGAAATAAACAGAATTAGGAAATATTATGATGATCACCTCTAAATGACTTGGTTCCTATCAACACAGAGATCCAATTCAAGTACAAAGGAATAATGAAGGAAAATGCTGTCCACATCCAGATAAAGAACTGGTGAACTCCGAATGCAGGATGCTTGCTTGCTTTGGTCTTTTTTACATATTGTTTTTTTATTTTTAATATTCTACAATCACTACCATAAAACTTAGATTTTTTTCCCGCTACCTATCCCCCACCACACCCCTCCCTCCCCAGGATGGTATATAATTCTATAAAGGATCTACACACACTTTCCTATTGAATATGTTTTCGCTCTATTCACGCTGTGTAGACAAACTAAAATAAATGAAATAAATCATATAACAAATCAAAACATAATACACACACATATACACACAAACTAAAATGATCTGTTACATTCTGCAAATGAATTCCATAGTTTTTTCTCTGAGTGTGGAAGGTATTTTGCCTTAGAAGACCATTGCGATTTTTTTTAAGTTCTTGCGTTATTACTACTAAGTTCCGGGTTTACCAGATAAAACTCTCCAACACTGCGGTCGTTGCTGTGCACAAAGTTCTCCTGGTTCTGCTCCTTTCGCTCAACATCAGATCATATAAGTCCTTTCAGGCCTCTCTGAAGTCTTCTTGTTCATCATTTCTTATGGCACAATAGTACTTCATTACATTCATATACCATAATTTAGTTGTTCAGCCATTCCCCAATTGATAGGCATTCCCTTGATTTCCAGTTTTTGACAACTACAAAGAGTGCTACTATAAATATTTTTGCACATGTGAAACCCTTTCCCATTTTTATGATCTCTTGGAGATACAGTCCTAGAACTGATATTGCTGGATAAAAAGGGTATGCACATTTTTGAGGTCCTTTGGGCATAGTTCCAAACCACTCTCCGGAATGGTTGGATGAGCTCACAGCTTCACCAACAATGAATTAGTGTTCCAACTCTCCCACATCCTCTCCAACATTTTCATTTTCCAATTCTGTCATGTTTGTCAATCTAATAGGTGTGATCTGCTACCTCAGAGTTGTTTTGATTTGCATCTCTCTAATCGAAAGTGATTTAGAACATTTTTTGATATGATTACAGATACCTTCAATTTCATCCTTTGAAAATGACCTGTACATACCCTTTGACCATTTATCAAATGGGGAATGACTTGTATTGTTGTATATTTGAATCAGTTCCCTATATATTCTAGAAATGAGACATCTGTCCCCGAGATTAGCTGTAAAAATTCTTTCCCAAGTTACTACGTCCCTCCGAATTTTGGTTGCATTGGGTTTGGTTATGCAAAACTTTTCAGTTTGACTTAATCAAAATTAAACATCTAGCATTTCATAACGCTTCTTCCCTTCTCCATAAATCTGATAAATACACTATTCCTTGATCCTGCAGTTTGTCCATGGTATCAATCTTTATACCTAAGTCATAGGTATACCCATTTGGACTTTATTCTTGTGTAGGGTGTCAAGCATGGCTCTATGTCTAGTTTGCGCCACACTGTTACCAAGTTTTCCCAGCAATTTTTTCGTACCGTGAACTCTTATCCCAGAAGCTGGGGTCCTTGGGTTTATCAAACAGGAGATTGCTATATTCCTTGCCTACTGTGTCTTGTGTGCCTAGTCTATTCCACTTGTCTACCCTTCTGTTTCTTAGCCAGTACCAAGTGGTTTTGATAATTGCTGCTTTATAATACAATTTGAGATCTGGTATAGTGAAGTCACCTTCCCTAGCATTTCTTTTCATTAGTCCTTTTGATATTCTGGACCTTTTGTTTTCCCAAATGAATTTTGATATTATTTTATCCAGCTCTAGAAAATAATTATCTGATAGTTTAATTGGTATAGCACTAAATAAGTAAATTAATTTAGGTAGAATTGTCATTTTTATTATATTAGCTTGGCCTACCCATGAATAACTGATGTTTTTCCACTTACTTAAATCTGACTTTATTTGTGCAAAAAGTGTCTTGTAATTGTGTTCATATAACCCCTGGGTTTGTTTTGGCAAGTAAACTCCTAAGTATTTCAAAGTGTCTACTCTAGTTTTAAATGGGATTTCTCTTTCTATCTCTTGCTGTTGGACTTTGATGCTAATATATAGGAATGCAAAAGATTTTTGAGGGTTTATTTTGTAACCTACATCTTTACCAAAGTTGTTTATTGTTTCAAGTACTTTTTAACTTGACTCTCTGGGATTCTCTATGTATATCTGCAAAGAATGATAACTTAGTTTCTTCTTTGCCTATTGTTATTCCTTCAATTTCTTTATCTTGTCTAATTGCTAGAGCTAACATTTCTAGTACCATATTGAACACTAGTGGTGATAATGGGCATACTTGGTTCACCCCTGATCTTAATGGAAATGCATCTAGCTTCTCCCCATTGCATGTAATGCTTGCTCAAAGTTTTAGGTGGATACTACTTATTATTTTATGGAAAATTCCCTTTATTCCTATGTTCTCCAGTGTTTTTAACAGGAATGGGTGTTGTATTATGTCGAAAGCTTTTTCTTCATCTATTGAGATAATCATATGTTTTTTATTAGATTTTTTGTTGATGTGATCGATAATACTAATCCTTTTCCTAATATTGAACCAGCCCTGCATTCCTGGTAAGAATCCTACCTAATCATAATGTATTTTTCTCATGTTAAGATGCTATATTCGTTTTGCTAAAATCTTATTTAAAATTTTCTATCTATATTCATTAGGGAAATTGGTCTATAATTTTCTTTCTCTGTTTCGTGTCTTCCTGGTTTAGGAATCAAAACCATATTTGTAACACAGAAAAAATTTGGGAGGACTCTTTCTTCTCCAATTTTCCAAAATAGTCTATATAGTGTAGTTCTTTAAATGTTTGAGGCGGAGCCAAGACGGCGGAGTAGAAAGACTCACATTTGCTAGCTCTGAATCCACAGCCCATAGATTTCCTGTAAAAAGAACTCCTGACAAATTCTGGAACAGTGGAAGCCGCGCAGCAACACAGTGAAGGAGATTTCTGTTGCAGAGAGCCCTGAAAAACCTACCGCAAAGGTACCCCAGACAGGAGCGGAGTCCTGTCCTGCGGAGTCCTGTCCTGCGGAGTCCTCCCCGCCCCCGCCCGGGCCACACGGCACTGAGAGGAGCGAGCAAAGCGCAGCAGGTGTCAGGGACCTGAATCTCTGGCGGCCACGAAGGTCCCTCCACCTACAGATGCACAGGTCAGTGAGAGAGACGGGCTGAGAGGGGAGCGGGGTATCTCCGGGACTCGGACCCCCTGGGAAGTGGCCCCTGTGGTAGAGGCAGAGGCAGCTCGGCCAGAGGCAGAGGCAGCTCAGCCAGAGACTCCCAGAGCAGGCAGGAGCTCCACCCCAGCTCCACTACAAAGGATCTCTGTATAAACCTCCTGAGGGAACTGAGCCTGGGAGGCCGCCCTGCCCCCACCTGAGAACCAGCAGATAAGCTCCCATTGAAGAGCAGTCTGGCCTGCCGCCAAAAGCCCTGAGGCTGGGGAGCAGCATTTGAATCTCAGACCCCAAGCACTAGCTGGGTGGCTCTAGGCCAGGGGGTGGAGAGGACTAT